>JAWWEE010000040.1:52820870-53104112 GCA_035221455.1 Xenops minutus | reverse complement strand
CGGGGGTCCTGTGGGGCGTGCGGGGTCTGCGGGGTCTATGAGGGGCTATGGGGTCTGTTGGATTTGCGGGGATCCTGTGGGGTCTGAGGGGGTCCTGTGGGGCTCTGTGGGGTCTGCAGGGGTCCTGTGGGGGTCTATGGAGTCTGCAGGGGTCCTGTGGGGGTCTATGGAGTCTGCAGGGGTCCTGTGGGGTGTGTTGGATCTGCGGGGTCTGCAGGGGTCCCGTGGGGACCGAGGGGCTCTGAGGGGGGACCGAGGGGCTCTGAGGGGGTCCCGCGGTGCCCCCCCCCCCGGCACAGCGCGGCGCTCCCTCGCGCTCCCCGGCGCTCCCGTATAAGGCGCGGGCGGCGCGGCCCCGCCCCGATGAGGTCATGCGGCGCCCCGATTGGCCGCGCGCGGCGGCGCCCCCGGAGCCCGAGCGGGCGCGATCGGGGCTATAACGCGGCGCGCCGGCCCCGCCACAGCCCGGCACGGCTCGGCACGGCACGGATCGCATCGGATCGGCACAGTCCGGCACCGCACCGCACCGCACCGCGCCGCCTCAGCCTTGCACCGCCCCGCCGAGGCACTCAGCGCAGCGCACGGGCTGGTTCGGGAGCGAGGGCAGGGGCAGCAGCTCGGCAGAAGTGAGGGGGCAGCACCTGGCGGGGCAGCATGACGGCGTGGCTGAGCTTCCTCGCCGTGTTCCTCTGCGGCTGGAGCCTGCGGGACTTGGTGGTGGAGGCGTGCACTTGCGTCCCCATCCACCCGCAGGACGCTTTCTGCAACTCCGACATCGGTAAGTGCCGCCCCCGCCCCGCGGCCGGCCGTGTCCCGCAGCCCGGGGCAGGGACAGCGGGCACAGCGGGCACAGCGGGGGCAGGGGGCACAGCGGGGACAGCGGGCACAGGAAAGGCAGCGGGCACAGGAGGGACAGCGGGGACAGCAGGGACAGCAGGGGCAGTGGGCACAGCAGGGGCAGCGGGGATAGGGGGCACAGCAGGGACAGCGGGGACAGCAGGGACAGCGGGGGGCAGTGGGGCTGTCACCGCATCCCCCGCCCCGCGGCCGGCCGTGTCCCGCAGCCCGGGGCAGGGACAGCAGGGGCAGTGGGCACAGCAGGGGCAGCAGGGACAGCAGGGGCAGCGGGGGGCAGTGGGGCTGTCACCGCATCCCCCGCCCCGCAGCCGGCCGTGTCCCGCAGCCCGGGGCAGGGACAGCGGGCACAGCAGGGGCAGCGGGCACAGGGGGCACAGCGGGGACAGCGGGGGCAGCAGGGACAGTGGGCACAGCAGGGACAGCGGGGCTGTCACCGCATCCCCCGCCCCGCGGGACCCCCGCCCGGCACAGGCACTGCGGGACACGCTGACCGGGCTCCCCGGGAGCGGCTCTGCTGCCCGACCACCACCCAAGCCCTGCCCCACGGCAGCGCCTCCCAGAAGTGCTTTTAAAAGCGCATCAGTGATTGTTAAGAGTGGCGTGTGTCCTACAGCAGCACAAAAACACAGCTGGAGGTGCGGGCTGCCAAAGTTTCCCCCAGAACTTGGTGACAAGAAGTAGGACGGCAGGGTTAGGGTGGGTTCTCCCAAGCCAGCAGACCGACCGCTGTGGCTGGCATGGGAGGTGCGGCTCACACAGGCTGGTGATGTGACTTGGGGACGGGCTGGGGTAGCAGGTGACAAGTGTCTCCACACTTTCTGCATGCTACGGGGTGAGCTTTGGGAGGTACGCAAGCGTGCACGCTTTTGGCAAAGTTAAAACACTTTTACTGGATCCTGACCGATGTTCTCTGCTATGGGTTTTAGGATCCTTAGGAGTCTTCACTACATTAACGTTAGGTAGGAGAAAAGCACACCACCAAAACCCTCTGAGGATGAGCTATTAGAGACTCTGGTCTCAAGTTCTTTGGTTTGTTTGTAGCACAGGGTGATTAACAAGATAGGTGTTCTGTGGCAAAGTATATGGAATCAATTCGTGGTGTCTTTGAGATAATACTGGACATGTGTCCATGTAATAATGGTAAATCCAGGTTGTCACTTCAGCAGTCTGGGTGGCACAAGTGAAGTCTCCTACTTTCTCTGTAGGTTGTTTTAATGGCACAGCATAAAAGGGATCGGGGGACTTTGTGCTGCTGGTACCCACATGCTACTGACTCCAAGCAGTCTGCAAAGAAATCCTCCTGGCAACTGCTGTGAAAATCCAATAGCAAGTAATTGTCACTGCAGCAGAATACTCATTGCTATGAACCCCACCAGCAGCTCTTTCAAGTTAGATCTTTTCCCAGTAAGCTTGGCTATCTCTTGCCTTTAGGTCTTCTTCAGAAACTGCAGTTACGCCTGTTTATTCATGTCTAGTTTATATAGTGTGTCTGCTCTTGAATGCCACAAAATCCATTACATGTTTAAAGTGCTGGGCAGGTTACAGTTTGCTTCAGTGATGACAGCCTGGAAAACGTTTATAAAATAGTTTTCTACTGGGGGATTCTTCCAGGAAGCTGCACTATTCAAAGTTCTGCTGCCGTTTTCATAGTTGGGATCAACAAGTGTGCCACCTAAATGCCAACTGCCTGAGAGATTGTCCTTTCTGTGAAAGTGAGACTGGAAAACCATTTTTCCACAGCTAAAGCTGATGGCAGCACATTGCCTTCGTTAGCTACATTTTGGGAAAAGGTCTATTTTCTTGCTCAGATCAGGTCATGTTATACTCGAGTAGTTTTCAGTTTAATTCAACATCTTAAAATGATGTTAAATAAATATTTGTAATGAATACACACTGACAGTATATTTTTACTTGATGTGAAAGTGACTAGGAGTATAGTAAACTATGAAGTTTCATGTAACAGTGCTCCTAAACTTTAGGGCTCCAAGCTTATCTGTTTTCTACTCTGATTTCTGGTTAATTTCAGTCATCTCCTTCATCTTTCCTTTCTCTCTTCTGGACTCTTAATTATATCTCAAGCTTTGACTTTGCTCTGAGGCACAGTAGTTCAAAAAGTTGTTGTCTGTGGGACTGTCATGCCTTCAGACATCACAGCAATGCAAAGGAGGAGAAGCATGAGGGGAAAGAGCAACTCGTTCCAGTAGATGACTTGAATGCCAGTTTGGTTACGACTGCAGCTTGGTGATGGGTTAAGTACTTACAAAATTAAATCCTTACATTAGGTAGAACTGTCTGCAAAATGTGATGTTTCTACAGGCTGATTTTAGCAAATGTTATCATATTCTTCATATGTGGAAAGGGGAAGAAAGGCCACTAAAGCTTTCTGGCTCTAGAGGAGTTAATCATCTCCATGGAAACTGATGGCAGTGTACTAGTGCAGTGTTTAGACAGACTGAACTACACGCTGGGTTATAAAACACATTGTGGGAAGAAAGGGACTTGGCAGAAAGTTTTTATCGTGCTTGAAACTCCTGACAAAATACCAGCTCTAAAGGGAGGAGTCAGTGCAGAAGGGGCTGGAGCAAAAGAGGCTTTTAAAATAGCTCCTAAAACAATACAAGAAATTAACTAGCTAGGTGGCAGCCTTGGAGAGGCTTTTCATCTTCAGAAGCACTGAATTTTGAAGAAGGGGAAAACTTTTAGTTTAGGACTGTAATGCAGTCTTTTACTGTTGGTGTTGCCTAGCCAGTGAGGTCCTACTATCAAGTTTATTCTCTTCTCCTTTAATTTTTCATCTTCCAGTGGCTCAGTTCTGATGCAGCCTCCCAACCCTGTAGTCATTAGAAGGTTTTAATCTTTTCAGAAACAGATGGTAAAATAAACCCATTGGAAAGGGCAGGATTTCAATAAGTACATCCTTTGAAAGTGGAGGTTGTGGTGTTCTAAACGGAGCTTGGGCTTTATACATAACTATTTTTTCTTTTTAATTGAAGAAAGGAGGGGAGGGGAAAAAAAAAAGAGGCACTACTGCCAGACTGGTCATGAGGGGGCTTTTCACTCAGCCTGAGCATTCCAGCATGATGAATCGAGCAAAAGTGGAGAGGTGTGTCTTATCTGGCCCTCCGAGGTCAATAAATAATAAAATTGCTGTTTTAACTCTTGGCTTTCTTTTTTAACTGGATCAATAAGTGCCAGAAGAGGCAGTACAATAATTAGACAAACTGAAACTGCTATGATTTGCCATCTGAACTTTGCTTCCTTCACTCCTGCCCTCTGCCTACGACCCCTTCCAGATGTGAATATTTTTCTTTTGTTTGAATTAAGGGATCTGTTGAAAGAACAGGCACTAGACATGCTTTGTTCCTTTGTGACAAAGCTGTGACATTTCCAGCTGGACATAGCTGACATGAAAGGGACTTGTTTGTCCTTTTTTTTTTTTTTTTTTGCAGAAGCAGCAGGAACTTTTGAGTTTGGCTGCTGAGTGTTGAATTCACAGGTTTGGAAAACACCTCCTGCCTGGCCCCCTCTGCCCCACATCCCCTTTCCAAAAACAAACAAAAAAAAGACGCAAAAAAGAAAGGGGAAAATATTTGAAATTGTGATTTGACAAACAAGTGCAAGCGATAAAGTACTTTGTCCACTCTCAGCTACCTTACTTTCATGTTGTGCATATACTTTAGAAAAGAGCTGTGGCACTATTAGCTGCCTCTTACCTACGTTCAAAGGAGCTCAAAATAACATTCCTTTTTATGGTTTGTGTTGGGGGGACAAGATACCTGTTTTAGCAAGGATACCAGTGGGTAGTGCTCCTGTCTGTTCTAAATAACTTGTCTTGATGAGTTGAAGTTGGCAAGCTTTGGGGAGGTGAAGGTAAGCTCCAAGTCCCTTGGTGGAAGCCATTCTTCACCCCATCCTTCTGTGCCCATAGCACTGAGTTCACAACACCTGCAGTGGCTCCCATCCTTTGAACTGAGAATGTGATAGGGGAAGAGCAAGAAAGAAACAGCAGAGAAGGAGGAAGCTTTTGTATTTCTTCGGCCCAAAGTCTAAGCACCTAATTGAAAGACTACCACTGGTTTTCTTGAATTGATCATTCTACTAATAAGCTAAAAGCGATATGCAGAACAGCTTGATGACACATGAGATTTTGAACATATGTTCTTTACTTTGACATAGACTCTGTAGTGAAGTCACATGTGCTGTCTTAGCATTTAAGGCAGACAGGTAAGGTCTGCCAAATTACTTTAAAATTTAAAATAAACCAACTCCAATTAATTATACCAATCTTTTGAGTTGAGCTGAATGTAAACCAAATTTTTGAGGTTACATGTCATGGTAATGGTTGCAGAAGTGTTGTATCCACTTTGGAATCTGACTTTTCTTGAGGAAGTAATGATGTGGTTTTACTTTTAGATTGGACTTCCTTTTGAGGCACTTTAGAAGCAGGAAATCAAAGCTATAAAAGCTAAAAAAGAATAAAAAATAAAGTACTGCAAATTTAATTTTACGTGGGAAGAATTGAGGAGACTTGTTTAACTTTTATGGAATTCCAATGTCCGTGGTAAAATTTGTGGTGAAAGAGAGTGTCCCTTGTACCTGGTCCTCTGTTCTGACAGAAAGATGGCCATTCTCAAATGAATTGTCCTACTTAGTAGAAGTGGAGATAAAAGTTGTTTTTGTTGTTTTTTTTTGTTTTGTTTGTATATTTGCAATTTTAAGTCCATTTGAGAAGAGGGAGATCACCTTGTAGGATCTGGAGTTAGTCACTTCTCCAAATGTACGTATTAAAAAAATAAAAGTGATGGAAATTACTGTTTGGAAGATGTAGTGCAGAATGTTGTATCTTTTTACTGTTGCATATTCTTACTCCCTGTTTCCTGCAGGAAGTATCTCCAGCAAGACTCCTGAGCCAGCAGAGAGCCAGATATTCTGACCTTAAGCCTTGTAGCTCCTTGCTTTATGTAGACATTTCTTTCCTTCTAATTGTCATTGATTTCCCACATGTTCTTTAGAACTCTTCACCTGCCAATTTCTCTTCTAATATTTCTGGAAAGAAGTGGGCTGGTGGGAACAGAGTTATATACAGCTATATGCAGTACGAGTATTTTTTAGCTTGGCAAAAGTTTTCATCTGGGTTTGGAAAAGACCTGCTTTACTCATGCTTGTTTTTCAGGATGAGCAGATTTGATTGTTTAACCATAGGAGAAGTGGCACAATGTGACAGATTAATTCTCAGCTTCATCAGTGGACTTCACATTTTTCAAGACATTAAATACATTTAGTCTTGCACTTTCAGTGTTTCTTAGATATGGCAACTGGATTTGCATCTGATGAAATGGTTCTCTGTATTCAAGTTCAACCCCAGCTGTGCTGAGTGGGACCAAGAATTTTTAGTAGGAGCACTCAGTTGAGTCACCTTGGCCTTAATTGGATGTTGAAACTATTACGATGAAAACTTACTTTTATGATGTAACAGTTTTGTCTAAGATCATATTTCTTTTTCCTCACAGCTCCAATACCATGTGGTACTCTTATGTAGCCCAACCAAACATCACTGAAGGGAGGAGCCTGTTTGGTCTGAGCAGGAGGTCTTGTCATTAAATGAAACTTCCTCCAGATGCTTTCTGGAAGTTTGTGAAAGCTAGTAAACCTGAGAGGACAGCTTGGTTAGACCAGGCATGCTGTGTTTGTCAGCTCTGAACCAGACTAATCTGAGGAATTTATTTTTGGTCCCAATAATGTCTGCAGTGCCTGTGTTTGAGTTGCCTTTTAATTATGATATTTATTTTTTTTTCAGCTCAAGATGAAGAGGCTTTT
Source organism: Xenops minutus (assembly GCA_035221455.1). NCBI lineage: Eukaryota > Metazoa > Chordata > Aves > Passeriformes > Furnariidae > Xenops > Xenops minutus. The sequence continues at coordinate 53,097,437 of JAWWEE010000040.1, read as the reverse complement.
ACTCTAATGTGCTGCTTATTGCTCTAGACTTTCAGGGCATGATTCTGTCTTTCATATGATGATACAAAGTGAAAGCAAATTATACTGGGGAAATGATAGTGCACACGATGAGAGGAAAATTGTGCCTTCGAGCACCAATTAGTTAAGCAAATGCAGAGTTCATTAAACTTAAATGCCTACTGTAGCTCATCTAAACCTCTGAAGAATCTCCACATGTGACACTTGAAATTTTACTGGTGTAATTTTATTGGACTCTTACTACTCTATAAGCTAACTATACCTTACCTAGACTCCTCTGACACAAGGTTGATCAGAGCAGCTGACTACATTTGGAATTGTTGCAAGACTCTTTCAACTTTTCGGCAGCTTTGTGGCACTGAACACTCCTTGCAAATTGCAGAGGTGAAAGTCAGCCTTTTTGGTAACACTCTGCATAGGAGTACTCGGGGTATGTGGGAGGGATGCATGCTGCTGGGGCTTTTATCACTGCTCTGCTCACCAGTGACTCTGCTACCAATGTTATTTGTCCATAGTGGGTGAGGTCCTTATTTAAAACTAGGGCTAAACTGGATTTGCTTTGGAATAGCTTGAGAAAAGTATGTTGACTGGTGAATTTCAAATTTCTGCTGTTCGAAAATATTAGGCTGGTTCTGGACCTGAGGTAAATGAGACCAAGGTGGGTTAAATGAATATACACCCTCTTATACATGATCTAAAATCTGGCCTAATTACCAGTATGGAGAGGAAATACTGAACCAGCCTCAGAACTTGTGTAGAACAGGTGCACTACCACTTGTCTCACCAATATTTCATCAGGTTTTGTCAGAGCTGGACTTGACATGATCATTTCAGGTTTCTAAGAGGAATGTTACCAAAACTAGAGAGCTTAAAACTATTGCCAAAACCAAAGTTAACCTTCAACTGTAGTGTGAAGTGGTTCTCTTGGGTGACCAGAGTGAAGACGTAGCACATTAACTGACAGTGTCTAATAACATAAAAATGCAAGTAGTTTCCTGATTATTTTATCTATTCAAAACTTCTGGCAGCTAGAACAGATTCTGGGAGTCTTCTGGAAACAAAGTAGAAGTCTTGAGTTGCGTGCGGGAGAAATTAATGTTGACTATGAATAGTCCAAATTCCTGCTAGTGTTTATACAAGACCTCCCCAAAGTGCAGTTTCAGCCCTTAGAAACAGTATACAGACAATAAAACTCTAGTTAAATAGTAGAGAGATGCATATGTGAAAAAAGAAAACCTCATCAGGCATTAGCTATGGTTTGCCTGAGATGCACAATCTCATTTTTATTTTAGGAAGAAAGGAGGTGATTTGGGGTGTCCCTTCTAGGACTGAAATGCACCAGGAGCCATCAGAGAGCAGTGACCAGGGAGAATGTCAGGGAGGCCATTGTTGGCTTAGGGATATGGTCTTGGGTTATGATAGTGGGGAACTAGAGGTCTGTGTCAGCAGGCTCAGGTTGGAAAAGTTCTGTCTTTGTTGCAGATGGGGGAAGAGAATGACCACAGCATTATGCTCAATAGGAAAGTCGTAAGGGGAGAAGGTATTTAGGAGCTGTAGGAGTGGCAAAGGCTCTTCAGAGACTAGTCTCAGAGTAGAAGGAGGAGGGAAGGATTACTGGAGAAGTTAGGGATGCAGTATGGAAGCATCAATGAAGAACTAGGTACAGGCTGATCAAGATAAGAAAAGTCACTAGCTGTGACACATGGTGGGCCACCCCATCTGGAACTATGTGAACTAGGTGTATCTGAGCCATACAGGAGGTGAATGTATATTTGGGTTTCAGGGAACACATAAGTGGGAGAACCTACACAAAACAGTCTGATGCTCTGCTGATTGATCTCTAACAGCTTATAGCATGTTAATTTCTGACTGGCAATCAAAGCTGTGTGGAGCAGCCATGGACAGGGCACATGCACTTTACTTTGTCTGGACTCTAACCAAGCTGTTGCCTTCCTCCATTCAGATGAATGCCAGGTTCCTTCAAATAGCCCTTCAAGAAATGCAAGTTGCATGAGTGTGTGTGCAGGGTGTGGTCTTTTAGTTTTGCCAGGTGAATTAGAAGGAAGATACTGCTTAGCTGGAAAATTATGCAGATTGTGCAGCAGGAGAAACCAATGAAATTAAGACAGCTATAACATGTTTGAAGGTACTTCTGATATACATGATGTAGTAGTCTGCCCCACTGCAGTCAGGAGATAAAAGGAGAGTGTGCAAATGGCAGAGTCATGGTCAACACATATTTGTTACTAATTCTGGGCAAAAATACACATTCTAATCAAAAATCTGCAATCTTTCTTAGACATCCATTTGTTTTTAGTGTCAGAGCACTGTAATCCTGCTAGTTCTTAGCAGTTTAGAATTAGTTTATCGGGGAGGTAAAAAAGAGATATGTTAAAGGGCCCAAGGAAGAATAAAGAGACTCCATAGATTTTTCCCTTCTTAATTCAGTGACTTAGACATGAAGAGGCCCAGCCTTTTGCAGGCCGGCCTGCATGACCACTGGTACTTCAGCAAAGCAGCTATAAATTGCACCAGACTTGCACAGTGCTTGCACAGGTACTGATGGATACACCAGGTGTAATAGCATGAAGGTAGTGCTTCGTGTTCTGTACTGATTCATTAAAAAAACCCACCAAAAGTCACACAATAGCACATAGGAAACAGGAGTACTTCTACTTCACAGGGCCATATTCAAAGTGACTCAAGCTCCTGCTGGCCTAGAATGAAGGACTTGAATTTTAACTCCTTTATGCTTCCTTGTATTTACAGTGTGGGAACTTCAACATCTGTTTCCTTTTCTCCATGTTTTCCTCAGCACTGGGTGTTTCTGCAGTGTAGTCTGCAGGGAGGCCTGCTGGCATTATGTTAGCATGTTAATTTTCTATAGAAGAGCCCTGGAGCATTTTTTCAGACGAGTTCAGTCTCATGTTCAGTGAATACATGAACATGCAAAGATCTTGCTCTTCTGGTGTTTAATCAGCCCTCTCAAGTTTGATGGATCAGCTGTAAATAGGAAGCTCTCCCTCTAGTGAGCAGGTTTTGTTGTTGGTTTCCAAACAGTTAAAATATAAGGGAAAAAATGTGCTTGCTTGTACCAAGACAGGAAAACCACAGAATGGAAAACTTCCGCTTAACTTTGAAAGACAGGAAATAGCTGGTGTTGGAAAGGGAACAGGTAGAGGAGGAGTGAGCCAGAGGATATCTGTAGAAAACCAGCTATTCCCCAGACAGTTATCCTTTAGCTCTGTGTTCTGGAGTTCCAGGCTGGCCCCTATGTTCCAAGCCCTTTATACACTTTCCAAGCACCCACCCCAGTTCCTTACTTCCTGCCTCTTCTGACACTGCTATAAATATCCTGCCTGCCTTTCATAGGTCCAGAGAAATGCACATTGCAGATTAAAGGGGACTGAGGTGACAGTATGAAAGAGATTTTAGATCAGCTCTTGTGAAGTGTGAGATTGCTGGGTCCCCTGCTTTAAATTTCTTTCAGAGTGAAACATCCGCCTTGTTTATCCTACTCACCTCTGGACTGGGGTACATGGGTCTGTTTCTAAGTAAATTATTTTCTCCAATAAGTAATATGCTACATGCAGCAAAGAGCTAAAAGCTGAAAAATTTCTGGTATTTGGGAGAATGTAGGGTGGGGAAAAGAAGGAACAGGAGACAATAGTTGTGAGACCACACTGCATGCAAGAGTATAGCACTTAAAATAATGAATATCTTAAATGCTTTGGTGAAGTGGATCAGTCCAAGAGGAAGTAAAATAGCAAAGTGGTCCCTGGGGCACTTAAGTAGCCATCATGTACAGTACTTCAATAGCCACAAAATACCCGGACCTCCCTTAGCATCCTGCAGGGCAAAAATCACAAACCCAGAGAAGCGTGGGAAGACAAGAACTCCAGTTCCTGTGCAAGAAGTTCAGTATTGCAAATGATTGTGCTGGGGTGAGGGCAGGATGAGTTCTTAAGCCCTTGGTTTTACTTCTCTTAATATGAAGAGCAGCACCTGTCCCTTTTTTCTTTTTTTTTTTTTTTCTTTTTTTCTTTTTTTTTTTTATCCCCAAGGGGGTGGGGATTAAGGATTTAGTTGGTTATTTCCTTAGAGGATCAAGATAAAAAGAAGACTTCAATAAGTCTGTTTCTATCTTTGCAGACAGTGTATTTTCAATAGAATTAGGCAGCTGTCCTGCTTTCCCCCCACTGTGTAACAGTTTGCAGCTTTACAGAGAAGCGCGGAAATAGAGGATTCTACAGTATCAAAACTCCTCGGTGGTACTTGAAGAGACCCCAAATTATCAGAGGAAGGTTTTAGTGGAATGTTGTCCATTCAGAGAGAAGCTCGACTAGATCTGGTAGCAAATAGCTGATGACCCTTATCAATATGTTACCTTTAACAACTTTACTTTGGAACAAGCAAGCGTCCTGCAACAGAACCTGTGATAGTGAGTCACATGCATCATCCAGCTAGGCTGGAGTTCTGATGCTGATAAAATACACCTCCCAAAAGCCTGGTGGGGGATTCTCTGATTTTCCCCCTTCTGAGGTTCTCATCTTAATTGCTTGTAATTAGATACTAATTCAAGCCCTGCAGTTTTAAGTTCCTTCCAGAACTAGAGGCATTTGTTACTTAAACTCTGGAGTCTATTTTTCTTATCAGGGTGAGTGTCTTATCTACCTCCCACACGCATTCTGAATTATAGCTATCTCTTGAGTTTCCCAGAGTATTCTGTTCTGCTCTTTTTCTGTTTGACTGGGAAGCCAATGGAATGAGAATCATGTATTTACTCATATTTTGTTCTGAGGATTCTCTTTATGCCAAGTAATTACAAGATGATAAGGCTGGGACTAACATACTTCATAGCCCTACATCCCTCTCTGTTGAGTAACTCAGCAGGAGCTTGCTGGAGTAGCACTGCCAGCTTGCTCCCAGGGAGATTTGTCCTTTGCAACAGACTGACACTTTTGTAAAAACAGCAAGCAAAGGTCCTTACTGCCCTTTATTCCAATGCCATGATGAAATTGATTGAAGAAACAGTGTAGATTGAGAAAAGCAGGCAGCACCTGTCTGGTGTATTTGGCTGCATGGGAAACAGAGCTTTCACTCGTACCGGAAAGTTTTCAAGCCAATAGGTTCCTTCCTGTCAGTACAAGATCTCATGTTTGTTTCTGAATGCCCTTCTCTTATACCGATTTCCTCCAGAACTAATGGCTGCTGGAAGAGCTGGGTAAAGGAAAGCACAACATCTTTCTTTCCCTCCTGTCTCAGAAACTGCTTTCCTGTTTGTCTTTCATGCAGTATGGATGCTTGGGCCATTGACGTAAACTTTGTCCTTTGTGCTCTTCAAAGCTCTCCTCTTCTGAATTTGACATTGCATACACACATCCTGACTAGGCTGTGTCTTTGACAGAAGGACAGGAGAGCCAAGAGAACAGGATTCTAGGGAGGCAATCCTCTTGGCACACGCAGGGGTTCACATTTATGTGCAGGTTCTTTATTTGTTCATCAAACCATCATAAGGGCAGAACATGGAAAGGTTTCTTCCAGCACATATTCCTCAATATGTATGTGGACCAACCAGGAAAGATCAACCAATGTTGTTACTGAAGTATTGTGGTGGTGCTTTGAGACAGCATCACTAGGTTACACTATTGAAAAACATGGGAAAGGCAGGTTTCGTTCAAAAAAATATCCAGCTCCTGAACGGGAGGGAAGGAAGTCAGAGGAGTTTCCTAAGAGGAGTTGCCTAGCCCACTTGGCTCCCTTCTCAGTTGAAGTCCATCAGAGCTTGCAGCACCTCTCTTTACTTGGGCACTTAGAAGCAAAATGATAGTATATGTTGTTTCCCCACTGAATTTTGTATCTCTTTTTTCTGTGTTTTTTCTCATGTGAACTTCTCTGCTACAGTTGCTGCAACATGCTGTGTTGTCATAAACATACTGAAATTCAGTGATGTGAACAACCACTGTACCTGGAGATCAACAAAGCTATAATGGTTAAAATTTAAAAAAAACACTTGTTTCTGTATTCCCAGAATAATTTCCCTTGGCAAAGACCAAGCATTGAATGGAACTATACACTCATGAGCTAGCTACATATTTGCCTGCCAATTTAGCAGTAAGACCAAGCAGGATCTGTAATCCTTTCACCCAGAGAAAGGAAGTGTGTTTTGGTGAGATTTTGCTATAGTGATATCAGTTTCAGATCAATTTTGGTTTCAGAGTGTATAGGCAGCAATTCTAAAGCTGGCAGAACTAGGCAATGCCAGCCTGCTTTCTGCAGAAGCAATGATGTTTCAGCAATTCAAGGTTATATTTCTTCCCTGCCCTTTTTGGAAGGTGGCAGGGAATTCCTTGTCTTGGTGTGTTTTCTCTAAAATCCCTTACCAAAAAATGTTACTGCAATCTGTGGCAATGAGAGTGTAATCTGTGGCTGTTTTGCATAGCTGGATAATTTGTTGGTTTTGTTTTTAAGCCAACTTGTGACTCTCTGAGGCTAGCACTGCTTGAAATCTTATTAATAGCAGCCCTTGATATTTTAGAGGTTTTATCTTTTCATTATGATTCATACATGCTCATTTCTGAATTTGCTAATGTGCACTTGCACTTCCTCAGCTTCCTTGCTTGTGGAAGGAAGCAGTGGAAGGAAACAGTGTGCACCAATGGCCTGATTTCATTAACTGGGGTTCTGCTTATCCCACAGAACATTAGAAGTGAACATGAAACTATACATTGGTAAGCCACACCTCTGGTTTTTCCCAGGGAGGAAAAAAGCTGTGTAACTATTTAACTATTCTTAGTTGGTATATTAAGTGTGAAATTAAGCAGTTCCAAGGGATTGAACAACGCTATTGAAAGGAAGTGCCTTTATGCTTGTCTTCTCCTCAGAGCCTACAACAGTTCAGTGTTCTTGACTCAAAGTGTACCCCTCGGGATAGGGGAAAATCAGAGCCGAGCAAGGCTGCTAAAACTGCAGGCTTAGACGTGTGCCTCATGTGTGTGTGTGTGTGTGTGTGTGTGTGTGTGTACATCTTGCAGTTCAATGATGACCCTGATGACTTCTTGAACTTTTAATGACAATGCAGCTCTCTGTTCGTGGGGCTAATTAACCCAAAAGCTGATTCCTCCCTCACCCTCGTTATCCATTCCGTGAATGAGATGTGAAAACAAGAAGACGACTTTTCCCGTGCCCTTAGGGCTGTCTGAGCCTGCCAGCAGTGACCCTGCTCGAGCAGAACTGAAAGAGCTGCTGCGCAATGGCCCATACCCCTTTTTAATGGGTTATTGAGATTCCACCTTCTCCCCCTCCCTCCAGTCCTGTTACAGTTTGGAGCAATGGCACTTAGGGGAAAACAGCTGCAGGAATAACTTTTCTTTTGGAAAGCCAGAGACAGCTGTTCAGTTTTTAAGTCTAGGGATTCCTCCACTACTTATTTAGGGCCTGATCCCACTCCAGTTAAAATCAGTGGAAAGATTCCCACTGGATTGAGCAGGCAGTTGAAGGAAGCAGCTTCAGGAAGCAGCCTGCAATCAAACAATACTGCTTCAAAATGTTGGAAACAGCTAGAAAGAAAAAAGAATAGGAAGGCATTTGTCACAGAATTGACTTTTTGACTTGCCTGCCATCTCAAAGTGCAAGCACTCAGCAGGCCAGTGTTTCATTTGAGGAACAGGTTGAATTAGTGTTTGTGGTATCCTAAGTTGATTTTAAAAAATAGCTCTAGTTCTCTCTATGTTCATTAACAGTCTGTAGTGCTGACAGACTTTTATTGGCACAGCGAATTAAAGGACTGATCTTTGATGCTGAATGCTGATGTTAGTTTAGATACTCTGAGGTCATAGGGGATAATTGCCTATTTCTTGAAATTATGTCAGTTCTCAGCACCTGCAGCTCTCATTGGTATGAATTTACTTACCGCTTCTGAAAAATGAGGAGAAAAATGGAATTTAGTCTTGCTTCTGTCATTAGAGATTGTTGTTGTCACCTCTGATTTATACTGTGAAAGAGAAGTCTAAAAGCTTACTGGAGAGGCTCAGAATTTCTGTTCCATAAAGAATTTTGAAATGGTGGAAATTTATTCCATCTGAAATGTGAGAGAAAATGAAAATATCAAAGTTTTCAGTATGGAATTTTCCTGGAAAAGTGATTGAGATTCATCTGAATCTCATGTTTTGAAGGGTTGTTTCAAAATGTCCACTTCGAATGAAGGTTTCATTTCATATCAACGTAAAGACTTCAAGTGCAGCTGAAGGGAATTGCTGATTCAGGATCAAAATAGGTCTCAGTTTTTCTGGGAGAAAAACTAAAAACAATTTTGCTGAAGTTGATACTTTCCTTAGAAGTTTGTGACTTAAGTAAAGCCATATTTCCTTACAGGAAAAAGTCTTTCCAGAAACATCCCTGATGGTTTAACAGTAACAGCCTCCCCTTCTGGAAGTGCTGATTTTGATCAGGTTACATGCTGCCTCTGAAGCTGGGAAAGATTCCAGTTCATTAGTCCTTTGGGGTTTGTAGTTAGCTTTTTCTGAATGCTGAGAATTCCCTTTAAAACACAAATCTAGATAGCCTTTGCTTGCTTCAGTCCTTGTCAATGGGCAGTTCTCCTTGAGTTTGCTGCATTAATGAACAAACGAGTTTGCTTTGTGGTTGTGTTGCTGCCAGTGGACTGAGACGAGGTATTTCCCCTTGTATTTCTGTTAGTTCCCTCCTTGTCAATGTTTAAACAAACTTACACCTGTGTTCCAGGTGCGAGCCTAACTGGAGCCCTGAAAAGCTGGCTCTTGGGAGGGTGGTTCATTACTTTGCCAAAATAGTTCTCTTACAGCAATGTCTCAGGAGACCTAGACAGGCAGGAAGCAGTCAGGCTCGGTGTATACCCTGGAAATGATTGCCTTTATCTGTAAACATTCAGCTGTGCAGTATCCAGAGAACTTCTGCCTCCCAAACAGTTAACGTGCCTTAGAGCATTCACATACAGCCATCACTGTGCCAGGGCAGCTGTGAAATGGTTATCCAACCATATCTTGTGACCTTCAGGTTTTTTTTCCAAAAAGTTACAAGGGCACCTAAGAATTGATACCAGAATACAAGCTTACCTCCCCCAAATTGGAAATCACTGAAAGTTTTCAGTAAGAATACTTCTGGAATCTGTCAAACTTGAGTAGCACAAGTGAGCTAAGTGACTGGTACATTCACTTTAAGTAAATCTCCATCAGATTCATATGGTCAGACTTGAGAATTTCCATTTAAAACTCACTAATTATCAATAATGATTAAGAATAAAACAACATGGCTTAGTCTTGAATTTGTGTAAGTGTTTGTCGTGCAAAAAAGAAGTCAACAACCGAGGATAGACCGACACTATTAATGACTCAGTGTGTTCTCTGTGCTTACAGAAGTCTAGCTAAGAGTTGTATCTCATTAATATTTCTTTGGGAGCACCAAGGATGCATATAAGCATCCAAAGAATGACACACAACTTCTTGAAATCCATTCTGATTATGGTCTGTTGGGCTGTTCATAGACATGAAATTTTGATGAAAAGTATGTATGCAGGAAGTTTGGGTGGTAAAAGAATGAGATGGTTCTACTGTTTCTCTCTCTACTGCAGTTTCAATAGAACAGCTTTGGCCAGTCTGTCAATAGAAGAGTCAGGGAGTTTGAGCAAACTGTTGGAAGAAGAAAGGTAACTGGGCAGTGTCTACCTACCCCGTCAATGCTCTGTGTCATTGCACAGGGAAAATCCTGTGTCTTCAGAGCCAGTGGAAGTACCTTGTGCAGTATTTGTGTACAACAAATCAGCACTGAGTTCTTCAGGCCTTCAAAGGTCAAAAATTGAGGACGATGCTTTGGAATACAGTTACGACAGGGCACTACATGGGATTCTGGGAAGTTCTGGATAGGTGGGCAGCTTGGGCAAATTGTCCTGATCTGGACCTGTAGTCTGCTGGGAATTGTGGTATGTGAGGCTTGTTCTGCATTCAGGGAGGTTTTCTGTGTGCTCTAATGAACACTGAGTCGGGATCCAAGTGCTACACCTAAGTCTTTACGTGGTACGCAGATTCCAGGATAAAATTCTTCATGTAGCTAAGCTCAACTACATAATATTAATTACTGTGGTTACATAACAGACATTAATAAAATGAGTAATTAGTAAATTCCTTAAGCATTATGACAAACCAGAACTATGTCATGGACATGTCCAGTGTATGTGAACAGTCTGCAGAAAAATTGATAATGAAAATGGTGGGAAAAGATACTATCTCCTCACAGGAAAAATTGTTTGAATGCAGGTTTAATTCCATGGTTTGTCAGGCCTAGTACTAGGTCCTGTCAGGTCCAATGCAAATAGGAGCAACAGAGCAGCACATATAGGCCTGCCCTGGTTAACTATGTATGCCTCTTTGGTGTGGACAGCTGCTTAGCCTGTCAGTTTAGTGCAAGTTTTCTAATGCAGGAAGGAATTTGCAGGCCCACCCAGTACCCTTGAAATCTATACATGTTCACAAACAGTTCTTCCTCTCTAGCTCCTACGTGCAAAATTGAGCGTAAACCATGTGATCAGTGGAGTGCAGCCTCCTCAGAGAATGCTGGCACCCGTCCCAGTTGGGCAAGGTGCTGAAGCAAGGAGAGTCCTCTGAAGTAAGTTGATGAAGCAGGGAGTGTCCAGGCCTGTGGCTTTTGATAATCCCTGTTTTTAAAGGTTTACATGGGCTGTCAGAGCTGCCCCTGTTTCTAATGCAGAGATGAAAACTGCCTTCAGATGTTCTCTTTAGCAAGACTGTCCTTCCTCTTCCTCCTCTTGGGCTGTTTGGATCTGGCGCCCAGTGTATTCATGGATTGCACAGTGGGTGAAGGAAGAGTGATAAATAGGCAGATTTGGTTCAAGATTTTTTTCTATTGCATCCTCAAAAAATACAGTGATGAATTTATGATGCTGGATATACTCTAGGGAAAATCTAGCATTAAGGAGCAAAGACATGCCACTTCTATGTGTCTGGTTTTGCAGATGTCTTGCTGTTATCTGAAATGTGAAGTAGCATCTACTGGGTCAAAGCCCTAGACACTGATCAAGTGCTAGATAAGAGCATCTTCCCTTCTCTCCTCTTATGATATATGTGAGTTGTCTCTTGCCTGCTTGGTGAAGGTAGTGGGTTTATTCTGAAAACCAGATATCAAGCTGCAACACAACAGCCTATAGAAGAAGTAACCATATCCCAGTAGAGCAATTTATCTACAGCTTTGCAGCCTAAGGACTTTTCTTTCTCAGCAGAACTAAAGCTTACTGGGAAATTTTCAGTCAAAAAGAACGAAGAAAAAATGAATAAAAAGAGTATGTCTACACTGCCTCTTCAACCTGAAATCTCCTCATTTTGATGTTTGCCTGAAAGTAATGTCATTTGAGGACTGTATATTACCTCTATTTAGGATCAACAGGGCTTTGTTCTTTAAGCAGTGCCCATGACCTCAAGAGAGTTAAATTAGTCTGCCCCATGTGAATCAGAATGGGATTTCTGTGATTGTAGTAGGTTCTTTAAAATACCACTCAATCCATTTTAATTACTCTAGCACTCGTTCTTGTAGTTTATCATCATGATCTGTGGAAATGTAAGATCAGCCTTGCTTGCAACTGTATCACTAAATCACAGGCAAAGGACATGTTTTCTTCTTTCAGAGGCTGCGCCCCTAACTGTACTCTTTAGGTAATTCATCTCTCATCATATGCTCCAATTTACTTTCCATGTTACTGCTCACTTGATGGGTTGGGAAACGATCAATGCCAGATGCACATTCCTTTCAGGCAGTAAATGCTCCTGCAACAGTAAGTTATGTGCAGCAGCTTCTTGTTTCATTAAAATCGCATATGGTTTCCATTTGCCCCTAATCGGTCTCACATCAGCTCTGCCGTATTCACTGAGTGGAAAGCTTAGACCTGTGGCTCCACTGAACAATTCCAAAGAGCTATGAGAAACCAGAGCCTTGTCTGTCTTAGCCTGCCTTCCCCCTGTCCCGTACATACTGTGTCAAGAAGTACTTGATCTTTAAGAAAGGACTGAACTTAATCTAATTCTATTGGACTGATCTTATGTTGACCAAAAGGAAATGGAAAAGGTGTTTTGGGCGGAGCATCGCTTTGAGTCATATGCTTGTTATTTTTCTCCACTGTTGTAAGCTGGCTTTGCAATGCTTTTGTGTGTTGGTTTTGACAACCATCTTTCCAACACTGCTAACCTTGGCTGAAAGCATTTCTGTCTTTGGCAGTTGTCAAAGGCACAAAATGAGGCAAAATGTGCTCTGCTGAAAACACTCCTTGGAGAGAGATGCAAGATGCCTCTACTGTACTCTGTACATGAGACACTCCCTTCCCCTCCCTCCACTTGTATAATTTTTCCTTCCTTTATTCTGTGCTAATCTACTGCCTTTTGCCTCTAGTTTGAATTCAGCTTCCAGAAACTAGTTAAAAAATATTTAAGTGTAAAGTTAAAAAAACCTCAAGCTACCAAAAAGGAGACACAGAAATGTCTAGTTGGCAGGAATGACATTGGTTTCTCTGTTTATTTTGCCCGAAGGCTCTCAATGCTGTAAGCACGCTCATTACATAATCTGCAGTGTCTCTACTTAGATCTCTATATCAAACCTAGAATGTTTTGTTGGTGCAAGCTGTGAGACTAACCTAGTGATGTGTGTAACTCCTGTGACTCAACTCACTCTGTGCCTGTTCTAGCCAATCTCTTAGGTCTAGCTGGCTTCCCTGAGTTTAGTAGGTGTAGTAGCTACCAACAACAGATGGTCAGGTTTTTTCTTCTTTTCTTCCTTTAGCTTCTCTGTGATTTTCATGAGGTATTTCCCAAAGCTAGTTTTTACATGTACTAACTTCTACATGTGGACCTAAGAGATTGTACTTGTAAACGGATATGGAGGCATTTTAGATCCCTCCTTTCTTCCTCTTCTGTTTAGTCTTTCCTCTTTCTAACAGACTGTCTGTGTATGATGGGGAAGCATGGGAACTAATATCAGGAGTTAGATGCAGGGGCAATGGTGGGCATCTGAAGAGTCTTCAACCAAATTGCACACAGGAACCTGAATGAAATGTTTAGAAGAGAATTTGCAAGTTTTTATCTAACAGAGACCTCTTGCTTCTTTCTAATGTGTTTCAAAGGGAGCTTGGACTTCCATAGGGGCTTGACACCATGAGGGGAGGGAGAAAAAGCTTGGTACTGCTGCCATCAGAAAAATTGTATCCAGTTATTAAGCTACAGGTGAAATGCCAAGCACAAACCGAGTTCTGCTTGTTTTATGCAACCTTGAGTCTTTAATTTATGGTCTTGTTGAGAGGATTAACTTCCTCCCAAGTAAAGCCCTTGCAGAGCAGTTTATACTTTTTGAAGTGATGGAAGGTCTGATGCAATCACAATCTTGTATGAAAGAGTTGTATTACTCTTTATTTTGCAGTGTTGGAAATCAAGCAGCCCAGCATGTCATGCAAACAGACTCTCAGTGGCAAGGAAATCTGCAGGGATGGTAAAGGTGGTTAATATTTAGCAAGTGCAGTTGTAATCAGTTGTTTTATACAGAGCGTGGGCCTGGGTGAAACCATTTAATTGCCTTCCCCTTTTTTTGGGTGGCCTTCAAACAGCCTTGCCATGCCACAGACAGGGAAAGGTTTTTGGATCTCTAGAACAAAGCCCAAAAGTAAATGTCATAGTTCTGGCTAGAACATGGGAAGGAAAGTTATCTGGGTGTCTTGTTTTCCTGTTTTTATTTAGACTTTTATTGTTAGTCACCAACACACTTGCTGAAGTAAACACAAGTCCTTTACAATGTGATATTTATGTGGTAACTGACTGGTAGAAGTTATTGGTGTCAAGAATATGCTTTTTCTCAGTCGGTGTTCATAAGAGCACTTTGAAAAGTCAAGAAGTCAAGATTTGGACTGCCAGTAATGAGAACTAGTTTGTTGGTCCAGGGGTATGAGAGGAAGGCAACCAGCAGTGAGCCTCTTAACTTCACTACCTTTTTTTTGCATTCTTCATGAAGTTCTCTGGTGATGCTGTGTACCAGCACAGCTGGATTTGACTTCTTCCAAGACAAAGCAAAAGAGGTTTGTCTTTGTGACTTTGGCTGAAGGTCATGATGGTACAAGGCAAGAGAAAACTCCTCTATTTTATTTTTTCAGCCTTACTGTGCTTTGCAAGAAGCCTTCAAATTTAGTACTCTGATTCGTAAAAGAATCCTATTTTGATTATGGTGGAAGAGGTGACTTTCGGTACAAACAGATCATCAAACAGACTGGAGGCTTCTGTTTTCCTCCCCTCTTCATGAATATGCTGGTGTCATCAGTATTTCCCTCTCCATTCTGCTTTGCTGTGAAAGTGGAGGAATTGAGTGAAGGGCTGCTTTTTTGTCCTCCTACTAGAGCAGGCACCAGCTACTTGCTGCTCATACAAGCCTACAGCCACCAGGCAATTTAATAGGGCCTCGCAAAAGGCTGCATATAGTTGGGCCATACCTCCAGTCCAAAGGACACAGTCCACTTTTAGTTACGGTCCTCTGTTTTTAGGGCAGCCAAGAGTGTTTGTAGTAATTCCTAACAGATCGGCCAGGGGAGTGGGACAAAGAATGCATCTTGTGAGAGAGAATGAGCAAGGCAGACAGCAATTGTGTCTTAGTGGCACCATAAGCACCAGTGCTAGAAAATCTGTGTGTGAAAGCATCCTGCCTTGACCACATTAGGAGACACCCTCATAAATTCCACTAATATCTCAGTAGTGTGCTCAGTATATTCAGGAGTCTAAAACATACCAGCTGCCTTAGCCGTGCATACTGTGAGTCCTCCAGAATGTACCAGCACAGTAAGCAGTTTTTGTGAGGCAAACTGAATGGGAGCTGCTAGTAAAGCTGGTAGAAAGATCTCAGTAAATTGTGCTTGGAATTGAGCCCTTGTATAGTCTTTGGATGAATAAAATGGCAATCATCCTTTTTGGCATGTTCTGTGTCTGGTGTTAAAGCAGCATTTCTAAGTGTTGTCCAGTTTCTAGTGTAGTCAGTGGCCTCAGGATAGAGGGAGCCTTTCTTCAGCCTCCCAGTCACGTTGGTGCTCCCCATATATTTTATTTTGCTGCTATTTGGATGTCAGAGAATGCAGTGAGAGAATAACTTGTCCCCTGTGTCTCCATTAGTAAACAACACGAGTACTCCACATCCTTCACTTACTTCAATGCAGTGAGCATGCATCTCAGCCAAAGCTCTCACTTAAAAATACTCATATTGCACACCAATAAAATAAATCCTTGAAAGAATAATGAGAAGTGTAGCAGTTGTTACTCTCCTGAGCCGTTCATGGTAATTGGTCACAAGGGAAATGGGTTTGGAGCAAAGCCTGGTCTCTAAAGGGTGTGCCTCTACGTAAAATGCTGTTTATGGATGACAACCAACCCACTTGCATGAAAGCATCTGGTTCTCATGGTGCAGTTGAACAAGCAACTGGGATTTGTGGTGTTAGCTTGTGCTTGTACTGTTGCCCATTTTTCAGGGGAAGGTGAGATTTGGGACAGGGTCACCATCTAGTGGCTGGCCCCGACAAAGAACAGGGGTTGGATTGAACTAGGGCAGTGATGCCCTTGCTTTTCAGTTGGGAAAAGGAGCTACTACACATGCATCACAGAATCACAGAATATGCCAAGTTGGAAGGGACACACAAGTACCACTGGATCCAACTCCTAGCCCTGCACAGGACCATCCCCAACAGTCACACTATGTGTCTGAGAGTCTCTTCTAAATGCTTAAACTCTGTCAGGCTTGGTACTGTGACCACTGCCTTGGGGAGCCTATTCCAGTGCCCAACCACCCTCTGAGTGAAGAACCTTTTTCTGATATCCAATCTAAACCTCCCCTGATGCAACTTCAGGTCATTCCCTCAGATCCTGTCACTGGTCACCACACAGAAGAGAGCGGTGCCTGCTCTTTCTCTCCCCCTCATGAGGAAGTTGTAACTGCAGTGAGGTCTCCCCTCAGTCTCCTCCAGGCTGAGCAGACCAAGTGCCCTCAGCCACTCCTCACACGGCTTCCCCTCAAGGCCCTTCACCATCTTCATTGCTCTCCTTTGGGCACCCTCTAAGAGCTTAATGCCTTTCTTATATTGTGGTGCCCCAAACTGCACACAATATCCAAGGTGAGGCTGCCCCAGTGCAGAGCAGAGCAGGACAATCAATCCCCTCCCTCAATCGGCTGCTGATGCTTTGCCTGATGCTCCCCAGGACAGGGTTGGCCCTCCTGGCTGCCAGGACACTGCTAACTCAGATCCAACTTGCCATTGACCAGGACCCCCAGGTCCTTTTCCATGGCACTGCTTTCCAGCATCTCATTCCCCAGTCTGGACAAAGATCTGGGGTTGCCCCATCCCAGGTGTAGGATCCAGCACTTTCACTTCTTGAACTCCATATGGTTGGTGATTGCCCAGCCCTCTAATTAGTCGAGGGAGTCAGCAGCTTCTCCCAGTTTTGTGTCATCTGCAAACTTGCTTAGTACCCCTTCCAGTCCTGTGTCCAAGTCCATTTTGAAGATACTGAAGAGCACAGGGCCCAAGATGGAGCCCTGCAGAACCCCACTAATGACAGGTCACCAGTCTAATGTCCCCCCATTCACTGTTACCCTCTGTGCTCGACCCTGAGCTAATTGCTCACCCACCACATGGTGTGCTTATCCAGCTGTGTGCTGGACTTTTTATCCAGAAGGATCCTGAGAGAGACCATATTGAAAGCTTTACTGAAATCCAAAAAGATTATATCAGTTGGTTTCCCTTGATCAGTTAGGTGGGTTACCTTGTCATAGAAGAAAATCAGGTTTGATAAGTGAGACTTTCCTCTCACAAAGCTATGCTGGCTGTGATCAGTGACTGAGTTGTCTTTCAGGATGTGGTAACTAGTGTGTGCCCGGGTGAAATTACTTGGTAGCTACAAGACTTTTCACTGTATTACTTCCTCAGCTTGACAAATGCTTGTCTTAATCTAGCACATCCATTTCCCTTACTTTGAGAATTGCCTGTTTGTCCGCTCCTTGACTCATGAAAAGAATGCCTTCTGCTATTTCATTTGTAAAGTCAGTGTCCTCTTCTGCTTCATATCTTACCTTTAGGCATATTCTTCCTATGAAACTTTGAGAAAATGGCCACAGAGTAAGCAATAAGTTAAAGAGTACTTGAGTTAGATATGTGTGTATATGGCCAAATAAAAAGTCGTTTAAGTCCTTCTTCTCCTTTGCCTATTCTGATTTGTTTGCCTCTGTAGGACCTCATCCAGTGACATTTAGAAAATATGTAAGTGATTATTGTCTATATTCGTGTGTATACATGCAACTGCAGACAGTTTGTACCAGAGCAGAGGTGCCAGTGAAACACAAACCATTGACTGCTGGCATTATACTAGTCCTGTTGCAAATCTGAGCCATCTCTGGTTTTCTAAGTACTAAGCTAGTTTACATTAAAAAAACCCCCACAAACCAAAACCCAAACAAAAACCACAGAAAGGCAATGGAAAAGAGATAAATACATTAATAATTTTTGATACATTTTTAGATGTATTTCTTGAATCTTCAAGCATAGCAGGTTTCATAATATTTTTTTAGAATATTAAATAAATACCTGGTTTTCTTTCTCTCTGTTTTCTCCCTCATTTTTTCAATCATGTCAAATGCTGAGAAGCGGGGCATATGTTTTCTCCTCTTCATATCATGGCATGGCTACCATGCTTATCTTATCAAGATTTATATCCCTGTCGAATTTAGCTTTTCATAAATAATTACAAATCAGTCATGAGACCTTGCCAACTGCTCTAGTCCCACAAAGTGACCTGACCTGAAACCCCAAGGTACTGAGAAACATTCATCTTGGAGTATTTTCATAGGCAGCACTTCAAAGGAATTGTGGTTTAAAAATATGCAGCTATTTTGGTGACCACTTGTGTGGGATAAAGTTTCCCATCAGTAATAGTAGGACTGTAATAGAGCTTCAAGGAGGAGGGAGGAATTCAGGAGAGCAGTCACAATACCTTTTGCCTCATTCTGCTCAAGGAGTAGGAGTATGCAGAAGTAAACAGTGAACACAACATGGACTGTATTTGCAACCGAAATACTGTAGATTTCTGATAATTTGCAGAGGGTGAAAAGTTCCTCTGGCAAGTACGCACAGCCCCTGCTCAGTTAGGAACAATATTCTTTAGTTTCTGACCAGGTATGAGGAGTGGTCCAGCCATATAATTGGGGAGTGGTGATTTGAAGGAGCAAAGATGGGAACTGGGACACATGTGGCTGCAGATGTGCAGCTTCGAGCTCTGTTCTGGGCAGATTTACAAGTGGCTCTCATGCCTGGAGGCCTAGGGTGTTGAAGCTACACATGCAAGAGCAACCACTGAGCAGTCCTGTCCATCCAGCATTTCTCTCCAGTTACTCAGACACATCTAATCCTCGGGGGGTGGAGTTTAGCCTCACAAAATACAGAGGATAGACTTAAGTTGGAGTATCCTCTGCTCCTTGGCTACAGCTTGACTTTTCCTTCAATATGGAAAAAATGATGCAGTGGGTTCTTTGTTCATTTTTAGCTTTCCAGTAAAGAAAAGAATTTAACTAGAAAAGTTACCATTGCAGTGATAAAGGCGACTTCTCTGAGAAATGGAGGGCTCAACCCGTGTACAAATGGCTTGAAGTGGCAGCCCACACTGAAGTTTGTCATGGCTTTTCTAGGTGAAGTTACTAGAGTGGTTGCTCTCCAGCTTTACTGGGGAACAATAATACAAAAATATAGACCCTTCCACTTGCTTGCTGAGGGTATCATTAGTTGAAGCTGGGATGCTGTTATGTGCTACTGTAGATGTGCATTTTGAATCTTTGGCCATTGATAAATCTCTTGATTAGTTCATAAATCAAAGTTTCTGTCTCTAGTGGCTGTGCTACTCTAACTAGAAGTTGAAAGACTACCAAGCTAACAGTGAAGCGCATGAAGAAAATGGGGTTTTAGGTATTTTGTCAGCTTGAGAACATGCCTGTCATTGTATATGCTAACTGTGTTCTGGTTTGGGAACCCTAGCATTTTGTAATACTACCTTTTAGTATATTTCTTACCATTATCAGTAAGATACAAGATTTCTTTGTTGGTTTCAGATGTGTTGGGCAAACACCAAGTTTTTCAATTTCAGTGTATCAGATATGCAACAGATGAAGATAAGACATTTGACACTCTTAGCTATAAATTCCAGCATTAGTCAGGTGTCCTGGAATTCACAAAGCCTTAAAGGAATTGTGTTTTTTCTCATTGACCCTTAAGCAGTCTGGTTTCTGTAGCTTTGATGGTGGTTGTAGTGTTTGGGAGCAACTAATAGAGGAATCTAGTTTTTAAAAGGTATTTGCAGTCCTCAAGCACATGGTTCAGAATAGCCACTAAATTTTGAAGATGAGAGTAAACTGAAGTCTGGACAACTTGTTAAATAAAAGAATCAATAAATTTGTACTGGCTTTTACTGCCATTGGGTAATAGAAATTTAAGAACAATAAAACTATTTAAGTTTTACACTCAGTGAATGAAGGTTTTGTTGGCCCTTTGAATCAAAGCCAGCAAGACTGCCTTAGCTCGTTTAAAATCTCTTTGACAAGTCTGGCTGAAGAACAGGATATAAATCAGAGCAAAGTGAGTTTGTCTTCATTTGACACCACCCTCATGGAACAAGGTCCAGGAACTAGTGTGTATAACCAGACCTATCTCTTTCTTTATGTCTGTTCTTTTGGTTATTCAGAAAACTGGAATAAGGTTTTTTGCACTGTTACATGTTGTTGTGATTATTGGGAAGCAGAAGCTGCATTGGGCACTCAAAGAATAATTTAAAAGTAGTATGTTACTGAACATCATTCTGTATGTTGAGAGTTAAGACATTAAATACAGACTTCATCCCAGTGGCTTGGTGCAAAGAGTTTAATCTGTCTTGGTCCCAGCTGTGATCTACCTTGCGGATTTCAGTAAGATTTAACCATAATTAATGCTTGTCCTTATTCTTCACACAGAACTGGATTTCCTCTAAATAAATACTTTCTTTGGCATCTCATTTTACATGCCATTGCTGTGTGTCAGATTTAGAATAAATTGAGAGCAAGGTTGGCGTGGAGTTTTGTTTTGTTTTACAGAATAATTTCTAAGTAGGTTTTTCTTGTTAGTTTGTTTGTGTTTGTGTTTGGCTTGTGTTGTTTTTTTTTTTTTTGTATGTGGTGGGTTTGGGTTTTTTTTGTGTGTTTTTGTTTTTGCTGGGTTTTTGTTTGGTTTTTTTAAAGTGAAAGGTACAGCATAAATGTTGTGTAAATGTGTTTATAATTTGTTTTATTTTAATTCCCTTATGACAGTGATCCGAGCTAAAGTGGTGGGGAAGAAGCTCATGAAAGATGGACCCTTTGGAACCATGCGATACACAGTCAAGCAGATGAAGGTATGTTTGCAGACATTTCACAAAGGCTTGTAGATATGATAATTACTGTAATTAACATGTAGCAACAAAGAGGGTTTGCATACTTATCAGCACCTCAACTTTTTTTGTATTGGCCAGCCAGAATGGAAGAAAACCAGCCTGGTAGAAATTTGCCTGAAGAGGGTAAAGGAGCAGGAAGAGATCATTCCTGATATACAATACTGAATACCTGAATTCTTCCATTATTTTTAAAATTTCTGATAGTAAGAGATGCCAGATGGTCTTCTGTAGATACTGGAGTCCTGTTTTGTGTTCAGCATGAAGTGTTAGACTGTGGAAATGCAAGCTTTTCCATGAAGCCCTTTCGTTAAATCCAAGAAGGAAATTATAGCAGGGGGTCTGCCAGCCTTGGGAGAGTGTTCTTGTTTCTCTTCTTTCCCTGCATTCTTTGTGACCACCAGTTAGGATGATAACATTTTTTATCACGTGCAGAACAAATGAAAATCATATAGTGAAGTCTTTTTATAAAGCTAACTGAACACTGTAGCATTTAAAGATTGTTAGCTCAGAAAAGCTGTAAAATATTGACTCAGAAATGAGAAGAGAGATCTCCTACACCAGTTGCTTAATTTCTTTAGTTCCTTTCTTCAGAGCTCTAGTACTTTGCTGCGTGAATTGCACTCAACCTGCTGCTTTAGGATTAGTAATTTTTCTTAAACTGCCCTGTTGTTATGTAATGCTAAAAATCAGCCCTAGATTGTTTTTCTTGGCAATGCCATTCCAGTCATAAGACTGGTTTATGTCTTTAGGAAAAAAAAAATAAGAAAAGAAAGGGAATGGAAAAGCTTGGCAGGGACTGCAGAAATCTGAAACATATTAGACAAAGTAAAGGTTCAGAAAAAACCAGTCACTTGCCTGCCTTGTAACAGTAAGTCTCTTTATAAGGCAGTTTATAACTAAGCTCCAAAGCGGGAGGAGGAGACGCAAAGCTTGTTTCATAAGCTGTCGCAAAGCCATGCACGTAGCCAAATCTGGTCCTGGCGTGGCTCTTCCACAAGAGTGGAATGCTTGCACTTTGAATAAGAGGGTGTGAGATGTTGGGCTGATTGATTTCCTTAACCTTAAAAGCTTCTTTTTAAGACTCCAAAGGAAATACATATTTGTTAACTTGTATTTGTAAAAAAAGCGAATGGTTTTGTTGGCAACAAGGAGACAATGCTGCAATTTTTTTTAATTTTTTTTTTTAATGGCTGCCCTTGGCCTCATAAGGCTTGCAGCACTCTGTGGTGTTCTTTTCCAGTTCTGTCACTCTCCAGCTCAGCAAGTGTACCCCACTTCACAGAACTCCTCAACATCCACATGCTGCAGTGGCTTCATCAACTTTTCTTTTTCTGATTTTATCTTGGTCTGTCCAGTACCACTACTTTCCCTCCTTCTCAGTTCCAACAGTTTGGTGCTTCCCTTTTAGCCTGTGATCATGAACAGGATGCAGCAGTGATGAGTCCCTGAAATTAACTACTGCCCTTTACCAACCATAACACTGGCCCCTCTCCTATCTAATGATGCAGCCTGCCACATTGTCAGCCAGTGAGTCGCAGTGTCAGAGATCTCTCGGACAGCATTAAACATTCCTCCTCTGACCTAGGAACCTCAGCTGTGTCCCTGCTATTAATAGAAAAGGCTTTGGTGTGTCTGCTGGCATGTGGAGGGGTGTAAGCCCAGGCAAGGCGAGCAGGTTGAGTGGAGCAGCAGCCACTCAACTGTCAGTAGACACCATCGTATCAGTCTTGAAATAAGCTACCTGAGCCTGTTCTGGCTGTTTTCACTGGGTTATTTTGCAGTACATAGTCTTTTTGCAGGAGGAATTGCACAGTATTTTGTTTGGAAGCTGTGTGTCCAACAAAAGCAAGAGTGATTTTAAAAGAGAAATCATGTGTTGGTCAAACTGCCTCTGTGTCTGCTGCATAGATGGTGGGTTGGTGGGATGTTGCATTGGACATTTAACTGTGACCTTTGGCAAGAAGGAACATGAAGCAGTCAAATTGCTCAGCAGAACTGGAACGTCCGGAGGACATAGTTCTTGATAAACAAACAAACAAACCAAGTGTCTTCTTTGAAGCCTTGCTGCCTTTCTGCTGAGCTTAAAGACTTTAGCATAAAGAAGGATTTAGATCCGTACAGTGGGGGAGTTCAGAATGAGGCAGCAAATCTCTCCCCTTCTTGCCCCTATGAAAGCTGACTGTCCTCCTGCTGATACGGTGGCCTATGGCTCTGCACAGCTGCATGGGAACAACTCTAAAGATAAAACTAACATGTCAGTCTGCATAAACCCTTCTGCACCTGCAGATGAAAAATAAACAAGACATTTAGTCTATCAGTGTGTACTGAATTGTCTGTGGAAAGCACTGAAAGCCTAAAAGGGCAACAAAAAATCTCTGTATTTCTTTCGTGGGCTCCCTGGAAGTTGCTGGGATTGATTGTTGATCTCACTAACACTCCTGAACTGCATTTCACAACTAAACCAGCTTGAGGCCTGGACTGGAGCACAAGGTCAGCCCACAGTGACACAACAGTGCCAGGCTTTCTAGCATTCAGGTTTGTTGTCTGAAAAGGCCGTTTGCTTTTTCAAGCAACCCCTGCCTCCCCCCACTGCTTTCTCAAATAATACAGGAGTACTTCAAGATCACGTGTCATAAATCTGCACAGGACTGATCTAACCCCTACATGTTCTGTGATCCTGCAGTGAATTCTGAGAATGGCCCAAACCTATTTCAGGAAACTGCAGAGGAAACAAGGAGATAAGATATTTCTCCTCCATGTACACAAACAATCCTGGTTGACCATGGCAGCACTCTGCATAGGCTGCCAGAAGCAAAGAAGCTTTCCTTGGTTTGTTGCTAATCTGTAAAATGAGTCTACAGAGGGAAACGTGATAGTTCCAAGAGGAAAGAAGTGGGGTAGGATTAATTTAGTTTAATTTTAGACAGACTAAAATGAGTTGTTGAGTCTTTCCTCCTCTCTTGATTGTCAATGGATAGAGACAGGAACCACCAAAAGGTAATTCAGCCCACTAGTTGTAGACAGCTATTTTAGGACAGGCTAAGTTGTTCTGGAGGTGCCTGTTCTGGCATTTGACTAGAGAGGATGCCTAATTCAGGTGAATTGCCTAAATTTTAGGTAGGTGAAGGTTAGGCAAGATGACTTCAAGCCCTTAATATCTAGTGCAACCTCAGATGAGAGGGACAGAGCGACAAACATGAACAGCGTCACCAGGTGAAGTTGTTCATGCAGCAGGAAACACCACAGAATCCTGTGCATTTCTGAAATTGCATGTGCATTTCTGAGGCAGTATGGGGGCTACTAAGGGGAATGGTGACATGGATGGAAATAAAGCAGCACTAGCAGACATCACCATGTGATGCTTGCTAATGCTTTGTTCCCTGTTATTATGCTCTTAAAAATGCACATTTGTGGTAACAGGAGGACGCCGAGGGTTGCAGTTAGGAGAGAGTCTAGCTTTATGGTTGGTTTTCTTCTGACTGATCCAACAGCACATCTGAAACATTTTGTGCATCCAAAAATAATGCTTAAGGTATTGTTTTAGTTGTTTTGACAGTGGGCATCTGTAGAAGATTCCCCCTTGCTAAATTTTCTTTTTCTTTCCCTGAGAACCAAAGTCATGGTGAATTTTGTTTAGTCATCAGAGGGTGAGGCAGGTCCTGTCTGCCCCAGCATTGGTTCAATTAGCGTAGCAGTGTCTACCACCAGTGAGGGTCACTGAGGGGTGAATTGAAGTGCTTTTTGAGAGGCTGAGCATGCTGCCTTTAGCAACCCTGACAGTGGTGTCCCTATTGGTGATGTGAGGAGGAGGAAATCAGGTCCAGGAGTTGAAAACCAAGCCCCGGTTCAACATCACTAGCTACTTCGTAGGCAGTCATGTTGAGCTTGATGGCACAGAAGATGCACAAAGTGATGAATGTGAGGGTCCTGCAGGAAGGACCTAAGCAGCTTCTCAGGGGAATGTTTAGTCCTGGCTCGTAGCCCTTTCAGCAAGAGGAAGAATGGGCTCCAAGTCTGCCTGTGCACGTGCCGACTTTATAACACAGATGCTTAATTAGTCCAACACGACTTGGAGCTTAGCAGTGAGTGGCAGATCCCTTGTACTGCACATGCACAGCGTGCAGCTCTCTGCAGTGTAGATAATGCACTGCCTGGAGGGACTGGGCAGCCCCAGCTGTTATCTTAACTAGTCTTATCTGCTTAGATACTGTTATCATAGCTTCTTGGTGTGACACCCACTAGAATGGGGTCTGAACACGTGATCTTTATTCTGTGTGCCTTTCTGCACAGTACCCTTGGGAGTCAAGGCAGAGCTCTTCTACAGGAACAAAAGTGTGCTGAGAGCTTAATAACTCATCCAAGGACAGACAGGATGCTTGTGCCAGAACTTAGATCTCCAGCTATCTTCACCATGACTGGAAAGTCTGAGTAGGTCATTCAATACCAAGAAAATTGCAGGGATAAAGTAGAGATTAGGTAAAGTTCAATTCTTCCATGTTCATTGAAAGATTTTGTTCACCTATGGACACAACTGTATATCTCAAACGTGATCTATAAGGTTTTGTTGATACAGTATGATTAATTTAAAAAATACTTTCTTTGTATATTTGCTGGGTGTAGAAGGAGGGATGGAAAATGCAAATGCTTTAGCATGTCTTTTACTGTACACAATAGTGCTGTCTCTGAGTTGTGATAACTGTTACAAGATCATGCTTATTAGGGGAATATAACTTAAGAAGAAAAAAACCCACCTGGCTGACATTCTGTGGATGCCCCAAAGATAATTTGGCCTCTCAGCATAGCAGAATTAGTGGTAGTATTTTTATGGTTTCATATGAACTATCTGGGCCTAGCATAAAATCTGTTAAATGAACAGATGTTCCTTCAGAAGATTTGTTGTTTTTAAAGGAGATGGGAGAATGGTGAAATACCCCGAGATAATAAGAGATTCCAAGAAATAGAATGCAGCCTGGAGAAGAATACCATAGCTTAGGTGAGACAGCAGCAAGGATCTGTAGCACTGGGATTGTTTGGTATTCTTTTGGTCCTCTTTTGCTTCACTTTAATATTTACTGCTAAACTGAATGTGAATGTGCTCTCTATTAATAAAGCTAAGAGGAAAGGATAGGCTGGGAAATGCTATGAAAACTCTAATTCTCTCTGACTTGTACTATTTTCTCTTTTAACTTGTAAATATTGGCCATTCATAGAGTTGTGGAGAAAAAAGAAAGGGAATACTTCGAAAAGACAATCAAATTTTAAATACGAAATTTTTCAGGGAAATCATCCTCTATTTTTTCAAAAATTGAATATGTTTCATTGAGTCCAGTGTACACATGCAGTACTTGTTTCATTGCCATGCAAAGAATTCATTATGCTACTAACAGGTGGGCATGAGTTTCCCTAAGTTGCAGTGGTAAGGTCAGGTCAGATGAGGACACATGCTAATTTCTGACTGAATCCAACTGCCAGTATATCTGTGGGTTCCTATTTCAATTAAACTGGGCTGTAAGAAAGATTGTGAAAAAGGAGGAGGAGTGTGGAGGATTTATGTATACATGATATTTTCTTTACGGCGCCCATCAGTATGGGACTAATTTTAGAAGATGGTGTAGAATTCTATGTCTGCATTCATTTAGTTAGAGAAACATTAAGTCCTTGCTGAGGTCAGCAGGAGTAGCATATGCTAGGCGTTTGAGAGGGAGGTGTCTGGCTTGATGACTTAGATCAAGCGCCAAAGGTTTGAAACTCTTACAGCAGCAAGACTGGAAAATAGGGTAATTGTTTAAAAGAAAAATCCCCTAGTTTGGAAGAAATTGTTTAAATCACACGGAGAATAAAGATTCCAAGCTTGAACTAATTTTATTTCTCCCTAATTATGAACTATATAAGGGAAAATATTGTTCAGGATGTTGGCAGAGCTTGCAGTGTTGGTGCTTTGCTCACTCAATGCCACTGGAACTAATATGAGTGGGAAAAAGTGGTGTTGAATTGCAATGGCTCATTAGCAGGTGCTTTTTCTGATTTACCAACAAATCTGATGGGGAGACTTCCATGAGTCCAGCTAGTGCCATTATTCCTTCACCCCTGTAAAAAATAAATTTTATTGCTTACCATCCTAGCCTAGGGATGTAGATTGTAAAGAATCTTAAAGGAAATTTGTAATCTTAAGATGACTTAAAGTTTTTTATTCTTTCTCTAGATGTACAGGGGCTTCCAGATAATGCCACATGTTCAGTACATCTATACAGAATCCTCTGAGAGTCTTTGTGGAGTCAAGCTGGAGGTCAACAAGTACCAATATCTGATTACAGGTAAAGAACCTCTTCTGTTCTATACACCTGCTAAGGACATGGATGACTATGTAGACAGCTCTGTATACAACTTCCCAAGTTAAGATGACCAACAGTATTCCAGTGTTCAGTGCTCAGGAATGCTGAGAGTCATTTCACTCTCTAGATTTCCCTCTCTTTCCTAAAGTATATCTTATACCTAGGCATGTTGTGACAAATATGTTGTATGACAGTCCATGGCTGTCAGTTTATACCTGAGCTGGCATGTCTGTCACAGGGAACTTGTTGCTACTTGGCTGTGCCAGAAATTTTGGAATGAGCTGGAGAAATGCAGGCTGCTGAGATGGGGGATGCAAAGAGATGTGGCAGTTGCCAAGTCTTGTTTCTAGTGAAAGTGTCAATTCACTTTCTGTGTTGTTAAAAGGCGGTTGATGGCATTACTAACCTGCATGTTGCTGGTGGTGCTTACAGCCAGCACAACACCCTTGACTTGCAGAAGTGCTGTTATCTTGCTAAGCAGAGATTCCTGAACCAGTTAATAAAAAGAAAGCATTTGCTGAGCAGTGACTGAAGCCAAACATATTGAGAGCATTAACAATCTCAGGAAACGAGAGAAGTGCTTGAGCTGAGAAGTGCTAACTTGTGACCATGTCTCTGTTTTCAAGGCCGGGTGTATGAAGGGAAGGTTTACACTGGCCTGTGCAACTGGTATGAGAAATGGGACCGGCTGACTCTGTCCCAGCGTAAAGGACTGAATCATCGCTATCACCTGGGCTGTGGATGCAAGGTAAGATTTTCAGGATTCATGCAGAATCATTTGCAGGTGAATGAAATCAGGTACCAGAGGCTTGGCAAGATATGTCCAGCTTTTTTCCTGTGCAAACATTTTGAGTGCTTAAAACCTCACAGCCTGGCACTGGTACTAAGGTTTTTGCACATGGCCTCAGGCCTGCAAAAACATAGACATAAGCTCAACTTTTCTGCACCTGAAAAGCCCTTTTCACTATGGAATTAGCTGTGTATGTGAAGCTAAGCACATGTTTACATGCTTACGGAACTGAGGCTGAATTTTGGAGTAGTAAGCAAGGTTTGAGGGAGTGGAATTTTGAATCACTTGTCTCTGTTAAAAAGACATTTTATATAATGCTGTTTTTACATGTAGCCTAACCTTGATTGCTCTTTCCAATTGCAGATTAGGCCCTGCTACTATTTGCCCTGCTTTGCCACCTCCAAGAATGAGTGTATTTGGACAGACATGCTCTCCAACTTCGGCCACTCAGGATATCAAGCAAAGCACTACGCCTGCATCCAGAGGGTGGAAGGTTACTGCAGCTGGTATAGAGGATGGGCACCTCCAGACAAAACGATAATCAACGCCACAGACCCCTGAGCTCGCTATCCCTTTCCTTATCTCCCCTCTCCCTTACTTGTGGCTGATCTTCCTTTGGACACTAACTCTTACCAGATCATGATGATGACAATGAAATTAGTGCCTATTTTCATGCAAATTTTAGCACTTCGAACACTTAAAAAGAAAAGGAAAAAAACGAAAGGAAAGAAAAAAAGTCTGTGCTACCTTACTGAATTTGTAATCACCTTTTCCATTTTTTGATACCACTCATTTTGATCAGACAACATTTGGGAGCTTACTTTTGCACACCAGAGGGAAAAATGGGAGGGAAAAAGAAAAAAAAAAAAAAAAAGAAAGAAAAAAGATGGAGCTCTTGCTCTCTTGCATATATCATTAGCTGTAGCAATATAATCTCTATTTTTTTAGGAAAACAAAAATCTAAAAACTATGCCAATTAGGCACTGTATTCTTCTGTGCGCTGGCTTCCCATCACCCCTCCTCATGCACTAAGTGCTGAAAATGCATAGGCAAATCTATTTGAAGGGAAACAGGTTTCATTAATCAGATTGGCAAATGAGACAAAATGTAAAGAAACCCAGCCTAAACTCTGGAAAAAATGACATCCAAAAGAAATCCTCCTCTATGGAAGAGATTGGTAATGTGATTGACTCCAGCAGTGGGAGAATTCACCTGGTGTGTCTGACCACATCGTCTGGTAAAAGCATTGTTGACTGATTGTCCTAGCTAATTCAGTCACAGTGTGAATGCAACAGCACATTTGAAGTTCTGGCTCTCCCTGGAACAAAAGAGAGAGCATTTTAT
The DNA here is from genome assembly GCA_035221455.1 of Xenops minutus. Classification (NCBI taxonomy): domain Eukaryota; kingdom Metazoa; phylum Chordata; class Aves; order Passeriformes; family Furnariidae; genus Xenops; species Xenops minutus. Next base: position 53,068,455 of record JAWWEE010000040.1, on the reverse strand, counting down.
ATTTTTGTTGTTGTTCTTTCAAAAACAAAAGCCCCATCCCCTATTTTCAGGGAGGTAAATCCACCCACGGCAGAGCAGATGAAGTGTTGTGCCATCCTGTTTTGAGCAGCATTGGCCCCTGAAATTTTTGCAGCTTAGCTTCAACAGCAAAACCAGCTTATGAACACCTTAAACCAAACAGATGCAAAAATACCAACTGTAAATCAATCACGTGGAAGAGGGAAAGGGGAGACTTGCTAGAACTCTTACTACACAAAAAAAAATGTATTGCCAAAATAGTGTTTTGCTGAACTAAGATGTATATACACATAATGACATAAGCTATTTTTGACAGGATGTGGAATTTTTTTTGGAGTTATAAACAAAAAAATGGTTTGATTGTGTTTTAAAGACAGAAATATTGACATTCCGAGTCGGTGAGTTGCTTTTAAGATATTGAAGCTCCAGTGTATTTGCAGTAGTGGCTACAGTCATTGTTTCCTCTGTATCTCCTTGCACCACGGTTCCTCCCCTGCAGCTACACAAGCTGCATTTGTTTATATAGTGAAAGGAAGTGTGTGTGTGGGCTAGGCAAGGAAGAGTGGTCTCCTAGTAAGTGTTGTCTGGGATCATAAAATTCCAGCTGCTCAGAGGATTCTTTCTGTGTCAAGTGCTGTTTCCCTCTAGGCACTGTTAAGCATAGCCCTGTGCACGTGCTCATACCATGTCCTGCAGTCATGTGGGAGGAGGAGCGTTACTGTCTTGTGCTTTGCTGTTGACTGGAGAGGTTTTTTCGTTCTATTTTGTTTTTTTTTTTTTTTATTAAGAAAACTATAATATAATTTTTCTTATCAAATAAAAGTATTTTAAGTTTTAATGATGGTGAAGAAGGGGTGCTGACAAAATGGGTCACTCGGTTTTGGATGGGGAGGGCTTGGGCAGGGAGAAGATTGTGCTTAACTTCATTTTTGTATTATTATGATTATTTATCTTAAGTTTCCATATATCTTCCGTTCATTCCACGTAGAAATCAGAGCTGCCACCAGCAGGAAAAGTGTTGCAGTGATCCCAGCTTGGGGCAATACAGCATTTTAGTCAGTGACCTCAAATACTGGAGGATTGTTTGGAACCTCTTTGCCAAATTGAAAAGAAAGGATGTCTGAGATGGGCCCTGATGTATTTTTATGTTCCTTGCATGCTGCCAGAGCTCTGCCAGACATAAGGGCTCTGAAATGCCCCATTTGTTAGATGAATTGTTGCAGCAAAAAGCCTCATTTTTAGCATGAACCGCAAAGGGCATTTCCACAGAGTTGATATAAGAGATGCCTAGGTGTGCTGTGTACATTTTTTTTTCCCAGCAGCTCTGAGTGGCAATGCAGCACAAAACACATTGAAAGTCTGTTGGATTTTCCTGTGATTCAGACTTTGAACACTTCTCAGAAGTCCTCTTCCCTGTGACTACTCCTAAATTATGGGTTGGAGATGAGAGGGAGAGCAGGGTGCTTCATAACACCCATCATAGGATCAGGTGGTTGTTCAAAATGTTGTCCCTTTTGGCAAAATATGGGGTTGGGCTTTGGGCCCAGTGGAGCAAGCTCTGTTTGAGCTGAGTGTGGCTGACAAAGTCTGTGAGGGTCACTGAGTGCAGAGTGGAGCCACCTTCACTGTTTGCATTGTATGGAGTGGGCATCTCTGGAGATGGCCCTCCTCAGGCTCAAGGTGACTTCACAAATCTGATGTCTCTTTGAGCTGCAGCCACTTTTCACAGCTTTGGAATGCTAAGTGAAAATGCCCCTCAATGCAGTAAAGTGTTGATTTGAATTTTCATTAAACTGCAGCTCTGCATATTTTACCTGTCACTGATTCATTTAGCTAGCTGAGACATCACAGTATTGCACTCAAATTATTGTGAAAATATTTGCATTCTAATACTATGGGGACTTGTGTCTCTAAGTAGGATATAATGTAGCTATGTGCTTTGTAAACAACAAAACAGCAGATGCATTACCAGAAAATGAAGCATATTCCCACTTTATGTTGCAGATGGTAAAATATTTCTGAGATGCAGACAGGTAGACCAGCAGGGGTTAGAGGTTTGGTAGCAAATCTTTACCCTTGCTGTGTAAAGAAACAGTTGTTAAGGCTTTTCAAAATGTGGAGCCAAAAGGAGGGGGAAGAATCCAGTGAAAATACATTTCTTTTGGAAAGCTTCCTAGTTTTGTTTCTGTGCATGCTATCAGGGACATGTATTTCTTGGGCTAAGCTTCAGCTTGTTGCTTTCATAAAGGACCTGACTAAAGGCACTCTTGAAGTGGGAAGAAGCCATTACATGGATTGAATAGGCTCTAAATTGAACTCAAAGACTTCTTCCTTTCTATATGCTCTCCTTTCTCCTGTCTTGCTAAGTCACTTCTACCTGCCAAAGGACAAAACTCACTCCCTCATTACGGCAGGCCATGTGATATGTGGGAACACCAGGCATGGAAATGGGAGGAGGCAGGTGTGAAGCGCATGCCTCAGTATGTGGGGCATACAATGTCCTGCAGTAGCACAGATACCTTCCTGTCACCTCTGGCAAGCTCCTCACTTCACCCCATAACCTAAGGTCAGAGAACTGTCAATGGCACAGCTCATGAGAGCACGACCTTTGGGCATGTACAGGATTACACACACACTCCCTGCCACCACGCTTTAGATGCACCAACATTACTAACTACTTTTTAAAATACATAGCTCATTACTATTTTGGTGTTCACTTTCTTATTTATAGATATTTTTTCTTATTTGCTTGAGAGTGTTTTCCCCGTTAGAATTGGAAAAATATATATTGAAGGTTTGGGAAAGATTGGATTTTATTTCCCTTTTCCACAATGGAGCGGGGAGAGAGCAGGAGGAGATCTGTGCATGGAGTACCTTGAATAAAGTCCTCTTGTGGGAGGCTTCCCCCTCCCCTGTATGGGACATAACAGCCATTTTAGGTCTAAATTTCCCATGTTTGGAAGAGTTAACAACCCTTTAGGTAGGACTATTTTAAAAACTAAATATATCATTGTATCCCATTCATACTTGGTCAGAGTGAAATGCTCCCTCACAGTGATGGGAAACGTACTGTTGTGTTTTTTATAGTAAAGACTATTTGAAGTAAAGGCCTCCATGGGAACAGGTTTCCATTCTTGCAGATGTCTCTGAAAGTACTGCTCAATTAGAATGTATTTTTTAGCTTAGAAGGGCAGAAAAAAATTTAGGGAACTGCAAACATTTATTGGTCTATTTTTAGAATAAGTGACTTTTGGGGCTACCAGTCTTGAGAAAACACATGAAAATCCACTAAATATTTGCTGCTGCTTTGCTTGTACTGGCTTCTCCTTCCCTCTGTCACTGTCCTTCCTTCATAGAGCCACTCTGCTGTTCCTGATAGTCATGGAAACTCGGGGAGGGAACCAAACCCGTGTGAAAAACCTTGTCCAGAAGGAATGTATTTGTTGCTAAATTTTCTAGCACTGTTTACAGTTTTCCTCCATGTTATTTATAAATTTTATATTCAGTGAATGTATATTGTCTTTTAAGGTAATGTTGCATAATGTTCACTTTTTATAGTGTCCTTTTATTCTAAACAGTAAAGTGGTTTTATTTCTATCACAGACATTCTGTCTCTGCTTCACTTATATTAGTTTCTGTCCACTTCAAATGTACACAAATGGATTTGCAAGTGGGTTTTCCTTCCCTTTCTTGATGCAGTTTTATTGGTCCCAGAGCAGATATTCCACCTCCGGCAATTCTTGCACTTTGGCAAAGATTTCTCCATGAGTCCCTCCCTCTTTAAAACGTTGGTCTCTCTAAGAACTCTTACTGTGGTCATAAGCCCAAGAGAGGCGAAAAATCCCTTTTGAAGTTAATGACTCCCTGTTGTTAACTGGCCATAGGAGGTCAGTACAGAGCAAGGCAGTCATTAGGGCTGGCCCTAGCACCAGTGGGGCCTTGGAAAAACAGTTACCAGCTTGCTCTTATTTCCAGAAAAGTGATCATTGGGGGAGGTCTGAAGGGTACATGCCCATGACAAAGGGAAGAGAGGTTCATCTTTTCTGCTGTGAGCTGTCTCATTCCTCTCTTTAGGCTTACTGTTTAAGGCTGATTAAAATTGCCCTGTTGAAATAAGAAAGAAGGTTCAGAAAAAGCATTTTCAGCTAAATTAAAATGCCCACAAACGTGGATCTACAGTTAGAAATTTCCTTTATCCCACTTTTGCTGTAGGAAAATCTCTGTTCCTTACATGCATGAAAGAATGAAACAGATTTTTGAATCTGTTCTGTGGCTCATCCAAAGCTTTAGAAGGTAAGCTTTGGAAAAAATTGTGTTTAGAAGGATGAAGATCTCTTATGTGAGAACTGAAGTGGTTAGAGGATATCACATTGTAGAGAGTTAAAACCGTAACACTAGTTATAAACACTTCCAGGGGGTCAGCCATCAAAGGACCACAGTGTATTTTATGAGTGCTAACTGGTACAGCTTGAAAATGCCTCCAGGAAAGGGAAGAAAAAGCATGGGAAAGAGAGATCATTATATTCCTATCTGACAGATGGAGAAGCTAATGCACAGTGGGAAAGAAACTTCCACAGTTATTTGGTGGAGTGATGACTGTAACGGAGCTTGCTTGGTGTAAGTACTTCACCTCTCGGTCTCTCACAGCCCAGGATGCTATGAAGATGCACCCAGAAAGATATTTAGAAGTTGTGTAGATTCGTTCTGTGAGGCAGACCCCCCACCTGGAAAGGGCTGGCCTGAATTTGCCCAAGTGGATTGTTGCTTCTGTAAATGGTTGGAAAGTCACTGTTTCAAACCAGATTACTCAAGCTTGCATGCCAGCAGTAGTGTTTGTGTTCATAGGAGCTTATCTAAAGTTTAGAAGACTTTCTGTACTCTTTCGTAAGTAAGTAATAGCATCTCCAAGTAGGTAATTGGTAGTAAAGATGACAAATGAGTGAAATTAAGATCAGTGCTCTGCCAAATAGAACTACTGTCCTGCTACCAAATACATTTATGTCGGAGGAAACAATCAGATTTCCAGACAAGAAAATATTGCTAAAAGTGCTAGCTAACTTATTTGCATTGATAACCTTTATCAAGTATTCCAAAAATACTATTCCTGAAGTGATGGTCAGAGAAAGTCACAACTGTCTCAAAGCATTACATATATCACAAATCCTTCATAAATCATCAGAATTAAATGCAACAGGTACTATTTTATCTTAAAAGTGTGCAACAAACACATTGTTTAAGGACCATCCATTTCTTTATGTCTTAAATGATAATACAGCTCTCAGCAGTACATTACAGTCATGTCTGTACTTACCTCCATGATGTGCCTCTGAAGTACAAAGTGCTGCAGTCTGCACAGCACAAGGAGAAAACAAGAGTTTTGGAACAGAGGGGTGAAGGACTGTCATTTCAAGGTATTCAGGTACCTAGTGAGCAGCACTGGGATTTTTCACAAGAAACTAAATGAAATTTCCTTTTGAATTTTGAAGCTCCCACTAGGTGCCTATATCCACCATCAGGTGCCTACACCCTGTTCTGCATTGTGGTTGGCCCTTAGTGTTGCAACAAGTGTGTGAGAAAAGAGGGGTTTGAATATTTCTGAGTCTTAGCTTGACATTTTAACAACTCTCATCTTCAGGCTGCCAATGCTGCTTCAGTTCACAATCAAGCCTGGGAAATTACCTTAGCCAGCCACTGGCTCACATACAGGGTTATGGTTTATATAGGGTCTCATCAAAGTTTCAGCCAGGTATGAGGAGCCACTAATTCGGGGATGTAAGTTGGAGTAAAAATTCACAAAGGTCTAGTCTTCCTTTTAACCCAGAGGAAACAAGAGACATGATCAGTTTTAAACAAGGCCCCTTTCTTTGCCACGTTCTCTAGGACTAAAGGCACCTACACAGATCTCTTTGCAAGGTGCCCTAAGAGTTTGGGACCATGCCCAGCAGCCACACCTGGCACTGACCATTTAGTTGCTGACAGAAAGACTAGACCCCAGAGCTACTGTGCAAAGAAAACATTAGAAGCTGAAACAAACTCTTTCAAGAACTCCAAGTTACTCTGAGTACCTTCAGGCTGATCAGTGTTTCATGGATGGTAGCCACGTGATAGACCAAGCAAACTAGCATGGTGAAATAAACACCTCTCATGAACCATGTCCCAAATTGTCAGCATATTTTCAACAATTTCAGGAGTGGGGAAAATCTTCTTTATCTGAAGATAATGATTCCTTGCACTAAGGGATGAGCTTTTTGTTGACTAGGTTTTACAATGGAGTTCTGCTTCAGTTTGGAGCCTGTTCTCGTTGTTTGCTTTTTCAAGGTCCATACATGACCTGAGGGAAGGCTAAGCAAGAAGGGAAAGAGGGTCCCAAGCAGTGTCTTTTGCATATAACTTTTTAATTCATCTTCCTCTGTAAGTAAAATTGAAACTCTTGGCATCATTCCCACCACCATCTCTTGTACCCAACTCATATTTGTTTCTTTTTCCCTCTCCATACTGACATCAGAAGAAAGGAAAGTTACTCACCATCTGCTTATGACTTGGAAAGAACGTTTGCTCCACGAGGGGGAACTTCTCAGGGCCCAGCGAGTTGAATATTTTGATGAGCTGAGAGAACTTGGGGTGAGGGAGGGGAAACAAAAAACAGACACAGTGGATGTCAGTGGCTTATTGTGCAACAGGCAAGTGCTTGCAAAATGTTCTGATAGTGGTGAAGGAGGTGAGAGAAACATGTTATTATGCCTTTCCCACCTTGCTTTCTTCACCTTTGCTCTTGAGAGCAGATAGAAGATACGAAGCTGTGTTTACCCAGGGCCAAGCCAGCCTATGTGCACAAACCTTGGACTAATAGAGCAGAGAAGGGGTTCAAGAGCCAGAAGAGAATCAGAATCAGTTTGGGTTTACTTACAAATCTGCTATGAACAAGATTTGTTTTCCAAATGCAGCTGGGGAGAAGGTTGGGGACCCTTTCTTGGTAGGGGATAGAGGCAGGAAATCAGTGCCACCACTTACCAGCAGAGACAAAATAAACCAAAGCTCTCCCTTGGATCTCTGCCCTGCAGCCAAATCAAAGCAAGGCACATTGTGCTGAAGGGAAGGAGAACTGCCAAGGGAGAGGGAATACTAGAGGAAATTGGCAGCAGTACCTGCTTTGAGTGTTAGACCAAGGAAGCAGGACCCCACTGTTAATCATAACTGACATTTATTATGAACCAGTGGTCTCCCAACAGCCCTTCATGAATAACAGGAGAAAGAGGAGTTCATCTCCTACCCCTGCCCTATCTACCAATAAGGTCTGAGTGAGGGACTGGACTGTGAGGATGGTATCTAGTACCAGAAAACAGTATGTAACATCAATGGGGAAAGCAACAGTGCTGGTATTTCACATATAAAGGTGAACATTTGTCATTGTCCCCACCGGTCAGCATGAACTTCACCATTATCACCACTATCATCACCATTATAAACTGTTTATCATTCAGGGTTATGCCCAGCCAGACACAAAGGTATCCATGGAACGACTGAATTTTGATTTCTGTTCAGGTTCCAAAACCCCTACAGAAACATAGCACAGCAAATTCCTGTTTTGCTTCAGCCATCTGTGAAGCAAGCAGACTATTCTGTTTGTCATCTGCAGCCTCCCTGTTCAATCCATCATTGATCACCTGGAGAAAAACTCAAAACTATAAGAGAGAAACTTAATAACCATGACAGAAAATGTTGCTAAAGCAGGGTTGATATAACAAAGAGAGTAAGAGGTGATATCTATCCCAGAAACCTTCCAGATCCCCAGAGAAACTTAAGAGTCTTTACTGTCATGCATCTAGCCATCCTGCTTACTCTCTGAAGACACAGCCCCCTTACCACAGGGGATGCTGAACTGGCAGTACTGTTGGTGAAGTGGTTAGACTGTCAGGCTTTAAAAAGGGAGAGTAAAGCTGAATAAGGGATCTTGAATATTTTCATGGATGGTAAGAGTGAAGTGGTTGGCTATTGGCTCCAACCGAGCTGGTAAATTGGACTGAATCCTTCCTTCTCTGAGTCCTATTCACAAAGTAGTTTAGAAACTGAATTTAGTTGCCAATACTCCCAGAATTTGGTAAAATCATGTCAAATAATAAAGGCTTCTAGTCTGGGCCAAGTAAGAATGGATTTTAAGTCCTTTACATGAGTTCCTTCAAGTTCCCCATCAAAGCTAGGGATGTATTAATCTTGAAGGAGATCTCTGTGTCACCTGAGGGAGATAACACAGATTAAGGGAAGGAAACAGACATCTAGGGAAGAAGGGAAAGAAAAGCAAGGTTTCTTTCTTCCCAGTAGCATCAGCTACTTAATCTTCTGTGTTCTGAGTACTTCTGGGCAACTGCTGGAGTCAGTAAACTCACCAAATCACAACACCAAGGTTACATTGCAGTTAGAGTGACTGAGGATGTTTGCTGCTGAGTAGCTGTGTGAGGGCTCATGTCCTGTTTACTTGGCTAGTCTAAGCAAAGCATTTCTGTATAAGAAGTTAAAACTTCACTTGGTGGTGGAGAAGAAATATGTCTTTGAGAGTTAAAGCTTGGCATGGTTGTAGAAAAAAATGCAGTCACTGTGCAAAAACATTAGGCTGCAAGGTGTGTGCCAGACACAGGCCACATGCTGAAGGGGCAGCTGCCAGCAGATTTGCAGACAAATGCAAAGAATCCTTTTCCTAATCTCACAGATCAAAATGTGGCATTTAAGGAAATCCTCAAAACATCAAAAGGCGGCATATCCCATCACTAACACCACCACCACCCTCACATGCATCAGCAGATAAGAGAAAAACTCCCCATGTGGAATAATTATTGTTGGCAAGGAGGGTATTGATGTTGGGGAAGGAGGACAGCTTGCTCCTCTTAACTACTTGCACTAGCCCTGCACATCCTAGAAAAGAATAATAAGGACCTGTTTTGACTAATAAGGTGAGCAAATAGAGTTTAAAAGTTAAACAGAATGAGACAGAGACAGGGAGAGAAGGAAAAACACCCTGGCTGAGAGCAGCCCGTGCCCCTTGCTGTGTGTGCATGCAGCCCTGGTGAACCATGGATGCTGTGATGTTGAGATGATGTACATTTCTCCTAGGAAAACAGCTCAAACAAAATAACTGGAACAATTGTGCAGCCGATAGGCAGCATCCTGACTTGTTCCTTGGGCTTCCTTTTGTAGCATAAAGCTCTTGGCTGTTGTTGAAATAGCCAATGTTGCAGATGAGAGACTTGGACATCTGAGAGCCTTGTCAGTGGGTCAAGCCTGCAAAAAGGTCTGATTTTGGAATTGACCCTTATGGGACAACTCTCTCTCATTTTCTCTCTTTTTACCAGTCTTTAGGGACAGATATTGACAGAGTCATCCATGTTATATTGTGCATCAGCCTCTTAGATACCTGATAATAGGGCTCAAGTAACGTCTTCCAAGGCAAATGGGTAGGAATATTACTGTGAGCAGCTCTGCTAGATAGACCCACCCCTTCCACACTTCATCATCAGCTCTTACTTTCTGTGATTTCACTGGTTTTAGTGAGATTCCATCCAGACATGGAGCAAGGCAATGTGGCACAGCCCGGTTTAGGTACCTGGAACAGATAGGCAAGTGAAATACCTTGACCTGAGTGGTTGAACATCTAGAGTTACATGCAGGGAGTCTTTATAGAGAAATAAAAAGATCCATTCGGAAGATCTCGAGGCCTCTTGCATATTTTGGGAATGCCTAGGTCAATTGGGGGCCTACACCCCTTGACAGTCAGTAACAGTTTGGCTGGGAGTCCCAGGACTCTGGAGGTGACCGTCTTCAAAATTTCATGTTTCCTGCAGCCTTACAGATGCAAAGTGGCTTTGCAATTATGGACATTACCTGCATGTAATGTGAATACTGCTCAGAGCAGTCTTCCTACTGTATTTTGGTTTGTAACTTTTGTACCACAAAAACTATTATTAGCGGTTGAAACATTGTGCTTAATATGCTTGTAGCATTATTTCTCAATAGTTCTGGGATCATCTTAAAACTTAGTTTTCTTAGATGTTTCTCTGTGTGTGAGACCCCCTGAATACTTGTTTTCTGGTTTATTTGTTTGTTCTTTTTTTGTTGTTTGTTTGTTTTGTTTTTTTTTTCCCCTCTCAGAAACGTCTACTTCAAACTATGCATGTGCTTAATGAAAATTTTAACCTTTGAAGAAGTCTGTGTACTGCAGTACTGGAAATCTGGCAAATGTCATTAAAAACTGGGGCTGTATGTTTGAGTAAACTCAAACCCAAACTCAGCTGATTGTAATTAGAGTTGCTGAGAATGAAGCATGGTTGCAAACTGCCAAAGAAAAGCAGTCTCACTTCCATCCCCCTCCACAAAATCACAAACATTTCTATGAAATGGAACAATTTTTGGGAAAAAAGAAAAAGTGAGAGTGAAAAGCACATTTCCCGGGGGTATTTAGTTTCATTTCTTCATGTATCTCAACTGTTTTCTAGGTCCAAAAAGTTTCCTGTAATCTTTGTTAAGCAGATCCCATATTTCAAGATGACTGTTTTGCAATCAGAGTGGAACGTGCACTGAAGTGTCTGTACCTCTCACTTTCCAGCTATCATAAACCCAGAATTTTCTGAATATGCTGTCAGTGAAATTTTTTGCCCTCAAATGCCCTACTGCAATCTTTACCTGAGCTTCAACCTGATAAAATTTCTGTGGTGCCAAATGCCATCTGAGCTCTTGGATTACTTAGCATGTTACAATCAATGGTTTGGGGGCTGCCGTGTATGGGGGCAGTAGGGAAAGGAGGCATCCTGAAGACCTGTTTTAATTGTTTAAGTGGTTTCCTTGACTCCTCTGGGGAGATTGTCTGAGCCAGCTGTAATCCCTGTGAGGAAAGCATGGCACAACCCGACCCAGAGTAGTCAGAGCCAAGTTGCTGGCAGAGCCAAGTTCTCCCATACTGCCTTTCCAGCACTGCCTTTTTTTTTTTTTTTTTTTTTTAAATGTGCTTAGTATGTTTGTTTTCTTTTAATTTGGGTTCGTAAAAATAGGCCTTTCACATCTTGAGGCCCCTGCACACCATCAGAAAAATAAAAGGCATGAGTTGAAAAATGTCAACCAAGCCCTGACTGACTCAACCCCAAAATCAGATGGAAAGGACCACATGACTGTCAGCAAAAAGCAGTGTGAATGTTGAGGCTTCGTGTCTGGTCAGCAGGACCAATGCACTTGTGTGTGTAGGACCTACTGTCAGGAACAACGTGAAGGCGTTGAACTGAATCTGGAATTGATTCCTCCTCTTTGTGTTCCCAGCAACCTTTGTCATTCAAATGGGAACTGAGGTCAAATGTGCATAATCTACCTATACAGCAATGGCAAAGGGAGATTGTTCTCTCATTACTGCACTGCAATATTTTTGGAAAAGCCACAATTTTGCTTTTGGTCTCAACAAACCCCATAAATGTTATAAAAAGGGTGAAGACTTAGAAGACTCTGTCTATTACACTGGTATCGTTTTAGTGAGAAATTAGTTAAATCCAACACTGCTGAGTCATGGAAATAAAAGTCTGAGTCATTACAGACTCATCTGGATTTAAGCTAGGAATGAACACACTGAGGACTAATAGGATATTTATTACAAGGAAAATAACAACAACAACAAAAGACCTAATTAGGTGATGAAGAAGATTGTTATCACTTCCTGTAAACATTCTGTCTCACCCCAAGATGAATTTGTGCAATGAGTAAGGAAATTCCTTGAAATGCATCTAAAAGTTTTCCATAGGAACATATTAGAAAGTCCCATCTCCTTCTCACATCCATATAGCAGCAGTTCCCTGCTTCAAACCTAAAACAATGCAGGGAAATTTCCATTCTGGAAGCATCAGTGATCAGAGAGGGCATTTTGGAATGAAACTGCTCAGAAAATCAAGATGTCAACTCCAAAATGGTATCAGCATCTGACTTCTTCCTGCAGGTGCTGTGATGACCCATCTTACTTCTCCAGCCTTCCTGCTCCTGCAGCTTCAGCTGACTTAGAGCTGGTCATAAAAGAGGTCTAAGGAATTATTACAAACTTTGATTTGGAGCCAAGAAAAGCCAATGGGAATATTTTTTAAGGTTTTCTGAGGTCCTTAGGTGAACTTGACAAAATTTCAAGAACAGGTGAAGGGAACTTCCAGCATAAAACAGCAAAACACTGTCCTGTCCTCTCCAGGAGCTGACTCAGCTCAGGGTCTTTCTGAGTTACACTGTTTCAGGTTCAATGAACAAACACTATATGATAATATGTTATTTCTTTCTGAGACTGTTGAAAAACTCTGTATGTGTGGTGGTTTCACCCTGACTGGACTGATTTTCTTTACCTCCTCCTAGCTGATGGTCAGGAGGGAAGGTTGGTTTTGATGAGTTCATCACATCTGCTGACCCTTCCTCCTCAGGGGGAGGATTCCTTTCCCTTTCCCTGCTCCAGTGTGCGATCCCTCCCATGGGAGACAGTACTCCATGAACTTCTCCAATGTAGGTCCTTCCCATGAGCTCCCGTTCTTCATGAATTGCTCCAGTGTGGCTGCCCAGCAAGGTCCCAAGCCTTGCCAGCAAGCCTGATTCAGCATGGGCTACTCTTTACATGGTGCCACAGGTCCTACCAGGAGCCTGATTCAGCACAGCCTTCCCACAGGGTCACAGCCTCCTTCAGGCATGTACCTGCTCCAGTGTGGAGTCCTCCATGGACTGTGAGTGAATATTTGCTCCACCATGGACCTCCATGGGCTGCAGGGGGACAGCCTGCCCCACCATGGTCCTTACCATGAGCTGCAGGGGAATCTCAGCTCTGATACCTGAAGCACCTTCTCCCCCTCCTTCTTCACTGACCTTTCTGTATGCAGAGCTGTTTCTTTCACATATTCTCATTCCTCTCTCTGCTGCTGTTTCTGTAGCAGATTTTTTCCCCTTCTTAACCCTGTTTTCCCAGAGGTGCTCCCACAGTTGTTGATGGGCTTAGCCTTGGTCCATCTTGGAGCTGGCTGACATTTGTAGAAACTTTCAGCAGCTTCTCACAGAAGTCACCTCTTTAGTAGCCTCCCCCCACTACTAAAACATCACCACACAACCCCAGTGCAGTGTTTTCTCCTTCCTTCTACTTTTTGCCCAGGTCTTTGTCATTCTATATTCTCTTCTTTTCCTAGAACTAGTTCAGGGATTCACCTCTCTACTTTTCTTGTCTTTGTTTTCATCTAATTTCCTCACAATAAAACACCACCCAGAAAAAGTAGGAAGAGAAGACAAGTGCAGGGTGTGCTTCTGCAAGGAGTGCATATTCTTAGACTAGGGTACCTGGGTACCACAAATGTGGATCTAATAAAAGATGCTAGAAATAGTGTAGTTCATATACCTTTTAAAACAGTAAATTGTACAGTACAGTTTTCTTTTTTTCAGTCAGAGCAAGGATATGCTGCTATTGATCTGATATTATTAATCTGTTCATCTACTCTGCCTTATAAGACATCTAGGTGTTGCTGTACTGTTAGCTGTTTGTGACCCTTTATAGAGTTTGGGACATGTGAAACGTCCTACTCAGGGTGAAGAAATAACACCTTGAGACAATTAGAGGCTGATAAAGAAGTAGTGGCAGTGGTTTCCCCCACCCCTCTACCCTCCCCAAGAATTCCCAGCTGGATTCCTAAGGTGGTTTAGATGGTGGTTTTAACCTAAAGAGACAGATTCCCATGAAACAGACTGGAAGCTGTTTGATGCTTTATTCGTATGGGATATCTTCTTTGCAGTGTTGACAAGCAATAGAGCTGGATCATCACTTACCACCCAGGGCTTGCTGCAGAAGTTGTAGATGGAGTAGAGGGAGTTGACCGTGTGGATGCCACCATACTGGAGGCCGATGATGAGGCTGCGGAAATCTTCTCCCAGAGCCATGCTGTAGGCGTGCTGCCGAATCAGGACAAAATCCGGCTTGAAGGACCTGCAAGAGATGAGGGGAGTGATGTTTTACTTTCAAATGCTCAGCAATATTTCCAGCCTCTCCTTTCTTTTCAATCCTTCCCCTTTCTTTTCACTAACACATATTGCTCTTCTCTGGGACTCTCCTCATGGGTTGGTTGTGCTAGAAGGTAACAAACCTAACAAAACCCCCTAGTCATTAAAAAAAGGAAAAATCCAACATAGCTGCAAGTGTGAGAGCACAGAAACAGGCCAAACAGATTTTCTGCAGTTTTCTTGTCACTCAAGCATGCATAGGAATGAGCCACAAGTGGAGCCAAGGGTCATAAATTCACTGGTGGGGGGGATTCTCTTTTCTTTCTAAAATCTTGGCCATATTTGGCAAGCTCATTGCAATGTGCAACGCAGATGAGGGAGCAAGTTTGTTTCCTGACAATTGAACTCGATATTGAAGCAATGCCCAGTGGGTGGGAAGGTCATGAGGGATTTCAAAAAGCTATGGTACACATCCATTCATTAACATACATTCCCCCTTTAATCAGTTTGCTGCGTACGCAGCACATCCCAGGCCCCTATGGCTATGAGTCAACAAGCATAGGGCAGGCATGGTAATGTAATTACTCAAATGAGCAGAGACCCTCATACAGTGCTGTGACTCATGGCACGGACTTCCAGAATATTATTTAGCAAGACTAGAGCTGGGACTCCTATGGTTCAACAGCAGCAGCTCTCAGCAAATGCACAAAAAAGTGAGGCCCTTTCTAGGTAAGCCAGCAGGCAACAGATTATCTTTCAAGCAGTCAGATTTCATTCCTTGCTGATGCTGTGTCTTTAGAGCCATTCAAGAACCCCTGGAAACAGCCCCTGGAAAGAAGCTGTTCCCAAAATGGTGCTCAGCAGTTCATTCTCAAAGGCATGGAAGGGGCTTTTCCACTGAAACGGGATTATTTTATACATTAACAGAGGTTGCATCAAGGACATTGGAAAAATTTCCATGCTGTATTAAAGATTTTCAGAGAAATGAGCTCTGTAATCAGGTCCCATTACCTCACTACCCTCGAACATTTTCCTTGCTAGGAGACTATAATTTCTATCCTTTGGATGTATGAGCTGGAAATACTTTGGGTTTATAGCCCCTATTTATATTTCCATCATTCTGGCGGGGAAATCCGAGATGGTGACTCTGGGCTAGATTGTGGCAACAATCTGTACACAAACCCCAGCACAGCTCTGTTGTTTTAAAGCTGTTCATTTTGTTTGTTGGCCTTGCACTTTTGTTATTGCCCACCCGAGACATGGTGAGGAGCACACTCAGCTTTTGTGATGCAAGAGGCCAAGCTTTGGAAATGTTGTGATTCCCTCCCATGGAGTTTTTTTAAACCCAGGCATGTTCCCTAATGTACTTGGCACCAAAGGTGGTGCTTTCCTCCAGCAGCGAGATGCATAATGAGCATCAGGAGGGCTGTGCTATCGCTGTCCAGCTGATTTATGGACCTCCCTGGTGCCAATGGGGGTGAGGAAAGTGCTGGCCCCCTGCTGAGAAATAGCAAGTGAATACAAATCTTGGAGAGCTTGAGCTGCTCCATTCCGCTGGACATGCTGTGCAGAAGGTACCCTGAAGGCAGGCACAGGTCCTCAGGAAGGATTAACCAGCTTCTCAGGATCAGGGCTTGATATCTATGCTGAGTTACTGAACAGCTGTGGTGCCTGGAGGGGCCTGAGCTCCAGGCATGTCTTTCCTCATCCAGCTTTCTGAGTGTATGAAGGAAAAAATGGTCCCTGTTACAGGTCAAGTCTTTCCCCAGACTTGACTCGTGGAACAGCACATGCTGAGGTTTCACGGTAATGGTTCAGACCATTGGTCTGGCCTCCCCAGAGGAAGCAGCAGTATTTGCCCTTGAATGTCGCCCCCAGCACCCTGGATGGGGATGTGGGGATGTGGTGTGGAGGAGGGATGAAAAGGAGCATGGCCAGCTTTGCAGGAAGGACACAGAGCGGCTGGGAAACTGCCTTCAGTGGCTTTACTTCTGCCAGCCCAAATCTCAGGAAAAGAGCTCTTGTCTTTTCAGATCCTGGCAAAGGAAGAGTTTCTCCACTTAGAAGATGGACATAAGAATACAGAATTAACATAGAAAAGCCTACTCTCAAGCTCTGTGTCCTGTAGGAAGGCAGGGCACTCTCTCATACAGCAGATGAGGAGTGAAGCTCTAAAGTGAAGGTGGACACTGAATCCCTGTTTTGAGCCGTGGAACAATGTGGATGTTCCCATGGATACTGAGAACAAGGCAGTGAAGTGCCAGACATGGGACTAACTACGAATAAACATCAGCTGGAGAGACCCAGAGCCTGTAACAGAGAAACAGAGATCAGTGGCCAAATGAGAGGTAAGGGCCTAGGAAGGATAGCAGGGAGTAAAGGGGACATGAACAGTCATGGTAGGAGCGGTGGCATGAAAACTGATTAACTGGAGATACCAGTGACCTGGTGAGAAAAGTGCTTATTTGCTTCACAAAAGAATTCTTGGGGTTTTTTGGTAGAAGATTACTTTTGCAAGCTACTGCTCATTCTCCAAGTGTAAAGCTTAAGCTAACAGAGCAAGCCTTGGATTTGGAATAGCAAATAGCACAGCTGTTTTCTTTGCTAGTTTAAGCCAATAACATCTCCCATATCAGAAAGCTGAAATCCTTGGCAGACAGATGGGTTAGGCAGAAGTCACACATTTGAAACACCCTTGCTAAGACCTATGGATGAGCCAAACTCAGTAGCACCTACTGTGCTGGGGCCCTAAGACCCTGAGCCTGGCAGGACTAAGGGAGCTATGACAGGAGCATATACCTTTCCTCTCCACTATCTCCATGTCTTCCCCCACTCTGTGAAAACCTTCCAACCAGTGTTTAGATGACCATAAGTGGTCTTGAATAAAACTGTACCTATTCCTTGCTAAAGGCAGATCATGGGAATGGGTTTGGTCAAAAAAGGAATGCAGGAAACCCCATTCAAAAATCTAGTGGGCAGGGAGATGGGATAGGTAAATGGAACTAAAAGTAAACCACAGGTTTAGAACATGTCACTAATAATCTGTGCTCTGCATGTGGGTGCAGTGCTCTTCCTGGGCTGTGCAGACACCTATCTGAAGTTGTGAACCTTTACTTAGCATGGCAGCAAGATGGATGAGACTCCTGAGAAAAAACTGAAGCCCATCTTTGGCCACAAACCAAAAAGAAACCCTTTTCAGAACCCAAGACCTCAGTTATCATTTGAGTTTGGCTTTCAGCAGTGTGGCAAAATAAAGACTACTAAAATGCATGTAATATATTCTCAGAGTGGTGTAGAGACAGACGAATCCTCTGTTTAAAACCAACAAACAAACCAACCAACAAACAAACAAACTAGGAGTTTGTAGAAAACTAATTTTTGGATCAAAATAGCTGGTGAGATTCCATTCTCCCAGGTGACCAGCAGTAGGACAAGAGGGCACAGTCATAAGCTGTGACAGGGAAGGTTCGGGTTAGATATTAGGAAGAAATTTTTTATATGGAGGGAGTAATCAGTAATTGGAATAGGCTGCCCAGGGAGGTGGTTGCTTCATCATCCCTGGAGGTTTTAAAGGTGAGACTGGATGCGGCACTTAGTGCCATGGTCTAGGTAAGCACGATGGTTGGATCAAAGGTTGAACTTGATGATTTTGGAGGTCTTTTCCAACCCGGTTAATTCTATGATTCTCTGATTTTCCTCTGGAATGAAAATGTGCTTTTCTTTCAGTTCATGTTGCCACAGGCAGTGGCCTTTGCCACCCGTGGCACGAGCCTTTCAATGCTCTGAGTGGTGCCCAGCTGAATCAGACACCCCCCCCAGAGTGAACCAGCCCCCCACAGGCCCCTCTGGCTTTCCTCCCTTTGCAGTAAGTTGCCTTCTTTTCCTAGATGCTAGCCAAGGCATATGGCAGTGGCCCAGCCTACCTCTCTGCCCAGTGTCTGGATAGGAAGCTGCTAGTGCTGCCAGTCCTGAGCCTGGATTGCACACTGCAGTGCAGGATGCTTATCTGTGTTCAACTCTTTTTCAACTTGTTCCAATGCCTTTAGCAGTCTTTTTCTTTCTTAGTTGTAAAACTATACTTTTAGAGACAAATCTAAGTATAAGGCCTGAATCCAAAATGCCTAACAGGAAGAGATCCAACTGTAGAATATAATTTCCTAGGTTGGACCCATCCACCCTTTTAATCTGTGACAGCACTAGCTGTCTTGGAAATAGTTTTGTCAGAAATGAGGAAATAGAAAACAATTTAAGGGATTCCTGATGTTGAATATGGCAATCAAACATTTCAGAAGCAGCAGTAGCAATTCTGGTGACCATGTGTCGAACTCCTCTCATTATGAGAAGAGGATTAGCTCTGAAAAGATCATCAATAACATTCCTGTGCAGAAAGCAGGGCCCCAGCCTGCTTTGCAGTAGAGAAAATGATGACAGCAAGTCCTCCTGGGGGGTTTCATGCCTTAAAAAGATCTCCTATTTCTTATTTCTTCATATAGCCATAACTCTGGCTTGCTTCTTGGTCCTTCAGCTTTTCTCACTGAAACACAAATAAATTCATGAGCATGAAGAAGGGACACACAAGAATAGACTATTTGTATCAGAAAGAGTGTGATCAGCACATTAGATGATTCCCCTGTACTCAGCACTGCTGAGGCTACACCTCAAATACTGTGTTTAGTTTTGGGCCCCTCACGAAAAGAAAGACACTGAGGTGCTGGAGTGTGTCCAGAGAAGAGAACAAAGCTGTTGAAGGTTGTATTGAGATGGGGGTTGGTCTCTTCTCCCAGATAACAAGTGATAGGACAAGATGAAACAGCCTCAAGTTGAGCCAGGAGAGGCTTAGCAGATATTAGAAAAAATTTCTTCATAGAAAGGGCTGTCAAACATTGAAACAGACTCCAGGGAAGTGGTTGAGTCAGCATCCCTTGAAGTGTTCCAAAGGTGTGTGGATGTGGCACTTAGGGACATGGCTTAGTGGTGAACATGGCAGTGCTGGGTTAACAGTTGGACTCAATGATCTTAGAGGTCTTTTCCAATCTTAAGAATTCTATCATTCTATGATTGTCAAAATGCCTTTTAATGACCCCTCTCACTGTGAATAATCACTTGTACCCAAAACACAGGCATGCTTTATACTTTAGCACCATGATGGGGTTAGAGGGCTTTTTGCCAGTGCTGTGGGAGAAGATTGGGCTCTGCCATTCTTACAAGGCGCCTTGCCCTTCATATCAGTAGACAAAGATCTTCCCAGGACATTGAAGACACACATCCCCACTTCAGGTTCCGTCTACCCTCCATTATTCAAGGAGGCTTTATTCAGCTTTCAGACACTTCCCAGTGATCAACACATTTTGACTAAGTTCCTTTTCAAAGGCCTTTCCTATCTGGTTGGCATGACACAGAGAAGAAGAAAAAGACATAATTAAGCAATATGATACAACAAGCTTGGTGTTATTGGCAATTAATGAAGCCTTCAGGGAAGCTTCTGAGGCACAATTCCAAGCCATAAGTGGCTGCAGCTATCCAAGAAGTGCAATAATCCCACCAAATATGCCTTCCTCAGGTGCCTGATAGCTTATAGAAAACATCATTTGCAGATAGGAACAAGTTCTTTCTGTGTTTTACTTGGGTGTTAATAGTATCATTACTGAAAATTAATATGAAATCTATGATATTTTCACCTATAACAATGTTAGATTTAATATTATGCTGGATGTTGTAGTAAAGTGGGAAATTGGCTAAAATCAAAAATGTCATTTCAGTCAAAACCTCATGTCATATTTTCCACAGAAAGAAATAAAGCCTGATGGAATTATTCAAAGAAAGAATGAATGTGATTACTTAGATGAATAAGATGAAGCAGAACTTGTTTTAGACAAACAAGAAAGCAACATAAAATAAAGAATGACCTCTCTTTATGAGGCTGGAGGACAGAAGCAGGAGGTCTTTTGGGACATTGTAATAGAGAATGGCTGGGGAAAAATACGAAGTATGTTGGAGATGAGTTTAGCAAAAGCAGCAGGAACCAGTAATCACGATTGTAGTCAGGCCAATATAACTATATGCAGTCAAGGAGACACTGGAAGATGCTCTGATTTGCTTCTCAGCAACAGGTCAGTGGTCAAGTAACCATGAAATCATGTCACACACTCTCTGAACTGTACTGTGGCAATGCTTTAAAACCTGTTGACATCTACATGGAAAAGCATGTGGACTCGGACAATGCCTGAATGTAGTAACAACCATACCTGCCAACAGCAACTTGCCTTCAAAATTCTTGTGACCCAAAGGTTTTACAGAAAGTGATCCAAATACTTTCTGACATCACAGAATAAAGCCATAGAATAATTTAAGTTGGAGAGGATCTTTGGGAACCATCTGGCCAAACACTATGCTCATTGCAGGGCTAAGTTTAAATTGACATTAGGATGATCAGGGTCTTGTCCAGCCAAAGTTTGACTATTCCTGATGACAAAGCCTCTCTGGGCACTTGTTCCAGTATTTGACCACACTTCCTGTGGAAATTTTTTAAAAAATGGTATCCTATTAGAATTTTACTTGCTGCAGCTTGAGTCTATTTTTCTTCCTCTCACTGCACACCTTCAACAAGAGTGTGGCTACATTTCCTCTGCACCCTCCCCTTCGTTGCCTGATGGCTGTAGGTGGGTCACTCTCAGCCTTCTCTTACAGAACAAAGCCATCTCATTATCTCCTTTGGTGTCTTTAGGTCAGTTCAAGGAGCTTGGAAGCTTTTCACGCAGCTCATTCCAGTTTGCCAATGCCTTTCTTGTTCTGGTGAGCTCACAGCTGGACACAGTACTACAGATGTGAACAGCCTCTCATTACCTACATGCTTGCTAATACTGCCCAGTGAGCCATTGGGTTTCCTCCCTGCATGGGCACACAGGACCTCCATGTCCTTTTGTGCAGAGCTGTTTTCTCTCCTCTTGATCCCCAAGATTACTGGGGTTATTCCTTCCTCCCTGCAAGACTTTGTAATTGTTCTTATTGAACTTCTTGAGGTTCCTGTTGGCCTGTCACTGAGGTCCCTTTGAATAGCAGCTTTATCCTTTGGCACCCTCCCTCCTCCCCACCTTCCAACTCGTTGCCACCCACAAGTTTGTTGAGGTTGCACTCTGCCTCAACACTGGGTCATTAACAAAGATCCATCTTGATCAGTATAGTGCAGGGGCAGCAGGACTTGGCCTTTCACTTCTCTGTTTGCCATTTCCTGGAAGAAACCTTAAAAAAACCCGTGTGGAAAGGATACAAATTATGGCAGAACGGGGAAAAAAAAAAAAGAAGAGCCAATCAAGACCGAAACAATCTACAATAGTCTTTAATTATTCTTGCATTCAGTCCAGGATTAACTCATTAATGAGTGTTCTAGACCCTGGCAACACATTCCTTATTGGAAAGAATTACTGTAAATGCAAAAAGGGTCAGGGAGTAGTTTAGTCTCTGAGATGCTCCCCACCCTGGTCTGCTCAGAGTGACTTCTGCTTTCTGGCAGCTGCCTGCATGCCAAATGTTTTCCCAATAAGTGTCAGCATCCTGCCTGCATGTCTTCTGGGCGCCAGCTGCAGGGGAGGTGAACGAGGACATTATTCATCTGGGAGATCAGTAAACCCCAAAGGGAGAAGAAGGCCTCCAAGCAGCTGTTTAGCAGCAGGAGCTGAGGTGGAAGTATCTGAAAATAAATACATAAATAATCACACCCCAATGTCTCTCCTCTTTTGTAGTTCCTGCTCAAAATAAAAAAGAGCCACAGGGATATATAGGTGAAGAGGGGGGAGATATTAGTTAAAACCAGTGTTAGATCATTCCCCATAGCGGAATAATATCTCAGTTTACAAATGTTTACTGGAGGTGTTAAACTGCTTCATATGTAACCACAGCTTGCCAGGGTCTACCCTGTTAGACACCTCACTCCAGCTCATTGTCTCTGCAGGGTATTTCAGTGAGGGAATTGGTCATTTGGCGTATTGGTCCTTTGCCTGAACTGAACTTTCAAAAGCTTACAGGCTGTTACACACGCTTCTCCATTACATTTACAGATTGCCATGCCATGCCATCAATACAAAAAGTACTGCCCAAATAATTCTCAGTGTTAAATACATAGCACATATTGTACTCTACCATGTGGCACTTTCTATGAAAGTTGGGAGAACCGTGAGCTTAATATATTTTTCCATCTTCTAGAAACCTAAGCTCTCCCAGTCAGTTTCTGTCATTTTTTTCCTCCCATCTGCAGCTTCACAGAAAGTTGCAGAGATTTGGTTTGGACGTAACAAAAAAATATAGAAAAAGACCCCAATAAGGTCAAGACTTAAATTAAAAAAGACAGGCACTAGTCAGAGCTTGGAAGCTTAGGCTTCCTCTTTGGCATAAGCTTCCTGAAACACAAGAAGTTGGAAAGTTATCTACTGCCTACCCATACTTGTTATATCAGTGTCCAGAGATAGTAGCTACTCCCATGACCTTCCTGGAAATTTTCTCTGTAGAAGAACTGCAAGAAACCACCAATTCTTGTGAACAAATAGTCCAAAAAACATCCTTCTTCTACCACTGTGTGACTGCTGAGTGATGAGAAAGTTTGGCCTCTCTGGGTTAGAAAACCTACTTGCCCCTTTCAGGGAGCTGCTTGTCAAGAGACCTGTGGGGTCAGTGAACCTCCAGGGATGGGAAAAGGTGCAGTGTGTGGACGACAGTGTCCTCACAGGACTTTAAAGAGTCTTGTATCCTGGAGCAGGAGAATATTTTTTACACATCTCCTGGGGTCTGCAGGAATAGCAGGGAAACACCTGTGGCCTGGCCATTTTCTTTTTCACTCCTCCCAAGTAAAATGCTTTGCTTCCTCATGCTGAGACTGTGCTGCAGCCTGCAGTATAAAAATATGCCTGGGGAAAAAAGCGCTTTCAGGGATTTTTGGGATGGTTATTCAACAGGCTGCTGTCCTGTTATCGCACACAGAGCATCGTAGAAGCACTGAATCAGCTGGAACCAACGGGAAAGTCAGTGTTAACTACAGGAATGAATGAACTTGTGTGGATGAACTGGAGAATTCACTGACTCCACCACAGCTGTGAGAGGCAGGGGCATATCATCCAGGGCCAGCAGGATGAGACACACACCTTACACAGATCGGCCAAATTCAGGCATGGCCTGTAGCACTAAACATCACTGCACAGCAGAGATCCTTTCCCACAGCAAGACTTTGTCCTCAGTGTTCCTTTGCTGTAATTTTGGACACTCCTTTCCATTTTCCAAGGCCAATTCTCCATGCAGGGTCCTCCTCATTTCAAATCCAGGGCATCTCCTGGTCTCTCAGCTGTTGCCCACACTCTGGCGTTGCAGTGAGCCTGCATACCACACTGTAAGGGGCATGGCCACCACTGTCATAGGTCCCATGAAGACATGAAAATGTGTTTTTTCCCCTGGATGATCTGCCTCAATAGCAAAAGAGGCAGCTCTACAGGGACACAGGAGATGAGAGCAGTCTGGTGCATGATTAATTTGTATCCTTAAAAGTCTGAAATGCTCCCAAAGATATTAGTATTCCCCATGTAAGAAAGCTGTCCAGATTTTCAACATATCCCTGCCTTATTCCCATATCTATTGGAATTAATAGCTGAAGGCTTGTAAAGCCCAAAATTCAAACACAGGACTGCATTTAATCATTAATACAGAACCTGAGATCATCGTTTGGGAGTCTAAGTGTTGTCATCAGAAGCAGAGACAGCCCAAATTTTCATTTATATACTAAGACTCTTATGATACCCTGAAAGCATAAATACACCTCAGAGTGGGTGCAGAGCCATTAATAACAGCCTCTTTACAATGGGAAATTATTGATATGAAGGGCCCTTCAGAGAAATGAGGACAAGTGAAAATAAAAATCCCATTTGTTACATCTAACGCCAGTAGAGGTGACACAGCCCAAGAGCTTTTTAGGGTAAATTAGACTCTGGGTGGTTCACTCTGTTTCTGTCTGTGTTTGTAGACCTGTGCAAAAGGTAGTTGTGTGTACACTGGAAGGAGGTTGAAGAATCCACCCAAGTGTTTTAAAAGCAGACATAAGCCCACAGCTGTTTTTTCACACTCTTCAGTAGTTCAGCCATTGCATCCAGAAATTACTTAATTTCTCTGTTGAAGGAGTTGCTGTGTCTAACCTGGTGAGGGATCCTTTGGGATGAACAAGCGCCACTTCCTGCTTCCCTTATTTAACTTTTCAGTGGGGAAGGTCTGCTGCCAATTTGACCCAAATAAATGCTGGGGTAGCAAGGACCAGCGTGTGGGAGATTCCTCACCCCACCAGTCCTGCCTGAGCCCAGCAATGCTCCTGGTGGCCAGCTCATCCCAGCACAGTGTCCTCAGTCAGGGCATGTGTTACACGGCACTGAAATAGGAAAGTGCTTGCTAGAGACTGCACAAGATACTACATGGTCTGTACATTTCCACTTCCTTGCTGTTTTTAATTGTCCATGAAGTTATGAAAGCTCCTTTTTTTTTTTTTTTTTCCTCCCAGGTAAGACAACCACAATTCTTTCTTGGTGCAATTCAAATCAATTGGCATGGGATCTAAAAGAACGCCTTAGCTTCAAGGAGTCGGAAAGGATCAAGGGATCAGCAGAGAAAGTGGTGTGTTTTAAATGCGCAATACAGTTTAAAGAAGGAACTAGGAGGTCTGCTCCAAAATGACAGAATTAATTAGGCGAATAAATTGGTAGATAGCTTATCAGCTAACGTAATGTCAAACAGGAGAAAATAGCCCAATAGTTGCTTGTTGTTTTAAGAAATATTTATTATTTCATTGATTTAAAATCTGTTGGTCTGTAGCATATCCACCGTGTTTTCACTAAACTGCCACGTTCTGTTGCCCACCCTCTCAAGAGGAGTGTGAAGCAGGCAGGGCTCAGGCAGGGCTCCTACAGGGTGGAATTGCAAATGTGCCTGTTAGCAAGATGCTGTGCTATTTACCTTCCTATAACTTGTCAGTGGGATTTCCAAGGACATGGATCTGTGGACATGTCTGTGGGTGGGAAGGGGGACTTGAATGGAGTGGGAAGTAGCTGTGCCCATGTGGATGGGCTGAGGGGCCTCCACACAGCTCAGTAGCTGGACGCTCCACAACTCACTTTCTGGAGAGAAGAAGAGTTTTAATTTCCATACTTTCTGAAGTATTGCTGGGAGTGGCTGTGGAAGTTGGCTGGCCTGAGCTCTCAAACTGGCTGAGCTGGGTGTGACAGGGACTCATCAGCATAGGCTGTAAACAAATATCTGCTGCTTCTATGGACTATGGTGTGTAACACATGCCATGTAAGTTGCGTATCCAGACAAGTACGTATTTACACAATCTACTTCTCACAACACAAATGTGTCTTTACGCATGTAGAGATGAAAACCAAAAAACCTGAACTAATGCCATTGATAAAAACATGCATTTTATATATAAGTATCCATGCAAAAATGCTAACTGGGATAGCTGTGTATTCACTGCGAGCAAAAACATGAACACCATGCCCCAGACACTCTTGTGAAATAAATTTTGTCTTCAGTTTCAGTTTAATAGCCCAAGATCTTTCTGCCAGATGTATGACTGGCTTTGGGAGGAAAGACACAGGAAAGAAAATGAAGATGTGATCAACCTAGGAAATGGTTCTTGGGAAACCTTCCAGCATCATGAGCAAGTGAACACAGGAGTGCATTAGCACGGCACATTGTCTGATGAATGCTCCAGTGGCTGGTTCATGGGACATAATGCTTTTTTTCATTCAGAAATAGACATTTCATGGGACAAGAGAAAGCAAATGTATATAACAGACACAACTTTAAAAGTTTTTAGCAGAGGCTCATGAAATAACACCAATGAACAAATGGAGACTTGTAGATGTACTAAGATGTCAAGACTTCAAAAGAATTGTTGGACCACAGTCATAGCTAATTGACAGTGACAAGTATTGCTTTGCACTGTTTGGACTGGAAATGACATCTTGAAAAATTAGACTTAGGCCAGCACGCTCAGAATCACTGTTTTTTAGCTGTTCTAATAATCCCTTTTAAAAACATCGCTGCATGCCGTATTTTGTGTCTCTGTCTAATTTTGAACTAGCAGCAAACAGACAAAACCACTGATTAAAGGTGTGAACAACATTAAACTCAAAGATGCTGAATACAACAAAAAGTGCCGAGGAATTGTACAAATAGAAGCAGGGTGGCTAGAAAAATTAATTTGGAATTGCAATGAGATTTCAACACAAATAAAGAAAAATTATTGTATCAAAGATGAAATGTAGTGTTGTAACTTGTAATGACAGAACCGCATAAAGATGAAGACTTGGGAATAACAAGGTGAAAGGTAATATTGGTGCTATGTAAACCGAAGCATCACAGACACAGATGTGAACACACAGATGTGACAACTTACACTGCTCTTTACATAGCACTAGCAAGAATGCATCTAACATTAACTGCAAATTGCAGGCAGTCTGGTGTCTGAAAGAAGGGGATAAATGCTTTTGAAAAGTGAATTGGATCTGTAATGGAGAAGCATTGCTTGGGCGGGGACACCTTTCGCTAGACCAGGTTGCTCAAAGACCCATCCAACCTGGCCTTGAATACTGCCAGGGATGGGGCCTCCACAACTTCTCTGGGCAACTTGTTCCAGTGCCTCACCAGTAAATAATTTCTTTCTAGTATATAGTCCAAATCTTCCCTTATTCACTTTGAAGACATTTCTCCTTGTCCTATCACTACATTCCCTTCTCAAAAGTCCACTTTCAACTCTCTCATACCCCCTTTAGGTCCTATAAGGTCTCAGTGAAGCCTTCTCATCTCCACACTGAACAACTTCAACCCTCTCAGTCTGTGTTCATAGGATAGGATGCTTCAGCCCTCTGATAATTATCATGGCCCTCCTTTGGACTTGTTCTAACAGATCCACATTTTTTTATGTTGGTGCCCCAGAGCTGGATGCAGTGCTCCAGGTGGGCAAAGCAGAGGGGCAGAAATACCTTCCCCCTCCTGCTGGCCATCCTGCTTTTGATACAGCCCAGGATACAATTAGATTTCTGGATTAAGAGCACCAGCTTATGTCAATTTTCTTGCCCACCAATACCCCCAACTAGTTCTTGTCAGGGCTATTCTTGGTCTGGTCATTCCCCACCCTGTGTTTGTGCTTGGGATTGCCCCAATTTAGGAGCAGGACCTTGCACTTGGCCTTGTTGAACTTGAGGTTCACATGGGCCCATGTCTGCAACCTGACAAAGTCCCTCTGGATGGCATCCTTCCCTCCAGTGCGTTGACTAGACCACAAAGCTTGGTCATGGAAGGGCTTCATGGCTATAGCAAGTGTGATCCATTGGGATCAGGATCTAAGACAGGTAGACTAATGAAACCCAGCCATTGCTTATAAAGAAGATTAGTTGACACAGAAGGAGAGAAAAATTGAGGAAAAGAAAGATCTTTTGTCACTTTCATTGGGAGTCCTGAGGCTAGAAAGAACCTAAAAAGGAGTCCTTTTTTGTTGCATGAAGGGTTTAGATGGGAACCAATGACTGTATGGCATGCTGTGCACCTGAGACCTGATACAAAACCACCAGAGTCAGGCCAGTCTTTCCACCTCTTCCAAGAAACCTTGAAGTCATCAGGACTGTACTACCCTGATTCAGATACTGATCAGATCCTGAGGTCATCCCGCTCACCCCAGCTTTGGTCCAGAAGGCCCCATTTTCAAGACCAACTGGTGCTCCTCACCTTACCACCTTGGTGCCATTCCTCATGACCTGCATGTCCACCATGCAGCCACCCATGACGTAAGCAGCCAGGTTCAACTCGGAGAACTCAGCCTGGAGTGGAGCAAAAGGACAAAGTTACTCACGGGTAGAAGAGACACAAACACATGGACACAGAAACAGAATTGTCTTCAGCTGGAATGTGCCTTTCTTTCTTTTTCTTTCTGATTTTTTTTTTTTTCTGTGAGGCAACTGGAGATCCAATTACAGCTGGTTTGCCCTGGAGAGACTGCAGAAATCTTTATGGCTCCCACACTTGGGGTGTAAAAGTACACAGGATTAGGCTTATTGCAGTAATAAGTACTGAAGGAATTAAGAATGAGCAGGCTGAAAAATGCATACAGGAAAGAATAATAATAATAAAAAAGGGAAGGTCATTTGAATTCAAATTCCAAGTTTCCACTTGGAAACATCCATTTAGAATTATGTCTGAGTTGGCTGTCATGCCACTGGCCAACTATAAACCTAATATTAAAGATTTAAACCTTTTAGCTAAATAGCTAAAAAAACCTCATTATGCTGCAGGAAGGTGATAAGCAGAGAAGGCCACCTGATGTGATTTACTTATTAAGATTTTAACTATTGAAGGATTAGCAAAGCTGGGTAGGCTATTAACAGTGCTGCTCAATTATTAAAACACTTTGTATTTTAAAAGGGATGGGACCTACAGGGCCGGAAATGTTGGCAAGGAATGTTTTAGCCATGGAGAGTAAAAGGCACAGGGGTGATTATGACTGCAGTGGATGTCAGTGAAGGTTAAGTCACAGATCAGACTAACTGGGTGAGAGGTGTGTTAATCCTCCCGTGTGGCCACTGGCTCTGCTGCCCCTCAGACAGTAGTGCCAGCAAGACTCCATGGTTTCAGGCCACTCAGTAGGAGGAGGATGGCAAGATTAGCTGATAGGCATTTGTCTTGGTCCCCAAATCCTGAGTCTGTTCTTTGTGACCAAATGAGTAAGCCTGGAACTAGAATATCCTGTTATTGTGCCATGCAAGTCCTCCCTTTCCAGCACGATGTAAACATACCCATACAGATTCAAAGTCTTATATTAAATTAGTACCTGTGAGATAAATATAAATAAACAGGTTTCATTTTTTGATGCAGAATATTTAGTCGTCTCCCTTTGAACTGTTTTTTCCCCTTTCCTTTTAAGGCATTTCTTTCAGACTTAGTATGACAAAGCCTAGGCAGCAGTAAAATCATATTCTAACCAGTAGCTGTCTAATACCTCAGCACTCAGATGGTGTTGCTAATACCTGTGATTTTACTGAGATCCTTGTACTATTTAATGTTCTTCTGCTACTTCTATTAGCTGAAACCAAGAGATATTGCCAGGAACAACTTTTATGCCTCAAAAAAAAAAAAAAAAAAAAAAAAAGGGAAGGAAAAGAAAAAAAGTGTGTTTTGTCCTCAAGAACTCATGGAAAAAACTTGTCAATGGAGAACTAGTGCACCTGTAAAGGCTCAGAGGCCAGAGGACAAATGAAAAAATCATTTCCAACTTTCTTTTTTTAAAATCCAAATAATTTTAAAGCAATAACTGTGGACTGGTGACCCAATGATGTAATGAGATTTCATGCCTGTGGACCTGTGTAAACTTTTTAAAGCAACACTCTTACATGATCTTACATCACTGTGACTCCCAAGTACAATGAAAAGAAGGGGAAAATTCCTGTTGCCAAGAAATAAATTCTACTTCAAACACATACACACACACACTCACATGGAGGGATTGGCAATGATTCAGGTGACTGCCTGTGTTTTACTTATGAGATTGCACTGTGTTGCCTTGGCCACAGCCAAGCTTTCTCAGTGGTCATATCAGATCAGACATAAGATAACATGTACCTCTAAAAGGCACCTATATTTTATGCATTTATAAAACCTCAGTAGATGTAGGGAGGGAGGAATCCACCTTGGACAAATTCGGTAAGATCAGGTGCTTTGGGTACCATCAGTGATCTCCCCAGTGAGTCAAGGCAAGCTCGCTAGCTTACATATAAGATCAAGAGGTTCTGTGGACTGGGAGACAAAAGGATGGTTTTCCCATCTCTGTGTCTATGTATATCTCAGAGTTGTTCCACTCTGAAAGCAGAGTGTTATTGAGCTGGACCTTCAGCTTCTTTTGCTGAGGAATTCATCATCTGGTGTGAGCATCAGAGCAAGAAAGGGAAGTTTTAGGCCTGTGTTTTCATGTGCTTTTCTTCCATATTTTTTTTTCCGTAATGGTTTGCAGTAAAGAACTTAAGACTTTGCTTTTATGGGGGTGAAAATGGGCAATCCTCATTTGATGACTGGCACCTACAATCTAAGGAAAATGGGCAATCCTCATTTGATGACTGACACTTACAATCTAACTAAGTTGGTCTGACAGGCGTTCCCTTGAGGCAGTCAGGACAAACAAAGCTGTATTTCGACACCTGACATCCAAATGGGCCTGGGAATCTCCTGAGCTGGTGAGTACTTCATAGCAAACTGCCAGGACCAATTTCAGGCCTGCTCATGTCAAGAGCCAGAAGAAAAGGAGAAATCCCCTTTGGCAACCATTGTCCGGAGAACCCTGGCAAGTAGGGAGGAGCAGAGAGAGGGGCTGGGGGTCTCAGCATTCTCGCCCCCCAAAACATCCAGATCTACAATCAGAGCAGAGAGACGATCCTGACCTTTTCCTGGCATTCTTTCCTCTTTTAACAGACTAAAGGAAGGAGCACTGCTGCTTTCATGTAGCTGCTTTGTCCCATCCAAAAAGCTGCTGCTAGCTGGTGTTTGGAAGAAGGCTCAAAACTTCAGTCAGCAGAAATTGTTTCCTGTTGATTTTCCAGTGCTCCCTGTATTTTTAACTTTGTGGGTTTTGTAGCCTGATGACTTCCCTTGGCTGGGATTTCAACTCTGAGATCATCTCCAGCCTGAGTTTACCTTGCAGACAAAGAGGTCTTTGAAAGCAGCCCATGGAGATAGAGTGACAGGTAACTATGCATAAAACAGGAGAGCCCAACTCCCTGCGGGTTTGCAGAGTCATTTGCGTTAGGAATCATTGAACAGAAGAAGGCATTACATTAGCCTGATGGTGTTTTATACTAGCTTTGCAATGGTGCCAGTGACTGCAAAAACATTCAGGGCAAGAGCAAACCATGTGTGACAAACGTGACACAATCTGTCTTGAAAAATAATGTAATACATACTGTGGGAGTAGAAATATTTCATACTTCTGCGAGGCCAGATTTGAGATGATGCCCGCAGCTATTTTGAAGATATTTCTGTTTAAAATGTCTACTTCAGGTATTCCGATTCAGAAAACTCTCCAGATCATTTGGACTAAACCTTAAGCTACTCTCAGTTTCCATCAGTGTTCTCTAGGTGCAGGAGATCTTTTTGAGTTTCTGTTTGCTGATATTAAAACAAGGAAGATTTTGTCATTTTAAATCATGCAATAGTAGAAATGCCTGGCTTGGAAACTATACCTGTTAATGATTCAAGGGAAATGTTTTCAAGGTGGGTTTTCAGCATTTTTCATAGAATAACAGAAAGTTGTTTTGGAAGGACTTCAAGATATCACATAGTCCATCTCTCTTTCCTAAGGCAGATCAGCTCTGCCTTGGGTTGTGTGCAGATACTTTATAACCTTCTCCAGATGAGGAAACTCCTCAGATAATTTGTGCCTTAACAACCATGGAAGCTTTCACAATGCCCAACCTGTATCTCCCTTCCTTAGGTTTTAAGACTGCAAATTTCTTTTGTCCATTACTTCTTCCTGCAGAAGACTAAAGACTTACTGCTCGAAGACTTGCCCCTCGTTTTTTCCTTTTTCC
The DNA here is from genome assembly GCA_035221455.1 of Xenops minutus. Lineage (NCBI taxonomy): Eukaryota > Metazoa > Chordata > Aves > Passeriformes > Furnariidae > Xenops > Xenops minutus. The sequence goes on along the minus strand of JAWWEE010000040.1, from coordinate 53,036,866 downwards.
TTTTTTATTTCTTTTTTCCTCCCCCCAGAGAAGATCAGTCCCCATTCTTGTAAGATTTTCTTGTAGGTGATGTTTCTCAGCACAGTGATGAGTGTTGCTGTCGCTGGGATTCTCTCTGACAGGTCTGCAACTTCCTTGAGTTGTAATGGTTTAGATTCACCATGATTCTTCAGCAGAGACCCAGCCATTGTTGAGTAAGATGTAAGTCTACTCACCTTACATGTAATACTGCCGACTATATGTTTGAGTACAGATTTGTCATATGCACAGCAATGTGACTATTTTTTTACTCATATTCTGGCCAAGATCTGCTGTAAATCCTTGCATTGCTTTGTCTAGGCTACTGACCAGCCTTGTCCACGTCATGCCTTAGGCACTTGGGATGAGGAATTACTACTGTAAAATCGAATCACATACATTCCTCAATGGATTTTATGCTTTATTTTTTGGTGGATTTTCCAGAATGTACAAGGAAAGTAAAACTTTGGCCGACATAAGACCACATTCCTGAAACAGCACATTTTACTACAACCATTGCAAGCATTTCAGGGGAAAGTAAGCAATCCCTAAATCCTGCACAGGCAGAAGGGTGGACAGATGTTATGGATGTCAATGGGATGAGGGCTGGGGCTGTGCATGCTTGGTGTTTACATATATGCAGAATTAGAGATTACACATCCTGATTCCCCATGTCTTTTCCTGAGACATTTTCCCTTGGGGAGACACCCTGCTCCCCACCTGTCCCCAGTACTGGGATTGCTCTCTGGAAGAAAAAATGGAGAGGGTCCAGTGGGATATGAATGCTGCTGTGGGGCTACAAAAGGATCTTCCACAACTGCTCTTGATGAGCCCTGAAGCTAGAATACATGCTCCTAGGCTACAGACACTGCTGATGCTGAAGATCCACATGCCTTCACCTGTGTGAGCACTTTTAGTACATCAGCTCTGGCAGCATTCAGAATTGTCTTGAATTTTCATTTCAGAAGTTATGTGACTGCCTCAAAATTTGAGGTCTAGAAAAACACATTTCTAAACCTTTTGATCCCAAGAAATGGCTCAAAACCATGAACTCTGTAAACCTTCAAAAGCCAATGAAAATTAAAAACAAAAAAAATGAAAGAAACCATTTATTTAAGAAATTCATTATTTTTGAGTCATTCTTCCTGGGTCTCCAGGTCCCTTAATTCATGGTTTCTGAATGTTTGTATGTGGTGAAGCTATGACAACTTCTGTTGCTGTTCTTGAGCAGCTTGCTGGAATTCAGCTGGAAAAAAAACCCCAAACCCTAAACATACAATGAATAAAAATTATACAGTTGTTTGACAAGAGGTTAATTTTCCTTTCATCACACATGGACCTATCAGATTCTACTTTTTGAAATGACCACTTTATGCCACACATGAAAATACCTCTTTAGGGTGGGAAGTACAGTGGAGCTGGAATTCATGATCTGTATTACAATTATCTTCTGTGAGTGCCAAGTACAACTTTTTTCCTGACAATGTTGCCAATGGAGTCATAATCTATACCACAAAACTTTTCCAGAAGCATGTACATAGGAGTTCACTGAACTATCATTCCCTGAAAATAAACTAAACAGTGGGAACAAGTGAATGAGCTGTGCAAGAAGAATGCAAATCAGACGGACAGACGGATCCACCTCGTCACAGCAGGAAATGGTGGGAAGGAGACGGGTGAACAAACAGCAGGAATAAAAACGTGGATGAACCTTTTGGCCTCATCACTCCCCCTTCATACTTTTCATCCCACTTCACCATCAATTGGCCAATGCCAAGAAAAATATCTCTGAAGATATTAAGATGCCTTTGGGAAATATCTGAAGGAAAGGTACCCTGAAGGTGGTGGACTCTCTCAAGTGATGTTGCTTGGTCTTACCTGCTAGGTCTGTGCTCCATGCAGGGCACAGGACTGGAAAAGCCCATCAGAGCCATGGGTCTAACGCCTTGCTACTGCAGGCACCATGTCACCTACATCAGGGTATTTACTAAAAGCAATCACATCTCCTTTAACCTCTGTTTTGGCAGGAAAAACAAACTTAACACTTTCAGACTCTTTTCATAAGCCAGGTCTCCATGGACATCCCAGTGACCCTGCTCTGCACATCTCTTGCTTTGTAGACATCTCTGTCCTAGACAGATGTCAAGTGTCCCACTCATCTGGCCCACACACACAGTGTCATGGTCTGTCTGATGGGTCTGTGGTTGTTCAGGTCTCAGCCCCACCTCTCTTGCCCTCTTCTGCTTGCACAGGGATATGCTGGGGACGCATGGCCAAGTGGCATCCCCCTTGTGCATGGGGCATATCTGATATCCAAGGAGATCCCTACACAAGGTATGTTATAATCCATATGGGAAATCCCAGAGATATATGAAATCCTTAGAGCATTTAAGGCCTAGTTTTCTCTGGGACAGCACAGAGAGGGTGAGAAAGGAGGCACTGAATTATTATCAGTTCCCTCTAATGAAGGAAAACCTTTGTCAGAGCACAAGGCTTATGGTATAATTCCTCCTCTTCCTCAGTCTGCTGTGGTTCCTAATGTCTGCTGTTCCCTGGCCAATGAAGGGCTGAGAAGATAAAAGCAAAATTATTTTTGTGAGAGACTAAAAACAATGTGGTGCACTCCTGTGGCACTTTAAGTTTCTTCTTTTAATTCAAGTTAGCCTTAGAGCCATTTAATAACGTTTATGCTTTTCATTTCTAAAAGAATTTTTTTTAGCATTTGTATTTCTAGAGAAAAAAACTGGAGATGCAAGCACTGCAGTTGTGAAATCTAGAAATCACAAGGCAAGTAAAAGCAACAACATGGATGAAAATCTAAGCAGATTATTTTTAGCATAAAATAGAGATAGTATTTTTAGACTCAGCTGCTCCTTAAAGCTTAGGGGTTTACCCACACTGAGTAAAACTTAAACCGTCAGGGTTTTAATGGGAATAGGTCAAATAGATTTTCAATTTTGGATCAGTGTTTCACCCAGTGTTTCTCATTATTGCTACAGAAGGACCTGTAGTGGAAAAAATATCCAAATTACCGAAATGCAATCCAAAATGACTCCAAAGAAAAGGGGCCCCAACTCAGTAGAGTGCTTGCATTTGTTTCCCACCACTCCAGCCTTTCACCTCTCTGATTGAAGCCAGCAGGAAAAAGGCAGTGGTGTTACATGCCTTGTTTCACTCAATGGTGGACAATAACAAGTCTTGCAGCCTCTAAAACATGCTAATAAATATGCCTTTAATGTTACACTGAAGATTGGAAGAGAAGAAACAAAGGTAGAAATAAAATCAGGCTTCATGTTGGTGGTTAGGTGCTGGAACAGGGTCCCCAGAGAACTGGTCACAGCACCAAGCCTGACAGAGTTCAAGACACATTTGGGCAATGCTCTCAGGAATATGGTGTGACTCTTGGGAATCGTCCTGTGCAGGGTCAGGAGTCAGACTTGATGATCCTTGTGGGTCCCTTCTAACTCAACATATTTTGTGATTCTGTGATTAATTTTAATGAATGACAGGAGAGGGGTGTACCCACTGAAATGTCCCTCACAGCTCTCTCCCCTATTCACTGGAACCAGGTGATGACCACAGTGACTCCCATCTCTTGCTGGGGGTAATGATCTTGCTGTGGCGGTCATGTAGTTCTTTTCTCTGCTAAAGAACCACAAAACCTTCTCTGAGAGTTCATGAAACCTATTTTCATACAAGCTGACACTTGCAGAAGCAGCTCCCTGAGCAGCAGGATGGCATTTAACAGCCTCATCCCTATGCATTATCCAGTGCCTAATATGAACTGAATTCACCTCTTGTAGAAACTTAGTATTTCGAAACTTCTGCCTGTTTCTCCAATTCAGCTGAAATCAGCCAATGCTTTCCACAGTGCTGCGTGTGGGAGATAGACAAAAGGAGGCTGTGATCACATGTGTCTTGCATTCCTCAAACGAGAGCCAAAGGGAAGAGGCAGCTCAGAGAGCGGGTAGGGGTGTATAACCAGATTAGATAACTGACTTCCCGCTGCTGAGAGAGGGAGAGACAGTGGTGCTTTCAGCACTCCTGCTCTACTACAAATAAATGATGTCATGACTTTAAAAAAATATCACCTATTATCCTGTTCTGCTTCCCCCAAAGATTGCTAAAATGGCTTACAAAGAAAGAATTAAGATGTAACAGAGATGGTTGTGGAAGAGGAGGAGAAAAAGTTTAAACCAAGTACAGAGCACCCTGAAAGAATGGCAAAAGAATTAACATGGTCAGAAAAAATAGGGCAGTTGCTTTTTCTCAATGTGGTTTTTCAAGAGTATTTAACATTTGGATATTTCCTTTCATTGCTTTCTGCCATTCAAATGTCTTTGTTATTTAGCTTTTCAGATCAAAAGTGGTTTTTCCTTATAAAGCATAAAAAAAAATTCCTAAGGCATACTGTATTTCTGGCTCAGTTAATAATGTGTGGTTATCTGAAACAGGATCAAATGGAAAACTGAAAAACTAAATGAACTTACTGAGCAGACCAAATAAATCAAGAGGTGCCTGAAAGTCAAACCTTGATCTGATGCAGAGCTTATTCAGAACTGAACAGCAAGGTTAGGTCTTGTGCACTATGGCACTGCCTCTGTGCCACTCAGGGGAGAGGTACTGTAGTAAAGACCAGTGAGGTGGGAACTCAAAGAGAAAGGTGTGGACCAGATTGGTAAACACAGTTATTCCCTGCTTATTTATTTTTTCCCCCCCCATAAGAAGACTGTGGAAGAATATTCATTTTTCAGGTAGAGAGGGTCAGCATTCAGCCTCAGGTAACCTGTTCCCATAACAGTTTAGGCTTCTAGACTGTGCTTGAGGAAGGAGGTGAAGAAGCTAGGAAGGTTCGAGATAATCAGGATCAGGGTAATAAATGAAAATTCAATACCAAGAAATACTGCACAAAGATGGATGGGCAAAATCACAAGGGGACAAAAAGCCAGAGCTTGAAGAAGGCAGTGTCCCTCTCTTGGCCTCAACAATATGCAGAGGGGCCTGAGGTCAGATTCAAGGATTGCCCATGGCAATGCAGCCTCTGTGTTTCCTCTGACAGACAGTGATCCAGCCAGGGAAAGGGATGGTCCCTTCTCCTTCTGAGGTCTGGAGGAGTCAAGAGCAGCTCCCTGTCCACTGAGTGGAGGCTGGGCTGCCTGATCTGAGGGGCAGGGAGGGGACAAGGGGGAACAGCCAGGATCCCTCAGTTGCCACTCATCTACCCCCTGTGGGCTTCATCCCCTTGGGCAATGCTGCAGGCACTATGCTAGGTATTTAAAGAAAGCTGCAAGGGGCCTGGCCGTGGGTCTCACCAGCAGAATCACACCAGCCTTGCGGGCTTTGCTTGGAGCAATTTGTTGCCTCCTCTCAAACAGGGATAATCAGCCAATGTGTAGGATTTCAAGAGGTAGACTGGGAAAGTCTCCCTGAAGGAGTCCTTGGAGAAATGTGATAGATAAGCTACCTTGTGACAATGACAAGGGTCATTAACCCATCAGGGATCAAGAGTCCACTTCTGTCCTCCTGCACACATCAACCATTTAAAGATAGTTCCTTTATAAGGACCTCAAGTGCAATAACATTTGAGGAGGACTATGAGACGAAAGACAGGGAATGGAGGTTTAGGAAAGAATTAACAGGTCATTTTGAAGAGTATCAGGTCTAGCTTTGAAGCTAACCCTGCTTTGAGTAATGGAGAGGGTTGGATCAGAGGCTTGAAGGGCAAACCTAAATGACTTGATTTCAAGCTTCTAAGTGAGAAGCATGATTTTTTTCATTTTTTATTTTTCCTATTTTCTTTTTGGATAATTGCTAAGACAGCCAGCAAAATAAAGACTTTGATAGGGAAGCGCAAGGAAGAATTATTCTTGCTAATGCCACCCAGTACTGACAAATGTAATATCAATAAAAAGAGAAAAATTAAGTGTTTGAAGTATCATAGTTGCAAAAAAAAAAGACTTTCTAACTTTTCTGTCCCAGACACAGTTTGATTAGAACATATGTACTCATGAGCAGTTGTAGACAGCTGGACAGGACCCTTTTGAAAACAGAAGGAACACCTTTACAAGGGCAAAGGGTCCTGAGAAAGTCTTCAAAACCACTGCATTAATAATCTGTTCACACAAAATGCAGAATCAACAGCTTTATAAACCAGAAGATACCAGGTCATTCAAACAGCATTCACCAGCTTTATTTTATCCACCCTCGCAGTTTTATTGCACTAATGAGTATTAAAAACAGCATATGATTCTTTCAGGATCACCATCGCATCTCTACATGTCTCTCATCTTATGCTTGCTTTCAAGTTGGGTGCCTACAGATGATTATTAATAATAATTTCTACTTTGACAACAGCATGTACTGCGGCATACCAGCTTTGCACCTTTACAGGCATATATATGGAGCTGTGAGGAAGTCTTCCAATGGAAGAAATTATAGTCCTATTGTCAGAACAACAAATGTAATTGTAAGGTTAAATAGCAATTGATTTTGCAAAGGTAGGGAGGAAAGGTGGCCCAAGAAGATATTTTCATTTACAGGTTCTACAATTCTATAAACACTTAAAAACTCTTCATTAGTTCCTCTCTTCAAGAGAAGAAATATCAACACATTATCCCTCTTAAGACCTCAGCCTTGTCCACACAGTTCTTAGAGGGAAATTCAGTTGTCACTGACCTGTTCCACTCGGATATCAAATTCTCCATTCACCTTCTTCCCCTGGAAATACTTGGCCCTGCAGAAGAAACAAGAGAGACAAACATGGTTAAATAAGATTTATGCTGGTTTGCTTCTGCATTTCCCTTTTTGCTGAAGAATTTCTATCCAGATCACAGCATGTTTTTCTAACTCCTATCTTCTTTCAGCTTTCTGTTCTCCAGGAGATCTGCCAAGCTGTATGAAAACCACATTGGAAAGTTCCTTCAAGGCTAGTTACTTTTTCAATTTATTTTCAAACTGAAAACCAAATGCTCTCCTAATCTTTTCCAGAGAACAACTCTAATCAATGATCCCTTGCTATATCTCATTTAATACTCAATCTTTATTCTGTAAAAGGAGAGCAACATATGGCGTGGCATCAGAAACTTCTGATATTGGGCAAGGATTTTTATCATCACAATTGAAGTCCTTGTGAAGCCTATTCTCATTCTCTCGCTACGGAGCTGCTTTTCAGTTGTGTTTCTTTCTGCTACTGATTTAGAGAAACTAACTGCATCTACAGTGCCACTAATGAAGGATGTCTTCTCCTGAACTGAGAAAGTGCTTTGGAGTTGAACACCTTTGTGAGAAGGACATAAAATTTTTGCCCCCTTCTTCTCCTAGTTCCCTATGCTATGCAGACAGCAAGGCACTTTCAAAAGCATCAATTGTTCACAACAGGGGAAGACTGACAGTAGTGTTGGAGAAGAAAACATAGGAAAAGGACAGGCAGTTTAAATTTTTTGTATTCATATTTGTGTATAATGCCCCTTATATTGATTATTCAGTGGGGAAATTGCTAATTTAATTTACCCACAATTTATTTCTCCACAATTCTTCCTCTCACCAAATGTACTTGACAGAAGAAAATATGAATTTATTTTCTCAGATCTCCTCCCCTATAAATATTAAGAAGGCCATGTAAGTTCCAAAAGGCTTTTCTACTTGGAAAGCATTGAAAACAGTTTAGCCCTGCAAGAGCTGTTTCCAGAGACAAAGTAACTGTGGGTTCTGTTTCCAATTGGCAAAGACAGGACAAAATAAAGAAGTAAAGAAAAATGAGGGGAAGCCGGCTTTGCTCCCTATTTTATAGTATTACCAAAAAAAAAAAAAAAAAAAAAAAAAAAAAAAAGTAAAAGAAAGCTGGCTCACATTTTTACTGTGTCTGTTTGTTCCAATAAAAAAAGGAGAGACAGTAGGAAGGCAATTTTCCCCATGGCTGAAAAACACCATTTTCTAGCTGAATGCTACCCTACCCCAGAAATGCGAAATGTAAATAAAAAAGTTGTTTTGTCATTCTGGCTCAAAACCAAGTCAAAAGTTTTGATTTGAATAGAAAAAGACATAAAAAATGTCAAGAGTTTTCTGCTTCATTCTAACAAGGGTATTTGAAGGCTTCCCTTCCCAGACAACCCATCCATCAACATGGTGCTAATAAGACTTCTGCATAGGTTTCAGTGAGGGACAATGTAGCAGCCAGGTGTGATCAAGACCAAGTGACTTGAACAACCCCTGTCCAGTATAAAAACCAGAACTCCAGCCATTTTTCTTCCTTTTTTTGGAATTTTTGAGTGGTGCATGAAAAATTCAGCAGACAAGCTAAGACATCATGCCTCTAACAATAAACAGGAACTCTAAATGCACTTAATAATTCCATTAAATTTCTTGAGGCATGACGCTAGAGGGTCTGGCAACATTCCTCACTCCTAAACACTGGGGATATTGCTGGAACCAGTGACTTTTTAAAAACTGGAATAAGCTTTAAGAGGACCCACAGGAACTGGTCTGAAATTTGAGGCGCACTATTCACTGGTACAAGTTTGTTTTTACTCCCAGCATGCTCATAATGTATACTCCTTACCCATATTTATGAAACACACTTCCTCCCTCTATGGACTCTCCTCTCTGTCGACCAGCAGGTTACAAACTCCTTGGTGCTGCTTTGCTTCGGCTTGTAATGAAGTGCAATTAACCACAGTCTTCAGCCCCCTACAGATGGAGCAAGGAGGTTTCCACTGCCTGGTCCTGGAAATTACCCTTTGCATGGTTAAAAAATCCTCTTTCTCATCTCTACAGTACTAATTGTGCTCATGGATAGTCACACAGAGGGCACATCCAGTGTTTGAAGCCACTGGAGCAGAGCAAGGCATTTCAGCTTGGACACTGTGATCTCTCTGTCTTATCCCTCTTTCCACACAGGTTGTCTCATCCAATGTCTCAGGTAACTTTCCTTTAACAGCACAGTATAATCAACTTCTTTCCAAGACAGCCCCACAAGAGGCTTGACCTTCTCCTAGTGTCTCTGAAGATTACAGGTGCTAAGCAGTTTGCAGCCAAATATTTTGGTCCACCCATCATTTTGACAGAATAAAATATTTTTTACTGAAACATCTCTGACATGAATGGAGTGATGTTTTCAATTTGCATCTGGGGTTTTGGAGCCCCTGGACAGTAGAGGCTATCATGTTGAATCCAAAAATGGCCTTCACCCTGGAGGCCCTGAAATTTTAAGCTGGAATCATTGCTGATACATATCTTGTAAGAGAGTCTGTCTTTTGGTTAGTTCTCCAAAATTTATGAAATGGCTTTTGGTCCTTACAGTGGACACAAGACAGAGGAAAGGAAGACCACGCTGCTCTGGTTGGAGTATATGAGAAAAATAGATGGGAATTTCTGGCAGTCTCATGACTCTGCAAAACATCGTAGATGCTCTCAGCCCCAAAACCAGCTGAGCAAGTCTCTGCCAGACCTCTGCCTAGGACTGACTGCTGCAGAGTTATCTAGGCTGCTTGTAGCGCAGCAGGGCAGCAGTACCCAGAAGACCAGTCAAAAACCTTTCAGGGGAGCCTCAGTAGTGTCCCAACTCACCTTCAGCATAGCCAGCTGCCAGGGATGAGAGGAGCAGCTTGTTGCCCCAGGAGGGGGGCTGTCTAGCATCCCTCACCTTGGGACTTTGGGCAAGGCACTGGCCACACAAACCCACCATCTCTTCCCAGCAGCCTGCAGCACTGACCACTGCTTGGATGGCCACCCTTCATTTTAAAGCTTGTCAGATGTTCAGCTTGCCAGAGCACAGAGTTATAATTTGGCTAAGCAGGGTGCAGATGGGGTGGTGCAGTTGCTGTGATCTCATAAATTAGCATGTAAACATGTTTTGACTCAAGAAAACTACAGAGCCATGCTCAAGAACAGTTCCTGGGTGGGATTTACAGTGCTAGGCAATCCACTTAAATGTGGCCACACTGACTGGAAGGGAAGAAGCATCATAATAAACAGTCAAAGGTCTGACCTGGCTTTCAGGGAAAAGTTTGCCTTGAATGCCTCTCTTTTTCTGATGAAGAAGCTCCATGCTCTGGAGACGGAGATATTTTCTGTGTGCAAAGGCATCAGAGAAACATAACTTCTGCTTTCTGCCTCAGCTCTGACATGATTATAGGGACATAAGAAACCCAATGCCTCTTATGAAATAATCTGGAAAGAACAGAAGGTTATTTTCCAGATATATTCTATAAATCAGCCCCAGTCTGCCTCAATGACCATGACTAGAGGAAGTATATACACAGTCTCCTGTTAGACGTGGAGTGTATCCTCAACAGTAGCAGGGAAAAATAAATGTTCAATTCACTTCCAATTACCTACATAAGCCTAATTCATCAAAGTCTATGTATAACATTCGTGCCCTTAGGTGTTTGCAAAGCATCCTTTTGAGCAAGGGATGCTAGCTGAACCAAAACTGCAAACACACCTGTAAGACACTCTAATTATCCCTCTGGCATCACCAAGAGCTTGTTCAGCACCTGTGCTAGTGCTGCCTGAATCCACGTGCTCCCCTGCACCTTTGTACTAATGCTCATAGACTACAAACACAGGGATTCAGTGCTCATGGGACACAAAGTCCCCTCTGTACACACGTCAGCATTCCCAGGGGAGATAGGCATGGCCAGTGGGCTATGGGTATTGTAGCCAGGGCCAGCCTGCACCACTGTGCTGCTCCTGTATGATGGGGACACATGGCACAAGAGAAGCGACCTCCACACATGGAGTAGAGCTCACCAACAAAGGATCTAAACTGACAAGCTACTTCTGTTAGGAGAGCACAGATCCTCTTGCCTTTCTGATAAATATCTGGTTTCATCAGCTTTGTCCTTTTCCTGCTTTAAAACAACAGTAGGTCCAATGAGTGCTCAACCCGTCAGCCAATATACATACTCAACACAGAAATCAAAGAATCATAAAATGGTTTTAATCGGAAGGGACCATACAGACCATCCAGTTCCAACCCCACTGTCATGGGCAGGTACACCTTCCACTAGACCACCTTGCTGGTCAGGAAAAGCTATTTGTGAAGAGCTTGTGCTGTCTCTTCTGGAATTTTTTCTTCTCTCTTCCCTCTACTTTTTCTCGCTTGGTGCAAAGAAGCATATCCAAGCTGCTTCAGAGGACTGCTTCAGTGTTTTCCTCTGTTTCTGTGGGAAAGAGGCATCAGGGATACAGCAGGGAACTGCACAACTTCTGCCAGGCTGGAAAATGATCTGTACAGGTGAAGAGTAGGAAAAGATGCCCAGTTATCAAGCAGCACCTAGAGAAAATGCCCAGGGAGCAAATCACCAGGTACAGGCGCCACTAGACGGCAGCCCCTGTAAGAAAAGGTGCAGAACACCAGCCTCAGCATGGGGAAGGCATTAACCAGGATAGACAAGGGATTTGAAATGATCAGGATAGTCTGGAGGAGTGCAGTGATTCAAAGACTACAGCTGTTCCTGCAGGTCCATTATTCAGGTGAAGCAGAAGTCATGACACATTATACAGCTTTGAAGACAAGCTAATATTTTGCATTAAATTCATGGGCCTTCTGTATCCTGTCAAATGGCTCCTGCATGAAGCATTTTTCTAGGATACAAAGAAATCAAAGAAATATACCTCAGATCTTTCTGTGAGAGACCTCAGTGAAGCTGATGTAGCAAATATTGTAATGCTGGTCGTACATCTTGAAAATTGGGAAACTATTCTTCAGATGAACTGATAAGCCTGCGCCCAAATCCCCTGTGATATGAGTGAACTCAGGAACCTTTTTGGCTATTATTGTTCAACAGAGGCCTTGAGTTACAAACTCAGGAGCTGGCTTGTACCTTCAACCCAAAAACAGGCTTAGTATCACTGACAGCATGCCAAAGAAGGACAGTAGGATATTGTTATGGCAAATTCCTCCAAATCCTCTGACTGAGCTTGTGCCTCTGGATCAAGACACAACAAGCAAAGAAAGCCAAGCCACACTTTGGATGAAGACTGCTTCTTATCTGGAGCAGGAAAAAGCCTTTCCCACCCAGTGGAAGGGCCAGAGCAAAACACACTGAAGAGAAAAATGTGTGGGACTCTTGGGAAGAGGTGGGAAAGGGACTGGGTGTAAGAAAGGAGGAGACAAATGGTGAAGAAGAGACCTGGGTAAACAAATCAAAAGGCATCCATGGGCAAATTCTGGAATTATCTGAATTATTTCCCTGGTATCATATTACACATATTTCTCTCAAGCCCCTTGGGAAAATAAGGCATGCAATTTCTTTCTGGATCATCCTGGAAAAGATGAGGCTGAAGCCCCCTGGATTGGGTGTGTGGGCACCTCAGGGAGGGTGGGGAGGGGGTTAGCCACTGTACAAAATTCCTGTGTCAAAGGGCCTGGGGGCCCAAGTGATGCACAAGGCACTCACTGTATGTCTGCATTGTCTCCTTCATAAAAGGGGCTGGGACTGGGAAAAGGAGACAGTTTCCAGGATACTGGCCAGGAGGTGCTGGAATGCCCCGACTCCCCGAACCCCTACACGCTATAAGGGCAGTGGGGACTGAAGGGGGGAGGAGAGATGCATTTATGTCCTTTTTTCCTTCAGGGGTGAAAACAAGGAAGGTTTTCCTTTCAGGAGCCAGCCCTCAACCCCTACACCACTTTTTCCCACTTTTTCAATTCTCAGCTGTACACGCTAAGGAATTTTGAGATGGTCAAGTCCTGACTGCGCAGGGCATAGGGATGAGAAAAATCACTACAAATGCCAAGGTCTGCAAATTGCTGGAGCTTTAGTTCACATCTGCTTTGGCCCAGAGACCTTTATCACCTGTGGGATGGAGTGCTTGGTAGTTAATATTTATTCTGCAATAGTACCTTGGGCCAGAGCTTGGGAGTGTCAGGATGCTAAAGAGTATGGGTATGAGTGATGGATTTGACACCTCAGGAAACAAAGTCGGAATTAAAGGTTAAATGGACCTGAGGCAGGTGCAGAGAGAAAAAAAGGGTATTCACACTGTACATACAGGCAGGAAGGGACCAAGAGGTAAATTTTAGATTTGGGTTGGGTCAAAAAGTAACCCTAAATATACCGATCCTTTGCAAGGAGCTCCATAAAAGTTTCAGCTCTATCCCCAGAGCACAGTATTGCTGTGATCAGCCCTGTGCTCCCCCGGGACAAGGTCACCTTTCTCTCAGTGCTGTCACTACCTTGCCTGCTGTAGTCAAAGAATGGAAAGCCAGTTTTGGAGCACTGCAGGTATGTCCTCGGTGCCCGAGATCAGGCCATGGGCACAGACTTCTTTTGTTGCCTTCTGGGAAGAACCACAAAACCCAACCCATGCTGATTACTGTAAAACCATCTCCGAGGCATTATTAGTTATGGGATCACATGAAGTGAAGAAATGCCTCTCCCAAAGGGGTTTGTATCAGATGCTGATGGTGGCATGGGTTAGGGTTTTTCTTGGATAAAGGAAGTCCTCATGATGAGGCGCTCGATGAGATCTGAGGTCCCACCCAACAGGGCTGGGAGGATTTTCTTGGCTTGAATGCACACAGAAAGGGAAACTTTGGGGCAGGAAGGGACAAGGGTTTTCAAAATCTTTTGTGAGTCTTCTTTTTCCCTGAGGGAACCGAAGGCCTGTTTTCGGGGAGACCTGGGTTGGCATGCCACCAGCACTTAACAATTGCAGGCACAAACATTCAGGCCACTCTTTCCATTCAAGGAATTATGGAGTCCCACACAATACTGGCCTCCCAGCATCTTCCTGTGCCACCTCCTGCTCATCAAAAAGGAGTAATCAAAGCCATCCCCCTCACCCCCCACCCCAAGAGAAGAAGCACTAGTTAGTGCAGTTCTGTTGCTTTTGGGCACAGCTTTTCGTGCTTCTGCAAGCTGTCAGAATAGGAAGGACACTTTGCTGTAGGTCTGGTCCCCCACTCAGGCTATACTGTGGTCACATTCCTCCTGGCCACAAAGAGCTGGGGGTAGGGGAGTGGGGGTGGAGGTGGGGTACTGCTTTAAGTACCACACGAGGCAGCAATTTAATTTTGCTTATTATCAAAATAGTGCATTTCTGGAGCATTTCCACGTTGCTAAATTTAGATGGTATGGCCTGGAGCTGTTTTCAAGGGGTATCATTTTTGTTCAGGATTTGGCAATATTTTTTTCCAGCTCACTTCTGTTCTCCCTGAACCTGAGGAGCAGGAGAACTGGGCTAACTTGAACCAACTCTGGGACAGGACTGTGGACTTCCAGGCAGAAGAAATCTGTCTCACAGACCTTGAGAAATTCATCTGAGGGTTGGTTTGGTTTTTTAAAAAAAACCTAGGCAGGACATTCTGAGGTTAAATTCTATGCATTTATAGGAACTCTGGTAAAGCAATTAAGATCCCAGATTTGACTTGAATTAGCATAGTTATAACCTGGTGGGGAATGTTTTCCATACTCCTTGTGTCTATTTTTGTAATGATAGTAATCCTTTACATTTCTGTATCACTTTTCATTTAGGGGGACTAGATCCCAAGCTGCATTACATATGCAGAACAAAAATACAGACAGACTTGATGGTGATGTACGTAAAACAGACTGGAAAACAATGTGATAAATGCAATTTCTTGAATACTTTTGACAGCCTTGCCTACTTTTCACCCCTATGCCTCTATGCTAGGGAATACAGAGACTCTTCATGCTGCTTCCAAGTATGCATGTGTGCACAAACACAGACACACACACACACTCATTTAACCCAAATTTGCCTTCTCTTTCCCCTTCTCAAAAAATAGAGTTTGGCAAGAATTACAGAAACAGAAACATTCAGGGTAGACATGGCTAAATGACAAAAATAAAAAGGGTTTTAGCCAGATTTGCGAAAACGTAAATTTTACATCTAGTTTTTTTTCAAATTGTAACTGCACTGTTGCACAAAACTTATGAAACCTTAAAAGGTCACCACTGTGTAAAAAAAAGTTCATAATAATTTATTGTCAGTTACCACCATGTTGGACCATTTGTTATCAGGAAATATAGACAAAACTTTGCAATTTAACCTGCAATTTCCTGAGTTCAAGCTCGAAGTCCAAAACTTCCCATTATATATAAATGAGTTAGGTACAGAAATATTATTCTCAATGCAAACCTTAACATCTCACCCTCAGCCTCCTGAAAGCATGAAATGACTCATGACACTCATTGAATATTTTTGAAAAGAAATTTCTTGGAAAAAACCCTAGGATTTAAGAACTTGCATGTTACTAAAAATCAGTATTAGGGTGTTATTATGTGAGCAATCATATTTTTAGGCAAATGACGTACTTAAGGCTCAATATTGTCGTGTACTATCAGAAGTAAAAATAGGGGTTCTTTTAAAAAAAGAGTTGATAATTTCCTTTGAACAGTATAAAACAGTAATCCTGTAAAATCAGGCCATAATTAGATCTGAATCATGACATTATTGTTATACAAAGAACCATTTCAGATGTATTAAGAGGATTCTATTGAGTATTAATCACAATTTTTCTCTTTCTTCATCTTAAAATTTTTGGAGACAGTATGTTCAGGCAGATTTTGCTGTAAAGTAAATGGGAGAAAAAACAATGTAATTTTGTCCTCTGTGACTTATTTTTTGGTGAAACATGCATGTCACAATCCTCTCATGTAGAACTGCTGCAAGTAGGGCACATGTATTTTGTGCAAGACAGCACAAAGCACTGTTAGCTCTTGAAACACCCTGAAATGTGGACAAAACACACCAATGAGTGTGAAAAGCGACATGAGCTATTTCACAAATGTAACTAAGATATCTAACAAATGCAACAAGAACAACTTTGTTATGCTGTCTGGTCCAGGAAGCAATGCTTTTAGCATATGTGGTTAATAGGAGCCTTAGCTGTGCTTGATCACTTCCCCAATAAGCTGTTTAAACAGGAGGCATTAGGCTAGAAAGCTGAGCATTTTCACAGAGGATGGGGGTTAGCAATTCACAATAATAAATCCTGTTTGATCTGCTGAGAAATTCAATCTAGCAAGACCATAATTTTGCTTAATAGCATGTTGGGCGAGGAGGTTGCCAGAGGTGGGATATTTTCCTCCTGGCTGAGGTCGGGCTGCTGGAGCTGGCCCATGTGCCATTACATGGAGTTCTGCTGTCCCCCTTCCTCATGGGTCTGCTCCCTTTTGCAGTGTGTTTAACTCATGTACGTGTGTTCATGTCTGAGCTCCTTTTTCTTCTGGCAGCTGCTGTAGGTGAGTTGTGGATGCATTTTTGGAAGTCTCCCAAGGCACATACGCTCCCATCCCACAAGAAGCAGCCTCATTCTCCAGGTGGAGGCTCCCCAGCTGAGAAATGTACCATTAGCAACTGAAGAGAAGCTGAGCTCTTCCCTAGCACAGGTACATTCACTGCTGTGCGTGCCTCTGAGGGCTGCCTGTCAATGCCAAGAGCACAAGGGAAATATATTGACAGCACTTTCCCCTCGTGCACATCCTACACATGGCAATTCACTGTGTGCTTCCTTGTAATGTGCTAGAGCTGCGTCTTGGAGAAGAATGGAAAATTTGTCAAAATGTTGCCACTTTAACAGAAAGCTGGGTGAGTTCCCTTGCTTTTAATAGAATGTACCTTTCTTTTACGGCTGCTAATGCAGAAAGCAGCTGATCATATTCTGTGGGACTCACATTATTTTTATAGTACTTTGTCTTTGGAATAAACCAGAGCATATTGCATGTCAAGAACAGCAAGGATTTTATGGTGGAAGACAGTCCATGGATTACCATGGATGCTTTTTCCTTCCTCCAGGCCTCTGTGAGAAGTTGAGTGCTGTGCTGTACCACCAGAGACATAGTAGCCCCTTGAAAATAGAAAGGATTGCCATTTGTCACTTTAAAGTGCATTCAACATGCACTTGACTATTTGAGCTAGAGCATTTTGTCATGCTCTTGTGCAACACCTCATCCTAATTCATAATTGCAGCTCTTTGCTGTAATACAAACAGTGATGATAAATTAATGTCTGGCTTGGCAATATTGCTACAGGCTCCAATTCTGAGAAAGTGTTTTCATTTAGAGAAGAGAAATCAAATTGCAGATTCCACTGTCTCTCACCCTTCCTGTCTGTGAACAAGCTAGTCCTTGTTGTAAACCCTGTGTAACTTGCTCTGGGGGAGAAGGCACTGTGGAAACCCCCCACCCTTAAAATAAAGGCAGTGCTTCAGTAATTATTTCTTGAGGATTTTTCTCTATAAATTATTTCAAAAAGAGAAGGAAAGGGTTTCCTGAAAACCAAATACAAAAGTTTCACAAGTAGCAAGAACCAGAGCAGGCAGAAGTGAAATGCATTACAAATATGATGCTTCTTCCAATCCTGAAATCACCAGCAGAGAAGTAAAAATATACTGTTGTTCACTTTCCAAAGTCTGGGACTGTCTGTGTGCATGATGTAGGGTAGACAGTCAGAATCTCTGGATAATCAGCTTCCTCAGCTGTGCTCTCCCAAGGCAAACACTGCTTTCTCAGGCTGCTCAGCCTGAACTCATATAACACCCTGACTGAGACCAAGAAGGTGATTGGCATTGCTCAGAAGTACTTTACCAAAAATAAACACGCATGGAGCTATGGAACCACTGCTCTTCAGTGCTGCTCTCAAGGGCTTGCTGAGTTTCCTGGAGACACAAAAATCAACCACCAAGTAGCACTCCTGGCCCACTGGAGTGGTTGTGTTGGTATGCTCTCTTGGAAAGCACCATGTGCTGCTGCCTTTAGGCTCTGAAAGTTTCCAGGCAGGTATTTCTGCCCATGTACAAAGAGCTATGGCGGGCAAGGGTTAGAAATGGTCTTTCCATATTTTTCATGTCATACACATACCAGGGTATGATAATGAATTAATACACTAATTTTATTCAGTGCCCTCACAGGCTTAGAGAGACTAAAGGCAGGGAGCCTTTGCAAGCAGCATTTGATATCTGCGGACTTGTAGATAGAGGCAGAGAAATTGAAAGGGGTATCCCATCATATCTAGAAACTGCTAAGTTATAGACAGCAGAGGGACAGCCAAGACAGCAGGATGCGTGGAGTGCTTACACAAGGGAAGGAGTGAAGATAGCACGGGTAGCCATACCTTCTCTTTATATATCCCAGCTGCTGTTCTGTCGTGCAGACTTTGCAGTCTGTGAGCTGAGCTTGCCCAGAGAACAGCAGCTGGGAGATACAAAGTCAGGGATTTGAATGTAGCCTGTATTTTAAAACATGAAAACACTGCAGCATAGACCAACCCCTCTTTGTCCTTTTCCTATCCCTACCTTCAGCACCATTAATCTCAAGGAAAAACTAGATTGGCCTTTGAGCTTGGGCTTTCCTCTCTGATTACAGTGTTTGGACTACACAGTGCCGGCTAAGCCCCAGATGCTGAACTGTGCATCGAAGGCACTCCCATCCCTAGGTGGAGGCTGCCGTGTTAAGGGACTGCCACCTGGCAGCATCTTCAAGGAACTGCAAAAACACTTGACAGCGACAAAGGGTAGTGAGCCTGTGGGAGACTTGGGGGTGCACCCAGGAAAGAGAGATCAGACCTGGTTGAGCCAGACTGGTGCTGCTGACTGAACTATCTGGTGTTAAGAGGATGCTACCGTGATAAAAGACACGGGGTCAGTGGAGCATTTGTCATGATGACCACCTTATCGGGGACTTTCCCACTCAGTTAAAAAGTTGTTCTTCCTTTAAGAAAAATCCCACTGCTTTCCCTCTCTTACTTCAAATTGGCTGAAGACACCTGACTTAGTTGTACTCAGTCATGGGCTCTTTATAGATAAGAGCTAAGCTGTTGACTTGTGAAGATACATCTAAGGAGGCAGATCTCACCTTGCTCCCACCTTTCTAGTTAAGCAGAGAAGACAGAAGGTGACAACTGTACCAAAAAGTGGCGTGGGATGAAAAGAGCAACAAAATAACCTCCCTTGGCCAAGACCTCGTAACCCAACTGATTTTATTTTGAAGTCTTCAATATTGCTTCCCTACCTGTGCTACTTCTTCCTTTTTTTCTATCCTGTGACAAGCTGGCAGATGAAACAAGAACAAGCAGTAAGTAATTTCTCTAATATTTCAGAAGACTTCAGTTGTCCTACCCTTTGGAAAGGGTCCTTTGCTATGTAATATCATTGAAAACAAACTTCCAAGCTTTTGTTTGTAAAGAGACCTGCATGAACAAGACAATTTTGAGGCTTAGCTGGGCCTGAGAGTTTTTTGCCAATAGTTGTTCTGTGCATAGCAAGTGAAGGGCTCTTGACCAGGTAGTGGTAAGCTTGGTTAACTTTTCATAATTTATGTAGAAATTTGCATAGAGAGACAAGCTCAAGAAAGATTGAGAGCTGGAGAGATGGAGTCCCTTTGAATGTTTGGAGCCAGCACAAACAGTGGGTTAAGGTCCTGAGTTGTGCCACTAACACACCTTCAGCTGTGACCTCTTAGGACCATTACTGGATGTGACAGCTTGGCTAAGCCTGCTGAGCCAAGAGTGCCCTGTGTGTACTCGCATATTGAGGCTATGAGTAAGTTGGTTAATGAATATGAACCTTTTTTTCAAGACCTATATGAAAAAAGCCTATTCTGTCATTTACTCAAGGTATCTGACAGACACCAACCTGGGGCCAGAGCTGATGACTTAGATGGGAAAACATCTGTGTACCACCCTGTAGATTATCTGTGAATCCCAGATCCCTCTCATCCCCCAAACATTGTGGAACTGAATTCAGCGGGAGGGCCACCGATGACTTACCAGTCCGTGTGTGCATCATCAATCACCAGGAGAATCTTGGGTTTCTGGGCCACAGGAGGTGGGGGGCTGGCCGAGTGATCAATCAGCCCTGCAGCTGCTTGTGTGGTTTGCTTCATGGCACTGGAGATGGAGCTGAAGATGCTGGTGCCAGTGGAGGAAGAGTGCGAGGGTTGAGGTGGCTGCGGATGCTTTCTCTCCGTGGCAGGAGAAACTGGGGAGCTCGTGGAGCTGTCAGGGCGCTGCAAGTCCATCATGTAGCCATTGGGCAAATTCGCCACAAAACTACTGTCTGAGAGACGCCGCCGGAGGAAATTCATTGTTGAAGTGTTATGTGGAAACTTTCTCAGCAAGAGCAAGGCTGAACAACAGTGTCACTAGTTCTGGGGGATGTCTCTGTGTCTGTGTGGGCACCTCCTTACAGCCCAGGCAGGCTTTCCCCTTGAAATCTTGCTGGAGAAATATGCCTTATTTTTTCAGCTGTATTTTCTTTCTCTCCTGTGGGAAGAGAATCAAAGGCATATATGTGAGATAGATACTGTGAGACTGAGATAAAAACCCAAACCCTGCTGGCTTCTTATATGGGTACTTTAATGAACAAGAGAAGAAAGGATAACTGGTTGCTATGCAGTATGCTACACTGGTACAGTCAAACAGGTAGGACAAAATATGTTTCACAGCTCTGATCCCCAAACATTTTGTGGTCAGTACAGACCAGCTTGCACTACCTTAGGAACTAAGAATTCTATAACTCTTCACTGTGGAGAAAGAAAAATTTATTTTGATCATAAATGTTAATTTTAAAAAGAGAGACATCTTATTTCTGGTGTTTTGTGTGTTAAAAATAACACATGCTTGTTACAGGATAACCAGAAAATGATCCAAATGGATAAAGGTGTATTATCTTTGGCAGGTTTGTAAACAAGGCTCTGAACTTAAGGAAAAAGTGTCCTAAATTCATATACCATGTAAACAATACATAGTAGAAAAATTCCTATACACATCAAGTGCAGTGGTAGCTTCAAATTACTCATTTCTGTGCCTGATGCTCTCTGCACTCAAAACTGGACTCTGAGCCAGGTGCATGCAGGTGGGTGGTTGCTAGATATTAGCAGGCCATCAGATTTTACAGGTTTACCTGTAGGATTTTTGCAGGGACTCAAAACTAGAAGTTTGGCTGTCTAATCTTCACATTCCTTTCCCCCCTCTTGTTTGTCTGTTTTTTTTTTGTTTGGTTGGTTTGGCTTTTAAATTTTATGTTTGTTTATCTGTTCTTTTTTGTGTTTTGTTTTGTTGGGTTTTTTTTGTTTGTTTAAAAAGATCTCTTATTCCACTCATCTCTTCAAGTGAGAAAATGAGCACTGTGAAATATAACTATTTGACTCTTCTCCTTTGAGCATAGTATGATGCCTTTGTTTTTACTCAGAATACTAAGTATTTCAGCAGTTAAATAATCTCACAGTTTAAAGAATTTTTCACTTTTAGGCACATCCCAGAAAATGGATTTCTACAGTAATTTCCCAAGAAATTTTTATCTGCTGAGACAGCATTTCAGTCTTTTTTTTGTGATATTTAGGTGAAAATCAAAATAAAATTCTTTCTGGTAAAACATTTGTTTTTCAAGACATACATATCTGCAGCAATGGAAATGAGAGTTATCCCATACATTAAATGAAATGAGTCACATACAGTCTTGGTATCATTGTTTAAATCATGCCATAACCACCTTCAAGTCTCTTTGAATGAATCCCTACAAATACTGGGGCTCCTTGCCTTCCTGAGGTTTGGTCTCCCTTAATATTCATGCTCTTGTCCCAAACTCTGATTGTCTCCTGATGGCAGAAAACTGTCTTTTCCCAGTTGGTCCAAGAGGGCTCACTGTCTGCGAATCTCCCTCCTGGATTTATGGGTGAGAGCTCATGGAGCAACCAAACAACTTTCTTAAAATAAGCTCTCATTTATTTTCACCTATAGGAATTTACAAAACTTTGCAGACAAAGGAATCAGACCTGCCCATGCCCATACCTCTCATAGTTCCCAAACCACTAGGAAGGCTCAATGAGCCAACATGCCAGTAATCAAGCTACAAAGAGCCCCTTGGCACATGTACCCCAAATCTCATCATCCATCACCACCCCAACCCCATGGGCATAGGATCCATCTGGAACAGAGGGCTCCCTCCTGAAGCTGCTGACATTGGCTTATTAGAGTAATTTTTGTTTTGATTTCTCAGCTCTGGCAGTGCAAGTCCTCTGACTCTGCTGGAGCCTGGAGGTAGTCTTTTCCCAGGGCATAGCTCAGGAAATCTTTAATGACTTCCTGCCACATTTACAGTTGATAATGTATCTGGAGGCATTGTGCTGACTTCCTGCCTGTTCCTGGCACGCCCGGTGACTGCACAACATCAATGAACACACACACCAGAGAGCACTTTGGTAGCACCGACTGTTTTTGCAGCACTTGTTCCAAAAAACAGGTAATAGACAGTATCCATGAATCATGAGCTACCTGCTCACCTCATATATACACCCACACTGCACTTGGCTTATTCCTGTCCTACCAGAGTAACTGTGAATGTCAGCACAGAACCATCCACTGTTTCCTGTCCAGGATGACCTGGGTTGCAGAGCCTACAAAGGTTTTGAGGGATTTATATACAACAGGCTGGGTAAAACTATGCTGTGCTGTCCTCTGCTCATGAACCTGCATTTTCTACCTTGCATGTAACACAGATAAGGAAAATTGCCTCACTTGAAGGAAAACCCACTCAAGAACAGGCCCAGTACTGGTTAAGGGAGCTTCCCAGAGATCTCTCTATTGTCAGAAGGGGTCCAAATGAGTATCCCATTACTGTGTACAGCAATTAGGCATTTTCTCTTCTAGGATCTTGGCGTTAAATAGCAAGATGTGGGATGTAAGTTTAATATTGGTCTTGGGATAAGCATCTTTACACAAGATGCCTGCCCCCTGCATGCTTTGCACTACATCACAGAGCTGCTGGTTCCTGCTGTGGCAGCTCTCAGCCACGGGAGGGAACCTAGCCCCAGCCATACAGGCTAGACCAGGCTCTTTCCACAAGCCAGTTTCCTTGGGACAGGGTCCATCAGGACTTGCATGCTCATGGAGGTGCTTCTCCCACACTGCCAGGTGCTTGCATAGCTGTTTCTTCCTCTGTGAGGTTTGCACTCTCCAGCTGAATGTGGGTATCTTGCAAAGCATCAGCCAGTAAAACAATGGGCAAATGCCTCTGCTCTACCCTGTGCTGAGGGAAGAAGGGCCTGGGGGGACATGGCATAGGGTGTCCCAAGGCTGGGTAGGGCCAGAGTACTACGTGATGTGATTGGAAGGCACACAAGCTTCCTCTGCAACCAGGCTTCCCAAATTGTGACCAGTGCTGATACTAAACAATTTTTCATACTTATTGCAAGGCCATGCTCACTCTTCTCCTGGACCCTTTTAAACAGCAATATTTACAGTGACCCATCTTTTTTTTTCCACCAGTTGTTTAGTAGTGGAAAATATTGTTCAGGAGACACTGGGACCTGGCAAAATTCTCTTTTCTAGAGAATTTGGGACACTGCACTTATTCTGGCCTTTGCTGGCTGGCACTGACTCCACTAGCTGCTAAGGCTGCACTGCATGCTGTTGGCTTGGGAAGGAAGGAGAAAAAACCTAAGCAACTGATGTCACGGGGAAATCTCCCTCTGGCAAAGTACACAGCAGCTAAATTCAAACAGGATGACGCTGCTGCAGCAGAGAGTAATGCCTTGCTCCCCTCCGAGGTTCCTGTCAGGATCTTCAGCTTTGGGCATCTCAGAGTGCCACAGATGCCCAGATCCTCTCATTACATACATTTTTCTAATGATCTGGGTAATGTAATTAATATGGATTTTATCTTTTTGTTTGTTTGTTTGGGTGGGTTTTTGTTGTTTGTTTGTTTTTCTAAATGAAGTTATTGGTGGCTTCACTCTATCGATTTGTCAATTTCTATTAGTGCTGCCACAGAGACCTTCTCTGCAATGGGAGCAATGTAAACTGCCAGTGGTTTACACTGCTTTTATTACTGGAAAACCTCATGGCCTGCTTCTGCATCATGTGTACTTACTGTTATTTAACTTCCAGCAGTAGGCGTTTTCATACAGGCACAGGCTGAGTGGGTTAGGACCTCATTTTCCTACTGCTTGAAACTCCCCATGGACTTCCTGAGAGCTCAGCACATCAGGCCAAATGTGGCTCTGTGCAGCTGTCACGCAGCACAGCATCCACCCAGTGCACATACAGATCCTACCCTAGTAAGCAGGTGGGGCTGTAACTTCAACAGAGCCAGGAGCCTACATCTCCATCAGAAGCAAGACAGATCTGCTGAGGGATATTTTATCACTCCAGAGCCACAGGTAGGAGAGGTGCTGGCTCTACTCCATCAATTTGTATCTTGCCTGTGTACAACAGTGTCTTCCTATGGATCACACGGAGACACACCATCTACTTAATGCTGTGCCAGGCACAAACTTACCCACAGCAAGGTAGCGCCCTGCACAGCTGGAATACAGCCCATGTGCTGCTTCTAGGCAAGGCAACAGTTCCTTTGGAGTTTCTCAAGTTGCAATAGAAGCAGCTGCTTCCCACCATGCAGGAGTAATCTGCTGCTGTATGAAACAGCTGCTCCTGAAAGCTAGCTGGGAAAACAGGGCATCTGGGCCATGGAGCTGCAGGTGGGGGATCTGGGCTATACTTCAGGATGGGAAAATAATAAACAAGGCATAGGACAGTGAGAGAGTCCTGAGGAAAGGGAACAGGGAGGAGAGAGAGGAAGAGGAGAAGGCACAAGCAGAAAGGGAGGCAGTAAGCAGGAATCAGCTTAACCAAAAGGCAGTGGAAGAACACACAGAAATCCTAACAATGTGAGAACCATCAGGAAATGAAAAGAAAACAATGTGAGCAACTAAATGAAGCAAGAGGAAGGTCAATTAGAGCTGACCTTGAAAACAGCAGCAAAGAGGCTGGCACCATCAGCCACTTACACAGTTAAACTTCCTGGCTGATATTTTTGGAAGAGCAAGGGAGGATATGCAATGTACTCACTCAGCACATTGACAGCAGTGAGGCACCTACCTGCTTTCTCTCAAGGATAAAGTCCATGAAGATGCAAGTTATCTCAGAAAACCTGTTGTCATGTGTTAAAAAACAAGAACAAAATGTTCACTTAAACCTCTTGTCTGGTTCCTTTCTGATGTGCGGTAACATCCAGAGGGAACCAAACTCAACTGGCTGGTAGCTGGTAAGGGAGCTTAGATTTCCCCTGAGCTTGTTATCTTATACTGTCGGGTAATGAACTGACACAACCACGTCAGCCTGTGTCTGATTACTGCTCTTGACTGCCTCAAGGGACCAATGCTGGGGGTGGCAAGATGGAAAACCAAAGTGCAAAGATTATCCTCCCACCTCACCATAAGAGACTGCACACTTACTTCTGCCCCATGGTGGATGAAAAAGTGAGGGGATGCTCCTCACCTGGCAACAACCATTGACTGATACCCCTCACATCCATTTTGTGGGTAGTCTTCAGCACACATTTAAGTTTTAAGACATTCCCATGGGTCCCTTTCTGCCTTCAGACATATTGACACAATGTGGAAGTTGACTTTTGTGAAGGGAAAGCCGTGTTAGGGAGGTCCACATCCAGCTGGATGGGTTTCCACATAGAGTATATTTTCAAGAAGTATATTTTCCACATTTCTAGTATATTTTGGAAAAGAGGAAAGTAAGAAATTATTTATTAATTTCAAGCTTTCAGTGTTTCACCCTGACAGTTGCTTGCCAGAATCATAGAGTGGCCTGGGTTGGCGAAGACCTTAAATATCATCTAGTTTGCAATGGCCTTGCTGCATACAGGGACACCTTTTGCTACACCAGGTTGCTCACAGTTCTGTCCAGTCTGGCTGTGAACACTATCACATCCACAGCTTCTCTGGGCAGCCTGTTCCAGTGCCTCACTACCCTTGCAGTAAAGATTTTTTCCCTAAAATCTAATCTAAACCTACCCTCTATGAGTTTTTAAAAACATATTCTCTTTCAGAATTCCACTTGTTTCCTAAATTCTTTGTTACCTTTCACAGCAGCAGTGATTTCCCTTGGAAATATGTTCTTTAAGGATATTCTCAAGAAGTCAGTGTCTTGTGCATTCAATTTCTCTGTTTAGAGAGATTATCAGGGATGGCAGGATATCTCCTTGTCAGAAGCAAACCACGTCACAGTGTTCAACATGCTTCATTAAGCCACTAATACATGTAAAGGTGCAACGATTCCATTGTCTTATTGCTGCATTCCTGTAGACCTTAAAAAAATTCTACTTGCTTGGGTGGCTATTTAACTGGACGTCTAGGCTTCAAAAATCTCATTTTTATTTTTAGTTTGCAAAGCTGTCAGTGCTTTCTATATAGTAGTGTCATGATAGGGGGCTTGCTTTATCTCCTTAAGATAATGGGTGTGTGCATGCCACACTGAGTGCAAATGGAACCATTTCCCAAGAGCTACACCCTACACAGAAAATGAGTTAGTCTGTTTGCTCTGTTGCCTATTATTTTGTAATGACAAGTGAGGAAAAGATTATGGGGGGGATAAAACCTAAAATGACAAAATATCGCTGTAAGATGATCAGACTTTCAAGTAGATTGCAAAGGACAATGACTAAAGCCGTGAACAATAGTGAAAAATTTTCTAGTGAAAAATAAATCTAAATATTATGATAATACTCTCCGGTTTTAATATCCCCCAGAACAAATTAGGATGTACTACTTCTTGAAAACAATATATTATTTCCTCATTTTATTCTCGCTCTGGAAATCCTGTTGACACCTAATGGCTGTGGTGTTATCTCAGTGGTAATATCCCCTTGTCAGGGAGCTTATGGAGGCCTTTTGTAGCCTGCCTCTGTTCAGTATCAATACTTGCTTATCAGCAAAGCCAGACCCAGCTCAACTGGAGCAGGCAGTATGGGCAAAGAAATCCTGTGTTAATCCTCAAATACTATAGAGCCATCTCCATCTGAAAGTCAGTTGAGTTGGCATACTGTCTCCATTTCTTTTTTCCCAAGAGCATTGTGGTCATTCCCACCCCAAGCAATAGCGACACTAACGCTTCCATTAAGGCTAATTCTTACACACATGCCAAAGTAGCTCCTCACCATTATAGCAGAGAAAAGCAGGAGACAGCAGTACAAACCAAAGAATTTGTAGAAATAAATGCTTTGCATATTAAGCTGATGATGTTGTAAGAAGGAAGCAAGCAGGGCTCTAAAGCCACCATCTCTTTCCTTCCCAGTCTTGGATCTGATGCAGTTCATGTTGTGTATTGTGAGACATGCTCCAAGTTTCCTGCAGCAATCGTACAGGTCCTGATTTCATGGTGATAAGAGTGAAAGTGGCACCAGACATGCCATTAATAGAGCAGGGATTTCCTTCAGCTGAGAGACGTGCTGCTTTGAAGAGTGCTGATCTGAATAAAATCAAGAAACTGGGTGTATTTAATATGTAGGGCCTGCCAATATGCATTAGGGCACATCCAGATAAGAAATGCCTAAGGGACTGACAACTCACAGGGTCTCAGAGGAAACTGCAGCAGCTTGCCCAGTGCTAATGGGGCTCCCGTCTTGATTATGATCACATAGTCTTCTTCATTTCTATGCCATTTTCTTTCTACTCTATTTCAGTTCTGCCACAATAGGCTGGTTATTCAAAATGCAAGTAAACAAATTACTACAGAGCGAACTAGACATGCTGCGGGGAAAAAAGTGCTATGTGGCATGAAAGGGAAGACACAGTTCACTGAGAGATGATAATATACTTCAAGTAGATAATTATCAATTAACTGATGACTCTAAGAAAGATTTTCTGTTTGGAGCACAACCTCTATGACTTCTGATATGTTTATAAGACAAACATTAATTGCATATTTGTAAATAACAGATCTTCAAACACAACTTCACAATTCCTGCATCAGTGCTTCTAATTCATTTTAAGATGCCACAAAAATTCCATTTTTTTCTCAAATGTTCTATGCTTCTGCGGGGTAAAAAGTTTTTCTTCAAACATCTGAAGTCTTCTAGACCATCTAGTATAGCAGTACTAGTATATTCTGTCTAAGTTTTGTTGCCATTTGCACTCACCTCTTTTCTCCCCCTTTCATCTTTCCAGGCACTGCCATATTCCAGTTTCCCAGATTTTCCCCCTATGGCAAGGAATGTCTTATCATACACTTGAGATTTACTTAACATGATCATGTAAACAGCAGATACCTGGAGAAATGAAGCCTGTAATTTGCCTCTGTGTGGCTCACTTACTTTCTAATCATATATGTCCATCTCATGTAGCAGCACAAAGAAAAGAATAAGTCAAGAATCTGAGCACACTGAATTATTTTGATGATGGAAGAGAAAGACAATGTTTTACTGTACTCTGGGCAAGATTTCTGACACAACTGTAAGATAGCTTGATGCCAGATTCTTTCATGGGATGTAGAAGTGGTGGGATATTTACTGGCCTGGTTAGACTATTCCCCCCCAAGAGACAGGGAAAATGAGGATTGGTAGACCTTTACCTGGAGCACTGTAGGGGTTCTGCTGACTATGTCTGTCTCAAGATCTGTGATGACCAACCCAGACTGTGCTGAGCATTTGTAGGAGATGCTTCAGTTTTTGGTTTTTTTTTGCACCTTTACTATTGATCACATGGAGACACATGAAAAGCTGTGTGGGTTTGTGGGATATATCCCTTTTGCTCATACCATGTACCCACAGACTTCTCACTCCAGCAAGGGTGACAGTCCCCTATCCCAGAGCTAGACTGAGCACCCCAGTCCTTGTGGCATTGCCAGTGCCTGCTTGTCTGCTACAGCCTCAAAAATGTCCATAACATCCTGCTCTAGCATGGCTGCAGGTTGGAGCTGCAAGCCAAATATATTTGTGGTGCCAGCAGGAGCCTCTGCAGGACAGTCAGAGGGTAGGTGTTTAGCTTCCATATGATAAAGCATCTGGCTTTAAGAATTTATGTCATCTCTGTAGGGATACTGTATTGACAAAGAGTTGTATCACCTGAGGTGAACTGCTAAAATTAGACAGTAGCTTTTAAAAACCTAATGATAGATGATATCACTACCTTATTTCACTAACTGTCCTTTATCTAGTTGTCTTCTCTCCCAGTTCTTGCCTGTTTGCCCATCCAGTCTTTATACTCATGCTGGATGGTGTAGGTGTCCTCCATAATTGACTCCAGACACCAGAAACTATATTTAGGCAAAAAGCATCATAAAACATGATACACAATTGTGGGAACCAGATTGGATTCTGAAGCCAAAGTCCTGAGAGATCACACTAGTGAGCTGGACCCAGAGATGGAATAAAGCACAACATGATTTTTACAGAATCTTCTGCCATCAGCTTGGGGAAAGGTCACTCAGTATCAGTGCCTTGGTTTCCTCATTTCAGAAGGCAAGCTTTATTTTGCTTGTCTTGAGACTTGAAATATCACAAGACTTAGCTCACACACTTCCATGCTGCATCACTGAGTCAAGCATGAGCAACTTCAAGAGCTCTCGTTCCCTTCCTGATCAATAACTGAATTACAAAGCTTTTAAGGGCTACAGAATTGTCAACCTTATTTAGGAGCACAACCACCAAACCTTTCAAGGCTGACAAATATATAGCCACCATGACTGGGGGGAAAAAAAGCTTCCTTGGAGTAAAAATTCTGTCACTTAGAACCATTTTGTAACAGGGAAAATAAAACATGAATCTGCACAGCTCTTTTACGTTCTCCTTCTCCTGTTCTTTCACAAGAAAAGGAGAGATGGAAGGGGAAGAGAGGAAGACAGAACATGTAGCAGCCCTGCAGCTGGACAGGCCAGCAGAACACTGTAGGAGGAACTCAAGCCGTGTGCACTGATGTGAGCTCTTCCTGGGTACACACACAAATATGGCATGACTAACTGGTTACAGAGAGCACAACCATTGCAGCAGGCAGAGCAGAAACAGGGGCATCCTACAAACCTCTCAATGAAGTTACCTGAGAGCACCACTGGGGCTTCCCTTTCTATGACTGTCCTGACTAGCAGGACAGGTAGGCAGTAACAATTTATGTATAATTATACAATGATATAGCTAATGGTAGAAGCAGCATTGCAAAGTATTCTTATTCCTCTCTGGGACAATCTGCATTTTTCAGAGCTAAGTGGTGCTGTCCCATATGAATGAAGTTTACCAACAAAAGCCACTTTTATTGTGGGTATGTGTTTACAGAAAAAAAAAAAGAATAGACTGCAAGATCAGCTGAAGAATCCACAACAAACTCCACAGAGCTCTGAGTAACAGCTAGAGAGCTGCCTTGCTTTGCTAGGTTTATTTTCAGCTCTTGCCCAGACTCAATGCCTGTGCCCTCAGGATCATAAAGACCGTAAGGTTTAAAACTTTCTGGCTAGCTGATAACAACTGTATTACTTTGTCATCACTATGTAGACACAGAACTGGTTAAAAACCTGAACAAAACCAAAAAACAAACCCCAGAGCCCAAGTTCTTAGCTTCAGGGTTTCAGAGACTGGCATGGATGGCAAGGTGTTAACTACAGCTGGCTGAGGAAGTGTGTTTATTCCCTGCAGCTTTGCAGAGAGCTATGCACTCACCCTGGCCTCCCCCTGTTAAGATGATGAGCCAAATTCTGCCTGTGCTTACACTTGCATATCCAGTGTTTTCCAAAGGCTGGAGCTGAAGGGCAGAGCTGATGTTCCTGAATGTTGCAGTACAGCAGCCAGTTCACTAAAACATACAAAAAGTTCTTCTCTATTTCAAGGCTGTACACAAAAGAAAACCAATCTTATGGGTTTTGTGGATAGAAAAAGTGGTTTCTTTCTCTGTGTTTTTTTCTTAGGGACTTTTTAATTTGAACAAGTTGCTAACTACATAAATAAAGCATGAAAAGGCTAAATTGGGTCAAGTTTGAGTGACACTGAGATGTGCAGTGATATAAATACAGATTGCAGAGGTGTTCAATAATATACAAAGTAAGTACAGCAACTGTTTAAAATTAAATCTACCTGAAAACCTTATTACTTTTTAACATGGAAGAATATACAGAGTTCTCAACTCAGGTGAGTACTGCTAATTTCACTGGAGTCCAGCTTCAGAGCTGATCACTGCACAAACAGTTTTTGATACCCAGGAGATGTTAACTGTGTAAGAAAGTAGTGTATGAATGATTTTTTATAAATAAACCAGGTTAGACACAAGGACCTCTGTCCCTTTTCCTATATACTTTAATGCAAACCCAGTAAGCAAACATGACCCAGTGATGTGGTTATGAAAATCTGGTATCATCACTGAATTTCATCAAAGTATCGAATCACCTTCACATGCTGGTAATATGCCCTGTGCATCTGCATGTATTTTCCTAAGAATTGCAGGAATTTCCCTGGTTAAATAACTTCATATGGGAATCCAAATGTAAAACCAGGGCAAGAGAGGACCTTATTGTGAGCATGAATAAAGTACACTGCATGATAACAAATATATAGAAGCCCTTCACTATTATCAGCTTAATCACTTCCTCTCGTCTTGCTTCAACTTTCCGTCATTAGTATCTCATTTCTGAAAGAGGATAATTGCTTTGGATCTCTTCAATTACTACAAATGCACTGCAGAGCACTTGAGCAAAATGAAATGGTTTTGAAGACTAGGATCATTGAGCTTGGCCTTCCACTAGTGCAGCTTGTGTAGTTTCTCCCAGCTCCTCCTGTCAGGAGTTTATCACTTCTGCTTGAAAAAACAACTCCAAGGCTAGTTTGTAAACACTCACCAGCTGGTCCAGACCAGTCTGTATCTAAGCCATAGCCACTGCAGCAAGAGCAAAGCAGCAGCTTCCTGAAAGCCTGATGAAGAAAACAGTGATTTCTCCCACCTTCACGCAGGACTGCATGACCATATGATACCCCAATGCAAAGACACTTGCTAAGCATCTCAGGAAAGCTCAGATGTTCATCTGTAAGCCAGAATCTCTCTCCTGGGTAGCTAGATCTTAAGCAGCAGCTGCTGACAGTGCATCATCTGCAGGGCTAGTCAGTACCTGGCAGCAGTCCCTACCTGAGCTGACTTTTCGGTTTGTGCCGCCCTGAAAGTCGAACAAGAAACATTGCCAAGTGATGCAGGGGATGGCATCTGGTTTGTCAGCCTGGGTCCTGCCCTCCCTCTGCCTGTTCATCACTGAGCCTCATGACAGAGCCCATCCCTTGGGGTTGCTCCCAGCCTTGGCCCACTAAGATTTCTTTGCTAGCAAGCAGCAGCAAGAGTGCAGGCTTTGATCAAACTGTTGGTCTTGCTGGCATCTCCATGCAATCATAGCATCTGTCTAATGCTCCTTAATACTAATGAAGGAGCAGCAGGCACATTTTGGCAAGAGAAACTGTATTGGAAAACCTAGTTAGAAACTGAGTATTCCCAGCCAGTAAGTATAACAACTGCTCTGTGTTAGCAAAGTCATGTGAGTTTGGCCAAGAAGAAGCACAGAACCTGTTGTTAGTTTAAATGAACATTCTGGTTGTATTTTGGGTTTCAGAAATGTTCTTTAGAGGCTCACAGAAATTTATTGCTGATGATTATTGGACAGGGCCCTGAGCAACCCAATCTAGTGGAAGGTGTCCATGCCCACTGGGGAGAGAGGGCTGGAAATAGATGATCTTTAAGGTCCCTTCCAACCCAACCCATTCTGTGATTCCACTAGTATATCATCTTCCCCACCAGCTGCTATCCCTGACCATACCATGAAACAGCCACGTGCTATACTCTCTTTAAAAAAACAGAGTTTTCCTTACCTACCTGTAGCTCTTGATGCTCTGTCACTAGGCATGAAACCACACATTTAGAAGGTTAGACAACTAAAGAGTCTATTCATTCTTCACCACCTACTCTTCTCTTGGAAAATATGCTGGTCTTACAGCACTGTGTGAAGGTATTGTACAGCTATTGTCCCTATGAGTCCAATGTGCAGGAGGCTCTGAAGAAAGCTGCAACTGTAGGTGTCTCACAAAGAATTAAACCCTGTTGGTGTTCTTTGTGTTTTGAAGCCAGAGGACAACTACCTCAGAACTATTTCAGGATCCTCAGCAGATCCCAACCACCCAGTGACCAGATGGAGAGAAGGGCAGACTAACACAGGAGGAGCTGAAGGTGTAGGTTCTTCTGAACAGAAGCACTGAGATTTTTCAGTCATAGTTGTATGCTAGGAATAGGAGGAAATACAGTGCAGGAAGACATACAGAGCTGAGGTAGGTATTTTTATTTCTGTAACTGTAGATTGAAGACCAGACCACTTATTTCAAAGGAATTTGACCATTTCAATATTTCCCCCCACCAAAACAGCACAAGAAGTATTCAAAAATTTCTTGCAAATTTTGTCTCAAATATCCAATTCATTCATAGCCAATTTTTCCCAGATTTTCAGAGATGGCATTTCCAGAGCCTCTCTTGCACCTGATAAGCTGTAGTCTTTCAGAGGGATGCTGCACTGAGATGTTGCTACCTCACTGCTTCTAACAGTGGCGTTGAAGGAGCATTATGAGGTTTGAATATCACGAGGAGTTAACAGTATGTTGCTGTTACTATTTATTCTGGTCAACCAAAGATGGCCACAGAACTTTTCTGTCCAAAAGATGAAATGCCTCAGCAATGCAGAAACACCTGTCTTATATCCTCCTCTGATTATTGCATTACTTTTAATGGAACATTTACCAAACTCCAACATTGCTTGCAGGCTAGCAGAACAGAGCAGAAAAACTCACAGAGCTACTTATTTTACTGGTTACTATCTCAGAAAGCAGGGAGTCAATTTTTTCCCTTCTAGCTCAAGCAAAATTCTCATCAACATCAAAGGGATTCTCTCTGAAATAAAAAAAAGTTTGGGGTTTAGATGTGATCCCTCTCTCTTTCTGACTGCAGCAGAAGGCAGATGGTCTTTCAAGGCTGGCATTAGTTTTGTGGGAGATGTCAGACTTCACAAGGTCTGTGTCTGCCCTGGGTGACTAAGGGCACAGTCCTGCTCTTTCTGTGGGTCACACCTAAGGGGGGACAGCCTGACCCTGGGGCTCAGCAAAAGAGATAGCACTTTCTTTCAACACAGAAACATGACATATAAAGCCAGAGGCCCATGAACTGTGACCAAGAGTCAGAGACATCAAAGAATCTTCCTGGGAAAAGCCTTCCTGCACATTAATAGGAACTGTCAGCTCTAGATCTTGACAGACACCATCCTCTCCTATGCCTTGTGTTTCTTAGGAACCGGCGCCTTGAATGGCCTCAAGAAACTCACACACTAAACTGCCCCTGTGGGGAACAGCGTGGGAAGCCCTGACTGAAAGGCTCTGCTGAATTATTAAGGTTGCCCAGAGTAAACCGAGGTAACCTTCATGTGAATTCCTGTCAACCTCTTTCAGTTTTATTATAAAGCTGCCCCCCCATTCCTTGCCTACTCCCCTCTCTCCTGTTGAAAAAAAACTTCATAAGGCTGCCAGAGTAAGAAAGCCTGCCCAAAAGATTAACTAAATAGACACAGGCCTATTTTAGATAGAAGGATCAAGCTAAATACAGCAGCCTTGAGCTGCTGGAGGGCACCATGTTTCATCCAACCCAACTCACCAAAAAGCAACAAACACTTTAGCAATGAGAAAGGGAAATACAGGCACTGAGTCTTGTATTTCAGCAGCAAAACAAAAAAAAAACTTTGGGGCTAAAAAAAGAATAAATGCTTCCTAACTTGTCACATTATTTGGTTTTGTCAAGCCCACTTCAGAGAACAGCCGTGTGCCAAGTGTGTTTCCCTGCCCACATGCTGTGTGGCACTGTGACAGGCACAGTGCATCAGAGGTGTGTGCAGTGACTCAGGGACAGAAACACATGGTCCCATCACCTCTGGTGCCATGTGATCATGCTTTGTGTAGGATTTCCATTTTATTGTTCACTGCTCTACAGCAGTGGCTATAAGCAACTGTGCTGTGCTGGTAAGTTGAATGAGAAAACTCCTGATTTTCTTGACTTCTTTCTCTGAGAAGGATCTAGGGTTTCTAGCATCTTCCTCTGGAATCTGTTATTTTGTTCTGCAGAATCAAGAAAAAGTGTTTCTGCAGCCAAGAAGGTATTTGACAAGTTCCTGGGCTATGTGCTACAGGGCTGTTCAGCCTTACTCTACACCCAGAAAAGTATAGATAAAAGCGGGGGACAAAGATGACAGCATAGTGGATATATTCATTGTATTATACAAAAGAGGACAACCACACAGGGCCAAGATACCCTATATTAAAAACAATAACTTTAACCTAAAAAAAGGAGGGTTACTATATTTTGAACAATAGATTTTAAAGGTCTGAATCATCTCAGAGCTGAATGCTTTGCTGCTATCAATTTTGCTTTTCTAATAGCTCTATGTTAATATGCTTGTGTTTCTTTATGAACTTAATTTGCTGCTGAAAGCCTACCGATACTTCTAGATTTAAAGTATTTTGCATGGGCTACATAAGACATATGACATAAGCATTTCTGGTTGTTTTTTTCCACCAAGCTTGGAAGTACTGGGTTGCAGAACAGTGGGACTTTCTCCATTCACTTGGGTGGCAATCAGTTAACTGCTTATTTGACACCAAATTATGTCAATGGCTCTAGCTATCACTTTTACCAAAAAATGGCTTATCAGTATCCTTTTTTAAATGGCTTTGTGGTTTTAAAGGGCTAGAACTAGCAAGTTAAAAAACTATTTCCTTCTGTGTTTGTGCCATTGTCAACTAAATGTAAAAGTAAATTGTAAAGGAAAATGAAGGGCTTGAGGTAGCACAGTTTTACACTTGAGGGAGCTCAACAAATAGCCATTTTAAACCATGAAGACCTGGCAGAAGACACCAGTTGCCATGTTTTAACAGGAGTTGGTATGTGTATGTTTGCTCCTGTGTATGAGATGAAATACAGAAGCCAATGCTTTCCCATGGTTCCCAGTAGAAGTATACAGGGAAGAAGTGCTGGCTCTGGCCCATGCCTAGAACAGGAAATAAATTGGCCAAAACACATAAAGTCTGGCAAAACCAAAATTGCCTTCTTCAGAAAAATAGGCACAACC
Organism: Xenops minutus; assembly: GCA_035221455.1. Classification (NCBI taxonomy): domain Eukaryota; kingdom Metazoa; phylum Chordata; class Aves; order Passeriformes; family Furnariidae; genus Xenops; species Xenops minutus. Next base: position 53,000,974 of record JAWWEE010000040.1, on the reverse strand, counting down.
CTCTCTCTGTGCAGTTGTACCTGTTTCTGCAGTCCTATCGTTTTCCCCCAGTAACATGGACTCTGATGTCTTTTTCTGATGTGTAGGAAAATAATGCTGCTGGTGTTCATCAGGCTTGAGTACGGTACAACACAGCAGTTGTGTGTCTTGTTCATATCCCAGTCTGATAGTTTACAGCAAAATTTAATGTGCCTTTAAAAACTGCTGCAGTTACGCTCTCAGAAGTGGTTTGAAGGCAAGACTCCCAGTTTCAGGAAGCCTAGAAAAGAAGGGGTCTTTCCTACCCCATCCAATCCACTTTGTTCTCCCACCCCCTGTGATGCCAGCCCATCACAGGCTGTCCTGAGAAGAAGACAGTCTTTTTCTGTCTTTCATGTCACTCTGGTGGCAATGCAGAATTCAACCCTTTGCAATGGAGGGCTGCCACCAGGACAAAAGATCATTTCCACCTGAAGGCCACATCACAGACTCTTCCTCCTACTATTCCAAGGCCATGTCATTATTTTTCTCCCCTTTATGAGCAGGGTCTAAATTACAAACACATGCCCTAGGCAACCTTTCCTGTAGCCAGTGTAATCTGCTAAGGGCAGAAAAGTCATACTGCACCCTTGTTTCAGTGTTTGATCTGCCCAGACGCAGTAGGATTATTCCTTATTAAACAGACAATAGATGAATGTCTGCAACTTGATAGCCATTAATACAGACTGTTAGTTCTACATAATCACTTAATTTTCCTTGATAACCATATTATAAATATATATGAGTCTACAGAACTGGACTGGTAAATGGTCTGCTACAATTGCTAATCAAATCTTTGCTATTTGTCAGCATTCAAAAAGCTCTTTGAGACTTTCAGATCTCTAGATGAGGCAGGAGAATACTACAGCAGGCCATGAAGGATGGGAAGAAATGAAAAATTATTCAGAATGGAGAGAGGGCATGGCTTGCTCACTGCTTAAACAGAAAGGAAACCATTTTATCCCGTAAATAAAAGGCACATCTAGAAATTGGAAGGTTTCCAATTGGTCTTACCAGGTCTGTTTGAAAACTTAAGATCCAGGAATTTGTGCACCTCTGGGGATACAAACCAGCCCAAACCACAGAGGCCTGAGGGGAGAAGAAGAACCCTGGGGTGAGCAAGGGGGAGCAATACAGGAGGCAGAGAAGTGACATTGTTTGACAGAAAACACTCTTACAACAGCTCTGAAAATGCCCTGGGTAGTTTCTTTGACATTTTGAGTTATCAGTTTCACCTAGAATAGATTATCAGATCCAGTTGCTGCAAGTTTATCAACTATTAATTGTATCTGGGCCAGGGCAGCTTTTTGTTTTGCCCATCTGGGAAATCTCGGCTTATTTGCTTAGCCACTAAAGAGGTAGGAATGGGATATTTAGTCTTAAAACATTAAAAAAATCTCAAAAAACCCCTAGAGTATTTACTGCAAAACCTGACACTGGAGAATTTCCAGATTGACTGAGAAGTGATCCTACACTCCTATAGAGCAGCATCCTTTGAGGGAAGAATGCCACAATACAACAGACTAGCCACCGTGCATTAAACCCCAAATTTACTTCTTTCTTTATAATAATGGTTTTTTTTCTTAGAATAACATTTTTTCTTGCTGAAAGTGCAATGTAAACGACATAAATAAAATAATTATTTTAAAATAATTAAAGCAAAAATCCTTATTACAGAGTAGTGATGAAAGTTAAGGGCATTCAAATCCCATAAGAGCATTTGCTCACATATGACAGGCCACAACCACCCTTCCAATAAAAAAAAGAATAAAAGGTACCCTTTCTGGGTGAGGGAGGATGATACAGAGGATGCAGTGGCTAGTTTGCTGTTTGTTGTAATTAGCCTTAGCATCAATAAGGAGCACAAGCTTTGCATCCCATCACGCCTCTCATTACTAGAGTACATAATCTCCTAACCTCCACCCAAGAAAATGATATCATTGCATGAATTAATCATCTGGGCAATTAATGGCAAAAAGAGACCTCAGGTTTCCAGCACAGTGTCTGGCACCAGTGAATTGGCAATGACGTAACCTTCCCTGGGAATACGCTGGCATTTTGCCTGTTCCTGAGCCTCACTGTTGACTCTGAGGGCAGAAGCAAACAATGTAGTCACCCAGCCGGCAATAAGTGCTGCAAGAGAATACCAGGCTACTGCTGCTGCAGCATCAGAGGGATGCTTATCCTGCCAAACCTCGGTGTGCATCTCCCAGGGAAGACCCATGCCCCAAAACCGGCAAGTACAAATGATTTCCTCTGATGTGCAGAGAGATGGACTCTCCAGGTGTGCTCAGTATCTGCCCAGTTTTTAGTATGGAGATCCTCCTGCTCCGCCACCTGGGACCTGTGCAGCCTTTTGGAGTGTGTGAATAAGCAAGTTATTTAACTATTCCTCTGTTTCTGGGGCACAGGGAAAGAAGTTTATTGCGCTGGGGAGTTTATTTTCAGACAGCCAGACTTGCTTTGCTTCACTTCATAGCTCAATGTGGCTGGAAGTGCTTTGAAAGTTGGAGTCAAACTCAACTATGATCATGTTTTTTTCTAGCTTAAAAGACCTGAAGGATGAGAAAGACATGAGAAATCAAGACACAAAACGCCATTAGCTTACAGTATGTACCATGTCTTAGATCTGTTTTTCTGTCTGCTATTCCAGGTGGCATGAGGAGATCCTGGATCTATCTTACAGAAATCTGCAGCACGTTCCCTTTCTTTTATTCAACAAATACAAATATTCCCTATAAGGTGAAGCCTTTTTATACGTATACCAGGTGAGTGTCCCTTCAGTCTCACTTGGGGCATATACACAAGCTGTGAGACAGAGAGGGTCAGACTCAGCCCACCATTCCCATCAGCACAACCCAGAGACTTCAGGAGATTTTTTGGGCAAAGTGTAGACATGAGCAGGGAGATGCTCTCTGATGGGAACATCAGTTATCCTCCCCAACCTCAGGCCATGTAAGAAGACCACAGAAAAGAAAGAACTTTGGGTAGAGAAAAGTTGACCTCTGATGTAAGAAATTTGGTGTCAGGGAGGAAGGAGAACTAATTTCAACAAACAGGCTTGCTAATCCAAGATAAGCCATTTTGTTGCTTCTCCCTATGGGGCTTTCCATCCTACTGCTCTTTTCGGAGGGAGCCTCTGGCTATCGCTTCCTGAGCAAGCAGAAAAAGGATATCTCCCTCAGGATTCATCATAAGAATTAGTTTCCAACAGAGATGACATATCCACAGGTGAGCAATATCTTTGTCTCAACAACACTTTCCTCTGGATCCTGGCTTGAAAAGAACGAGGTGGTAAAAACATACGAGAAGCAGCTAAACCTAATGCCTTATAGTGAGCTGTGATCCCTGCTCTAGTTAGTGATTGGACTAAGATTACACAGTTCAGGACAGCCCTGTCTTAAAGGGTTACAAAGATATAAGCTGAAGAAGTGCGATTATAACACCATCACTGCAAACAATGTCTACATGGCTTAATGCCACTTGACACGTTTGTAATGCATCTTCCCCCACCTGCTCTGTCTGTTCAGCAGTCACTTGTTACCAGAGCAAAGCCAGTGAACCAAAAGGAAGGGCAGAGGCTAATTTGCTTGATGTGATCTTGTTCTTCCAGGTAACCTTAATGTGTGGGCTCTAACTTGATCCTTGGAGATGCTCACCTTTTCTTTACATTATAAAATGGGAAATAGCAGGCTTGTAGAAACAACTATTGTTTTAGCTGCAGGCACACAAGACATTTTGAGCATCAATTTCTCTAACCAGTGATGTAACCTGTCCCGATTCCCCCCTCCCCATTACTTTCCAGGTATAGCTGGCTCAGCAGTCAGGATTAATCCACTTCTGTACTCACTTGCACTCTCCATGTTAGGGAATCTGATTACATAGATTGCTTGCAATTTATCTCCACCTGCGATGACTAATGCTCCAGTCTGACCTCCTCTTTCCCATTTTAACATCTCACTGCAGATCCTATACATACACAGACAGATGCATACACACTTGCTCCGTTTTGTTTGCAAACAGCTTACTAAGAGTCTCAGCATTTTCATTTTCAATCAAACCAGAAAGCACTACTGTTTTTCCCCCTCTGCCCATGAGGTATTTTTTCCCTTCTGATTCATCTCATTACATTTATACTGCACAGGCTTCATATGTTGCTGCTGGATCCACATAAACCACAGGCATCTCTGTACAGACACACACAGTGAACATGCAATGTTATATTCCCCTGCAGTACACAGAAAGACAAAGGCACACGCTACATGCACTAAGCAAGTGCCACCACACGCATTCCTGCTTCCCCCAAGCCTTGCAGGAAAACAATGCCTGCAGAGTGCTTTCCTATAAACAAAACCAGCCTTACCTTTCCTTATTCTGCTAATCCAGGGGCCCTGCACCGATTCGCTTTCCCTCCTGCACACAAACTGCCAGTCCCTCCTGCTTCACATTCACAGCACACCAGCAGGATTCACCGTCATCCCATTCTGCTGGATCCTTATCACCCTATTGGCCAAAGCCAGACAGTAAATTCAATTAGGCTCCTCCTTATAACTATATTATCACAGAAACAGGAATGAATAATTTAGTAAAACAACAAGGGTGTACAGGCTCTGGTGTCACAGACTTCACCCTGACTGTCAGGCTTTTATCAAAGACAGGCAGGCAAAGAAACCAGAATCGGTCTGTCACTCCTGAAAAGAAGACCTTAGATTCCCCACTTGTATTTCCCATTCCATCCCTCTTATCCTCCTCCTCTCTAGCCATGACATTCCCTTTATATTGTTGTACATCCATTCCAAGCCCACAGCACAGTATTTCCCTGGTGAATGGTCATTATCATCTCAGTGAATGCAGATTTCTGTCCAGGCAACACGATACCGCAGCGCATCAAACACTTTGCCTGTTCTCTGAATGCAATGTGTGAGAAAAGAATGAAACTGTTCTGCAGAAGGGAGTGACTAGACAAGCAGATCATAAGGAAACGGGAGAGTCTACCTTGTATCTCACAATATCTTCTATTCAGCAACTGTGCTGTCATCCCATCAATTCAGACACCCATGGGAAGAAAGCACGTGGTCCTGAAAGAAAAAGGTTCATAGATGCACTGCCCAGGGACTGTGATTTCACATGCTGGCTGTGGGAGTTTGAATCCCCACATCAAAAAACCTCACCAAAGAGGCAGTTTTCCCCCAGACCAAATAACTAAACTGTCCATACATTTCCTATTTTTTTTTCTGACCACAAACCTGTAGTGACAACTATCTACACCTGTATTTACTAAGAAGTAGTTTCCCCAAAATGAACATTGCTCTTTTTCCTCAGTGATGCTTTGTTTAAGAGTTACAGAGCATTGCAGATTCTCTTAACAAGTCAAGCCTCAGGCCCCTCATTTGCCCAAAGAGTTTTATTATTATGAGGCCAATGCTGGAAGTGCAGGAGCTCAGTGGGACAACCCTTCCCACCCAGAGAACAGACCAAGCAGCCAACAAGGCTTTTTAATGATCATTTACAACAATATTGAAAGCTTTTGCTAATACACACTCATGTGTGCAGTATTGACAAATAGCTGTATCATTCCACTATAAGTGAATAAAAAAAAAAAAGGCAGCTGTTCTTCCCTTATAGGAGCCTGTGTCCCTCAGAGTCCAAGAACACCCCCTTGCACTCTGCTTCTGCTGTGCTAATATTTACTCAGTAGGGCCTATATACCTACTATCAGAATGATGAGAGGTTCAAATTTGCACTGGAGCCCATACTCCTTCAAGCAACTCCTACACCAGCTCTCAGCTTGGCTCATCTCCCAGTAGCCTCAGTTTGCCTTTAGAGGCAGTAGGGACATCAGGTTAAAATCAAGCCCGTGTACCAGCAAAGTTACAAAGGCAGACCACTGGTGACAGACCAGAAGTTTTCCTAAAGGCAGGGTCTTTCTTTAGGCACTGCCTTCACATTGAAAGACTGGCAGGAAGCTGGGATGATGCATGGGGATTGCCACATTCTAAAGTGCTGGGCTGTCTATCTCAGTCTCAGCTCCAATGTAGGATGGAGCCACGCTGCCTTCTCTGGGAGAATAACTCACAGGAACGGTGGATGCTTTTGCCTTTTGCACCAAGTACAAGGTGATTTAAGGGGAGAAAAAGTGAGATTCTAGATAAAGTTTTGTCTTTGTTATGGATTTCTTTGCAACAGAAAGGGACAAAACTACCCTCTTGCTCCCTTGCTCCTGAAGATGCTTCATTTTTGAAGAAGAATAGCAGCTGCTCTCTTCCTCTTCCTCTTTCCCTTGCAGCCATCCAAACTTTTAAGAGCTTTTGTGTAACAGGAAACCCTGAATTATGCACTTGGTGATAGCTTCAGAGCAATTAAATTAAGCCATGTGGCAAGTTGCCCAATGTCACTACCAAAGCTCAGGATGTTTTAGCATCATTTATTGAGGAGCTTTTACATGATGCTTACTTAAACCACAAAAAGAGAGCAAATTAGGCTGTTGCCATGACAACTAGAGAATCTGCTCAAAATTCAGGAGATGCTGAGGAGGGGGGAGAGCTCTTCAGGGGAGATCTTCACATCGTGAATATGGCCCTTGGTTATCAAATCCCTTTCAAGTTAATTCCTAGCATCAAAGCCTCCCTAACAAAGGCTTTAATAATCAGGAGCAAAGCTTGGCTAAAGAGGGCACAAACCATCTCTCCCAGCCCTACTGTGAATTTCATTCTGGTGAGAGGCACTCAGCTGAGAGGTCCACAGGGCAATCACAGAGGTGGCAGCACTAGTACACAAACACACATGAGCCAGGGTGGAAGAAGTGGCAGGGGCTTCAGTACAGACAGGCACTGAATAGAGAGGCAGATCCTGACTGACTCTGTGGTAAAGATGAATGACAGCTTCCACAAAGTAGAGGGAGAGGGAGAGAACGAGGCAGGGTTCTAGCCACTGCTGGTGGAAACCTTCTGGAAGTTGGAATAAGCTGAGCTAAGTCTTCTTCCAACCCCAATAAATGAATTAAAGCAAATAAGAGAACAAAATGGCAACACAAAAAGCAGGATCAGTGGTTCAGCTGAAGCTGACAAACTAAGCAAATAGAAGACAGGCTACTGCAGTTCTACTGCAGGAACTAAATCCGTGGTAGGATTGTTGAATATTTTCCATCAGAGCTGGTTCTTTGTGCAATTTTTTTTTCTTTTAGCTGAACATCTTTTATGTTGCAAGCCTTCTAAGAAAATCTCTGTTTTAGTAGAAATTTTTCAGTGAAGTCTTTTTGTTCTCAGTTGCATTAGCTGAGGTATTTTTGGCTGAAAACAAAGAACATTTCTTTGAAAAAATTCCAGAAATCTTTGTAGATTTAATGAAAGATCTCTCCTTCCTCATAATTATTTTTGATCAGATAATTTATTGCCAGTGGAAGCTTTGGTGTTCTTCTTTGAAATTATGGCTCACTAGGCATAAGCTCCTTTTGAGGCGTAGGAACAATAAGTGGGAGCATATCCAAAATTAGGGAAAATTAAGCACACAGGCAAATGGAGCAAACCGTGAAAGTTTCTCCCCCTCCCTCTTCATCCCCAGGTGAGAGGGATTGTGTTTGGCAATGAAAAAAAGAAGTAATTGAGAAATTTAAGGAGAGATAAATGATTGTATTGTTGTGTTATACTCCAACTAGGACACTTGCCAAGGCAAAAGCATACGTACTATAGGGATCCAAAAGTTCGAGAAATGATGAAAAAATCCTAAATGTGAATAAAAACGATGCATTTTCAAGACATAAGTACTCTTTTATTTGATGTCCTGCTCATCTATTCAGTCCCAAGATCAATTGTCAGTCTCTGTTACTTGGGGTGTTATGGCCGTATTTCAACACCTTGAGTTGGAGGTTTTGATCTTTTCATGAAGCCCTTCTCCTTGAGCCTGAGTACCGCATTTGTAGATTGTTAATAGTGTCCAACATCAGATTGACTGGAACTGAACATAAAACAAGTCTTTAATTTGTTAACTACTTGCAAATAAGACTGGCTAATTCTTTTCATGCCCCCTCCCTGCTATTTTGCCAGAGCCTTTCAAAAAGCAGGAGTAGCAGCAGGAGTAGGTTGGGCAGCACACAAGCCATGTAGGCTTGTTTTGGACCCACAATATGTGGCAGAGATGAGAGGTTGAAGTCAGCTTTTTTTTCATATTGCGACACCCTCTTTAACAGCTTTCAGTTTGGCAAACCTGTGCCTGGGATGGCGCAACAACAAGAGAGGCATTTAAGGGGCAGGTTCCACAGAAATAAATCTGAGGAATTTGAGGACAGGTTAATAGAGAGAAGAAGAATAGAGCAATGCATAGCAGAACAGGAATGAGCCCCTTAGAAATGTCTGGGATGCTATTTTCTGAAGTGGGATGCCTTTGGGACAAGCTGCATTTTACCCAGTAAGACTGAGGTATTATCCTGGGGCTTCAGTGCTACTACATATGTGTACGGTGGTCCCTATGAAAAGCATATTGCCATTCCACTGAAAGCACGTTTTATTGTGCCAAACATGTTCTTCATTAAAATAAATTTTCATTCTTCAGCAATAATGACTTCTTTAAATAAACTTTTCAAGAGCTTCTAAGTATCATATCTTAATCAGGGAAAAGAAAAACAAACATTTTGTCTACTGACATTTTTTACTTACTTCAATAAGTAAAGTTGAAGAGCAGCTGAGGGAGCTGGGGTGTTTAGCCTGGAGAAAAGAAGGCTCAGGGGAGACCTTATAGCTCTCTACCACAACCTAAAAGATGTTGTAGCAAGGAGGGAGATGGTCTCTTCTCACAACTAACAAGTGACAGGAGAAAAGGAAATGGGCTAGGGGAGGTTTAGAGACTAGATATTATGGAAAAAAATTCTTCTCTGAAAGGGTTGTCACACATTGGAACAGACTGGCTAAGGGAGTGATTGAGTCAACATCCCTGGAGGTACTTAGAAAAAATGTATATGTGGTGCTTAGGGATAGATTCTCATGCTGGACTTGGCAGTGCTAGGCTAATGGTTAGAATCAATCTTAGAGGTCTTTTTCAGACCAAATTGTTCTATGATTGTATGATTCAGTAACATTTTTCTATACTTAGTTTGGTCATTGCAGTGACCTCTTGCTATCTCAAACACAAGAGCAATATGAGGCCTCAAGAAGCCTTGTTTTATCCCACTACGCCCTTCTAACAGAAGAAAATGCCAAAATTAGTTTTCCCCCTCTTTGAGTGAAAATCTATTTGATAGCAATAAACTCTTTAAATCAGGGACATAAGTTTTTCACAGGATCCAATGCCGTATTTTGCATAGCATGGTTTCAAGGCTCTGGAAGTTTGCAAGGCAAAAGTACTGCTCTTGTTTACTGATAGGACAGGTTTTCCCCTCCTGAAGGTTAGAAAAGAGAGAGACCTGACCTAATTATGTGTTATCATAGGCAATATCCCAGCAGTTATGACATGCATTTAGGGTGCAAGAAACAGAGGGCCCAAACCTGAACAAAGCAAAGAGAACACTCACCTCTGGGTCCTCCCCAGGGCAGAAAGTAACCACACCAAGATTTTGTCACCTATTTAGAAGAGAGACTATTGTTAAGCCTCCTGTATAAGTTATTTGTGTAGAAACTCCTGCAACATTGGGCCATAAACTGAATGGATCACCAATGGCCAAGATGCTCATCAGAGAGTAAGATTCATTTCAGTAGTCTGTAACTCAAGAGAGCACAGCTTTGACTTCCTTCTCTCACATCCCTGCCTCTAAGATTATTTTCATCTAAACAACAAATCCTACACTGGACATATTTAACTGGAGATGGAAACTGCTTTTTTTGTTTTCTTCCTTGAATTAGAACAGCCTACTTCATCTTCCAGAGTTTCTAACCCTTTTGACAATGGGGGAAAACATCATGTACAAAATCTGAGGCTAAACATCATATTCAGAAGGGACAGCTGAGCTGAACTTTTCTTTGGCTTCCTTTAAGCGAAGGGGCACTGGTCAATCACACAGTGTAGCTAACACAACACAGGTAAGCTCCGTGCACTGATCAAATCTCTTTTCTTACCTGACTTATTCCCTCTGGAGAAGAATAGTTCTGGCACTGCCAAGGGATTCATATTAGGGTGAAATTCATGTAAAATTAAAGCAGAATCATGATCCTTACCTTTGGCTGACAATCATCTAAACAGGGCTACTACATTTGACCTATTGCAATGGAGTAGCACAAGAGAACCAAGAGCTGATTTGGCCAGTCGGTTTGCTACAGGTAACCTGCTTCTTCAGATGCCTCCATGCTCTCAGAGCTTTCTCCTCCTCCTCCTCCTTTCCCTGGTTGCCAAGCAACTACAAAAGGGACCAGAGAGGATGCTGGAGGAAACCACCTTATAGGACACTGCATGGGTTCTTTTTTTTTTTTTTTCTTTTTTTTTTTTTTTTCCTGGGAAAAACTCAAGGGCAAAGTGGCCTTGGCTTTGGAGGCAATGTCTGGATGTGAAACACTGCTTTGAATGAACACTGGTTGTGGGGCAAGTGATGCATATCCATAATAACCAAAATAAATGCCTTCAGAGACTCCAAGCTTGCTTCTGATCTTTTTCTGTGGCTCAGCTGCTCTCCATCAGATCAATAGTTTAAGGAGCTAAAGCATAGAAGTCATCAACCTGTAAAGCAGGATGTTTCGCAGTACCAGATGCCTCACATGGTTGTTACACTGTCTCTGAGGATCACTGATGTAGCTGACCATGGGGTTAATGCAAGAGAAACACAACATTTTTTACCAGAAATGTGCCTGTTTATAAAAGCTCAGGGACTTTTGGATGAGGAGCAAGTGAGATCAGCCACTAGAAGTGAAATGGAAAGCTCTGCACTGGATTCCATGAAGTCCCATTTTCCCAGATCTATCTAGCTTCCTTCCCATGGGGTTTATAATTGAGGGATAAACCTCGTGTATAAGAATAAAAGCTCCCTGGGATCTGATGGTTTGAGCTGCAAAAAAGAATACTAACACCCTGAAATTACATAATTAGTATTTCAAAATACAATTTAGTTTAAAAAATGGTGACATCAACTAAAGACAGGTATAAAGTCAGGTAAAAATAAATACCTGGAAGATTAGACTCACCTGTGGTTTTACTTTCAAAACAACCTTAATTTGCAAAGTCTTATTCTGTCTAGAACTGAATTTAACAAGAAAGAGAAGAAACTATTGCAGCAACTTCAATATTACTTTTTATTCCCTGTCATCGCACTGAATTCTCAATGCTTTTCAGTATTTCAGGCATATTTTTGAGACCTATTATGACACAACAAAATCTGGTTTATCACCCACCTCCATACATCATGTCAGAAAAGCCATCTTTTCTAAGCAAAGTTTTCCATTTCTATTACCTATTGTTCTGCCTAAAATAATCAAGGCTGCACCCTGAGGGTATTCATTCTAACAGCATTCACTACAGACTTTAAAGTCATGGTTTAGGACCATATCTTCTTAATCACATATCCCAAATATCTTGGGAATTCTCACAGTTTCCTCAAGAACTCTCCTGCCCTCCTTCCCTGACATTCTGAGTAGCCACTTGCTATTTCTGTATAGCCCACAGACAATTAATTAGTACTGATCTAAGTGAACAAGTCATAATCAGACCCACATATTGCTCTCAGTGGAAAGGAGAAGTGTTTTTTCTTCTCCCCTACACCTCAGCTAAGGTCCTACTCTGAGTCCTACTATTCTTGTTTGAGCCTTGTCATAAACAACTGCATCCAGCCTCAAGTTTACCTCTCACATCAGCCATAAGAAGAAGGCTTCCCCATCAGCTATCTATCAGTGGAATACAGGCAGTTAATTATTTTTCCTGATTTTTTTGTTTTTCCTTGGCACATCCAAGGTCACATTTTGGTTTGCTGTCTTTTTTGCTGAGATTTGAAGTCCAAAGCAGTACTCTATTACAAAATCTCAGTAATAGTTTTGCAGTTTTTGGAGTAGAAAATTGAAGTTACAGTGATTAAAAAAAGGAAACTAGGATTTAGGATTTTTTTTTTTTTTCTGAATTACCCATTTACTCATTTTAAAAACCTCTTAAATGTATTAGAAAACAAAACAGATGTTCCAATTAAGCGTTCATTTCAGCTTTTTAACATCAAGGTTAAAAATATTATGGGAACAGTATGGAAGGGATTATGTCTACTGGCAACTAAACCTCACTGTTTTTTAAAATGGTCTATCCCTTTACTGGCTGTAGAGAGCAAGGTGATAGAATAAGGAAATATGGTATGAAAGGATTTCCTTGAAAGAAATGGACAGGCAGGACGGATGGACATGTTTTTCTGCATGATGCAAAGACCTCAACTAGACACTCTTGTGCAGCACCATCAGCCACGGTGGCCCAGCTGGGCTCTGGACAGAGTCATATTTGACATTATCACAAACCCCAGGGCATTGCAATGGCCAGGCTGAGGCAAGAAGAATGAGGAAGGGGTATACAAGGGGGTTGGGGAGGGGAAATTGTGAAGGGAGGGCAGTGGTGAAGGGAGGTAGAGTGGCAGGCAGGTGATGTGGAAGGACTCTGGTTTAGCCATGCAGGTTCCTCTTGTTTGAAGTGGTTGAAGCCTTGTTCTTTGTGCAAGAAAGGTGAGGGAATAAAGGTGAGGGAAAAAATTCTTTCACAAGTGCAGACATCCTAGGGGAACAATTCAAATAACAGTCTGCAGTGGGCAAGAAACATATTTAAATACAGCTCAGTTAACAAGGGTATGGGAATGAAATACTCTTAAGGCTCTAAAATTAAACCACATAAAATGTTAATTGCAAAGTCATGTTTTAATTTAGAATTTCTCACTGACTGATAAAGAGAGTCAAAATACGAACACATTCCTTAACACTGTTGGCTAAATGCTTTTCTCTAAGCATGTTAAAGGGGAAGGAGACAGCAGCAGCAGGCTGGAATGAATTTGAGAGAAAGATGGGTGTATGCTACAGCACCAGACAGAGTTGCTGGGACCTAATGATAGAGCAGAACAGTGCAGGAATTGACTACTATTCCCACTCAGTACCTTTGGTATCTCCTCTGGGGTATTATAAAAAAATGTGCCTTCACAGTAATTTTGGAAATAGCCTGTTTGAGGATATTTTTTCTGGGACTGAATAAATCAGAGTCATCCCTAACATTTCTTAGGCTATGTCTTTGAAGCACCCAGACTCATGGGAGGGTACCTTCAGGGTTGTATACTATTGCAGCTGCATTACTGTGTGAGGGGCAGGATCAGCTCCCTTAGGCAGAAGAGCACACTGGTGCAGCCCAGGGTTCCTGGCCCTGGCCCTGGTGCTGCTGTGGCCCCAGCTCTGGTGTCAGCAGCACTGCCCGTGCTCTCTGCCATGCAAATGCACTTCCACATTCTCATAAGGCAGCAGCTCTGGTGTGGTACATGCTAAGACTCTCCACAGCCTCAGTAGTAAAAAATGGGCTATATGTTATGTCTATAAAGCATGTAAGTGAGGGGTAATGATACCTCATAAATTTTCACTGGGTTTCACCAGTACTATCCCACAAGTACACTTAAGCAAAACCACACAGTAATCCTGCCTTCTGAACAGAACACTCTCATGTCTACAGCTCAGACAGACTTTGCACGGCACTTTACCATGGGGTCTTCCCTATTTCATAATTGTTTCCACTTCTGCTGCTTCCTAAATGACACAATGAGAAAAAGATGGATGTCTTTTCTTTTTCATGAGTTTTAAATTTATATCTTAGGTGTAATTCCCTCTCAAGTTTCTTATGTATTTTGATTGAGTGTATCTGGACAGATTCAAGATTTCTATACCTTCCAGGCTCAGGATTCTTTCCCAGATGCCCTTAGACTTCTCAGTCAAATACTGTTTTCCACATAAGCTTCCTTTCTCCTCTGCAGTCAGTAGGTTTTAAGAGACCACACAGAGAAGAAAATACAACACCAAGAACACCAAATGCTGTAGCTATAACCCATGCCTTTTCTTTGTGTACATTGCTGGGCAATCACTGTCCATTCTGTTATCCCACACAGAGCAGAAGTTCAAAACCACCTTGTGATATACTCCCAGTGCAACTACCAGTAAAACACTCAGAGAGGATCATATTTTCAGAAAAGAGCTGCAACAATTTATTCATGTTAGGACTTCTTCTCCATACATATTTATGGGGTCTGTTTACCCAAATAAAGCAATGTGTGAAATTCAACAGACACAGAACCTCAGAGAAATCTTCTGTCTGCTCTAATTAAAGAGAGAAGAAAAACACACATGAATTCTTTACTGTAGTGAAAGTTAAAAGGATCAAGAGGAACCACTGTGGGTGGATGAAGCCTCTACATGTTAATGACTTCTGACATGTCTTTAAGTCCTCCAGGCTTTCAAACCATTACAATACAAGGAAGTTCACTGTGGTCACTAAACAGATAGATACTGTCCCAGATTATTTACTTCCAGTTGTTAAGAAGGAAAAAACCAAACCAAAACACCTTCTGCGTCAACAAAAGAGAGAGAAAAAGCACAGTGTGTTATTTATTTATTTATTTATTTATTTAGATTTATAAAAGAGAGAGCAGAGCAGACCTTACCCTGAATTAAAGCTCTCTGGTTCTAAAATATAAATCACAAGTAAGAAATAAAGAAAAAGTTGTCTCGGGAACATCAGTTAGGAAAAAATAAGCTTACCAGTGCAAAAGGGAGAGATTCATATGCAAGTAGAACGCCATGCTTTTCCATATTCCTTCCATGCTGTTTGAGTTGAGGGTGGATTTGTTTGCAGTATTTAAAGCTCTTTTTTAATGAGTTGTGTGAAATCTGGCAGACACATAACCTCTTTGAACTACAAAGCATTTCCTGCATTAATGAAGGAAGAAAGCCAAGAATTAATTTATTACAACACATTAATTACTGCATGAAATAAAAGTTCAAATAATCAGTAGAAACCACGAGGGTGAGGTAAAGGTGAGAGATGATAAAATATGCACATTCTGCTTTGGTAGTGGCCAAAATGGGCCCATTACTACCAAACAAAAATGTAAGAAATGCAGCTGGAGTTTGTTACTGCAGAAGAAAGGAATTATATAGAGGGAACTTCTAGAAGTTTTTCCTTTTGATAAAAAAATTCTTCCAACCTCATACAAAGGGAGCAAAAAAAAAATAAGGATGAATCAACCATGGCTAACCAGAGTGAGTGAATAGGTATACAGAATGGCACATCTTGTTCCAAGACAGGTATATCACACATCAAAAAGGCACCTGGAAACTTCGAGGAAAGTTTTGCCATAAAAAGGAGTGAATTAAAAAATGCACAAAAACCCCATGACTTTTCCCCCTCAAACAAGTCATTCAAACGGTATGTTGTAAAAAATGTGTGTGCATGGATGGACAGGAGGTGCATGTGTTTAATACAGAAGGTAAACCACTGAAGGAAGTGGTGAAAATGTCATTACTACAGGATGAAAAGTGAATACAAGCATTTGTATGCCTGTGTCTTCAAAAGTGGAGTTGAGGTTCTTCTCTTGCAGTGCATTTTGGAATACCTCCTAGAGGCAAAGCAGCAGGGAACTGCATCCTGCACATCCTGCACATCCCAGTGTTCACCACCATTATCTCCAATCAAACCAGAAGTCTCCACTTAAACAGAGGATAACAACAATCTTGCCAAGAGCTCAGTATTTTCAGTCTTACATTCATTGCCTGTTGCCACAGCTCTGAGACCAGAAGACAGTACTGTGTGGTATGTACTTTGCATGTGATGTACTACATACAATGGCTCTCACAAGCCTTGGTAGCTGCACTGGTGCCCTGTCCAGACTTATAGCCAGGAAGAAGTCACTCAGTGCTACCTCTCACATTTTCATTTAAAGGTTTACTGGGAAAAAGCCACAATACTGAGTATGGGGTATGAAATTAATTACTATACACTTGTGGGATTAGCTAGCCCGAAAAACTTTGCAGAATCCAATGTTGGGATGGCAATTTCCTTTTTTAGTTAGTGTAAGGTGGTCTTCAAATCTTTTCACTGGAAGCACAAGATGAACATTTGTGTTCTTATTTGCATTTCTGTGGTTCTAGGTTTCCTTGAAACAATCATGGCTTTACATTAAGAGGTGTGAGTGATAAAGATTCTTCATTTAGATATGAACGCACAGAACATAAATCAGAGCTACAGGTGGAAGCTCAGATGTCCTGCAATGCTACTAACACTGCCATCTGTGTGAAGAGTCATCATTAGATAGAGACATGTTGTGGAGCAAGTCTTTGGTACTTGTTTCTGGATATCTCACAAGTCCATGAGAAGTACAAATCTCTGGCTCTGTAAAACAAAGCATGACATGAGATGGTCCACTGCAAAAAGAAATGGATCAACTGAATGCAAGACTGAGATACTCAGAAGGTACAAACAGGGAGCAGGTTTGAGAGCAGGTTTGTTTTGAAGGTGATCACATCTTCTGTCCTGCTGCTTGGCCAATACAGAACATCTCGAAGATCACACACACGAATCAAGAGCTGCAATGACAGCCTTAAGGACTCCAGCAACCTCAGCAGTGCTCACCCAGGCATGTGTGAGGACAGTGTTTCCTGGAACTGAAATGCTGCTCCCTTCCCTCGCAGCTCTCCCACTCCAAGCGCTGCAGGTTGTTTTCTGCACAGCCTCATTCACTGCAGGCTGCCCTTGCCTAAGGCTGGAAATCCATCTCCCCCCCTTCTCCCTCCTCCCAACCTGCCGCTAGTTTTGATGGGATATTTTTCTCCCCACATTAGCCTGCTCTCTGCTTCCCTCTCTTCCTGAGCTGGGCCTATTTCCTACTCCTAATTACTTAGGCAGGAGAGCAGATGGCAGGGGGAGTGGATCTCTCACTCACTGGGAGCGTGCTAGCTCGTACGGACATGAGGTTTTGTCACACAAAGGGGGAATAACGCCAACTGCAGAAGAAAGCAAGATATTCCAAAGCCTGCTTTCTAGCATCCCCCCCTACTCTTTGTTCTTCGTTCAAGCACAATATATTTTGGGAAACACCATTCAGTTCTCAGGGTGCATTTATGTCAATTACATCACATCACATCACGCTTTTCCCTTCTGGTTTTAAAATTTTAATTAAGCTGATAAAACAATTCACAGCATATCATTTCTCAAAATGAATAAAAATTTTTCATCTCAAGAAATTGCAAGAATTGTCACAAACATTTGGGAGAACCATTTTCAAGTCTGCAGTGGATGCATGGGTAGCCCTCTGCAAATGTTCCATAATCAGACCATGCAGGTCAGTTGTGATGAGGTAAGTGGGACACAGGCAGGATCCTTCTGACCTGAGGGGAGGACATTTGTATGTACACCTTGCTTGCAAACTGCACTGGGATACTCACTAACTATCCCTACCCCTGGTCCAGTGATGAAGGCATTTCTGGGACTGTTCCCAACAGGCAGACTCTACAAGCCATGCTGTTTTGTAGTCCAGCAGTAGTTACTGTCACAAAACTCCATGCCAGTTGGCCTCAGCATCCATGGAAACTCCTGGACATGTATAATTTATTATACTAGATGTAACTCTGCTACAAGTACCTACACAGCTCTCTCAGATTTGCTGGCCCAAGTGACCTTTTAATCAGTGTGCCAAATTGTTGTCACTGGAATACATCTGCAACTATCATTGATAAAGCTTCTGTTGCAGATACCATCATGACCAAAATAAAAGGCAGATGATAATATGCATATACATACACCAGCTCTTGCAGTCTGACCAGCTCTGGCTGACAAACCACTACTAGAGACTTTGCAGCAAAGCCACTGTTGTAGTCTTATGGATAAAGAGCAGCAATGCTTTACATGAAGTTTTTCAATCAAAATTTTGCCTGATCAGTTCTTTAGCAATAACCAAGTGCAGTCACCTTTTGATTTATAGTGACAGCCCCTGTGTACCCCCAGAACAGGACAGAGAAGTCATTGCTAAAGGCCAGTAGGGTCTGTGCTTTTTTAATTGAAGCAACAATGCTGTCTTTGACTGCTACAGAAGTCCTTACAGACTTTCAGAGCTTTTGCTGTTCTTCAGAAAGCCTGAACTGAAATGACCTTGCAGAAAACTATATGTAACTGAAAACAGCTATTCAGAAAGAGTGGACAAATCAAACAAGCCCAGATTTTAATCTGTAGTTTCAAAAGCTTCTCTCATGCTCTAAATTAAGGTAACTACTGAGGTGTAAATCAACAGAGCTGCAGTGAGGGAAAGCTGGTGAGAGAGGACCTGCTTGGGGTTTATCACACTTAAGCAAAATTTCTATTTCAATTTCATGTCAGGAGAATGAGCAGCAGGAGCCAATGGGCTTCCAAGCAGCAAATTAACCAGTTTATCAAAGCAAATCTTGTAGGGAAAAAAAGCCAGCGAGGAGGAATGAAGGGAAAAAGGCCCCATGTGACAAAGTAATTTAAGGTATTGTCTTCAGACATCATAAACATTTTAATTAAATCTCTTACTAATGTAAATGCCATTTTGCTTCCATTTGTCATCAGTGATGCTAGACTTTCAAGGTAACACGGACAAAGGAAACTTAAGAAATGTGCTTTCATTACATATCTCACAGACAAAAGCTTTGGCAGTTTGAGCAGAAATAGGAAGAATTAGAACATTCTCTGGTTTCATCACTTGTAATATCCCATGCGTGTATCTCCTTTCTAGGATGGTTTCTTCATCACTACAAAACTTAGGCTACTGTGGCTGTAATCATAGCACATCTCAAGTTGGAAGGACTCATAAATGCATCTACTAATCAACTTCTCTTTTATTGAGTCACTCCCATGTGATAAAGCCAGTCAATAAATCTTCTTTTCACACTACAGCAGATGAAATGCATTCAGAGAAGGTAACTGCAAGAAAGGTGAACTAAATAATCCTTCATGATTAAACAGGGAAGCATGGACTCAGCTCAGCCATGTTTTTGGTCAATCAGTTATACAATGATCAGTAAATCAATCAATGAGGCATTCAGTCCCCTGAGCCCAAAGTTGCATGATGAATTTCTTAACTGCTTTGGACTCATGCCTTTCCAGCCCAGTTTGGAGTTGAGACTTGGCCAAACACTTCAGAGTATAACTGTTTTGTTGAATTGGGAATTTAGCCATGGGATTATGAAAAGAAGTTTTTTTGTGCAGTACTTTTGTAAACATAAAACCTGGCTTCATGTAAAGCTATTTATTGCAATAAAGACATGGAGAAGGATCAACAGCTTTCAGAGTCAACCAGGAGGCTCCTTTGAGCAGTTTCAAGTTATGTTTACAGAACAAGGTCTTTGGAAACCATTCGGAGATACTTGCTGTAGGTTGTTTCAAGCCTTCAAGACCAGTCACATTAGTACCTAAAACAAGGCTTTCCAGCCCTATCAGCATTTGCTATTTGTAATACCAGCAGGCAACCCCCTGCCACCCCCTTCCTATACTTTTATAACTTGGATTTCCTCCTCCCCCACTCCCAACTGTTGTTGACTCACTGTCAGGGTTTTTCTTCCAATTTGCTATAATTGCTTTATGCTGAGGCTCTATTGATCTGTCAAGGATGTGTAAGCAGGAAAATTTCTTGACAGCTCTGAGGCCCCAGGTTTCTGCCCACTGGCAAGCAGGCATAGGGGAGTCAGATGGACAGAGGTGCTGGGCCAAATCTCAATTCCTTTTTACTGAACACCATTTTTCCTGTGCCAGCAACACTACCACCACACCTTACATAGCCTGACAGAAGCATTTCAAATGCTGCATGGAATTGTTGTAGCTCCTGCCTCTCCCAGGCCCTAAGATAGACAGAAAAACAAGAAAAGCAAAGCAGAATCTAACAGAAGAAAGGGCAGGCTAAGCATGTTATCCACAGTGACACAAATGTTTGAACCTGTGAACGACTGAACCCAGTTCTTGCAGTCCATGCTGCTGGTTAGTCTCCTTTTCCAAGTAGTTTATGAAGTACTGTAGTTACCTTCCTTAGGAGTTGCTCTGCTGTCCCACCCACCTCTCACAATGAAGGGACCACTTTCTGTTCCTTAGGTGTTGTGCATACTCTCTTCAGGCAGTACAGCCCTGAGCACAGACACCTTGGCTGTCACTCACCGTCTCCTTTCATAGTTTAAAGGTTACAAAATATTTATCCTGGCTGATGGCAATGATAAGGGACCTGTAGAAGTGACATGTCTGGTTGATGAAACAGATATTCTATTTGTTGTGAACCAACTCACCTCGTTCATCCAGCCAACCTTCTGCCTGATGTCAGATGCTGAGGTTTCCCTAGCCAGCCTTCCAGGCATCAAGGCAATAGCACTTAAAACCTTATTATTCCTAAAATCTGGATTGGCTTTGTTGTGAGTATGTAGTCAAAGCCAAGTGCAGCAGAACACACCAAGTACTCACTTTTCTTTGTATTGCACAAAGCTCTCTCATTAACAGTTCCTGCCATGCAATGTTGTTTTGACATTCAGTGTAAAAATTGTTTGTGAAAATAGACTAGTCCTTTGATTTGCATTGCTCCCAGCATAGAAGAAGAGGAATTTGATAAAATTTAAGGTCTGTGGTGGTTCAGAAAGCAATTTTGATGCACATCTAAGGTTTTCCAATGCATTCATTCTCTGGCCATGTAATCTGCATTGCAGCCAGTATTAGAAAAAGAGGAAGAGATGAGTGGGTGTAATAAGGCAATTGCAAATGGGCTGTGCAAACACAGAAGATGCTTTTATGTTTTATCTTGAAAGATTTTTATAAGCAGAAATAATGAGGCCTGACTAAATTAATATAAGAGAAACACTGAGGCTGTTTGACTAGATTACAGAGATGGTCCTGTTAGAGAGAAATGTTGATGCTGAGCAGGATATTTACATCACATGGGATTTCCTCTCCTGCCATGACACTAGGATTTGTTGTAACACCCTATAAATTTGATTTTTCTTATTGTGACATAGAGGTTGGAGACCTTGTATTGATCTGACAGCATAGAATTTCAGGAATTATCTGGATTTGTCCCAGTGTGAGTTTATTTTAGGATATGTTAGAACAAGGAACTCAGCTGTTGCTTAATTTTTAGTCTCACTTTAGTTTAGAGTGGTAACAAATAGTTATTGCTATATGGACTGTTGTGTTGTTTGCACCTTTCCCCATCTCTGTGCTATCAGTAATCTACTTTCCTAAGGCTTCCTGTGCAGGATTTAGCACTTAGGTAAGAGACTCTGCACTACGTTACTTACCACACTGTCTTCCACTGTGCAAAGTAACTGGACATGGAGCAGGGAAAGCAAAGGGGCTTGCTGGTATATACACATTCTCAGCAGATGACCAGGGAGCCCCTGAGGCTCCATCTTTTTTCCAAACAAGAGTGTAGCTCTGCTCCCTTTGCCACTCCTGCCAGCAAGCATTGCAGTTGCACTTTGCTGCCTGCAACACACAATACTCATTAGGCTTACTACTGCCAACATATTGGGTGAGCAGCTCAGTTCCTCTGGCTGCCTAATCTACCTCCTCTAATCCAAACACTTCAACACTTCGTTTATTTAATTCAGACTCCTCTAAATATCTCTGGCCTTCAAGCTATTTTCAGGGAGCAACACAGGTGAAATACAGTGCTGGTAGCACTTGGGCTGTCATCTTCCTTTGACATCAAAAGGATTTTGCAACTTCTACCTGATTGTTTCAGCATCAGGACAACAAGACATGTCTGACTCTACTTGAACAAGCAAGAAAAAGCCAAATAACCATGCACAGTGGTACATGGCTGCCTGCAACCAACAATCTCTGGATTTCTGCTAAACCCAGAGCATGGTTCCCATGTGAAGAGCCACTGGCTGTATGGGATACTCAGGTTTTCCTGCACTCAGTCCCCATGGCTGGGTGTATGACAGCCTGCTGTCATTCCATGCCTTCATTTTTGAGAAAGCGGCTGCCTCTAGCAGAGACAGACTCACTGCTGCCCAAAAGGGAAAAGAATAATTTGATGTAAAGCTGTCTGTGCTGCCTGTGTCCCTGCAGCTGATGACCTGGACAGCCTACGTACAGGGCAAAGCCAACGACCTTGTAAGGAGACACAGAGTGTAGCAGGTTTTGAAACAGCTGCATTTTCCATGCTAGCTAGACAGACTAAGACATGGGAGAAAGGAGTCTGCTGGGTCCCTTGAGAGGTAGAATTACTGCAAATTGTGCCCTGGCTGTTTCACTGTATCTTTGGCACTGTTGCTTCCCAGAGGTTGGGGGACAGGTATGTTTGCATGGCTTGAGTACTTCTCTTTATGGAGGAAAAGGCACTATAAAGCAGCAATTAAGAACATGGATGGCCTATTAAGATGGTCAGAATAACATGGAGAGCATTAGCCAGGCAGGGCTTGCAACTAACCTAGTGTTGTGGCTTGACCTCAGCCAGAAACTGAGCACCAGAGAGCTGCTAGCTCATTCCCCCTGCAGTGGGATGGAAGAGGGAAGTGAGAACTTGTGATTCACTGACAACTAAGAAATAATTCCTCAGAATTAAAAAGATACATCAAAAAAAATGGGGTGGAGGAGGAGGCAAGACAGAAGGGGATATATACGTAAACATAAGTTCCAATGGACATTGTATGGCTGCTATAAAAGTGTAAGCTTCCATTGTTCAGGTAAGAGCAGATTTAGAGATAACAATTAAAAGACAGCTTGGAAGTGAAACAGTTAAGTGTAAAAAATAATCCAAACAGCAGCCAAGGTCTAAGGAAGAAATAGCTATCAACACCATTCACCTGTGAGTTAAAAGAGAGGAGTAAATATTCACAATAAAGAGCACAGCCCTCCTGGAGAAAGCCTCAGGACTGGCAGCTCGTTACACCCTTTCCCTCTCACACACACAATTTTCTATATAAAATTTTTAAACTCTGTTAATGAGGCTTTTCTGTGTTAGTTTGGATTATGAATGTATAGTATTGTAGCAAAGCTAACAGATAAGATTGGGCAATAGTTAGAACAATTGCCATTCTTGCCTGCAGCTCCTCTGGTGTGGAGACTGAAGACAGGGGTGAGGTTTGTTCCCATGACACTGGGCTGCAGCACACTGACCAGCTCAGGCTCTCCAGGATGCAAGGGTCAGATTTTCACCTTTGGATCCTTTTCCTTTCCTGGCATCTTCCACAACTTATTTGGACAAGATCTGGCAGTTTTCTATCTCATTCCAGAAAGAGATTTATTGTCCTTATTTGTAAACAAGGCAGGCATTTTCAGGAGCATCAGATAATCTTCAGCTTGTTATTTGTATTCTAGCTCTGGGGCTCCTATGAACTTTTAAAATCACACTTCAGCCCTGGGGGGAAAAAAACAGCTAAGCCCTGGAATTAACTAGCAACATTTCCTGATGTGATATTAGCTATAGTAAATGAGTCACAATTCTGGAGTAATTAAATTAGAAATGATATTGTGAAAACACACAGTTAACCCAGAATTTAATCCACAGTGAATCTTTACTTGTCTACTTGTTTCACTTTAACCATCATTAAAGCACATACAAAAAAAAAAAAAAAAAAAGTCCCCTTGTTCCCCCAATCCATTTCATGGAGTATAAACCTAAAAAATCTCACCTACAATAGAAAAATCATAGAATACTTTGGGTTGGAAGGGAGCTCTAAAGGCTTTCTACTTCTTCCTGGCCCAGGCTTAATCTTCATCCTAAATTGTTTTCTGAATTTTCACGTGTGATAGGTCAAAACATTAGGAACTTGGGGGATTTTTAAGAACTGAAATTTAGGTTGAAGCCTGGTTAGAAGCAACAATCTCCCATTAAAACTAGAGCAAATTCTCAAAAGAGTTTGAAAGTACAGTTTTTCAATCTTGTATTTGGGAAGATTTGAAGTGTCAACCCTTTAATTTTCCTTTGTCAGAAAGAAAAATGTAATCTGTGATCAAAAGAATCCAGCATCTCTAATATGAAGACTTTCAGAAAGTGTTTTCTCTCAGTACATTTCTGGCTCTGTGGACCAAAGAAGCAGCTAATTTTTAAATCCTTAAGCTTTCCAGGGATGAAAGTTATTTCTGGACCAGCTCTACCAAATAGGTTGTGTGCCACTTGATCTTTGTGCCAGGAAAGAGCTTTGAAAACGCCTTTCAGATACACAGAATAAAGGCAGCCTAATTATGCTCTTTGGTCATGGAGTTTAGCATCACACAGGGCTGACACCAAACTGAGAGGGCTTACATCAGAAATGACAGATGGAAAGATGGTTGCCACCACTACCAACCCTGTCCTGTCACCAGCTCTGAGTCTGAACCTGCCTGACACCAGGACAGCCCCAGTTTATAGCTGTTAAAGCTGAAAGGATGTATTTTTCATGTCCACAGAATGGAACAGTTGGTAATTTTTCCAGAGGAGAGATTACAGCAGGCTGCTAGGCAGTCATCAGTTCTGACATGCTATTCAGAGAGTCCCTGTTGCTGTGTACCAAATGTCTCATCCACAGCCCAGGAAAGAACTGGAAGGTGGACTAGCAGCTGATACACATACAACAAGCTGGTATTTCTGCAGCACAGTGATTTTTCTAGCAGTCCTTTGAAGATGATAAAACATACCTAGCCTGTAGCTGAAAATGCTGAGATTCAGCCAAGGTTTAGTCTCACATATGCATGGATGGAAGGTAAGTGTTCAGGTACCTACACCGAACAAGTGCTTTGGATACTTCAATTAGTCTAAAACATTTAACACATTTAAGTTTGGCAACTGAAAGACAATGTTATAAAAATGGAGTATGGTAATTTTCTGCCCTTTCCCCCGTTGCAGGTGGGGAAACAATGAAGAAGATTTCTCATTAAAGGGCAAAACTGGGCAGGACGACTATCCTTACAGAAGTCTATAGGTTGGGCTAGGGCCTACCAAATGTTAAACCAAAGCCACATTATTGTGCCTGAAGTGAAGGTTTTTTTCAGCCCTATCAGTGAAATGCTCTGGTACACTCCAAAACTTGGCTAGCAGGCTGCAGCTAAAAGAGAACACAGCCTGTCTAAACAATAACCTCTTCCCTCACCATCCTATTTCCTCCTGAAGGTAGCATTGCCCTTAGTAGGTCACTGGATCCCTCTGCCATGAAGAAAAAACATCCCTCAGGAAGCAATATCTTGGCTACTGGTTGTTTGGGCACGTGTACAGATAACTCTCCTGCGCTTACTCTCAGAAAGCCTCCACGAGGTTGATCCCTACTGTTCTGAGCCATCTGGATACATCAATTCTAAAGTAGAAAACAGAAAAGCAGTCCATAATGTACTAGAAGGTAATATGCAGCGTTAGCTGGGCACCAGAGATGAGGTAGATTAAGTATTCCTCCACAGTTGTTGTGTGCCACTCGTAATGTGAATATAGGATGTGTGGGTAATGAACTGACATTGCTGTGACTGGAAACAAGACCTCATTGACCAGACTGTTTTACAGTTAATTAAAGAAAATAAATCCATATAAACCCATGATTAACCCATGCAGTTCCCTACTGTGAGAAAAATATTAGGTTGTCTAGGTTGCTTGCTACACCTTAAATGTCTCCTAGCAAAAGTACACTGTGGGCTTCCCATGGCCTTGGTTCAAGCCCTACCACCACCAAGGCAGCCTTCATAACACTAGGAAGAATAAAATGGCAGCAGCTATTATTTTTCATTCTTCACTTCAGAAAATGACCCACCACAGAGAACTAGGCTAAGGTGGCTTGCCTCGAAGTGCAGTGTATTAAATAACCTATGTAAATTGCATGCCTGCCTTTGAGGTATTCAGGTCTCATAGCCAAGTAAGAGGGGCTACATGGTTCCTGCAGGAAGGTAACTCTTACTCTGTATCTGAGGCAATTCCTCACCTTTCTAACAAAGAGAAGCAGTGAGCAACACCCCAGGCCAACACTGTGTGATACAATTCCAGCCAACAACAGAGAATTGTGGGTTTACTCTAATGCAAATGCATCACTAGGAAAAAGCATCTTCTGCTGACTCCCCTACCATTTTCTTCACAGCATTTCTGTCCCCCTGATTTGCTGCTCTTCTGTCTAGGAAAGCAAAGGGCAATCAGTTGTGCAAATACCTCCTTTTGTAATTAATTTGTTGCTTGAAGGAACAAAACTAAATGACTTTTAATTTTATTTTGAAATAAACTGTGCTTTGCAACTTCTTTTGCAGACACTAGAATGAGCTGATTTTCCTCTGGATTGTATTGTTCTTTCTTAGCGTTGTGTGCTTGGTAAATTCTATTAGCACAGCATGAATTTGGCACAAGATACATGATGCAGTCTCAACTGTAAAATCAAAACAGTTTGGCTAGGAGAACAAAGGATATTGCCTCCACCCCCTCTACCCACAATATTCAGGCAAGCGTAGCATGGCTACATTTCCTAATTTGTCATTAAAATGTATAGATATATTCTACAGCATGTTCCTTTTAACTGATGCTGAGTGCCTGACTAATTCTGTAGGCTGAGATCAGAAGTGATGAATATACAAAATTTGCTTTAAGTCAGAATTAATATGACATATATTGCACTTTATTTTCCTGGATCAGAATCATCTCACAGCCATTACTTAAAAGAGTTCTGCCAATTGTACAGACTGGACAGCCAATAAAGTAATCCAAGATCATAGTCCAGATATATTCCCTTTCAAAAGGAACAACTTCAACACTTTCTCAGGGTAGGACCTCTTTAATGTGCCTCACTTGGTGAATTTAGCCAAGATACTCAATCCACTGAAGAATTATGTTGTCATGAAACACCTCTTTTGCTGCTCCCATAAGGCATCTCTGAATTTCAGATAAATTCAGAAGCCCTGAAGCAGATGATTTCCATTAAAATAGCCAAAATTTTCTTTTGGATCAATTTGTTAAATAAGTGTTTTTCCTGTTCAAGTTTTCAGTGGACAAGAGGGATGGATATGATGAAATGTTAAGCAAAAAGCATTAAATGAGCTTTTTTTCATTTTTATTGAAGTTGTCTCTGAAGTCCTCTACTCTATTTTTAATTCCAGCTTTGAAACACATCTGATTACTTCACATGACAGGGCTTCATTCATGTTGAAGTTCATAAAAATGTAGTAATTTTAAAGGGACCATCCACCTTATCTTGCTCACCTTAGCAATGAGCAAACTCTTCTGCAACAGCTTTAGAAAACTATTAGCTGAATTTACCCCTGGCACTGAACCTTGAATTCATCTGTTTTAGGCCTGAGAGAAGCTCATGCTAAAGAATACTGCAATTTTATTGAGACCTCTGATACCCTTCCTTCAATATCTTAGACATCCATGGATAATGGCAAGACAGGGTAGGGCAGAGGACTCCCAGGTTCAAGGGAAATTAAGTGAGGATTTGGCTTTGTTTCAGGTAACAAACCATAAAACAGTTTCCTGACTTTGGGCAGGGGAACAAAGATGAGTCAATCACTGGTTCTCAGCAAGCAGCTGCCTTCCCACATATGAACACACAGATGAACTGAGTGGTGTTTCTTCCCAAAAGAGAGCAACCTATGAGGTTTTTTTTGGTCAGGAAGACTCCAAGAAGTCCTTGTCATAACTCCAAGAGTTTGACCCTAGCAATAAGAATTTAGGGAATAAGTATTGAGAGCAAAATTGGATGAAATATGAACACAATTCCCAGGCCTTGTGAGACAGTGAAGTAGCTGCAATGTACAGGCAGTGAGGTGAAGAATATTTCTTAACCACCACAGTTGTAAACTTTTGCCAACAATTTAAGCCCACTCAAGGATAAGCAATATGAAAAAAAAATAAAATAAAAATTAAGGCATGTGTAGTCATAGAGTTACTACTTCTGCAACATGATAGCACATGGTGCTAAAGTGAGCTTTAAAAAAACCAAAAGAAATCAATTAATATTAAAAAAATCAATGAATGGGGAATACCTAAGTCACAAAAGGCCTTCAGACACAATGAATTCTCAGGAGAACAGTTAAAGAATACACTGAAATGCTCTAGAATTTCGTAGGTATCTCAATCTTTCTTTTTTTGATAGCATGCTTCAAGAAAACCAAAGACCCAGTTGTTTTGACAGTGTGGCCCTTATTTTTAAACCTCAGCTTATTCACTAGAGAAGAACAATAATGCTCCAGCAAAAGTACCAATTCATATACTTAAGAAATTGCATTAAATGAGTGATGTGCAGTCTGAAATTAGACCACACAAGGGTTTTAAGCTCTTGAACAGAATAATGAAGGTAATTATTATAATAGAAAGACATTCACTAAGGGAGCCTGCTGAACTGATTGTACCAGTCTAGCCACAAGAATAGCCTCCTCATCATGTATTGTAACATAGCACAATGAGCTGGCATGCACTGAAGTAGAGAACTTCAGTCCAAAATACTTCTACAAGATGTAACTTTTCTGAAGAACTGCTTTCAGACTACATACCTTTCTATAACCTGTAAAGCAATATAGTCAAATAGTATAATTAGGCAAAAGGGATCAGAGATTCTGACAGATGCCCTCAGTCCCATGGCAGTTTGCTGAAACTTACTTGGCAAGAGATATGGAGAGCTTAGCTAATATCTAGAGTGCAGGTCTGAGTTTCACCAACACAGTTAGTCAGGGCATTGCCAAAAAGACTTCACCATACTTGACAAGAGATATATGTACTGCAGGGGCCACCATCAGTGAAGGAATTTCTGCTGTTCAGGAAATCACTTTACACTGCTGATGAATATGTCTTTAAGAAGACTGATTCTTTTTCTTTTGTCTTGTCTTAGAGCAGCACTTATCAACAGTGTTATGTTACAGTCAGGGGGAGTTTAAAAAAGAATTTCCATATCCGTTTATTTGCAGGACTTTTGCAGAAGATTAGCGAGAGTTGCATACAAAACCCTGAGGAATTTTGTGTCAGAAGGAGATCTAATAAAACATGCATCGAATTTTGAATTCAGGCAAATGTATTTTTACCTTCCCTAAGAGAGGAAACAAAGCTGCTGTCGCAGCAGAATGTGTTGGTATTCCATTTCATAGCTGTATGTAGAGAGACTAATGTTATCTTTGCAGAGGCTTGAATAGTAAGCTGCCCAGAAGACAGAAAAATAGAGCTTATGTCTAGCTGCACACACACAAACACACACACACACACACACACACACACACACACACATAAATTTAAATTGCAAAAAGCCTGAAAAAAATTGGCTACATTTCAATTTTAAGTAGAAAAATCAATTCCACAGACCAGGCAATTATTACCACAGGGTGAAGGCTGGAATATTTTCTGTATTTTCATGCAAAATTTTCTTCGCTTCTGTTATTGTTCTGAAAGATGACAGAGGACAGAAATGCTTCAGCATTTGCTTGATATTGTTTTTAATGACAATGAAACTGAAGATCATACTACATTAGTGCACTCTGATGAACTCTGTGGGCATGGGTAGTGTACCAGTTTGACTAAAAGACTGAATCCTGGCCTAATTCAGTTGCTATGAGGAATTTAATTACTGTGTCTTGTTAGAAGGGATATGCAAAATTGTCCAACAGCCTGAGACCTCCATACTCAACTCCCAGAGCTAGGTGAGAGAACACTACCTAAAACATGATCTCTCTGAAATGGTATATCAACCAAACTTAAAAGTATAGAGCAAGGGTTAAAAAATATTCAATCAAAGTTATCTTCAAATGAATTACTGGAACTCTAGATCAGTACCATCAACTAGAAAATACAGATCAATTTAACTTGGTTTAAGATACAACAGTAGGTGTGAGCTATACCCAGTGCAGTATACATGAGTGCAAAATTTGTGGTAATACAATGAAGTAGAATGATTTTGATGGTAGTAGATTTTGAGACTATAATTAACTTTTTTCCCTACTGCTGTTTTTACAAATCAAAATATATGGTACACCTTTACCTTAAAGTGAAGCTCACCCAGAAGCTGTTATTTAGAAACTCCCTTTACAGAGGGAGCTACAGAACATATCCATGGCAGGTACCTCCTCTGCTCTGAGCTTTAGATATGTATTATAAAGCTTCAGATCAAGTTCCTTGAAAGAGATGTAAAAATCAAATGGGCAAAAAAGAAAAAATTGAAAAGTGTATTTCTCAGATTTTCAAAAGTTGCTTAAAACCCTCACTCACTCTCCAAGTCTCAGGCACCAAGATACATTTTCATGGATCTCAAATAAATTAGGCAAAGAAACTAAAATGCTGAAGCTCATCTTTAGTTTAGTTAGACTCATTTTCTACTCATGCTTCTAAGTCACCATATGCTTCTGAGAATCTGACTCCTCATTTGCAGAGCAAATTGCCTCTTATCCCCCCTTCATCAGTTCCCACACTGAGTTCCTGGAGGGGAAATCAAACACCAGCAGGCTCACCTCATCTTCAGGCAGTGAGAACCCTGCTCAGCACAGCCAGACAGCAGGACACAGAGCTGCATGCCTGAGGAGTGACTTTTAGTTTGCCACAGCCCTTCATAGAGTAACAGACTTGGGGATACCACTCAGGCTTTGGGCAGTTCATTTTTGCAGCCACCCAGCCTTCACCCTTGGAGGCCAGTGATGCACCAGCTCCTCTTTTCAGCTTGTGCTGCCCTGTCACATTGACTGCATGCTTGCCATTCTGGGTGGTGATTTAGTACTATAGGAATACAAATATAAACTATTGATGACAAGGATTAATATGGCGTGTCACATGGTATCAAATTTTTAGATGCTGTTTGCAGCTTGAGCACATTTTGCTGACCACTGCTGGGACAAGCCAGGATGGAACAGAACAGCAAACACACCAGGAGAACAGAATAGACAGAACGGCAGCCTACTTCACATATACCAGAGTCAAGCCAGCCAGGGAGCAACTAGGTGTGTGGAGGGCTAGGACTTTCTGGGAATGGGAAGAAAAGAGCATGCCTATGTCCAGGGGTTCTACTAGAACAGAGAGAGTGAAAGAGATTAGTGTTCTACAGATGAACTCAGAGCAGCTAAAAGTGAACAACCTACATACTTCAACCAAAGCAACTGTCTAAGTATCACTACCAAGGTCTGTCTGTACCTGACTTTTCAAAAGAATGACAAGAAATAAATTGGTAGCTCCTCTCTCCCCCCACCCTGGACAAGATACTTCGGCACTACGGACAGGAGAAGGGGAGCAGGGTGGAAGACAGATTCTAGTCTTTCTCTCATTGGATTTACCAGGGAAATCACAACTATTGATAAATGTGTTGCCAAAGAGGCAATATCTATTTACTCATTTTGGTTCATTTGTCTCCATGGAACCCATCAGAGAAAATTAATCTCCTAGCTGGAAGTAAGCTGTTGTCAGAGCCAAACTCCTCCAGCTTGCCTGCAGGGAATTCCTCGCCTTTCACTATGATTGAAGGCCTGTACCACACTACTGAGCTGCACCTCATTAAATTAGCACTGAGCAGACTTCACAGAGCTGCTTCCTTTCTAACACCATGATAGTCAGAGCTTGCTGCTGCCATGAGTAATGAGCTGATGAATGTCATAAAAACATAGACACTTGCTGCAGCTAGAGGTAGCTGTAATTAGAAGACACACAACCAGCTCAATAATTTCAGCATCAAATTTCTCTGCCTCCCTCCCCTTATAAATAAGAAAGAGATAATGCTCTAATTTTGGTTTTAGCATCCTGGCTCACTTCTGCTGGTTCTAGATGACTTCCATCAACTCTGAGAAAAATTTGGCACATGGAAAACTCTTTGACTCAGGCTCGGGTCAGTGTGAAAGTCTTCATTAGCAAAGCCTGCCTCCTGCAAGATTGATCATGCACTTTGCATTAAGGTGTATATTTAAATACATCTGCAGACTTTATTCCACCAATTTTGCAGAGTGTGATAGAAGGGGGAAAATTAAATATTGGAGGTATAGCCTTTAAAAAGATGCTCATCTTTTCAGGCCAATCTTTCCAAATAAAAGGAAAATAGCCTCATGAACTGTTACTGAGAGCAAGGATAAGGCAAATTAGTTCCCTGGTAATCCTGTTTCCAAATCCAAGTGTAAAACCTAATGTTTATGAGGTTGAGTAGTGCAAAGTAGCAGTGTTTTCACTAGTTTTCACTGCCATTCAGTGGGTAGTCTGAGCTTAGAGTGTGAAGCTGGACAGTCTGTATGGAAGAGAATTTCAGACTAAGTGATGCAAGGATTATTGCTGACCTTAGGAGTTTAAACTGAGCTCTTATCGAATTCTTCCTGGACAAATGCCCACACTTCAAATGGTAGTCCAGGCAGTGTGAGGATGGAGGAGCTGATTAGCATTATTATCCACTCCTGAGACTGAGCCTGCTGTGGGAGAACAATGTCACATCAGTATGTGAAAGCTCTGCAGCTGTTACCAAGCGGTTTGGTGCAGCTCTCAGTGCAGCAGATCTTGAGGCCATCCCTGCTGCTCACGTTGTGTCCCCTTCCAAGCATACTAAAGTACACCACAGAGAGCTTTAAAAGGCAGGTTGGGAGACAAAAATCCTGTTCATGTTATATCCAATGTTAGTGTCCAGTTTGCTTTCTACATTGCCACTTGGAGTCCACCCTACATATCTGAGAAGCCTGTGAAGGGAGATATTCTGTTACCACATTTGTGAGTCTCAACAGGACTTTCTTTTGAAGGAATAAACTCAGCTGCAAACAGATGATTTCACTTGGCCTACAAACACAGCATTAACCTGTTGCACTGCGTACTGCTGCCTGCCTGCTAGGGCACAGCTCAACCTAGAAGGATGGAAAAGAAGAGAAGAAAAGAGGCTTGTTGCAAGAAATAATAAAGTTTCTTGTTAAATGTTGTTCTCATGCAATCAGAAAGATTAGAGAGGACAGGATATCACTGGAGATTTATCCTTGGAAGTTGTGACATCTCCTTCTAGCAATTGTAGCTACCACACACTAGCACTGGTCACAACCCTCCAGATCAGTTGGACAGCCAAGGACAGGCAACCAAACACTAAGCCACATGCAGGCTTGGAAAAATGAATATGTCATTTTTACTACAACTTCATTTGAAAGACCACATTCAAAACTCCAGGATTTCTCTCACTGAACAGCCCAGTTGTTACCTCTGATCCTTTTATCAGGTCAGGCCTTCTCAGATTTTTACCATGTAGTGGAAAAGAGATGAACTGTGAAGGGCATCTTACACTATCCAACCTGCAGCAACAGCAATGCCTTCAGGTGGCTTCTCCCCAGCTGAATGGAACTGAGTCTGTTAAACACAAATGAAAGCTGAAGAATAGAAACATATATGATACATCAAAAAAATCATAACCTCATATTAAAGAAAAAGTAAAGAAACAGCCATTGGAAGAACCATACTCATATCCTGCCTTGTGGCAATTACCACAACTCTAGTGCTTTGGGAGCCCATCTTTATACATTATGTGAGATTACTTCTGGTGTTTCATTCACTTCCCACCAATTTACTGACTAGAAAGTAACAGCTTGAGCACTTTCTGAAGGCCAGGAAAAACACATTTTTGTATTGCTTACTATTGCATTTTAAAAAAAAAAGCAAATAAAATAAATAAGATGGACCTTTCAGCAGGAACTGGGGAGACAGCTCAGCCTGGGTGGGCTGCAAATCACTTTTAGACCTGCAACACGCCCAGCTGAATTTCACTTATCTCTCTACCTTACTGGCACAGCACTGAAGAGGCAAATTGCCTTGGTCTCTTTAGGACTGTTTACTATTCAGAAGTTAGGACCAAAGTGCTCATATTGAAGTTTTATCTTTCTCACTAAATTCCTAAGTGCCTTTGCTCAGCTAGTTTACTGCTTTCAGTAAATGGGCCACTGGAAACTCACTGAAATTTCTAAGTCAGGATAATGTTAAGACATCTGCACAGAAAAGGCTTTGGGCAGATGTCTTTTTAAAAAAGCTTTAAACCAATATGTTCAGTTAATGGTTCAGTCAGTTATCAAGGTTTTTGTGATGGTTCTGCATTGGGGAAAAATAAAAAAAAAAGTTCCTTCTGTGGAAAAGTGAGCCTTTCCCAGATTCCTCTCAAAAAATGTTACTGGTAGGAGCCACAGTCCTTTGAAGCCTCCTGGGAAGGAAGCTACAAGCTTGGCTCTTTTCACCAGAGCCCTGTGCAGCATAAAGGAACCCAACATGAAGGGTCTTTCCTGCATGGTTGTAGCCAGTATCAGTAACTCAGGGTAAGTCAGCAGTACTCCCAGGTACCGTGTCCAGGCCACCAGCAATGCACAGGTCAAATGCAAAAGGTTGACTTCTCAGTTATTTTGGTGCACCAGCAGAGACTGGGTCCCAGATCATGGCAGGTGCCCTGCTCCTACCTCCTAGTTCTTATCCTGGAGCACATGTGTTCAGCAATTCAATTTTTTTTTTTTTTTTTTAAATCAGAAATGTCATGCTGTATTAGTAATTTCACAGGGTCAAAACCATGAAACTACTAAACACATCCAATCTGGAAGCTGGAAGGCGAGAGCCAATTTCACAGCTGCAGAGAAAGGAAACTTTTCCAGAAGACTCTGCAATTTTGAAGAGTACCATAAGACACAAGTAACAGGCAGGTTTGAGTCATTACAGCTTTCCTCCAACAACCACCTTACAGTCACTTGTACAGAACTCTTTATGCTCCCTGTAACTCCACACAACAGTCTGCCTCCTGCCGTGATATATGCCAGCAGTTCTACAGAATTCGTCCAACCTATGGAACCTAAAATAAATACCATTTTATTTCTAGAAGGCCATTTTATTTCTGCAAGGATGAAGATGCTCCCACACCCCACTTCCCTTGCTCTCTTCAAGAAAGCCATTTTCAGAGACAGCTTAAGTATCTGTAATAACTACTTGCTTATCAAGCTCCACTTCTTTAAGTATGTGAAAAATAGGGTATAATTTAGTCATATAACATGCAGAACAGCTCCATCATTAACACTAGGTAAAACTTTTATTATGCAAATCATATTTGTTTCCTGAATTTTCTTACCCACTCATAATGTAGTTCTTTTCTTGCTGGACAAAGCCTCTAAAATGGAGGGAAATAAGCTGGAAGTAGGAAGAAAAGAAAATCAGTGCTGGTTTTTTAAAAAAATAAAGAGGAGATTTGCACTCACACGCTTCAGAACGGCATGAAAAGAGAGATTTACTAACCAGAAAGGAAAATGATTTCTGAGAAAAAGGAAATATGAACATCTCTTAATACATGCTCATTATAATGCACAGTACACTCCCAAGATTATAGACACTTGTAATATATGATATTTGCAAGTATCCAGATGAAATTATTATATCAAAAGGAATATAATTGGGCAACTACAAGTAACATCATTTTGAAGGAGTGAAGTTTTATGACTCGGTTACTCTGAGTGCTTTTTCACTGTTCTTACAATGAGTATTTTACAGGTCCTTTTTATGACTTCCTAATCCTCCCATACCAGGCTTCAGAAAAAAAATCCCTCCTCCTTTCAGGTTTCTCCATCATGGACCTCATGTCTAATTAGAATATCACACTCTCCTTGAATAAAAAAAAAATTGTTTAAGAGTAGATAATTACAAATACTGAATTTCTCAATGAACAGAGAAGTTGAGTTTGACAGACCAGCTCCCATGATTTCAAAGGGATGTGTTCCATTTAAAAAACACACAGGGCAGAGACACCTTCACCTAATGGGGACCATGGGGCCCAAGCTCCATGGGGAAGCCCATTGTAGCTTTGAAGGCTTAACTGACAGGCTGTTAATTCCATAGTTTCCACATTGGCTGCTTAAATATTTAATCTCTTGGCACTTAATGATATTCCTCACTGCTGAAGGTTTAGCTTTCTGAAGGCACTTACTAGCTGCCCAGCACCCTGCTGTTGAAGTCCAAGTAGAATCCTGCAGGAAGCCAGCAAACAAAGAGTTAAAGCTGAAGACAAGTGGTGCACGAACACAAGTATTTGTAAGTAGCCCTCATTTGGGCCTGTTTAACAAGCATAGCAGATTATTTGTGACACAACCTCAAGCAAGTGAAAAACCCCAAATGAATTTGATGCATTCCTATATGGCATGGGTAGGCACAGGGGCTTTAGCAAGCTTAAGGAGAAACGTGAGAAGGCAAATGGGGTTAAACAGCTTAGATGGCAGCTGTTCTTGTCCCTGAAAAGAAAATGTGTTCAATTATTCATGTTCAGCTTAAACTGACAATGAAGCCAGCTTCAACAGAGCAATTCTTCTGCATTATTAATACCATGGAGAGAGCAGAGTCTCTGCAATGAGGTGTTTTTGCAGATCGATGAAGCCTACAATTGGTTCAGAAACTGGACTTGTTCATAAACTCAATGGAGAGTTTGTGTGTATGCATGATTTAAATATAAAAAATCACCTGAATACTCTATGAGCAAATAGATAAGACATCATGTGGAAGTTATAGAGACTTCAAAACATTGAGGCAGTTTTTCAACCTTAGAGATTATCTAGTTCCAAGCCCTCTGCCATGAGCAGGGACACCTTTCACAAGACCACACATTGCTCAAAGTCTCACCCAACGTGGCCTTAAACACTCTCAGGGATGAGGCATGCACACCTTCTCTGCACAGCCTGTTCCAGTGCCTCACCATCCTCACAGTAAAGATTTTATTCCTAATATCTAATCTAAACCTGCCTTCTCTTTTAGTTCAAAGACAACTCCCCTTGTCCTATTGCTACATGCCCTTGTAAAAAGTGCCTCTTCGGCAATCTTATAGTCCCTTCTGGTACTGGGAGGTGCTGGAGAGTGTCCCCGGAGCCTTCTCTTCTCCATGCTAAATAACCCAAATTGTCTCAGCCTTTCCTCATAGGAGAGGTGCCCCAGCCCTCTGATCATCTTCACAGTTCTCTATACTTGCTTGAGCAGATTCATTTCCTTGTTAAGTTGGTGCCCCAGAGCTGGATGGAGTGCTCCGGGTGGGGTCTCATCAGAACAAAGGAGAGGGGCAGGATCATCTCCCTCGACCTGCTGGCCACAGTTCTTTTGATGCACCTCAGGTTACTATTGGCAAATATCATCAGGAGGAAGCAGTGAAGTTTACATCTGAGGTCATTGTATCTGTTATTCTGCAGGACACAGCAGGGAAAAATCCATTTAATGAGAAAATCCATTTAATGTAATGGTTATTGAATCACAACAAGCCCTTTGTGCTCACTTATGCTTAACTGAAAGGCCAGGGAATCTCAGTTTCTCCAAAGATCTCAGTTAGTCTTGAGACCAGCTTCAGCAGACAGCTGCATAACTTGGCTATATATCTCAAGGAACTTTAACAGCTGAGCTCTTCTAGCCATAAACAGCTGTACACCTGCAAATGAAATATTTCAGAGACTATTTTGTGAGTATGAATTTTAAAGAAGTCTGGAAGTATGCTTTGGCATTGTGTCACTTGCTTATGAGCACAGAACAGGGTTTTCCTGCAATAATTATAGGGTCCTGTTCCATGGAAGCCTCATGCAATCATAAGTTCACTGAAAGTAGGACCTGCATTTATCAAAGTCATCCCTTCCATTCTTCTCCGATTCTGGTGTTCTTCAGAGCAACATCCCACATGGATGCATTCATTAGACTCCAAAGTTCCCTACAAAGGTTGAGTGTTTCATCCACAGAGAGTGTAACAGGGAATGGGCTGGAGAAACACAGTAGGACTCTGATCAAGGCAGACATGCTCTGAAGTGCTTTCAGCACAGCTGTGAAGACAGTCTTTTAGGGAACCTCAGATGTCCCTCAATGTGACACAGACTGAGATGGTTTCCTTTCATACCAGCTGATTTTTCTAAACACCACCACAAATCTGCATGAGAAACCTTGCCTCTTTTTCTACTCTGAGGAAGGCAGTTATACAACAAAGCCTGATGAGTAAATCCCACCATTATTTGCAAGCCAATATAGCCTCTCTGGGTTATGCCATTACATCTATTTATAATCTCAGATATGCAAACTTGGCTAAAAATATGTACCTGAGGCAAGCAAGGAACTCTGAAGTCCAAAAAGGAAGGAAATGTGGAAGAAAGCAGAGCACTGACTACAGTCATGTAGGACTGAGCATCAGCACAGTCCTTGAGATACATGGAGAAATATATGTCCTACCATAGATAAGTAGGCCTGTAATCACACACCCTTCTGCATAAAACCAGTGAGATCACAAGATAATACTTGCCACTGCAGTGGAGAGACAATAGTACCAACCTGTAAGTCAAGAAAACAGATGACAGTAGCTCTTTTCAGTACTTCAAGTTTCATGAAAAACCAGAGCCAGAGATAGTGCAGCCCTGTAATCCACACGGGGGATGTTAAGATGACCTCTTGCAGCCAGTGTATATGCCACTGTAAAACCAACAAGGCAGAGCAGAGTCTTGCACTGCCCCCTCTGCATTACTCACCTCCTCTGAACAGCCCTGTGCACATGCTTTAGAGTGACTGCTATCACTGTGCAAAGTTCATTTATCCCATCTCAGCCTCATCCATGTCACGTAACAAGATCCATTATTCCTACTGAGTAGCCTACATGACCATGCTTCTTACCAGCTCTGGAATTGTTCTTCTAGCATCACTTTATTTCAGAGGCTGAAGTTCTCCCTCTGCAGAGCAGACCTAAAACTTCCGTGGAAATTTCTGCATCCAGTCCAAAGCCCATCTTTGGGATGCAAAGCATTTTGAGAGTGAGAGCCAGGTTTTTAATCAAGATTTAAGTCACAGACCTCGTGCCCTCCCTGCAATTAGTCACCCCGTTAACCAATTATCCTCACTGCTGGGAGCTGGAACTCGATTTTTAGCCAGAGTTTGTCTCACTTTGGTTGCCAACTGCTGCACATCAGGATTTTCTCTTGGGTGAGAGAGCCATCTAGCAGTGGACTCATCACTCTGTAGACTCCAACAGCACGCTAATCTTTTTTCATATAAGCAAACTAAGCATGGATTTTGCTATATATGTTTTCCTGAATTAACCTCATAAACATTTTCGAAACCTTTCCAGACCTCTTTCACCACCAATTACACTTTTTGAAATGTAGGCACCATAAACAGAAGAGATAAAAGCATTCAGGGACTTAATAAAAGACGACAACATTACTGTTTTACAGGTTATCATTTTACTGACTTGTTAATTGCAGGGTTGCCTCTCATTAGCCAAACCAACTGATTTTCAGAGCTTTCTGTATTTTCACAGCATATGTTCCCAACATGCTACACAGTAGCTTGATTTTTCACTCTGTTTTTTATTGGAATCACACTATTCTGGATGGGTTTTCAAAATTCCACCTGAAATTTATGGAAGGTATTTTATGGAAAATGTTTTATTGCCAAGAGGAACCCAAGCTAAACATAGCAACATCCTGTCTTTGCATGTGTACCACAGGAAAGCTCACACCCTTCCCTCAAGGGCTTCTAGACCTGGCTTCTCCTCCCCACCAACCTTGGCATAAACCACAGCACTGAAACACGGTGGCAGAGCATGACGTGTCTTGGAACCAAGTCTTTCATCCTCTAGCAGAAAGTACACTTGTTTTAGCAGCATGATTACAATAGCAGAAGAGTAAGCACTGGGGAAAGAGAAAGGGGGAGGAAAAAAGTCGAGATCAACAACAGAGCTGAACACTGGTGCAGTGAGAACATGGTCAAATCCATATCTATTTTGCAGATGTACTCATCGTTAACTGACAGACACCAGTCTGGCTTTATTCATAGTCTTTTAATGTACTCGTTCAGGTAGATAAACCCCAGACTAACACAAACCATAATCTCTCCTTGAGCATTTGAGAGGTACTGCTGACAATACACCAGTCCTCAGGCAGACACAGACCTGATGAGAACAGCAAAGCAGAGAGCAGTGCAGCTCTTCTCCTCCTGTGCCCTCATCCACATCCTGGTTCCTCCATAACTGAAGACAACATGAGCTGGCAATGCTGCCACAGATAACCAGGGGACTGTGACAGTACAAAAGTAAACTTATGGCCCCACAGCCAGAGGGTCAGACTTGAAACAGGCATCCAAGCCACAATTCTGGACTATCCTGACTTTAATTTTATTATTTATATTAACAAAGGCCTTGAATTTTTTAAGAACAAACCCAATACTATGACTGGAGGTTATAGGTGCAGGAAATAAAAATATTGTTTTAAAATTTAAAAACATGTATGGTGATGTTTAAGATGTTCAGAAGTAATTATTCTCCTGATGGAGGGGATGCTCCTAATTTTTTTGCCTGCTTTGTTTTAGCCAGTGTCACTACTGCAAACATATCTGAATTCCAGGGACATCTTCAACTAGATCAGATTGTTAAGAGCCCCATCAAACCTGAGTGAATGTTTCCATGGAACATCCATCCATCTCTTTGATCAACCTGTTCCGGTGTTTTACCACCCTCATTGTAAAATATTTATTCCTTATATCTTGTATAAATCTACCTTTTTGTAGTCTAAAACTATTGTCCCTTGTCCTATAGAAACAGGCCCTCCTAAAAAGTTTGTCCCTATCTTTTTCACAAGTCTGCTATGAGTACTGAAAGGCAGCTATAAGATCCCCATGGATCCTTTTCTTTCTGAGTCTGAAAAATCCCAGCTCTCAGTCTTTCCTCATAGAAAACGTGCTCCAGCTTTCTGATTGTCTTGACTGCTCTCCTCTTGGACCCTCTCCAACAGGACCACATTCTTCTTGTGTTAGTGGCCCCGGGGCTGAACGCAGCACTCCATGTAGGATCTCACAAGAGTGGAACAGAGGGGCAGAACCCCCTTCCCCGACCTGCTGTTTGTTTTCCTGGACTAGCATCACTGTTTTCCTAGCAAGAGCAATCCGGAGGCACCATCTAGTGGTGCTTAGAAAACGCGGGTTTTCATTTCATTACAGATTCTGAGACCTACAGAAACTGTTATATACCAAGTGTGCCACCCTCCTTCCAGACAGGGAAGGAAACCTAGCACAGGATGGACAGGAGAGATCTACAGAAAGAGGTATGAAGCTCACCAGAGACATGGACAGGCTCTAGACTAAACTAAGCTGCATAAAAAGAGTGAACTAGGTGTTCAGTTGGGGTACCACAGCACAGGGGTGTTACTCTTGAACCCTGTTCTGGCTTCCAGAGCCACAAATGATGCTCCCAGACCCAAGAACTCCCTTGTCAAGACAAGAGCTTGCAAAAAAAAATGGGATACTTGTACCAAATCCTGACACTAAAAACCAGGCAGCTTTGCCAAGAGGAGCAACTCCATTTAGATAATGTTGCCACTTAATGCAGAACTCAGTATGAGGACAGCAGGACTTCTACACTTATTAAAACCTCAGCTTTCCCCTTTGACAGCTACTTGTATTCCTCATCCTATCCCTCTTAAGGAGACCCAGAAAAGCAGATGCTGATACAAACGTAGAAACCAAAGCTCACCTAACATTTAGTATTTGCAGCTTCTCTTTAATTACAGGCACTCAAGATACTAAGAGGTAAGTATGCTGTGACCCTAATGACCTTCAGTTATTCTGTGATAACACACATATGTTCTTGTCCCACAGTAAATATAAGAATTTTTTATGTTCAGAAAGAGAGTAATGAGCTCCCTTCATGAGCTTTTGGCTAGCACTCCATGCACAACATTTGTTATAGTTTTAAGGCATGGTGTAAGTTTTCAACATTTCTTACCTTCTAGAAGCATATTATGGTGTCCATCCTTTATGCTCACTTCATTTCTCCATCTCCAAGGAGACAACCAACAGAGCAGCTTCCCTTTGCTGTAGGTCAAAGCCCCTCAGTAGGCATTTGCTAAATTTTTGGCATACCTTTCCAAGCACCATCAGCACTTCCCCAAGAACCTCATAAATCTTGAGAACACTGTAAGCTCCTTCAACACTTTTTCTAAACCAGCACAATCTCTAACCAAACAGGGGCAGAAGGTTTAGAGTCTTGGACTTTTAGAGACACCCACCACGCCCACCAGTGTGAGTCAGCTGACGGATTGCCCAGGTGATACAAAACAGTCGAGGCTGTGCTCAGTGGCCATCAGTGATGCTGGGCAGCTTTTGGGTTTTAATCTGGGAGAATCCCATTGTGGGACAACACTGAGGTTTGGTTCTCTTGAGGCATATTGAAAAGCAAACGAATCAGTATCTAAGAGTTTGGACATGGATGAGATTAATTCCTTTGTCACAGCCCTCTAATTACACACCCTTCTGCTTAAAAATACTTCTGCAGGTCCCAGAGAGTTTTATATTCTACAAGCACTTTGCAATCCAAATTATTTCTCAGCTAGCTTAAGAAAGATGGCTAATCAAATGAGAACCTGTGACACAGGAGGCAGCACTTATGTAAGGACTCACTGGGCTTCTTAAAGGAGTAGAAAACCCTGAGCTGTTAGAAATAAGGTATTTCAAAGAGGTGTTACTGAACCCTAACTGAAAACAAATCTCTTACTGGGCTGCAGCTGCCA
The DNA here is from genome assembly GCA_035221455.1 of Xenops minutus. Classification (NCBI taxonomy): domain Eukaryota; kingdom Metazoa; phylum Chordata; class Aves; order Passeriformes; family Furnariidae; genus Xenops; species Xenops minutus. The sequence continues at coordinate 52,958,671 of JAWWEE010000040.1, read as the reverse complement.
ACACATCAGCCAAGGGGATTGTGAAGCTGTGGGTAGTCTTCAAAGCAGGAATGGCTTCTTTCAGTAATGCTTAAGTCAAGAAAAGGGTTTAAGGGTTTTCTTGTAGGCATTTGCCTCACTTTGTCACTCTGTGCAGGGATGAGCAGCTTTTCTGTATGACCCTGAGTGTTCTGTCACTTTTATCAGTTGTTCACCTTTTTCTGGCACTGACATTTTTTATAGTCAGCTACTAACCCTGTTACTCTAGCCCTTACTCTCCATACAAAGAAGAGAGCACCTCCTTTACTATTTATGCTGTCTCTCCAAAGAGAGTTTTCATCCTGTAGACATATTTTTAAAGGAATTAAAAAATAATTGGCATTTCCTCACTTGTAATTATGAATATAACTTTTTCTTTTCAGTGTCCTCTGCAGATACTACACTAGAAGCACTTTCTCAGGTTAATCCAATTTTTGTCAAGAAACCCTCCAAAATCAACTGTCAGACTAACACTACAGCTACACTTTTTCCTGCTTTGAATCAGAATGACCTATCTGCTAGGGCCTGTAAGGAGCCCTTCAGTGACAGCTGTTGTGGTCAGCAAGTGCAAGATCACAGCACAGTAAGGGAGGAAGGAGCATGGAGATGGTGAGTGGTGCCAGTATGAGAGCTGAGCCCAGGGGCTGGGTCAAAACTCAAGACAGGAGAAAGACAGAAAATGGAGTGGGAGCTTATGAGTCCATCCTTGGCTTCTTGACAGGCACTAATATGGCTTTCACTTCAGCATGAACAAGGATCATGTGTCTGGACCATGGCTATGCTGGGAGCCCTTTTTAGGATTAAAGTGTGGTCAAAAGCAGGACCACTTCAGTAACTGTGAGTGTTAACGGTAAGAAAAAGTTTCACAGGGGTACATATTTAAATTCATGTTTCAGGAAAAGAAAAAAAAAAGGCTGCAAATGTTTCCTTACATGGCTAAAGTAAAGGTCCAGGATTGCCTCTCCTAATCTTTTCCTCCAGAAGAGTTGGAATAGTTGGGCTGATTCTGTCTGGAGTATATTCAGCCAGAGTAGGTACCGACCATGGAAAACAGCAGCTTAAACAATCTACTGACGTTGAAAGCAACAGAAGGCATGCAGATAAGAATGTCAAGAAACCTTAACTATAGCTGTTATTTCCTGCACAGCCTATAATTAGATACCAAGGTAGTACCTTATACATACTTAAGGTACAAGCCAGAATACATTTTACTTATTTTTCCATCTCTACATTCCCATCTGTGCTCTTTGTGTTGTCACTTGCCAGGTTCCTGACAAAACACTGTATCTGTGGCTGATAGCTGATAGGAACCATTGTGAAAAATGTTTGCTTCAAAACTAAAATGCTATTCTTTTTTTTTTTCCAAATAAGTGCTGAGGTTTAATTTCCTGCCTCCCCACTTTGCTGACTTCTCTTGTTAACCTCAATTTAATTTTTCACCTCAGCCTGTAAGAGAGCTTTACAAACCTTGGTGTCATTTCAACACTTTTTATTCTGGTGCCTGACTTGGAAAAGAACCACGTTGAGTATTCCACTTTTTTTTTTTTTTTTTTTTTTTTGAAGACTCTTTTTTAGATGCCTAAGCACACTCTGAGACGCTTGACTAGGTTTTGGATAACATGGCCCTAGCAAAGTGCTCCTCAGACTCTTAGGTCTGAGTGATGACTATAGCCTTTTTTAGATGTCAAGAAACACAGCCACTGTTTCAGGACATATTTTCAGTCCCACTTTTCAAACCCTCAATAGGGAAGACCCAGAAGGCATCTTCTGTGCACACACTGTGCTTGTCTTGGCACTACATTTGCAGCTAAGGGCAAAGGGGGAATATGGCTGAAACATGCTTGTACCTGCCCAGCTGGGATGCTGACTTGAAAGTGCCTTGGGGAGTACATATAGGGTACGACATATTACCAGGTTAGTGAGAGTAAAATGGCAATATGACTCAGAGATGACCACTTGGGACAGCAGAAGGAGAGCTGTGATGGCAAGATGGGCTTTGGGACAAGTCCACTCCTATGAGTTATCTAATGCAGTCTGAGGCACAGGGTCATGGTGCCATTCCCAAATGAAAACTTCTGCCAGGCTCCAGCACTAAATTTGGGTTTGTTACCATGATCAAGAACACTCTAATTGCAGTGCAAACTTGTGCCTCCTGATATGGCTGGTGACAAGGCACTAACCTACCCTCCTTGAATTTGCTTGTAACTGTCCCAAGACAGCAGTCATCAGGCTCTTTCTTCTTTATTCTTTCTGCCTTTTAACAACGCACTTACGGTAGTGAGTACTTTTTCGGGTGTCTGAGTCATGAAACCATTTCACCTGTGTTGGGTCATGCAGAGAGCTGGTACAGGAGAAGAATGCTAAAAGGCATCTGAAAAAGTCACTGCACTTAGAAAAAGACCTAGAAAAACCTGTGGTGCTGTTTTGGGGTAGTAGCTGAGAAAGAGCAGGAACTAACTTAATATTCAGTTCACAACCTGCTCAAAAGCCAGAAAACATGCAGAAGATCTGACTGAGCATTCTCCCTCTTTATGTGACCTGGTGTCAGCTACAAAGTTCAGAGAAGCACCCCATGGAAGTGAAGATATGTATTTCACCACCAGCACTAACAGTACGGAAAACCTCACCAGCACCTTTACTAGAAATCAGTAAACATGTGCACCGGGCCATAAGTTTTCATCTAATGTTAAAAACCCAGAAATACCTACAAGAAGCAAAGCCTGTGTTGAGGGATAACACTGCTGTCTCCAATTTCTAAGAAAATGAGAGCAGTTTTAACGTTACGTCACCATTAACACTTGGTGAAAGAAATCTGCAGCCAAAGCCCAGCCTAAGAGCTCTGCATGACCCTTAGAGGCACAGAATGGCAGAGCTGTGGAGTTTGGAAGGTGCCTCTGCAGTCTTGCTCAGCCTTCCTGCTCAGACCAGTCACCTAGAGCACCAAAGCTGCTCAGGGTCATGCTTGATTGGGTTTTGAGTACCTCAAAGGGTAAAGACTCTACAACCTCTCTGTGCAATCTGTTCCAGGGGTCAACCTCCCTCAAAATGAAAGAGTAGAGCAGGGGTTCATTTGGAAGAGACCTACAACAATCATATAGTCCAACTGCCTGACCAATTCAGGGCTGATGACCTCAAAGCATGTTATTGAGGACATTGTCCAAATGCATCTTAAACACTGACAGGCCTTGGACACTGATTACCTTTCTAGGAAGGCTGTTTCAGTGTTTTACTACTATCTCAATAAAGAAATGTTTGTTAATGCCACTGTTCCTACAGCCATGGTCCTCCAATTCAAAGCACTGGGCAGTCCAAAGTTTATCAGTACAAAAGACTGAGGGGGGTGGGGTGAAAAAAAAAAAAAAATCACTGAATGCTTCTGATTTTTCTTCATCACTACCAGGTGGATCCCTTCTCTTCATAGTCATCTGTAATCCTCAAAAAGAGTCCACTGGATAAATGAATTAGCCTGGCTCAGTCTGTCCCCCACAAAACAGAGGTGGTAATGTTTTTTTTCTGAGTGTGGCTGAAAGGGGGGAGGCATCCTGTGAAGCAACCAGGCACTGGAGCAACAGCAGAGCGTGGGCCATGTGTCTAGCATGATAGATGCTTATCTCTCTGTTATGAAGCAGTTGTGGTGCTGCCTGTGGAAGCTGCTGGGTACAGCCAGAACAAGTTCTGATGGCACCTCCTGGCATGCTGTATCTCTGACATGGCTTTTGTTGAAGCACCATTGCCAGGCTCTGGTTGTCATTATTTTGATGAATAGCACTCATATATCACCTCCTTGCTGGAGTTTAACTGACATAAGGAACAGAACATGGAAGAAATCTGTGCTACAGAGTGACCCAAAGATAAATGGGGGCATACTTACAAGCTTATGTGAAAAATGGGAGAATAATGACACCTATTTTGCAAAATGTTTGACTTATGGGCCTATAACTCTTAAATCTTGGCAAACGTGCTCCAGAATGAGTTGGAAATATGAGAAATTTACTGCACACTAAGCATTCTTCCCCTAATGAAAGCAGCCAGACTTCCCACACCTCCTATTCCCTCTGCCTGCCATTTATCACCAAGTGAAGAAAGGACAGAAGCTCCAAAGCACATAGGTAGAAATATGATCCTGACTTCAGGTTTTACACCTCAATCTACCCCTTATTTCAGCAGAGGTTGCTTTACAATATCAGCCTATGCAACAGTTCAATTGACATGATAGAGGATGGAAAGAGGAGGGAAGAGACAGGATGTCAAGAAAGGTCTGTTTCTGAAGAGATGTGAGAGAGAAGTAATTTCTACAAAGTGGTTTGTAACTATTGTGCAGGGCTGCTGTTGGCTGAGGGCTGAGGTGACACACACTCTAATTATTCATGCTAACCAAAAGCATAGGACGTGGTGCCCAGTTCCTTCTGCTGCTGCTGCTACTACCACTGTCTTCTCAGAGTGGCTTCAAACACTACCCTGTGTTCCAGGAATGGTAACCAACCAAATTGTCTAGATCTAGAGATGAGAAGGATCTGTTCTGGGAGGCAGCCAAAGGAAGGTGGTCCGAAAAAGCTCTGTGAAAGCATTTAGAGATGGAAACACTATAGATACCCCTTAGGAAACTGGAACCAGTAAAAGTAAAATGTGAGGCCATAGGGAGAGGAACAGAGTGAAAAGGTGAGGGAGCTCAGGCAGAGTGAAGATTTGTTTGCTCTGAGTGAATGAAGTATTTTGCCTATACAGAGCCAAAGGACTATAAAGTTTCAGTCTGCACTTGTTTTTAATGCTTATTATTTCTTGCCTTGAAAGAAGAGTCCTTTATACCTTGACAGAAGAAACAAAACAGGCTACCAGAAAACAAGCGAGGCGTGAACTGCGATAAGAACAAGGAGAGATCTGTTTACCAGGCAGGATGAAAACATAAGTAATTAGCTTACCAACAGATAGAGACTGCTCAATCAAAAGGCAACATGATGCACAGAAGACCTTTACTGATGGACAAATAAGAAACTATTTCAAGGAGATCAAATTTAAACTCATCTAACAAGAATTTAATGATACTCTGTCGTTAGTAATTCAGATAGCTCTTACAAAAGATATCACCTGCATTATCCAAAATTTTCCAATCCATTTTATTATTCATAAAGTATTCATCTGGCCCTTTGCAGTGAACCCCAGGCTGAATGGGGATGCTACTGGTTAATGAACATCCTGTTCAGACCTAGAGTGGATGAGAGGTGGCCTTAGGCAGAGTCACAAAAGCAATTCTGTGAATTTAAAAAGGAGTTTTTCAGATGAAAAAGAACCGTATATGAAGGTCAAAATACAGGTCAGGATGTAGAAGTTAAGAGACTGCCAGTTCTGATCTAGCAACATCGTATCTGACACTCAGTAAAGTATGATCTCTGCATGTATTCATTTCAAAAGCTGAAATAATGGTAATAGTTACTTAATTCAAAAGGCCACTGTCATGACTAATAGCAAAAAATGTTTATAGAACACTATCAAATTCTTGGGCAGACTATATCAAAGAAATGCAAAGCATTGTTTACATTCACAGAAAACCCCCCCACACACTGAAAATACCAAGGTTGCAAACTCAAGCATTTGAAAGCCAGAAAATTCCAAAATTAAGGGTATTATTAAAATCTTAGTTTAGCTTTGCTGTTTGTGTGTACAATCAAGATCATTATGGCTGAAAAAAACCCTAAGATCATGCCCACTATGTTAAATATACCATATCACAAAGTACTATGTCTACTGATTTTTTGAATGCTTCCAGGGATGGTGACCTCGGGAGCTCCCTTGGGAGCCTGTTTGAATACTAAACCATTCTTTCAGTGCAGAAATTTTGCTTGATATCCAAGTCGAACCTCCCCAGTGTAACTTGAGGCCATTTCCCTTTGCTCTGTCACTACTTGTCTGGGAGAAGAGACCAACTCCCACCTGGCTTCAATCTCCTTTTGGGTATTTGTAGAGAATGATAAGGTCTCTCCTGAGCCTCCTTTACTCCAGGCTAAACAACCCCAGCTCCCTCAGCTACTTCTCATAGGATTTGTGCTCCAGACCCTTCACCAGCATCATTTGCCTTCTGTGGACACACTCCAGCACTTTCATGTCTTTGGCTTCAGTAAGTGGCCCAAAATCCCTGAACACAGGGATTTGAGGTGTGGCCTCACCAGTGCTGAGTACAGAGGGACAATCACTGCCCTGGTCCTGCTGGCTACACTATTTCTGATACAGGCAAGGATGCCATTGGCTTTCTTGGACACCTGGACATTCTGCTGGCTCATGTTCAGCTGCTGTTGACAAGCAATCCCAGGTCCTTTTCTGCTGGGCAGCTTTCCTGTCAGTCTTTCCCCAGCCTGTAGCTCTGCATGGGATCACTGTTACTCAAGTGCAGGACCTGGCACTGTTGAACCTCATAAAATTGGCCTGAGTTCATTGATTCAGCCTGCCCAGATCCCTCTACAGGGCCCTCTTGTCCTTCAGCAGATCAACACTCCCACCCAACCTTGTGTCATCATCAAACTGACTGAGGGTATACTTGATGCCCTCATCCAGACCATTGATGAAGATATTAAATGGGACTGGCCTCAAAACTGTGCCCTGGGGAACACCACTTGTGCCTAGCTTCCAGCTTGATTTAAGTCTATTCACCACAACCCTCTGGGCTTGACCAGTGAGTTACAGGGTATATTGCAAATATGACGTGTTGTGTCAGGAGAGTACATGGCAGCAACAGGGCAAATACACTCCCTCTGTCAACATATACATAGAAGGCATCATGCACAGACAAAGGTGACAGGCTCACTTGCAGGGATGTGAGTGGAGCTGGCTGAAAGCCTAAACAGACATGAACCCAAAAGTTTTCCATAGAAAAAGAATTAATTATTTAACAGTGTGTGATAAAATATTATGCTGGAAGTATCCATCCTGGTGTGTGTGTGTGTTACAGCAATGGAAAGCAACACAGCACAGAGTAGTATTATATGCAGTGACTGGTAGCATTTTGGCATTCAACTTTTTGTTAGAATCTGGTTTTTTCACTAACTCATTCTGGATTTGTTTTTCTTTCTATTTATCTGTTCTTTTGTCATGTTTGTGGCTTCCCATAATGCTGCTTTTTAATGTCTATATTTCTTCTTTTTTTTCACTCCCTTCATCTCTTCTGATTGTCCGTGCTCTTTTTCCTCTGCTTTTTCCTCACACACACTTCCAGTTTTTCCTCAAAACCCAGTCTTTCTCCTCACTTTTCCTCACTTGTATATAACCTTACTGCGTTATCTTACTGCCATCTTTGCAAGAACCCCCTTAATGCCCTTCTGCTTTCACTTCCCCAGCCCAATGCCTTCAGTTAAAAACCAATTTATCTGGCAAGAACTGCAGCAACAGATTAGCATAACTTTGATAACAAACTTCACTGTGGAATTGAGAAGAGATCCAAACTAAGAGAGAAAAAAAATCAACAGATAGAAGAGGTCAAGAGAGTTTGCAAATACCACAGAGCTCAATGAAGCATCTCCTTGAATCCCTGACAGTCGTGCTGCCTGAATGTCTGTGTGGCAGCCTGTGCAAACTGGATGGAGGCTGCCCAGAGCTCAGCCTCTTCTTCCTCCTTAATGGGATTTCTGTATGGAATTATCCACAGGAAAGTTAGGCTCTAAGAAAGGAAATACAATTCAAAGTTGAGTGTGTAGTGAGCAAACTTGATAAGAAATACTGCAGGGGAAATGAAATTTCAAAGAGAGAAATGGGTTAGTGATAAACCTCTCACACCTGAGCAAATTTTTCATGTCAATTAAGCTTGGAATAGGTCTAATAGGTTTCATTGGAGTTACAACACTGTACAAGACACCAGAATTGTCCTACAGTATTTTAAATATTATCCCCCCTTCCCCACCCTGCTCTCTACAGCATGAAAGTGTCTGTCTAAAGGACAAGAGTCACATTTGCATGACCCAAGTAACAGGATTCAAAGTGTGCTAATGATCCAAGCTGTTGCATTTGGCATTTTGAAAGGGCAATGCTAGAATCTGAGATTATGGGCACAAAGACAGATTTAAGCAAATCAAATCCTCACAAATATTCCCATATAGCTCACTATCTTGAATTACAATGTTTCTAGAGGTGACATTTAGCTAACTATAGCATTTGGAGCTAAAGGACATGTCTTCCTAAGACAACTTTTTCTTTGATTGCCTGAAATGATGGGCTTTCCCAGGCCAGAGGGGTAGAGCCCACTCTGATAAATGAAGTGGAAACCTCAGTTAAAAACATTAGGTTGTTTTGGATAGAATTAAACATTTCTTTTTTTGGAAGAATACTGGCTTTTGTGAATGCAAAGAAATCAGACTGCGTGTGAGATAAAACATTGATTACATTGGGCCACCCACAGAATTATCTAGGAAAAACAACTGCAGTTTAGATCCACAACCTGTCTTACCTCAGATTACTGTAGGCATGCAAGTCACTAGAGAGCATCACAAAGCATGTTTACACTTCCAGGCTTATATGCCCTTCAGCCAAGCCCATTGCAGAACTCTTCACTTCTATTTCAAATATGAGTAAAATTTCTGTCCATTGTACCAGCAAACCTGCCTGCATTACAACATAGGTTTTTTCGGGCTGCCTGTAGAGATGGGATTTTCAATGATCCAAATGAACTAATTCCTGATTGGCTCAGTTTCGCCCAGAACATTACCACAATAACCTGTGTAAAACATGTTGCAATCAGTGCTTAAAGTACCTGTGGCATTATGATGTCTGCAGATAATCCAATCACCTGCGATGGAAATGATATAAAGAGCTCGGGTCACCCTGATCTAAAGAGGGGTGCTGTCCCTGTGCCACAATGTGTGTAAGAGAGACTGATAGGTAGAGGGACTGAACCTGTTTCTCTTTTCTTTTCCAGAGAGAGGAAACTGAGACAAGGCTTTGCAAAGACTTCCCAGGTCAGCACATCCTGAACCCTCTTCCCAAATGTCCCTTATTTTCACAAAAAAAGGCTCCAGCCTAATTGTTCTCAATGGACTTGGCTGACAAAACTTGGTCTTCTTCCTTTGCTTCCAGCACAAGAACAGCAGCACAAATTCATTGTCCCAGAAACATCCTCCTCATCCTTACCCAGAACTCTCCAAAGGTGTCCGATATGGGACTGCCAGCCCCTGGTGGGACCTTAACATCAGAACTTTCATCCTTTGACTTGAGTATATGGGACGTGAATGAAGCATTATGCTCATTGTCATACATAAGCATACAAATTCTGAAGTTCATTTTGTCACCTCCATGATCCAGGCTGGGCTTCCCAAGTTACTGGTTATTTGAGAGAAAGTGAGCCCACACTCCCAGAGGAACAGCTGTTCAGCCCTTGGGTCCTTTGCTAGGAATGTCTCTCACTTAACCTTGTCCCCAACCATAATGTCAGTCTGACATATTACTCTTTCAAGTGTTTCCAATGCGTCCTGAGAGACTTCACTACCTGATACAGGCTTTCACCTTGTTTGGATTGTTAAACGTGTTGTAACTGCTATGAGGTACTCAGGAAGGTGACTGATACTTTCCAGGACTCCCAAGTGGCAGAACAGTGGCTATAATTAACTGTAACTTGTTTTTCCTCCTTCCCTCTCTTGCTCTGACTCTCAGAGTACATGCAACAACGCATATCATAAGTGAGCACTGAAGTGTGACTCCAGATAAAGCTGTTGTCTTTGCTGAAAATAAAAACAAAAATCAGCCCAAAATGCAGTAGGAAACAGCCAGATAAAGTTTCAGATAAAAACAAAAAATCATTACACTCATGATTTCCCCAACAGCATTACTTTCTGTTCCCCAAGGAACAGCTGTTTTCAGACTAGATTAGCATCACTCTACTGCTGACCCTTCAGAGTAAAGTTTCAGGCCAGCTGCTTCTCAAGTTCTACATAATTTACCATCTATATTTTTGTTGCTGTTGCCAATCATTTTGAGTGCAAAATAACACTGAGCAAACCACCAATTCCTGCTCAACATGAGAGAGATCTCCCATCTGATTCTCCAGGCATCCATGCCACACAACTATCAAAGAGAGATACTAAGCTGATAGCAGTGCATCTTAACTTGGGGAATTCAAGACTAAGGGCCATGTTCTTTGTCACTGTTACATTTCCAAGGACCATCAACTTCTGTCCCACAGAGGATAATACTCAGGGAGAGAGATCAACTTATCCTGCCTCTTCTGCTCAGCTGGCAGGAGCAGGAGCAAAACTACTGACAAGTAATAATACTGTATAAAATAAAGCCCCAGTGTAGCCTCTACTCCATGACACTAGTTTGGAAGTTTGATCCACCACAGGAACACCACCATCAATCACAAAAAGAACGTATCTCTGTAACAGACAGCTTGTTATCAGATTGCAAAGCAATTGTAAGAGTGTCTTGATTTTCTGTATAGCTAAGCACAGATACTGAGGGATGGCGTAAATTATCTGAGGCTACTGCAGTACCAGATACAGAACCCGTGTGTTTTCAGGCCCACATTAGGGTAAGCTGCCTCCCTTTCCAGGATTTTCCTTACAATTGTATGCTGCAAAGGCCACCTACTCCTGGCTCATTTAGGGTGACAGACCTTTGTCTCACTTCAGTGTTTCATCATAGTTCTCTGAATATGAGATACTTAACAGCGATTTTGTCGCCGTATCTGTCCAGCTCCATTATCCCTGGCTGTGGTGTTACAGGTCATCTGTCGGTAGGCTTCATCTGGATTAGAACTAGGTCCTCAGCCCAGATAGCAAGGACCTTCACCTACAGTGGTTCTTTCCCTGCTGAACATCTTTCAGAACCTTTTGCCAGTAGTGCCTTGTGACATTTTTCAGCCTTTTTTCATCCCCTGCTCTCCCCTAGGTTTTTGCTTCTTGGCACAATTTTGCAGCACGACACCAGCAAGGGTGTTTATTTTGGTGACAATTGCTACGTCTATTGCAGTGCTTCCTGCACCACTGTATGAGGAACATTGTCTATTGGTTGCATTTGATGAGTGACACCTGCTTTGTATTCATGGTTACCCTTGCTTTCTCCCAATGCTTGTTGCTTTTCCAGTCAGAGGTGTCCACAATGTTTTACTGGGATAACTTTGGAAGTCAAACTGAAGAATGAATATGGTAGCCAGTAGTTTTATCTGGCTCTGAGTGTGAACTGTTAATATGGCAGGAAGTAATTTGCAACAAGCCTTTTCTCTGTGCTCTTTCTTGACTTCATAGCTCTAGCAAAATATCTTTTGTGACCCATTAGAAAGCAGCATAAGCCCTTCTGGTGCAGGGACATGATGCTGGGCATGGGCAAAAGAAAGAGTCCCTGGGAGTAGTTTGACTGCTATTGCTCTGTGAGATGGGAACGACTCATAAAAAAGGAAGTTCATTTCAATTCTGCACCCCTGAAATCTGGCTTACACTTACCTTGTTCGAGAGATTCATATTCTCCTGGGAAGGTACCAGCTCTCCAAGGCCTAAATTGCAAAATGCAATGTCTGTCATGCAATATGGGAAGAGCACTAAAGGCTCTTCTTACAGTTGTCAGGGCTGTGAGCTTTGTTCTTTTTTAATGCAACGCCACTAAAAGCAATAGGCCTGTGCCCACCAGGGAATAGTGTCCCAGAAACTTCGGCAAGAGCAGAAGTCATTAACCAGTAGACTGAGAGTAAATAAAAAAGAGAAAGCTCTTTCAGCTTCCTGATTCCCTTCCTCCAAAGGGATCCTGCCCTGTTTATCCATCATTTTACACTACAACCATTAAAATTTGCTGACTGACTTGTTAAAAACACTAGCTAGCTTTTCCACACAGTTGCTAACACAGTAGGCAAAGATGTCCCTTACAGAGAGGGGCAGTAACTTTTGTACTGAGAGAGAGAAGAAGAAGACGAGGTTACAGCTGCACCCACAGGAGAAAAATATGTGGGACAAGGTGTCATATCCAGAGGGGTGAAGTCGGACCCTGCCTAGCTGTCACCAGAGAGGCAGGAAAGCAGAGCCACCCATGGGCTGCGTTTCATAAAAAGGGAAGGAGAGACTGTGAAGAGCAGAACAAGAAAGCTGCCAAAGTCCCTCCATGTGCCCCTCATCACCCACTTGGAGCAGAAGCCAGCAGAGGGCAATGCCAGCCCACGTACACACCGCTCCACTCACAAAAGCAAACAGGGTGGCCCTGTCTATCAGCTGGTGTCCCCACACTGTTTGAAAACTGTGAATAAAATAGGATATTTCCCCTTTGCAGACCTGTGACATTCTAGCCCTGATTGTGCTCACTCTTTCACTGATACAGCCCTGAACATCTTTATGTGCCATGGCACAGGGAAACAGGGACCTGGAAGTGCCTGTTTGGCCTATTCCATACAAACACTTTTTATTTTTAATCAGTCTCACAGCTGGTGCATTGGCGTTCCTGAATCACTTGCTATGCACAATGCTCTAAGTTATTTTCTGCTGTCTTTCAGCGACAAGGTAGGTAAATGATAAGCAGTTTTGTCCTGCATGATTTCTCTGTACTTTTAGACTATGCCTGATTGAGCCTTTAACACCTGGCTGTGCAGCTTGACATCCTTAATGCTTTCAGAAAGGTGCCAAGCAGAACTGCAGTCTCAACTAATAGAGCACAGAAGAGAGGTGGATATGAGCTCACCCACCGAGGAGCTACAGCCCTGAGTCATTCTTTCAGGCTATTGCCTCTCCCATCAGCTGTTCCCAAAAGTAAAGCAGTCAAATTTTGAACTGTTGCAAAAGTTATCATGCATTACATAATAATAAAATGTTGCCTGTATATGACTATAAACTACAGATCATGGCATTATAGACTGCTTTATGCAGTGACAAACAGAACACAACTAAGAAATACAAGGAAAGGAGTGCTTGGTGTGCAGGGAGAGCACTTGAAAGAGTGCCTGGGCTCACTGGACTGCCAGAAAGAGTTGGGAATGAGGTGCCAACGGGGAAGCAATTCAGGTTGATGCTTGGGCAGAAGAGAGATCTGATGGGTGAGAGCTGCAGGAATTTCTCTTTGGGTTGGATTAGCTACAACGAATCAAAGAATCATTCGAGTTGAGAGGGATTTTAAGAGTACCTACTTCCAGCAACCCTGCCATGGGTTGGGACACATTCCACTAGACCAGGTTGCTCAAAGCTCTGTCCAGCCTTGTCTTGAACACTTCTAGTGATGAGATATCCACCAAAACCCTGTGCAGCCTGTTCCAGTGTCCCACCACCCTCAGTTTGCAAAGCCTTGAGAGAGGCTGTGCACTACTGTGAAAAACTTGGCTCCTTCTTTATAACCTTCCCCTAAAAATGCAAGGGGCCTGTGGTTATGGCCCTTGAAGTCTTCCCTTTTCCAGACTGAGCAAGCTCAGCTTTCTCATCTGCTCCTCACAGAAAGAGAGCTCCAGTCCCTAATCAGCTTGGGGACCCTCCCCTGAACTCACTCCAGTTTATCAATGTCTGGGCCCAAAACTGGGTGCAGCATTTCAGACGTAGCTCAATAAGTGAGATAATCCTTTCCCTTGACCTTGTTGGCTGTTCTGTTGTTGATGCAGCCCAGGAGGCCAGCAGCCATCCCTACTGCCAGGGTTGCTGCTGGTTCTCACTCAGCTCCCTGCCCACCATGACCCCCACCCAGGGTCTTTTCAGCAGCGCTGCCCTCCTGGCAGGCCAGTCGCAGCCTGGGCTGCTGCATCGGGCTCTTCCTCCCCAGCCGCAGCACTCAGCACTTGCTCATGTTGCATTTCCTAAGATTTCTGTAAGCCCATGCCTTTATTCTGTCTAGGTCCTGCTGGACAACCATCCAGCCCACTGCCATCACCAGCTGCTGTCACCAGCGTTGTGTCACCTGTGAACATGATAAATACATACCTTGTTGCCTCCTCCAAATCACTGGTAAAGTTGTTAAAAGGGACAGTGCCAGAGAAGACCTCTGCATTACTCCACTTGTTTCTGGCCTCCAGGTGAAGTGAGATCCATTAACCACTTCATTGTACCAATCTCTGAGCAGAGGTTGGTGCACAGGAACAGGGACTTCCCACTCTCAGGTGTCTGGTGAAGATGTGGACAAGCCCCTTACCAGTTTCCTTCCTCTCATTTCCTTACTTTCCTCATCCAGTCTCTTTTGTGGAGTAAAGAAAAAGCTACCGGGCCAAAGAAACTTAATAACCCATTGTCAAAGACTGAATTTTTTTTTTTTTTTTTAAATGTATAACAGCCTGGAGATAACATTTAGGAACACTTCACCCATGTCAAATATGGATTTTTAGTATAACTGAGGCATTTCAGGTTGTTTTACTTTTCTAGTTACTGACACATTTACAAGCCACTTACTCTCAACCTGCTTCAGATAATTCAGTTCTAAAATGGGCTAAGCCCTCTTTCCCACATCATAGGACTCTGTACACAGAGTATGGATATTCAGAGAACATTAACTATTACAGCCTTTAGTGTAGGTTTTCAGTATTGCTTCTCATCTTGATCCCATCTCCTGAACTCTGCAGTTGGGATAGGTACAGGAATGAAAGTACCTACAAAGGCACCACCACAGTACTGCCATCCTGGGAGTTAGTAGACTGCTACTTCCTGGAAAATTTGGCATGGCATATCAGCTCCAAAAGGACAGATCCTGTCACACATTTCTCACTTTGTCAAAACACATGTACATATACAGCTCTGCACCTCTCTCTTCTAGTCAAAGTCAAGCAGATACGTGACACAGGCTGAAATATTTTCCTTGTCAATAACCAAATGCTCCAGCTCCTGTGCCCTTAGCTTTGCAACAGCTTGTAAAGCAAACTGCACTGAGTGCTGGAATCAGCAGTAGAATCCCATCTGATTATTTTTTTCTTTTTTCCACAGGAACAGCTGGGTTAAAAATCTTTGACTAACAAGTTTTCACTGCCATACTAATCACTTTTCTTAATCAAATCAATGAACCATCCAATTTAAATCTGTTTCTCATGGAACAGACACTTCACAAAGATTCAGGTGTGATAAATAACCACCAAACTTGAGACACCAAGCTGAAAGGGGCCCCCAGCTCCCGATTCCTGCCTTTTCTGACAGCCAGAGACATGAAGGAAACAGTCACCCAGCTCAGGGTCAGAGCTGTGACTGCTCCTCAGTATGCTGGGGAAGGGCAGATAAACTGCTGAGCTTCTGATGTGTTTTGTTGTAGCTGAGGGGAGTAGCTGCAGCACTGCGGCAGAAGGACTTTTACAGGCTCCAGCTGAAAATTAAACATCCTCTTGTTGTTTTAAAGGATATTTGAAGTTAAGGTCCTATGCCTCACACTTAACTGGAATGAACAGAACTGGTGAGCTGCTCAGAATAAACTTACCCTCTCAGCAGGGGGAACACAATGAAATTAAGCCAGACCATGCCTAGGCAGACGTTTCTATAGCATGGCAATTCCCAGTCAGAGAAGAAAGCTCTGTTCCATGAACTGCTTCAACGGATGGTACCAACCCCTGCTACTATGTTGGAAAGGAAAAGTATGATAATTCTGTGTTAATGGATTCACTGCATGGGGACATAGTGGCACAGATTTGTGCCTCTGCTCTCTCCCTTCTGAGTAATTCTAAGGAAACCACGGAGCCTCATTGAAATAACCCAAGATTTCCCACACTCTCTGCCAGCCTGCGGCACCTCAGAGGGACATTGTGCAAAAATCATCTCTGTGAGTACAGTAGCACACAGAGAGCAAGGAGAAATTTACCATGGCAGTTCTCCCCACACTTGAAATGTCCTGTGGTTTGCAGACTTTCAGCTTACCCCTATGAAAGCACACAGCCTTACTACCCGAAGAGCCACTGCATAATAGAAAAATACAAAAAGAAGTGAAGAAAGACTGAAGGCAGTGTCTGTAAAACAAGAACTGAGCTCCAAGGAAGAACATCACTTAAGGCTTGAGAACAGGCAGTGTTAGGTTAAAAAAATTAAATTAATAGATGAATAAATAAATGATGTCATTATAAAGTGACATTTCGGGTCCTTGGAAGCTGTCTCTGCTGTTTGATGGAGCAGTATGGCATCCTTCTGAGTTGTGATGCTTATTCCCTTATTAAAGTAATTTTGGAGCTGAGCTGACTGATGTGTTAAGGGAACATGTCATGTTTGTTTCCTTTTGGAACTGAGTTTCTTTGTAGAAGCCTCTGAAGATGCCCATAGAGCACCATCCACAGAGACACAATGAATGAATCTTCTTGACCCACAAAGGGGTCTCTCAGCAAGAGACTGCCATCAAGATGGAAGCTTAAAGGATGCCTGCAGCCTTCTGCCAAACAAACATGTAAAGGCTGGGTGCCCTGTGACCAAGCTGTCACATGACATGTTGTGGCTGGGGCCTATGTGCTCTTATAGGAGACCCCCACACATCCCCAGCCCTGCCCACCAAGATGCAGCCACCCTAAGCAGCCTGACAAGTGCTGCTAAAAACCTTTAACTGCCTTAACATGGACAACTCCTGTAGTACTTGCAGCTAGTGTTTTGTACATGCCAGGGGGCAAGTTCCCTATTTAGGAAAAGATTAGTTACAGGTTATTAATCTGGCTGAGGTGGTATTATGAAATACGTAAGACAAACAAGATATTTGGTAATTAACAGACCTCTGTGATGAGCCTGCAATCTGAATCAGAGGATGTTGCTTTGCTCCTTAAACCTTCCCTAATGGTTTGTCCAGGTAATCCTGATGGACAAGCCTGACTTGGCAAAATTCCCCTGGACTTCTACAAAACAACACATCAGTAAGATATAGCAGCAGTGCAGGTCTCTCAATTTCTTTACCACAAACTTAAGTAAATTTTTCCCACTTGCTGCAAACATTGCTCAAGCTGGGCAGGTAATGAGCAGATGTGCGGGTGTGCACACGTGCTCCCCCAGAAATGAGAATCAGCTGAAGAAAGGACAAGGACTTGGGTCTCTCTAGAAGCAGTGCTGAAACTAACAGGGTGGTAACAGGTGGGTTGTTCCCTGAAAACAACATGCAAGAGCTCTTCTCAGAAAGAAACACATGGGAGTCCTCAAGTGCAAGAATAATCCAAGGGCATGATAAAGGAAAAGCAACTGTATGTGGATTCCAACACTTGCCTGTGCAGTTCAGGAAACAACTGCTTCTAAGAACTGTTGTTATGCCCTGAAGCAGAGGATGAATTGAACCCATTAGAGTTGTTCAATCTTCTCTCTGGTGGCCACTTCAAAACGGTGGCTTTTGTTTAAGAAAATGTGTACTGCACTGATAATTGCAAATATTAACCTTCAAATTCAGAACCCAACATAACTGAAGATGCTGTATCAGCAATAGCCTGAAACAAGAGCTCTGAGAGTTTGTTGTCATTTACCACCTGAAATTACCAGCTCTGGAGCCAGGGAAGTGAATGTCAGCAGGATCCCATTTCTCTCCTGGTATGCAAAGGCTATTCAATGACCAGCTGATGCTACAAGTTTCATCACAGGCAGTATTTGGATTACTACAACTAACACCCTCTTTTTGACTTTGCTATGAATGAGGTATGCTTTTATTCATGCACAAACACAAAATTACCAAGATTAAAGTTTTGAGGATATCCCAGCATCTGGCTTATGAAATCCAAATTTTGACAGGTGAGTTAGATTTTGATTTTCCTTTTTCACACAGATACTGCATACCTTACAGCTATCTTGACCATACAGGTCAAGGTACAGCATGTGATTCATATCATCATGTAAGAGTTATTCTTGAGGTATAATTTGGGCAGGGGTAGAAGGGAGAGAAATTGTAGACTGTGCTGGAAAATGAAGAAACGGTAGCCAGATTTGTTCTGTGGAAACCTGAGATGGAAATTCAAGAGGCAGACTGGTGAGATACATAACCCTCTTTCACGCCATTTTAACAGCTAAACGTGTGGCAGAATTCTCATCAACATCTCCAGCCTAACACCTGTCTCTTGAGCAGTGCAACACACCCCAAGGCAGCAAACACAAACACATCCCACATCTCTCTGTCCAATCCAGCCACCAGCTAGCCTCTCTTTTAAAGCAGCTTGAAGATGAATGCAGTTACACAAAGACCACCAGGAATCACAGAGAGAGAGCCTAGAGGAGAGCTGGTACAGAAGTAGGTTAATGTCCCATCACGACTTCAGTCTTGGGAGCTCAACATACCCCCTTTTCATGAAACTTTAACTTCTGACCCCAGGCTAAACACGTAATCTGCCCTGCTGGATCTGTCCTGGAGTGTTAATATTTAACACAAATCCTAAAGGAAGCACTGTTCTTTATTACTTGTTTGTCAGAGGTGGATGGATAGGAAGGGTTGTGGGTAATATGGAAATGGCGTAGGCAGAGGATCCCTTCTGGGGGCCTGATTATTGAAAAGCGGCTGCTATTTACACACTTAATGTCATTCAATTCTTGCACCTGCTCAATCATTCATTTCCCAGTGCAAGCCAGCTCTGCCTTGCTGCAAAGTCAGGGAATTTAAGGGAGTTGCACCTGCAGGTTTTCTCTTTCTCTGCAATGATGGCGGAGTTCAGCTTATGAAACTCCCACTTGTACATTTCCAGCCCTTCATCTTCCTTTTCTGTAAATTCTTTTTCTACCTATTTATAGGTATATATACTTTTCCAAGTATTTATGTTTCTGACAATGAATCCAAACCCCTCTCTTTCTAACTCTTGTTGGACTCCCAGCCTGTTCCTGCACCACAAAAAATACATTTGATTCTGTAATTGTCTAAAAACACCCAAGAAATTCAGCTATCTTCCTAACCTACACTAGTTTTTGTTTATATTCTATTCAATCTTTTAGAAAAGCTCCATATCCTACATCCAGGGACATCTTATTCTTTATGATCTCCCTATGAAGGTGTATTCTGTGTTGTCACTCCCAGCAAGCACACTTTTATAGTAGATTCTACTTTGAATATTGGTTAAAAAGAAGACCTAAAGAAACCACAAAGGATTATGCAGCTGACCTGTCTTCTCACTCTTGCCCCAATGTCCTTTCTTGTTAATGAAGTTTTGCAGAGAGACCTTAGACCACCAAGTAGAAAGGAAGCAGGAAGGAAGACAGCTATAGTCCCATGGTTCTGCTTATAAGTGCTAAAGGACAGACCAGCTGTAAATTAAATTAGGGGAGATGCTGTTGCAGCTCTGAGCACCTGAAAACCCTATCAGCAAGGGTTAAGTATTAGAAAAGTGAAGGCTTCTGGTTTTTTGCATAGTTTTTTTCTATTATCAAGAGAAGGACTCCCATATAATGGAAAATCCATGCTGCTACATAGCAGATAAAGCCTTTGCAATACTGACCTGTTGGATGGATTTACTGCCGTGGTGGTGGTGGTGAGCTGTTGTTCATTGTAGACTGTCCATCTGCTTGCTGTCATACCCATATATGAACTGAATAAACTGCCCCCATCTGCCAAAGTCATGTCTTTGATTGCAGAAAGACAACAGCAGGAAGAAGGTCAAGGTCAAGTAAAGAAGATAAACATACGATTAACTGAGCAGATGATGACTCACCTGTCTTCAGTGGGAACAGCCTTGTACTAATGTGTCTGATTGAACCAGGGTTGAAGGGATAAACCAGCTTAAAGCGAATGACAATGCAAAATCAAAAAGCAGTAAAAAACTTAAAAGATGAAAGCAAAACAGCCCATGACCTCTCTCTTTCTGTAGCTGTCTGAAGAAACAACAGCTGGTAGGCTCCTGAAACCAGCATGTGTCAAGTCAGACAATCAAAAGGAATTGAGAGGATTATTTCACAATTTTATTGCACAATTGAAAATTTACCTTTTTGTTTTTTTCCCTTTTAATATTTACAAGCCATTTACTTTGCACACACAATCTAAACAGCATTTTCCCCAATAGAATTGTCACCTAGAAAACTTACACACGGACCGAAGCATACATGTAAATTAGGTTGTGTTAAATGCAAGTTGCCTCAGTCTGACCCTGGAGGTGAAGGTGCTTGCATGATGGGGCAGCAGAAGGAAAGAAGACACATTTTTCTTTTTTCCCTGGAATATTTCCCCAGACTGGGGAGAGAAACATGAGTTTGGTATTAGTTGAAGCAAAAGGACAGCCAGCCAGGTAATATACTGACAGGGTGTTGAGTTGAAGATTCAAAACCCTTCAATGCCATGAATCTTGTGAGAAAATTACAAGCCTTGATTCATGCAAGGTTTGCCCTAAAGGTCATGACAATCCAGTTTTCCCCTGGAGAATGTAGAATCACCTTGGCCATGACAGAAAAGGAATGAGGTTTGAGTGTTAAAAAGGAACACATGAGAAAAGCCATTACTGGGTGTTTTTACCCCTTTTTTCTCACAGCTTTCTTACCTGCACTTCTGGAAATTTGCTGGCTGGCACATGGCAAACAGTGCCCCTGCTCTCTGCAGAGCTGCACAGTGATAATGCAGTGAAAATCCTTGCAGCAATGCCAGGGGTAATATTTTAACCACCATTATGAGGCCCTCAACTCTGTGCTGAAAATGAGTGCTTTCCTGGCTGTTAGCACAAGCTGTCTGTCACAATGTGTAGCACAGTCTCTGGAGTCCACAAATCACTCCCCTCCCATGGCTGATCCACCCACATATTCCATCTTAGAGATTGTTGTTCTCAAGTTTGTCAGCTAATATTAAGTATAAGGCCTTGTAGCACTTACTGCTTAGTTTCCAGGGGATTTTGACACCTACAATCTTAAATGAGTAGGTGGTAGCTCTAAAATTGGTGCTCACTGGCCCAGATTTGTCTTGTGTTACTTTGGGCAGGTATACACCTGAGGCACCTTGCATGTAACCTTTTCTGATAGTCACAGAGCCAAGGGTAGTGTGGGGCTTAAGTGAACTGAAATGCCCTCTTCAGAAGTGCTGCTCACTCCATTGACTATCAAAAGAAACTAAGGGGATTGAAAGGATTGTCCAGCACCAGTACAGGCTGCCCAGGAAATTGGTGGAGTCACCATTCCTGGAGGTATTTAGAAGATGTGTAGATGTGGCACTTAGAGACATGGTTCAGTGGCAGACTTGGCAGTGCTGAGTTAACAGTTGGACTTTACGATCTTAGAGGTCTCTTCCAGCCTAAATGATTCTACGACTTCATGACCAACTTCTACACCATGGGTCTCAGACATCTACCAAGGTGCATGGGCTTAATCTGCATGCAAATGGTTTCAGCTATGCACCTAAACACCTAAGGATTCTGGCATTGCAAGGTACATTTGGTATTCAGATCACTTTGGTGCTACATTTCTTCAGGTTTTAGATACTCTGCTGCAGGGAGAAGAAACAAAGTGATGCCAACATGACCTATACTGCATTTGGAAAGAAAGGGAGTGTTTGTAGACTTGGTGAGTGCCTGTCCATGATTTGGAACCACTCTGCTGGGAGGTAGCTTTGTGAAAGGCAATCCAAATGCTTTTCAGACAGGAAAAGCGAAACCAATGGTTCAGACTAAATGATCTCTTCCAAGTCTTCTGAAGTTATTGCTTCTTCCAGAGCCACACCATTGTCATTTTATTCATGGCTACCAACTCTTCGTAATGTGTCAGGTCCTAAGCAACCTGATCTTGGTTTGACATTAATGGTATTAAAGCCTGAAGTCTCTCCTATCCCCCAGCAGCCCAACTATTTTTTTTTCTCTTATTTTTGAACCATGTTCTTGCTGGTTTAAGGGAGGCAGCAATAGAGAGATGTCTGTTTTCTATATAATAGTCATAACCAGATCCAGCACTGTGAAAGCTGTCTATAGTGTCTTTAAAAAGTACCTGTCAACACCTACTTAAGGCTGGTATAAACATGGATTCAGGGGTGCAGCAGAAGGGAATGTGAAGAAAAAGTGAAAAACCCAAGAATGGGCTGGCTGAAGAAGGATCCTTAAATTGAGCCATACAGAAATAGTGGGAAATTAGTAAACAGTAGAAACCTGTGCCAAAATTTCTGGTTTGAGAAGGTTACCTTCATAAATGCTGCTGATTAAAGCCCCATTGGACTATTTACAATGACTCTCTTCCTCCTAAAACAGTATTTTTCTAGAAGATCTACTGGTGTAGAGGACAGAAGTCTGAACAAAATGAATATGTTAAAAATAGAACAAAACATATCAAACCCATTGTAGAGCTTCAAATTAGAGAATTTTCTCCCAGGTGTAGACTTGGAGACTAAAACTGAAAAAAACCTCTGCAGAATAAATAAAAAAAACAACCCTGCCAGAAACACTGCTCTAGTAATGAACTCATGCAGTGGTCTAGAATAAGCTAGTAGATTTTCATACTTACTGGAAGAGACACTGCTAAGATAGAAATAAAACCTGTGATAGCACAAAGGAAGACAAGAATCCCCCAGGCTACAGGAAAGGCTGTCTCTGCACTAACATGGTACTGAGGACATCTCAACAATCCCTCAGTTCTATTCTTAACCACAGACAATGCTGTAATGTTTTCCGGTCTGATAGATGCAGAAGAAAGCTGTAACATATTAAGAAAATAAACAGAATCATAGAATATCCTGAGTTGAAAGGGTTCCACAAGGATCACCAAGTCCAACTACTCGCCCTGCACAGGAAAACCCCAAGAATCATACCATGAGCCTGAGATAATTGTCCAAACACCTCTTGAACTCTGTCAGGCTTGGTGCTGTGACCACTTCCCTGGGGAGCCTGTTCCACTCTCTGGGTGAAGAACTTTTTCCTAATATCTAACCTAAACCTCCCTTGACACAACTTCAGGCCATTCCCTCAGGTCCTGTCACTGCTGACCACAGAGATCGGTGTCTGCTCCTCTGCTTCCCCTTGTGAGAAAGCTGTGGGCTGCTGTGAGGTCTCCCCTCAAGTTTCTTCTTCTCCAGGCTGAAAAAACCAGGTCATCTCAGCCACCCCTCATATAGCTTCCTCTGTAGACCCTTCAGCATCTTTGTGGACAGTCTCTAAACAGCTTTGGATCCTTCTTACATTGCTGCACCCAAAAATGCACATAATATCCAAGGAGAGGCCACCCCAGTGCAGAGCAGAGCAGGACAATCCCCTCCCTTGCCCGGCTGGTGATGCTTTGCCTGATACCCACCAGGAGAGGGTCGGCCCTCCTGGCTGCCAGGGCACTGCTGACTCATGTTCAACTGTGAATATAAACATTTGAACAATATGAATAAAAAAGTGTTTGCAAACTTTTAATTTCACATATGAAAATGGAAATGAAGGCAACAAAACTGAGAAAATATTTGTGCCTTGGGTGATCTGAATAAGAGAGTTGCTTTTAGTACATGCATTTGTTTTGCTCTGTGAAGTGTGAGCAGAAAGATGATGGTGCCTGTATTCTCTGCATTTATGACAAAATCTGGCAGGTTAGTTTGGTGGATATTTTGCATTGGTGATTCTGTGAATTAATCTTTGTGGGTCTTTACAGAACTCATAGGGTTTTTTTGTTGTTGTTGTTGGTTTTTTGTACTTTTTTCCATTTCTTAATTGCCCTTGCTGTTCTTCAAATAAAACTTAACAGTGAAAAATATAAGATGTAAACTTTCCATGAGTCATTTGAATCTGTATAGAAATATTCATTGATATTATGGGCAGAAAGCATAATTTCACTTATCTGCCTGTTGTCTTATTAACACACACAGCAGAAGCTTACTGCTCAGCCCAAACACCGAGTCTCAGGTCAGCTGGATTAATTGGTGGTAATATAATTAGCAAACACTGTGCAAGGTGTAAGTAGAGAATATACATATCTCTTGTTCTCATTCTGAATCAGCAAACTGCCGAGCCCCATCTCTTCCTAACCCCAAGGGGCCTCTGTCACTCACAGCAAGTATACGTCTAAAGTGCAGAAAAGCTCAGAGAAGTTTGTCATCAGAATAATAGACTTCATACTGAACTCACTATCACCATCTAAAAAAACTCAAAAGCAGACAGTGCTGCCGCTTCTTTCCTGCTGCTGGTGGTTATTTCTGACTGGATGAAGAGTTCATGGATCAATCCACACTGGATAGCTTTTCCTTTCCTTATAGCATCACTGAGGAGCACTGCTGGAACAACAGTTCCACAGGCAGATCAAAAGGAGAAATTCTACAAACCTCACTAACTCTAGCTTTGCCTCATCCACTGACCTCAGTCCTGACAATTTAAGAAAGTCTGGGTAGTCCGACTCCTACTGTTATCTTTGCTATTATCTTTTTTCTTTTTTTTCCTTTTTCCTCTGAGCACCAAAGGACCAGTGTGGGAATCCAAAGAACTGAAACAAATTAAACATCTCTGAGCTGAGAATGGTTCAATCTCAGTGCTGACTTTCATGAATTTTACAATCAACACAATTTACTGCAGGTGGGCCACACTGGCCAGTGTTGGTTAAGAAATGCCACAGATCTAGAATAAGCTTAGTGCAATCCACAGATCCTACAAACACGTCTTAGGGACTTCAAAATGCTTATGTCTTCCTCATTCCTCTGGAAAACTGGCTACTTAAAATAAACCTCTCAAGTCCCCACCTCGAATTATTTACTCCATTTTTCAGTGCTTACCTGACAGACTGCTGATAACCTTTAAAGTGCTCCCAGCGATGGAGCAGACATGCTTGGACAGAGCTGGGTTTCACCACTCTTGCAAGTTTAGCTGTTAGCATTCATAGGCTGGGGGTGAGTGCTACAAGGCCTCTGAATGTGTAATTTCCATCAGCTCTGTAGGATCCCTCCACATTAAGAAAAAATTGTAGAACAGAACTGCAGGTGTTCTGCTTAGAAAGCCTGAGAGCACGGGGGATAATTGATTTTCCTAAATCACAGTTTATATCTATCCTCTGGAAAAAAAAAGTCTCACTTTGCTCAGAATCAGGGCTGCTATCATATTATGAAAAGCACAGTGAAAGGAAAAGTAAAAAGAAGTATCACCTAGCTGCTTCATTCACCCAGATATCATCCACTCTGTTCATAGAGTCCTCTAAAAAAACCCTGAGCAAATAATTGTGCAGACTATGTCCTATTATATATATGCCAGGGAATAGAAAGGAGTTGTATGAGAAAATCATCAGCTCCACCAGCAGCTTGAAATTTCAGATCCTCTAAATTCCACGACTGACTGCAGCCTTAGCATGAGTTTTGTGATATAATGGTTAATGTTGAAAATTCACACATCCATTGACTGAGAATTATGTTGCCATAATACTGAGAAACAAGCTTAGCTCAGCTTGAATTACTTGGCCTCGTGTGTTGGGGAATCTCCTCTTGAATACATCTGGTGAAGTTGGGTGTCTAAATCCCTGGCCACTGAATTACCCCAGGCCAGAACTATTTCTTTTGGAATGAAATCTTGTGTCTCATGGCAATGGACCATGGAGTTGTCAAGTGCAGCCTTTGCTACCCACACAGTGACTTCTACTAATCCATATTGCAGTTTTAGGACATTTTAAGTCTACAAAGACAGTAATTTGCTGGGAGCAAGGAAGATGCTCTCATCATATGAGGGGAAACTATACAAAATGAATGTCAAGATACTAAGCTCTTAGCCTGGACTTCAACTCTTTTGCATCCTGATACCCTCAATGAGCTAACACTTCCACTGGAGTATCCACATATCTGAACAAATACTTTCATATGATTGACCAGACAAATAAGTAGTTAGTTGGCTTTCTAATTTTCAGATTATTTGTTCAACTCATTATAATAATTCTACTCTGTAATCATATCCCAAATCCCAAGTAGGGGTAAGAGGAAAATGTTCCAGCCACTTGACACATACATAGCTCCTTTTGAAATTCTCAAGGACTTTGTTGGGTTTTTTTGGGAATGTGTAACTACTGATGAAAACAAATTGCTGTGAAAGCAAGGTATTTCTAAATACAGGTTTGCAGACATTTCCTGAGCCATAATTTGCTGTGCACATCCAGAAGCTTTTTCAAGCAATTTTATATTGTGAAACAAAGTAACAATCTTCAGACAATTCACCCAAGTATTTGGATGTAAACACATCATCTAAATACACGTTATGAATTACTACTGTAAAAATTACTTCATTTAGCTATCAACGCTTCTGCATTTTCAATACTGCAGAGGAAATACTGGATTATTGGCTGGCATTATCCACTAGTGACTTATTTGTTCCAGTCTCAGTCACTGGAATTGCAGAAACTTAGCTGCTTTTTTCTTTTTTTTCCTAAAATTGAAATATTTTTTGAGCTAACAATGATACATTCTCTTCTTAGCACTCCCACCACTGAACGTATTAGGCCTGGTTGAAGTTCATAAATAATGACACTCACCCCACTTGCTGAGCTTGCTTGTTCTGCTGTTGCTGCCCTGAAACCTGAGGAACACCCATACAGTATCTGGCAGAGTAGGAAGGAATGTCCTGAGCAATGCCTAAGAGTAATATCTCTGCTGATTTGCCAGGACTCCCAGTGCTTCTGGTCATTAATCTTTCTCAGCTGAAAACAGATGGGGCCATTAGGCAGGCTGGAGTAATGGGGGAAACTGGCAAGATAGAGAAGGAAATGCATTATCTTCTGGATAGAATTGCACATAAAAATGAGAACATTAAAAATGTATTTTTCATATTTAATTGGACGATGTACGATTATACCTACCAGAAAATAATGTGCAATGTGCTTTGTGCAGGGCATTTATAAAACTCTTCAGCTGTGCTAGGGCCTTATTTTCCCCTGCGGAGAGAAACAGTAGCTACAGTTCTGACATGCTTTTTGTGCTTCTCCCTCTAACACAGAGCTTACTCTGCTGCAACAGCTACTCCAAAGAGCACTACAAAGGGCCTCTGCTTGCTGCAGTAAAAGGAATATGCAGTTTATGAGTTACCAACAAAGTACATGAAGCCTACCAGTACTTTAGGAATAATGTGACCGTATCTCATATTCAGTCTAACAAAAGTGATGTAACTGCAGGTACAGCTGCTAATTCCTTTATGTCAGAGAGTCCAAGATGATGATTACTAACAGAAAAAAATTGTAAAGTGGAACCAGATTGCTCACACGGGAAACTAGCGAGCCTGGAAGGAATTACTAAAAGTAGGATTTGGAAAAAATCTGATAGATACTAAGGACTACCCAGGATAAACAAAGACATTTTCTAGGTCTTCCAGGTAGAAAAACAGGAGATGATGCTTAGCTAGAAAATGATAGGATGTAAAGTACAGCCAAACTTTTGAAGACATATATATATACATATATATATATTTTGCCAACAAAGAAAAATCATGGAAACATATTAGAGGGTTACAATAAGGTATTAAATAATGATAAGAGCTTTGCTCAAAACTTAAACTTGGAAAGCCTGTTATA
The DNA here is from genome assembly GCA_035221455.1 of Xenops minutus. Classification (NCBI taxonomy): domain Eukaryota; kingdom Metazoa; phylum Chordata; class Aves; order Passeriformes; family Furnariidae; genus Xenops; species Xenops minutus. The sequence goes on along the minus strand of JAWWEE010000040.1, from coordinate 52,931,417 downwards.
TCAAAGAGAGAAGCATGAAAACAAAAATAGGAGGATTGTGTGCAAGGCAGCAGATTATTTGGAATAATAATTAGGTCTGAAATGTCATGGGATGTCAGGTGCTGGGAAATACACAGTTGAGGATTTGGGACTTGAAAAGTTTACAGTGACTCCTATGTATCAATGTTTGTAGTGGAGAGAGAAAAGGAAGACACAGAACAAAATGTGTTAAGATAAGAGCCGAAATTAGAGGAACAAACCAATTTTGTTTAAGATTTTATTTCTGATCCCTTGATTAGGAAAAGGATAGCATTTAGGAAGGTTAAAGAGGAAAGTACAAACTCTCAAAACCCAATAAGGTGCAATTCAATATAAATTTAAAACCAAAACTCTATCCTTTTAAAGGAAGAATCAGTGACCCTAATTAAAAGGAACCAGAAAATTTAAATCCTCAGATTTAATGGAGCATTGTACCCCTTAGATGAATGGAAGACAAAGAAATGCTAATATGACTCAATTGGAAATTTTAAAAGTTATTCAGGCCAAATAGGAAACCTACAGAGAATGGAAATACAACTTTGTAAAGCTGAAAGGAAGGTATGTAATACGTAAGATGGAGTTTGAAGAAGCTAAGAGGGAGTCTGAAGAGCAAACAGTAGGAAATTAAAGCTGAAAATGCACATCTGCTCAGTACATAAAACAGAAAAGCAGATATATCTGGTAGGCCACCCCAAACAATAAGTAGAAGAAACAATTAAAGACAGTAAGGACATTGCCAAGAATCTAAATGATTTATTTGCATCAGTCTTCACTGAGAGGGTGCTGGAGTGATACCTAAATGAGAGACTCACACTTTCCAAATATCAAAGATAAGGAGAGGTCGTAGACTGAAGACTTAAGAGAGAAGTTGGTGGAACAAATCAATAAATCAAAGGCATTAAGTCACCAGGTTTCTCTGCTATTTCTTGAAGATTTCAGGAGAAAAGTGAGAATTAAGTAACAAAGTTCCTAGCAAATACTTACTACAGCAGAGGACTGGAAGACAGTCAGTTACAACTGAGCTGGGGATTTTTGTTGCTGTCAGTGGTAGTTTCTTCCATGGTGTTGGAGGAGCCCTGGCAGTTACAATCAGATATGTAATCCTAACTTGCTATTAGGTAACTTGGATGAAATGTGCTAAAAAAACCCAGTCCCCACACCTCTCAAATTATGAAGCACAACCATGACATGACAGATACAAGTCGGTACAGTGCTTATAAGGAAAAAAAAAAGGACTCTTTGTACCTACTACCAATGTTTGAGCTGGTTATACCAGCCAGCACACCTAAACATACCCCACAGGTCCCACAACTCACTGTACAGTCAGGCAAGTAGCAAATTATTACCTCCCTGATTGCCCATCCTCATCACATGACCACTGAGAACAGAATAATGAGAAGGATGTTGGTAATGGCACATCCAAGTAATATACAGGTCTGTGCTACAGGTTGTGCTGATGCAGGGAAATCCAGTCCACTGCTGGGCAAGGAGAAATGTACATCTGGAAATGAAAGTTTTTAATACACATGAAACATAAACACTGAAGGTCTGACTGGAGATTTTATGTAGGTACAACCAGTGTTAGACTCTCTTAGGTCAGCTTTTGGTATCATTCTGCACCTTAGCTAATCAACAGGGATCTGTGCTGCAGGGTTCTTCTCATCCTCAATAGGCACAGTGACCTGGGCCCTAAACAGTGAGTAATACAGAACTTGGGGAGTTAAGATTTTGGGGTTTTTAAAAGAATGTATCTTAGTCAGAACTGAACACTCACTTCTTCCCTGCTCTTTCTAGCTTTTTATGTAATCTTTACATAAAGCTATTAAGAACAGAAAAATAGCTCTTTGGAAAATTATGCAGTGATATATTCTTACGCAGCCAACACTCCCAGGAGAAAAAGTGAAAACTACACATAGTCTCCCGCCCCTTTTTATTTCTTGTCAAAGATTCTGCCTTTTTTGGCTTTTCTTATATATACACAGAATGATGAACTGGTATTTGTAGTTTAAATGTCTGGTTAAACTGCGTGGTTTCCACCGTAACAGAAAGCTCTCACAAAATGTCAGGTTAGAAATAAAACCAAGCTCTAGAGGGATGAGGTGGGGAGGAAAGCAGAAGGTCCAGTGGCTGAAAAACAAAATGGAAAAATCATGAGCAGAAAGCAATGTGGATTCATTTTCCAACTCAGGCAGTAGTATTGATATGTGCGGTTGTAGGGGGATCTGGGGTAGGGAGACAGACACACTTCTCACTGAGTTGTTTCTGCTTTCTCTATTAACATTGCAACAGAAATTACAAATAGCCCTGCAAGGGGTAGTGCATGAAACCTCATCTCTTCATCCCATGTAAACACAACATTAATACTGAAGATAAAGAAAATGGCAAAAAGTCCAGTGTCTTGTTTTCTGCATTTTGCTTGTTAGGTTTTCTGTTCGCCCTCCAGCATACTCCTGTGTGTACCGATGTTGTGAACTTGATCAGTCCACGTTCAAGCAAACACTCACTCAGATTTCCAACGCATTCTTTTCTCCCTCTCGAATAGGGAGTTTATTCCTAACAGTTCTGCTCCTTTTAATTATAAACTCCTTTAACGAAGTAGTTCTGAGACCTCGCAGCAGGCAGCAGGAGAGCACCAAGGCTACTAGTTGCCTTTTTACTAGTTTGTATTATCTGTTGAGCAAAGAAGTCCACTTAAAGCCTAAGGCCCAGAGCCTTCATGGATGGGCAGCACTGAAATGAGCCTACAAATCAATATTCCCCTGGTACAATGTGCCTTACAGGTAAAATCCCATTCTTGCCTAAAAAAGATAAAGAGTTAGAGCCAGGCCCTTTATCTTAGGAGACACACATGAACAAGTTGCTCTGATGAAAACAGACCTTACACTGACAAGTTTTGTTCACTTTCTAGCAGAGCTACTGATCTTCTTTACTGGACCACCAAAACTGAAGATGGGAAAGAAACACAAGGGAGGCATTTCCTTGGCAAGGAAAGGAGCAGCATTTAGGACTTGGGATAAAGGCAGGGTGGGATATAGGGCATTTTCCTGATAAAACAACTAATTTGAGAACAAAAGACCAACCAATACCATGTATACGCCTAAACCAGTAACACACCTTCTCGGGAGTGCAGTATTGTAAAGCGTCCCCTGTGTTTTCAAGGCTAATTCAGACCTTTGGCTCATCCTGCATTAGCAAGGTCATCCATGTTAACAGGGCCCCTGTGAAAGTTCACAGGTGAAAGTTCCCTTTTAGAGTAGTGCAGATTTGAAATTCACAGGACAGCGACCCGAAGATCTTCCTTTACAGATAAAAAGCATGTCAAATTATTAAATAGTAACACGAAATCCTATATTCTGAAGGTCTGTCTTTGCTCTGCACTTAAGAGAGCAGAGTGCATTCCCAGCCCCTGCCCAGTCCCCACCTTCAGTGGCACGGAGGGCACCTGGCCGGCCCCACTCGCAGACACCTCAGGAATGCTAAAGCCAAAAGGCCCGGGGTAATCAGGGAAGGGACGAATGAGCACAGTCCGAAGACATGTCACTTCAAATTTCTACTGTTAGAACTGCCAAGTATGATATAAAAACAGGAAGTATTTCTCAGTTCAGAGTCTGACGACTGGGCCCCACACATGGAGTGGCTCTCCCCGCCGGTGTCCCTGTTTCCCGCACACGGGCTCCGTGGTGCTAGCTGTTGTTCTCTGCCGTGAGATATTTGAGGGCTGCAAAGCCGTAGTGGCGCGACATGTCCTGCTGGAACTCCTCCTTCAGGGTCTTGAGACAGATGCGGTATTGCTTGTTGGAGCGGAACTTGGTGATGTCGAAGCTGGGGGCGTGCGGCATGTGGATCATGTAGGCGTTGGGCAGCACCGTGAACTCGTACTCCTGCGGGAGAAAGAACCAGCCGTGAGGGTGTTCCCCAGCACTCCTGCAATGCACCTCTCCTGCACCTTCACACTCAAACATGCTCCACTATGGAACAGCCCTCTGTGGGCTTCACAAAAAACCAAACCCATGTAGGTATCTCAAACAAGCCTTTGTTGTTTTGTGGGGGTTTTTTTCCAGGTAGCTTTTTCTTTGTTTGATGAAAGATCTACTTTCTCTTTTCATAAAATCAAAGAATGGTTTGGATTGGAAGGCACCTTTAAAGGTTGTCCAGTCCAACTCCCCTGAAATGAGCAGACATCTTCAACTAGATCAGGTTGCTTAAAGCCCTGTTCAACCTGACCTTGAATGTTTCCAGGGATGGGGCATCCACCATCTCTCTGCATGACCTCTTCCAGTGTTTTACTGCCCTCATAAAAAACCCGAACTGTTTTAAAACATTTTACTCCATATAAGCCAAATAATGGGGAAACAACACAAAAGACACACCTGAAGCCATGTCTGCAGCACAGACTTTGCAGTAGTGTGTTTGCAACAAATGCAGCTGTGACTACACAGCATAGGTCTCAAGTGCCCCTGCAAAAACACAGCTTTGCCCCTGCAAATTATCTTGCTTGGGATGCTGGAATAAGCTATATTTACAAAGACAAAACTGCACCACATATGTTGCTTTGCCTACATACTAAGATACTTACAGAGACAAAACTGTCCAAAACTATTTCTAAACCTGCAGTAAGGGGAGAAGACGGTGTCATTTATAGGCAATGTGTGAAAATGAACCTGCTAATTCCATATGCTTTGGGATGTTTTTATGCAAATTAAGTTTTCACAAAGTACGATACTGTGCTAATTCTCCTTCTGTAAAACGACTTTACTAATTCTCTTTATTTATATCTGACCAAGTTCTTTGACACTTTTTATTGTTAAAAAGGATGTTTCATTTGTCTCAATTACTCCTATTAAATTCTTTCAATTTTTATATATGATCATTAGAGAAAAGCTAGAAAAAGGCTGATTCTTATACAAACTGGAAGTTCACTAATTCACATCCTATGATGTGCAACAAGCAAGGATCTCCTGCAAGACACTGTAGAACTCCTGTAGAAAAGGGATGTGAACCTCATTACTCATTACCAAGCAAAGTACCCTAACCACTAGGATGCTCTTTTTTTCATATGGAATTTCAAGAAGTGTGAAATTGAAATGGCAAAGAAATTTTTAATCCTCCACAGGCAAATTTACTATTGTTCTCACAGAGTTTCTATCTCCAGCTGTTGCTGGATTGACTCATTAACCATCTCTACATAAGACACTGCTCAGGGATGGAACAGCTACAGAGCATGCTGGCTTTAGAAGAAGTGGTGCACAACTTCCCCTGGTTTGAAATGTCCAGTCGCTTGTAGATTTAGGCATCTGTGCAGAGACACAGAGAATCTACAGCACAGAGGCAGAGTACTGCAAAATATTTCAGTAGGGAAAGAGACTGATGGGAGACAACAGACTTGTGCTAATAAATTTGAGTGGTTCACCTCTAAGTCTTTCTTCACCTAACAAACTATGATCAAGCCTGAGAAAACTGAAAGCTGCTGCATTATAGCGCTACCAGAAACTATATGTTTGAGCAATACAGCCAAAAATGAAGCCAAATTCAGATGAAAAAGTGAACAGAATGCAATGTGGATCCATTTCCCAACTCAGGCAGTGGTACTGGTGAGCCCCAAGTATATCTAAGGCTGCAGTGCCTTTCCAGAGTCACCTATGAAGCAGTAGCATGTGTTGGGACAGCTAGATGCAGATGCTCTACAGGTGCTCCTTTCTCCTTATGAGAACTGCCCATTCCCTGACAGACAGTGCTAAAGTGGTAAATCTTTGTGCCAATTTACAACATTGTCATAAATGGTAATAGGGCCCTCGAAACTTCTGCTTGGCATGACAAATGTATAGCAAGAGCAAAATAATCTCATGCTCACAGGGGGAACTTATTTAGCTGGAAGATGCTTAGAAGTAATGGGGAATCAAACTCAAAAAAAAAGGCTGGCACCATGGAGTGAGGAGAGCTGAAAAACCACAAACTATGTCTCTAAGGGATCTTAAAACTAAGGGGCAAGGCTACAGAGGAAGATGCATCCCCCTCATACAACCTTTTCTTTGTTCTCTGCTTGTTTCTCAAGTCTGTAATACTGCAGGTCAGGGACTGTCTGTCCTCTGCAGTGCAAACTGTTTAGCACAGCAGTGTGCCCATCCCGCTGAAAGGCCTTCAGGCACACAAAGCCTCCCGAGAAATGGTGAGTCTGCTGCTAAAAATCCCCATTGAAATGTGCCGGGCTGGGATCCTGGAAAATAGGATGGTCACAGTCTAGTTCCACAGTCACTGGAAGAGTGATGACCCATCCCTATCTCCTATATGGAAACCTCTGTTGAAAAGGCAATGCATTTGTAGGAATCTCTCACAGGTTACAAATTCTTTGATTGGAGACTATCATTATCGATGTATTTGTACAGCATCCAGCTCAGTGGGCACCTGCATGTTCCTAGAGTAACAATGATGACTATCTCCACATGGTGTGCTGTTCTGAGGGACAGCAGTGGCCCAGGCCCTTGGTAAGGACTCTGGAATGGACCTCTTGACAGACATGCAGTAGTGAGGAGCAGCGAAGTAACTCAATTGAGAAGCTGCTCTGCCAGCTGGTAACGAAGCCAGCCAAGCAGCTGGCAGCAACCTGATCTGTGGACATCCTAAAGCAGAGGAATGCCACAGAGGAAGGCAGCTGTGCGATCCCATGTCTCCTCCACAGTGATTTTGTGGGAGAATAGTCCCATACCATGTTGCTACAGAGGAAAATTAAACTTCTTTTAAATTTCGAAGGATGGAAGAGTGAGAAAAACAATTTCCCAGAGTTAGTTCCAACCCAATGACCATTTAAAGTATCTGTGCTATGATCAACTTTGAAAAATGTTTCAGTTTCCCATGTGTGAATCTCTATGCTGGGCAGACATCTCTGAAGAGAAGAGTTAAATCCTGAGTGCTACAAGAGAGCTGCCAGTGGGAACATGAGCCTTGTTACACAGATTAACAAATAATAAACCACTACCCTGGCACTCTCCACAACTGATGGTTAATTGATTAGCGTTTGGAAAGTGCACTGGAAAATTACAGTGCTATAGCAGAGCAAATTATTATTAACACTAATATAAGGGATATTTTTTTCCTAGTCTGTAATAATTTTTTTCTCAACATAAGTACGTACAAATTTTTTGGGAGTGGCCTTCTGCAAACGGAGGGCAAGTGGCTGCCAGCTCAAGGTGACCATGTAGTTTCGTAAGCAGGAATAGAAAATATCCTTCCCACACATGTAGCTGCACATAAATACACTGTAACCCACACCCTAGAGACACAGTCTCCCACTAACTTGCTCCTGGTAAGACTTGAGCAGAGAAGGATCAGCTATATTCCAGACTCATAGCAGAAGCCATCACAGGAGGATACAGATGGCCAAAACCTGTTTTTCTGATTAGCATGAAATTCTACTGGTTCAAACGCTGGGATTGAAACCAAACAAAAAAACCACCACAAACCCAAAGTAAAAAGAAATGCCATGACCCAGACCTTGCTGATTAGCACAGTGGTTAGCTCCCAATCCAAGAACAGCGGGGTGATGCAAACCCTGCCTTTTCAGTGAGCAGCAGCACCGTGGGCTCCCACAGAGCCACAGGCACTGCCAGCCTCTAAGATCCAGGTGGGTGGCAGGGACTTTGGCAGCTCTGAGAGCTCTGGTGCCAGTCTGGGACTCCTAGAGCTTTCTCTGCATCCTTATTCTTATAAATTCTGCCCCGCAGCTTCATACCAAATCACAGATCCAAGAGACAGGTAGCCCAAGGCTCAAGTACCTGGATCCTTTAGAGTCTGCTCCATAGCCTCAGACTTTGGAAATGTAAAGACTTTGGCTTTGCAGTGATGTGCCATAAATCCCAGCCAGAAATTGAAGATGCTTGCCTTGGATTCAACTGAAGATTACTTTTTGAATTCTAAATTAGCATTTGGGACTCACCAACCTCTGCTTAACTGAAAAAAATCCAGCTGGGTCTACAGATTCCCTAGTAAGTGAAGGGACTGGCAACAAGTGCTGCAATGCCTCCATCAGGAGGAAGGCACTGTGGGGGTTGTGCCACTGTGAAACAATGACTTTCTCAGCACTGACAAATAAATTAACTCAGACGCAGTTCTCCACTTAATACATGACAGAGATTAGAGTGAGTGTTCCCAACTCCAGAAGCACTCATTAAGGAGCTCAGTAAGGCCAGATGAGCACTTTGGCGATGCAAAGCCTGAAGCCTTTTTACAGGGCACAGATTTCATTTTTACTAACCCTGCCGCACAGCCCTGGGTGAGAAACGCATTTGTCATCTCCTCACCTGTGCATCCAGCTCCATGATGTGAGCTACTTTGTTCCAGCCAAACCCAACAAACCGCCTGTCATACTCCGGGCAGTCCTTCCTCACGACGACGTATGGCTCAAAGTCTGCTTCCCACTCAACGCGGTAGGGGGTGGTGGCTGTTCGCCACTTGGCAAAGTTTGTTGGCGCGTGCCCTTTTGTCCAGACGTGGTACCTTAAACAGACATAAATGGCAGGGACGTGGGGAGGCAATTAGACAGAACGCATCTTGGCAAGGTAACAAAATGTTACTTGTTAGGTGAAATGCTCAAAAATAAGGACATTAGCTTACAGTTCACATCATCGTTTCCAGGACATATTGGAGGCAATTTCTAGGACTATTTCCAGCACGCTTCCCAGAGCTCAGTGCTTAAACACCTCTAGTCAGTGAAGGATAGCGTGAAAACACTACCTCATGCTAATGTGAGAAACAATTACAAAGTACACTGACATTCATCTGCACTACAAAGTGATGTGTCTCGTTCCTGGCAACCAAGTGGCTGTACTGGTCGGTGCTCTAAAATCAGTGTGAAAATCTGTAGCTCAGATAAGGTCCTTAAAATTAGCTATTTCTACACCACAGTGGCATTCACGATCTGTTTTCTATGCAATTTTATAATTTGCCTGAGAGACACCTGCAGCTCTGGATAGATGTTCTGTTTTATTAATTACTGTTATTATTATGGCAGGAACTAAGATGCATATTTAAATTAATAAGTAAAATATTACATAAAGGCTTTCTGCCGTACATTCTACATTGTGGGGAGTACTCATGTGATCCTCAGTAAGGTAATCAATTTGATTTACAGAAAAAGATCCTTTTATACTTGGCTAATTTTGTTTAGGTCACAGCAGGTCTCTTCCTATCACGGCTTGAATCCACCCCATTAGTGCTAGGGTCAATGACTCTCTCGCCCACTTACTCTAACATTTTCCACAAATCAATGAGACAAGCTCTTTCTGCAGATTAATAGATTAAATAATGAAACAAAGGCACAGCAGTTATCTGTATTACAACACTGAGATATGCAACAGAAGGGACAAAACAAATATCCTGCCAGTTTGTAAAGCAAGGTACACTGAATTCACAGGGATGACTCATATGCTAAAAGTGAAGGTATTTGAGCATTAAATATTGCAAGATTATGACCTGAGGTAATGTTTCAACCCCAGAAATTCTTATAATATTGTAAGACATTGCCAAAAGCAGGGATGAAAAATCATAGCCTAGGAGTTTTCACTTGAACTGTGTATTCATATGGCTTGTAACAGGAGAAACAGAGAGGTGTTCAGCTTTGCTGACTCTGCTTGTTCAGGGCAGCTCAGGAGGACAGAATTATTAGGATAGCGCTGGGGTCCCAAGTAATGTATGGTCCTTCATAGGCTGCCTTTCTAAACTGTAACAGCCTTCATCACTTTGGTATCTGGCTTGGGGACCTGGAAAAATAAAACCTTTCTGTATTTAAAAAACTGAGAGAGAATTAAATCTCCAGATATTATTAGAAAGCAGTGCCAGATTCACAAAGATGCTTACAATCCTTAATGTGCTTTGGAATCATCTGCAAAAAACCCATCCCTTCTCTTTGCCTCCTTTGGAAATGAGTGGGTAACCTACCCCATCACTAATGTGCAGCTATCTATGCTGGAAAAAAAATAAAATCACAATGTGGGCTTTAAAATGATACAGGACTGTGAAGGGTGCTATATCTTCCAAAATCCTACCTCCGGCATTTTGAAATTAATTATGATAATAATAATAATAATAATGACTACTAAACACTTATGAAGTGATTTGTATCTTCAAAGCCCCGTAGAAACTTTGGTTAATTCAGAGATTCCTGCAGAGAAGTAGCCAAATGCTGTTTTTCTAGTAACACTCTCCCACTGATTTAAACAAGGGGGGAACAGTACACCAACCATAAAAAACCTACAATTTCTTTCCACCCTTTCTTGGAGATATCAATGTAAGAATTTACGGCAGTTCAAGTATAACTTCTCTTAGTCGAGAAAGCTAAACAGCAGGGAAAAATAAGTAATTGTGAAGAGACAGCGAAGGAAAAATATGGAATTGGGATTGCAGAGACAAAACAAAGCAAAAAGGAAGGAACAGACCTGACTGTACAAAACAAAAACAGCAATTATTTACTTGCCTCTGTAGAGTGATTGATATGAATAGAATGAAAGAGGAAGGCAAAAGGATGGCTAACAGGACAAAGAGGAAAACGAGTACAGGATGCTCAAATGAAGTGTGCACACATTAGTTATAAAGGAGTAATTAGACTGAAAACAAGAATTGTGAGAGGTTGGATTACATATGTATCTGTACATACAATATACATGGGCTTATATATATACACACACATACACAGGTAATTTGCTGGAAATAGGACTTGGCTGATGGCTGATCGCTGCATGAAATGTACTGCAAAGTAAGATAAGCAGACACCATTACCTGGATGTCCATAGAGAGGAAGCTACCATTAAAGGATGAGTTGGTTCCAACAGACTACTAGTGGTGAAGTAGTTGTGAGAAGTGGTTCACTGTCTATACTGGTCTTCCTTCTCATGGGAAAAATGAATTTCCTGCTCAGGCCCTTCCCATTCAAAATTTAAATACACACGGAATTTTAAGACCACACAGAAACTCACTGAGTGCCTGGAGAACTTTGTGAAAATAGTGAACAACATATATTTCACTATGCTGGCAGTTTTGACAAATCCAAACCAGATAATTTGATCTCCATAAAATGATTATGAGTTTCTTTCCTGTGGTTCATGGAATACAACTGGAAAACACCATATCCCTTCTTTCACCACTCTGCACCAAATATTTCATTTTACTTGCATTATCAATTGCTTTTAATTAAAATAAAATACGAAAACGATTGCAAACTTCACTAAAGTTAACAGAATTAAATAATTACTCTTCTCAGAGTATTCTTCCTCCCTTCCTCGTCCCTGTTTCAGTGAAAAAGATGATTTGGTGAAAGAAAAACTTCCCAAGTCCTGTTCTCAGATGCTTAAACATTTTACTGGATTGTGGATGAAATCAGTTAATTAGTTAATCAGTTGTTGCTTTTTGCGTTTTCTCCATATGATGATGTCTCCTACCAGCTGTGGTTTCCCTTGTGCCTGAAAGTGTGTTGGTAGTACATTTGTGGTTCATCAGCTATTACCCAGGCACAGAGTGGGCACATCCCCCACAGCCAGCACCTGCAATTGCAGCCAGCAAGCTGGCACAGAGCATCCCACTGTCACAGGGGCTTCCACACAGCATACCTTGCCAGGCACAGATGCTCACACATCTTCTCTTTTCTTCTAGTGGTGACTGAGGGATGTAATTGAGAGCTGTTTTGTACTTCTTAGCTGCTCAGAGGTAGAAAAGGTCACCATTTGGAAAAGAGGTGACAAAAGCAATTTCAATAAGGGAAAGATTGTAATCTACCATGTGGTGTGAGGGACTGGGATGCTGCAGGCACTCTCAGCAATCACTGTCACAGCAGTCCTCCCCAGTTCACTCCCACCTGCTCAGCATCGAATTGCAGCATTATTAAAGCACCTTGAAGGTGGAGGTGGAAATTCTCAGCCCAGATCATAGTTGCTTTGTGGCTGTTGATAGATTTGAGCAATGAAACGAGCCAAAAAAAACTGGGGAAGCATTTGTAAAATGTGTCCTACATTAATATGTACACCAGCTACAGACTGCATGCCCTTCAATTCTTATTTAACCTTGATCTGGCAAAACTCCCACTGATGTTAAAGACATTTTTACGTGAGTGAGACTTGAGAAAGGATTTGCAAGTCTGGCTGTGTACGTAACACACCAGCATGCTGTTTAGCTTGAAGATGAAATCAGTAGTGGAAGGCCACTGCTGTGCAAGCTGGAAGTCTGCCTGTTGGTGGAATTTAACATCTGAAAATCCTGAGGGTGTTATTTTCCATTGGAAGGATTTTTCTTTCAACTACAGGAGAGACAATTATTTTCTAGCAACAGATCTCTGGTTAATTTTTATGTCTTTTGACTGTTAAAGAGTGATGGCAGAATGAAAGTACTTGCTCTATCAGTATCCTTAAGTAATTTTCCAGAGGCATGCCCCTCTCAGTTGCCTTAAGTTTCTATTTCAAGGCAATTACTGGTAAAGGTTGTGTCAGAATTATGTTTTCCAGACTCACACAGCCTGTCTGCTATGACATGTGCATGCAACCACATGAGGGAAGGGTGGCTGCTGCAACAAGAGAGGTGTGTAATATAGGGAATGGATAAAGTGTAAGGAAAGCTCTAAAGTAAGAGAAGGATGGGAGAGGTGACAGAGAGCTCCACTGGCCATGGATAATACATAGCTTTTTCCTACCTTTTATCTCTAGATCTCAAAATACTGTAAAAAGGAGAGGTGAACATTGTTACCTGCATTTCAGAGATGGAGAACAGAGATGTAAGAAAGCAAAGTGATTCGTGTACCACCTCCCAGCAGGGCAGTAGTGGAGCTGAGAAGAGAACACAGGTCTCCTAAGCCCCCTCTCTGTGCAACATCACAAGGCCATACTGTACTGTTCCTATCACTGAGATGCTTTACAAATGTCTGCTAATCAGACCTTACCACACACACCCAAGAGACGTTTAACCCCTGGTAGTCGCATTTTGAAACTGAAGAGCCTGGCAGATTAATAGAATTGACTTGTTCACAGCCACAAAAGGAGTCTGCTTCAGAGAGGCGCTCCAAATTTAGGTGTTCTTCGCTTCTTAACTTCTAGTCAGAGTACTCTTTTACCTCTGCACAGAGAAACTCTAGGTATTTAGGCAGCTGTTTCACATTTAAAATAGCATACGATAAGCCTGTATTTGTTTTTCCAGTAAAACAGTAAGGAAGAGAACCAACGCACAGAGATGCAGAACATTTGGTCACAGGAGAAGACACAGCTATCCAGATAGTATTTGGCAGCCAAAAAGTAAATTACATGCACTTGAGTGTAATGGTCACGCTTGATTTCATAGCGCAATAAAATATGATGAAAATAAAACAAATAAAATTTAACAACTGAAATCCTTCAGTAGAAGACTATAATACTAGGTAAAATGCTGAGCTTACAGATAGAATATATCCACATATGATTCTGTTCACTGCCTCTCTATGAGAAGGGGAAAAAATGCCAATAGGTTTCTTAATGGAGACAGTGAGAGAAAAGAAGCAAATATTCACAAGAACATAAAAAATAGAGATAATGACCACAGGTTCAAAAGTGCTTTCCATTACCTGAATGTGAAGAGGGTTCCCATGTCCAACATAGACAGTAGCTCTGCTTTGGACTTGGGGAAGGAGAGGCGATAGCGTAGGGTCTCAAAAGCAGGTACAATCAGAGCTTTCTTGGTGTTAGCTAGGTCTAGCTGGATGACAGACTTCCTGGCAAAGAGAAACAACAAATAAAAGCAGGACAATTTTACATTAAGCAAATTACTTGACTTTTCAAATGGAAGTGCAGAGAATGGGCAGTTTGATATTGTAAATGTAACTATGGCCCATATTTTTCCCTAGGGGTGCTTCATATTTTCTTCTGCTTTTGGTCTGCTGCTCTAAGAGCAGGGAGAAGAACACAGTTCCAGACTTGTGTGTTTGACTGATCAGTGCTGCCCTGCATGTCCAGCAGTGTACAGAGCAGAACTAGGACTTTGAACATGGCCGAATGACCACCCCTTTATCAGAAGCCTACTTGAAAGTTACTACATATATGGGAAAGAGCTGCCCAGTCAATGTCAGTTCTGAAAAAAATGGGATTTATCCAGGACTCAGTGGGACTTTACAAAATGAGGAGCTGGAAAGGTTGGTTGCACTTCAACCTAATTATTCTCTGTGCTATGATGTGCCATCATCCTTGCTTTTTACCTCTGTATGTCCTGCAAAGGGAGGGTTACCTTAACACCACTATGGACCAGATACTTGCTCTTGAGAACACTGTTGTCATGATGGTCAGACATTGTTCAAGCCACAGATCTACTGCAACAGGACATAGCACCAATCAGCAAAACTGTACTTCAGCAGTATTTTGTTAAGTATAATTTATGATGCACGTGGTCGTGCCTGGAGATCAGAGCTCATTTGTGCTTGGCTCTGTACAGAGGGCAAAGAGACTGTTGCCAGAGGAGAAAAGTTGTACACTGGGTAGACTGGGATACTTTGCTTTTTCCTTTCTTTCGCTTCAAGTTGTTCAGTGCAGAGACTCTTCTGGTGTATGATACATGTGTGCACACATGCATTTTGCACAACAGGTCTCTTTTCCAGGCAGGGACCTTAGGACAACTGTCACAGGAGAGGAGCAGCTTGGTAACCTCTCACCCTGCCTGCCAGAGGTGTTCAGTCTATTCTTTGCTAACAAACTGAAACTCAAAGATAAAGAACTTACTTTTCCATCCCCCAACTGAATTTTACTATGCTTGTCGTTAGAAATAACCCTGACTCAATTTTCCTTTCATTATCTCCATAGTTCATACAAGAAATATGCCTCTCTCTCCCTGTCAAAGTCAGTTCCTCTTAACAGGATTCACTGTCCTGACTTTTATGTTACAGCAACACACAATCAAGGACAATGTTGACAAGCAGCAAACTCTCTCTACAGCCTTATAAGTTGAAGGAATTGGTATCACTGTCGTAATAACAGAAGGACCAAACAAACCATTTGTCTAGGCCCAGAATGCCTAGAATTCATTTATATTGCTGTCAGTGCAAAAGAAGAGCATGACTATTTAATAATATCTGAATTTTAGAGAATTCATACCACCCTATAGGCCTGTTCTATAAAAAGCAATCTGTTCTCAGCTCCTTACTGTAGAGTATGCATTGTTTAAAGAGCCACTGACACA
This sequence comes from Xenops minutus, assembly GCA_035221455.1. Classification (NCBI taxonomy): domain Eukaryota; kingdom Metazoa; phylum Chordata; class Aves; order Passeriformes; family Furnariidae; genus Xenops; species Xenops minutus. The sequence continues at coordinate 52,916,231 of JAWWEE010000040.1, read as the reverse complement.
TTCCAGTTAACTTTTCACAGCTGAAGGATTTTAACAGCATATTATTATAACTGTTTTTGTACTTTCTTCACTAGCTTTTCCCTCACCATCATTAATGACCAAGATATCTACATGTCACAATCAGCCTTTGTGACCTTCCAGAATTGTTGAGCAGTGCCAGCATAGTCTTTATGATGTTTTAAAATGTTTCTTCCCCTTCACACTTTCTCTGAGAGCAGGGCATACCAATATAGTTTCTCTTCCAAAATCTGAGGCTTTCTGGTCTCTGTGCAATCTATCAGCCTTGAGCAGTACAGCTTTGGGGATTGAGTTCTAGGAAGGAGCAGGTAACATTTGCAGTGATGCTCGCCCTTTGGGCTCTGCAAAGAAACATCAGCTTCCATTTATGGCTGTTACTATATCTTTGTTTTATGGAGAGCTCAAAAGTCCCTGGCAAAATTCAAGGCCTTGCTATGCTTGGCACTGTCGAAGAGTAGGAAACAATCCTGCCCACCAAAGTTTACAGTCTGAAGGTGACCAAATCTGAAGCAGTTACAGGTATCAAGCACAGATCACAGCAGAAACTGTCAGACAAAGCAAGCTGTGTTGAAACTACTGTTGAACATGACTTATTCTCCAAGATATTGGATACAACCTCAAAAATGTTGTGAATTTCAACAATCCTTTCTGCACACTCCCCTGTTTTTGTTACCTGAAAATTTCATATAGATGTCAATGGCCAAACTGTTGGAAGGAATAGATGACAGTACCTTCATGAAGAAAATCAAAAGGCAGAGGGAACAAACTGATAAAAGAACCTGAAATCACTTGCACAGTTAAAGGACAACATGAGAAGTTATGTAAGTGGAGAGAAGCAAAGGTCTGAAAACAAGACACTTGCAGTTGATACAGTCAAACACAGAATACTGGTGGGGATATTTCCAGAGCAAAATAAATAACAGGATAATCTCTGCAGAAATATTTTCAAGAGATATGTGAGTATCTGGGGTACATGTTGGTATGGTGAGTTGATCTTGGTGGGATGCCATTTGCCGACCAAGCTGCTCTATCACTTCCCCTTCCCAGCTGGACAGGGAAAAGAAAATAAAGATGGAAAGCAACACAGAGGTTGAGATAAGGCAGTTTACTAAAGCAAAAGTGAAACGTTGTGCATGCGCAAAGAAAGAGAAAAAAATATTTTCTTCTCTACTTCCCATCAGCAAGTGACATTCAGCCACTTGCTGGGAAGCAACGCTCCAGCACACACAGTGGTTTCTCCAGAAGGCAAACTTTGTAAATAATGAATGCTCTGCCTTCCCCTCTGAGCTGACGTCATATGGTATGGAACATTCCTGTGGTCAATTTGGCTCATCTGTCCTAGTTATGTCCTCTCCCAAGATCTTGCCCACCCCCAGATGGTGGGCAGAATGTTGGAAAGACAGCACTGATGCTGTGCCAGTGTTGCTTAGCAGTAGCCAAAACACTGGTGTGTTATTAACACCTTTCTAGCTATCAAAGCAAAGCATAGCACTGTGAGGGCTGCTATGGGGAAATGAACTCCACCTCAGCTAGATCCAGTACACTCAGTAAAGTCAAAATGGAGGGGCTCTCCAAAGGTTGAGACACACTCAGACAAGAAGTCCAGCTGCACTGACCTTGGAGTAGAATCACCTGCCTTTGATGTGGACTAGGTGACATAGAGGACTACTGTAAAGGGAAGGAGGAATCAGTACTGACATCCAGATGTTGACCACGAGCAACAAAGGACAACAGAGGACATTTTATCTATGATTTAAATGAGGGAGACTTGGTAGAGAAAAAAGCACATTCCATTTTCTTCTGATAGCTTGGCTGGTGATCTGCTTCCTGGACAACCAGCTGAAAATCTAACCTCTTCCTACTGGAAGCAAATCTAACTTTTCATTTTCTGTAAGGTGACTTTTTTCCTGTTTTGAGTGGGGGTGCCATTTATTGGTTGACTGGTTCTGTGATACTTCGAATAGGAAAATTTTTACTATTGGTGTTGCCAATAGTAACTCTTTTTACTGTTGGTGTTGCCAGATATGTAGAATATAATGTACCAAATACATTTTGTTGTTTTGCAAACTAGCACTGGGTAAACCTTGTAATTCCTGCACTATCCTTATGAAGGCTGGTTTTTGGATTTATTAATTTTGATTAAGTATCCATTTTCCTTTACCTGTCCTTTTCTCCCAAACCTCAAAATAAAGATCTATGATTTTATGAAGAGCTCTGTCTTTGCTGGTGTTGTCCAGGAAACCATTTCCCAAGTATCTTTGTGTTCAGACCTGATGTATGTCATTCTGACACAGTGAAGGTTGGGTTAAATTTTAAATCTACGAGTCAACTGTATTTTTTGCAAAGCAGTGAAGAAATGAATCTTATATCACAAGAGTCTTCTCATGAGTTGAATGAACTGCAGCATGTTGATATCAATCTTCTCATCTTTGTACTTATTTTCAAAAATTAATACAGAATTCTCATCCTCACAGAGGCAGATAGCAATATCATTCCTATTTCTGGAGGATCAAGAAGCTCAGACACAGAAAGAGTCGCAACCTAATCCTAAAGCACTGAACTCAGGAAAAGAAAAAAGGAAAAAAAAGCATTGACTAATTCAAATTAGCTTCCACCATCAGGACCCGGTAAGTGGTTGGTTGAAGAAAACAAACATAGCAGTCACAGAGCTTGTGCTAAGAGTTGTCAGTCCACTATTAAATTCAGTCAAATGCTCCTCCTCTCTGCAAAAGCAATGAATGCACAGCCTACAAAGGCTACCACAAAGTAAAATCCAGTAGAATCATAGAATCATAGGGGTCGGAAAAGACCTCTGAGATCCTTGAGTCCAACCCTTGATCCAACTCCAGTCTGTTTACTAGATCATGGCACTAAGTGCCACATCCAGTCTCAGCTTAAAAACCTCCAGGGATGGTGAATCTACCACCTCTCTGGGCAGGCCATTCCAATGCCTGATCACTCTCTCTGTAAAGAATTTCTTTCTAATATCCAACCTAAATTTCCCCTGGCAGAGCTTAAGCCCGTGCCCCCTTGTCCTATTGCTGGCTGCCTGGGAGGCACACTAGGCACAACTTGAACTATGTCTCTTGATGAGATGCTGCAAAACAACCAGAAATACTTCACAACTCATGTTGCAGGAGACAGATGTAAAACCTGCAGAGAGAGATTGGATGCCAGGTCCCAATTCATACTAAATGTGTCACTAGAAACAAAGGCCAAATTTTACACAAATGTGTCATGAAAGAACTTTAATGCTAGCGTGACAACTGTAGATAAGCTGCCTGTCTAGTTATTTTATGCTAGAAGCCACTGTAGGATGACCCAAACACCTTACTTGTAGCAACTAGAAGGAGCCTTTACCTCTGGGGCAATGACAAGATGACCTCAGTAACTAATGAGGGAAGGCAACAAAAGACGTTGACTCAGCAGAGACCATGAAAGTGTCTGAGTTCCGTAAACAGGAAATCTTTAAATGATACATTTCTTTCCTTTTGTACTTCACAGAAGAGTAAGGCAGGACTAAAACGCTGTTTGATGGAGATAAAAAGCATTGAAATAGTCTTACTTAGCAGCTGTGTAAAAGCTCAAATAGTACCAATCTAAGTGCTAGCAACAGATAGATACAGGGACAGGTAACCACCAGCTCCAACAGCTTCTCCTTCAAAACCGACCTTAACCTTTCACATACAACACATTCAAAACATGTTGAAAATGTTTTTCAAAATTCCTTTCTTTCTGAGAATATATTATCTGCAGAGACACAATATGCAATATATGTAAATCAGCAAACTCGCAGTGAGAGGGACTTGTCTGGCTCATCCTGTACAAAGCAATGCCCGAAATAACACACTATTTCTATTTGTTTACAGTTGTTCTGTCTGAGGAAATGAAGACAAAACTGTTTGTACATCTCTCTAAAAAACAATTGCTGCCATTCAGATAAATAGCACTAATCAGCTACTTGCAGAGGCAGTGGGAACAGTCAATGCAGAAAGACACAGGGTATCCATATTTAAAATAATCTCACTGCACCTCCCTGCTACTTTGTTTAGAAAAATCATTATTGAAAATCAACAAAAGTCTCTAGTCCACATGCAAAAAAAATCCACTCCCCTTTAAAGAGCTGGTAGTAGCAAATTAGCAATTCCAATATTCTCAGGGAATAGAGACTCACCGAGTTAAGGTGGTATGGGCCTCACAAAAGGCTGTCAGAGTAACACGAAGTCTCAGATACAACAGCTCTCATACAGAACCTGCCTCTTTTATTGAAACATCACCAATGGGTGGCATCTCTGTGCATTTACTTCTGTAATACGTTAATACCATAAGAGAATTATTTCTATGGTTGTAGTATCTCAAGTATATTGTGGTCCATCATTCTATCTTCTCTCTTCTTCCTTTCATTGCTGGCTCCCATCAGTGCACTGTGAAGCAGCATGGAAGAACAACTTCCTTTTTTTAGCACTACATGCTAGTATCAACAGCTGCTATCCTTATTGAGTCCAGCATTGATCTGAAGAAATGTAACAGTATGCAACACTAACATCGAAGAACAGAGAAAGCATCAACAAGTCTCCCTACATGTATTCTGAGATAGCTAATGTGTGCAAGGGAAATAATTATTTTGGAGCCCTCACAGCACAAGTTGAAATGTCTCTAAACCAAGGAGAAAACAAGCTAATACAATGTCATAATACTGCAATAATACAGTTGATATCCAGTGTCTTAGAAGCCACAGACTGTTTGGGTGATAAGGCTCCTTTAAAGACCATCTCCTCCAACCTCCCTGCAGTGAGCAGAGCCTCAGAGTCCTGTCCCAACATGACCTTAAAGGTTTCCACATGTTACCTCTCTGGGTAACCTCTGCCAGCGTTTTGCCATCCTCATTGCAAAATACTTCTTCCTTACACCTTATCTAAATCTACCCTCTTTTAGTTTAAAACCATTCCCCCTGTCCTATCTCAACAGGTGCTCCTACAATGCTCATTCTCATCTTTCTTATAAGTGCCCTTTATGTACTGGAAGGCTGTAAAAAGGTCTCCCAGAGCCTTCGTTACTCCAGGCTGAACAACCCCATCTCTCTGATCCTTTCCTCACAGAAGAGCTGTTCCATCCCTCTGAATAGTGAATTTGGCCCTGTATGTGCCTTGTTGTTAAGCCTGAAACAAAGAAATTCCTCCGTAAGTTTATGATACCAGAAGGTGTGTTTTCCTGTACACTCCAAAACCCCGGGCTTGTGAACTAAAAAGGAACACCTACAGGTAGGCCCTTGTTGGAACACTCTGATCAACTTTTACCAAATTAGAACAGAGACAAAAAGCAAAACGGGTCTGGACTAAGGAACTGACATCCTTCTGTCTGACCACAGGGTGTCCTCCTTGCTCTATGCTTTGGCCTCAGATGACCAGCCTCTGCAGGGGAAAAAGGTCTTTGTTAAAAAAAAAAAAGCTCAGTTAATGGATCTGAGGTCTGTATTTTGCTCAGTCCAACCCGGTCACATGCATTATCATACAATGTACACTGATGTTACCCCTCCCAGTTTCCTTATGCCAATTATTTTGCCTCGACAGGTGCTGGTGTTGCAGTCATATTTTTGAGCTGGTTAGACTCACAACATCTTTTCAAGATAAGGAATTGGATTAAGAGTGTGTCACATGGACAACGAGTTCAGCAATGTTTTGCATGTTTTCTCTGTCACTGACATTAAGAACCAGAGATGTTTAGACAAATCGCCTGATTCACAACCCTGCTAATACACGATGCTCTTGGACATTTAATAATACTTAATCCAGTTCAATTTTCAATCTGATTCTTCTGAAGCTCTGAGAGAATTATTCTAATTGCTAACATTTAGACCTGAGTTTTTCCTTTCATAACCATATTGCTTTACTTCCAGTGACAGCCCCCTTCCTCTACTCTAAAAATGCTTGTGCCTTGCTGGGCATTGTCACGCCTCAAACATCTGTAAGCTGCCTCTTTCAGATCTGCTTAAACTGCTTTATTATGGGAGTATGTGAGAATGGCAAAGCTGAAATCACAGGTGACAGTGGGAATCCCTCCACTGTCCATTTACCTGAGGTACTCGTAGAGTCCATACATGGGCAAGAAGTCAATATCAGACAGAAACATGTATGGTGTGCTGATATGTTTCATGGCCACATTCCGCAGCAGATTCACAGGGTAGAACTGGCCCTCCTTGTACACGATATGGTAGCCAACATTGTGGCGGCTCATCAGTACTTCTGAGCCCTGAGCGTAGCGCAGAAATTGCTGGGCTTCTGCATCAGAAAGATAGAGTGCCAGGCTGATTGGACCTTCCCAGTGTTTGCAGATGGCTTCAAGCATCTGGAGCCTGAAAGAGGAAGGGTAACAATAAGAAAAAGCTATCTTCCTGTCTGGGACTCTTTGCCTGGGTTCACCTGATCAAATGCAGATATCTTTCTCTAAGTGACATAGACTGGGGACACTTTATGTGCTCTGAAAAGCAATAAAATATTTCTTCGACACAAGTCATCTCATCTAAGATGGGAAGTTCATGTCTCCTGGACAGATGGACAGCACCCTAGATATGCCTATTTCACTGAATCCAAAGGAACCTAAGGTGGCCCTGGCTCAGATGCACATATCTACAAACTCAGGTACTGAAAGCTCAGTGAAATCAACACCAACATTTTCTGCCAAAAGCTTTGATGTTGCAGGAAAACCCACATGAATGATGGGACACCCAGATATCTGATGGTAGCTTTGAGCAGTTGCAGGGATCTGTCCATGTGGGTCTACTTACAGGATAAGGGTCTCATAATCTTCAACAGTGTCTAGTGCCCAATTCACATTTCAGGTCAAGCCATTCTCACCCAGTAACATACTACAGTGTTCTTCAACAAGCTTGTGGAGGATAGAGGTGTACAGTCCCACAGATCGTTTTACCTCCTGTTTCAGAAAACCTTCCCCAAATTCTTGTAAGGCAGTTAGTCAGATCTTAAAAGCTGTTAAAACTGACAGGTCAAGGGAATACTGACTTATGTGAACATTTGAATTAACTAGAAGACTCACTATTGGGGAGAGGGCAAAAGGATGACGCACTGATAGAAATGGGATTTACTTTTAATAGGGAGTAAGGAGGGAATGAAAGAGAGACATGGCATTGCTGTGGAATATCACAAGAACATTTCAGACAAAACCATCATTAAAAGTACTAACTTGTATATGTTTTAGCAGTACTTCAAATGTCATTAAATCATTTTCAAAACAGGTTGTATTGATGTATATTTTAAAAAAATTCCAGGACTTACAAAACTATTGATGAAAATGACAACAAAAGATTCATTCACAAACGTAAATCAAACTCAGCCTGGTTCAAATCGTTTAAGCACTTTGAGTAATTTATAGAGAATTGCCTAGAGATTGAGATGTGCCATACAAAAATACATGGAAGACTGATTAGAAAGCCTCTTGAGATAATACAAAGGGAAATGAACCTATGCAGCCTAGCCAGATATTCTATTAAAAATTAGGAAGACAATTATTATCTTCTCTCCATTCCAAATCCACATTACTAGATTTTTTCCTATTAATATTTATATAAAACACATGAAAAGTTTTCTGCATCATCATAATCAGAGAAAAATAATTTCCCCTTCCTACTATCTCCCTAAGCTTTACAAAAGAAAGGGATGATACATACACTCATACCAGTAAACACACAGTCTGACATAACATTAATAGCTTTTTCTTGCATTTCTGAATGATTGTGATGACATCTAAGATGATACAATCATTTTTCCTTAGATATGAGATATTACCTCTACTAGTCTACACTTGGTACATTATTTTCTTTCTATCTATTATTGAAACAAAGGCTATTATCAGCCTGAAACATACGGACCAATTCGAAACACAAATTGATAAAAAAATATCTAAAAATTATGTGAAGACTTTAGACTTTCGATTACAGAAATAATAAATTGTGAAAAACACTTTTTGGTTTATTTTTTCTTTTTCCAACATAGTGGAAACCTATTAATCAGGAGACTCCAATCCACCAGCACCAGCACTCAGATTTAGGGCACCCTTTTAAAAATGGAATACTTGCCTAGTAAAAAACACAGCAAACTGCCTTTTAAGAACTCCATGTTGTGGACAGATGGCATACATAACTTATTTAAACAGCACACCTGATAATGCCTGCAAAGCTTTTCATGATAACTAAATGGAAACTGGGTTTTGCTGGTGTAACTTTCCAACTGGACAGCTTAGTATCCTTCAGAATACCCCATTTTGCTGTGTTCTCATTGACAGGCTCCACTTCCACAGGGACTACATGCTAGGTGATGCTCCATAATACGGTTTCTGTAGGCTATTATAACAGTCCCCTTTGACCATAAAACTTAGAATTATGAGTATCTAAGCACAACATGACCAACTTTTTTTGTGTTTTTTTTTAGTGGTCTTGAGGAATGCATTCCCTTAAGGACTCTAGGGAAAACTTACTTCTGCATAACAATGAGATCATCATTTAGCTGGTAAATTTTTTTAAAGGTCTGTTACAGCTAAGTGAATTTTGCTGGAATTCAATTGTTTTGTGACATTCTTTGTTTTTATTTTTATTCTTAAGAATACTCAATTGATTTCCAACTCATTCTCTCCTCAGATTTCAAGCAGTATATTGCTAACCACATCTTTCCTTTTCCAAATCTTAACCTCACATTTTGGTAACTCCTACTCTGATTTCTGAACCCCAGGTACACACCAAGCCTTTAAAAAGGCCTAGCAAAAACACATGCATGAAAACCACAGCGATGCAACCAAGCCATTATTCAAGGAAATACCACATCAGTGTAAAAGATGACAATTAACCAATAAAGAACAACAATAAACGAAGTCTGTCTCAGAGCTTCCATCTAAAGACAGTATCAGCTCCTAAACTGCATCCCTTGCTTCCATTCCCCAAGCCTTTAGAACAGGCAAAGGTAAGTCTGTCACAACAGTCAGCTAAGTCTCATCTCCAACAAGACTGTAACTGGAGATACTGGGAGCTGTTTTTTTGCTTTTCCTCATCTCAGATAATCATTTCAAAGAACAATGCAGGAATGTAGTGTACAGCACGATGTTTATGTTCATGTCATCTTACATCTGAGCCACTATTCTTATATGTCTACAGCTGCGCTGGAGAAGTTTAATAAAAGTGGTTTAAAGAAGATAAAAAAAAAAGGCGGTAACTGAAAGATGTGAAAGAAAACAAAGCAGCTAAACAGCTCTTTGATATGATATTATTTATTGATTTTAGCTGAAAGAAAGCATTTCCAACTCAAATCAATAATTTATAGCAACACATCAGTGAAGTAGGGAAGATTTTTCCTGCACAGTATCAGGACGGCTGTTCTTCCTGAATAAAAATGTGTGGTTCTGTCTATCAATAAAAACATGTGCCCCAGTGAGGATCCAGAAAGGGAAACAGATGCTCAGACTTTGCATCAGTGCCAGTGAATCAGCACTGAGCCCCAGCTCATTCTTTTGAATTAAATTCTGGGGGGAAAATATACCATGTGCACACATCAGCTTTACTAATTTACTGTGGCACTCGCTCAGGGTCTGGCTTAATTTATTTCAGTTTTTTACTCAAAGGTTTGTGAACACTTAAGAAATGTTTCCTCAATTAAAAATCAATAGAATAGACACTGATGCACATAGCAAATCATAGCACAATGTGCAGGATGCAGTCTTGAGGCACTGGTGGAACAGAATACTCCTCATTCATTTTTGTTTGTTTTCAAAACAGACTGTAAATGTTTTGTTGATCTCAATTCCTGTAACCCTCCTGGAATACTGCTGACCTTCTACTAGTGTAAAAGTGGTGTTATTCACAGGTCACGTATTCTGTATGTGCTACACTAAAGGAAATAAGCAGCTTCTGGCTAATATTCAAGGAGCTCTGATTTGTTTTGCAACACACTCTGGTAGCAGTAACTACAAAGTTTGGACTGAATTCGAACTGAGAAATTGGAGAAAAAAGGAGACCTACAATTCCAAAATTTCACAAAGCTAGCTGATCCAGACTGCACTTTCAGAGCTTCTGAAAAATTACAACTGATTGCAATGGTGGGAATCAGAAAGGTGCACTTCTCATGAAATGGAATCTTTTCTCTCAAAATGAAATACTAGTTAAATTCCACTTTACATGAGAACTAAAAGCTGAAATGTTCTTCTGAAAAACATCATTTGTATAAAGATGAAATGACTTTGCTCAAATGGAGATTTTTCATTTCACATTGGCACATTACAAAAAAAGTGTAATTTTCAACTTCCTTATTTGAAACTGAAATGCTTAGTTCTGATCCTCCCTATAAGAAAAACAACTAATTGAAATTTTCTGCAAGGAAAATACCAGTGAAAGCAAAAAACTAACATCCTCTAATGAGGAAATACTACATGTAGAAACATCATCAGCTACAACTGCTTGCCTAACTCTATTACAGACATCTCTTTTTTTTTATATGTCGCTGCAAAACTCCATGCACTATACTGCCTGACAAGTAACAACACCTGCAGTTCCAGTATTCAGACTCTCATGAACTCTGTGCACATTCATGTGTGCACTGCAGAGCTGAAGTCTGGATACACAGAAGATATCCACCTGCACTACTCCTAATTCAAGAAAGGTCTTTACAATACAACATCCAAATTTCTACAAACGTGCATTTTCTGTCTCTCCAAAGCATTACACGGTTAGATTTCTCTGTAGGAAAACATTAATTCTCTCACTCTTCCAGGTGAACAAGAGACTTTCCCTACCTGTCCATGGAAAGTTGTGCCACCAGTGTTACATCGGTATTGTCTGAAGCAGGCTCGTATTCGTAATGTAGAAAATACAAATGAGTGCGATGGACAGTGAAACGTTCTCGACGAAATTCATAGCACAAGTCATCCTCATCCAGCTCAGATAGCTGTTTCTGGAGCTGTAAGGAAAGACAAATTCTTTGTAATTATTTTAGCACATCAGGGAGAAAGAGGAGGTTGGGAACTTGCAGCATGATGCAACGGGGAATGGAAGTGGAACATCCAGAGTAGCGGGGTTTTTCCAAGCCGCACAAGTCACTGGTCAGGAGATTAGAAGAAAGGACTTGCAAGTAAATTCCTAACACAGACAGACCATTGTATTACGGTCTGTATATTATATCTATTATATCTATTATCTCTATTACATACTTTCAACATCCAGACTAGCAATAAAACAGTGAACAATCACAAGCTGAATAATGGCAAAGTTTCAGAGTTAATGCTCCAATGTGACGCATAATTTCATCCTTACCAGAAGCAGTGTTTCAAACAACTCACAGACATACTTCACTACACAACACTCAGCAGCAGATTAAGGCTGCATGTGTTGCATTGAGCAATTCCCATTCTGCTGCCTCTGTTGGAGAAGAGTAGCTGCTGCTAGCAGCATGGATAGACAGCTGTGAAAGTAACATCTTTAACTGATCATTACTCCATCTCTGGAAATTTATGTATCTGCACTAGTTCAATTTTGCAACGAAAATATTCTTTCAACTACAGAAGTGCCAGAATTAAGTGTACACTTTTAAGGGGATTTAGGTTTCTGGATACCTAGTTTGAGAAATCTGAAAGATGGTTGACAGGCAGAGAACAGGTAACTTTTTGGTTTCCCCTTGAAAGTTAAAATGGGCATCTCAAAGCAATCTAATCCCAAGCCTCTCAGACATGTAGCTTTAAGAGAATAAAGTTTAGCTCTGGAGAAAGGTGGAAGTGAAAAATAGACCAAATGTCTATGCAGCTGGCCATTTCCATTCTTGAACTAATTACTTTGCGGCTTAGACTACATGAACATTAAGGGGTCCCTTCCAACTCAAACTATTCTATAATTTTAAAGCCAAACATCTAGCTAAGCTGTTTAAAATGCATTAATTTAAAAGGAAAAAACAGTCATATCTGCTGTAAAAAGTAATGAAGGTCAAAATTTTACATGCTCTTAACATGTGAAATTGAGTTTTATTTCTGTTGATCTAAGATGTATGGTATGAATAAAGATATAATTTTTATATTTAACTTCTTAGAAGCATCCTATAAGAATAATAGCAAATGAGTAAAATATTCACCAGCAAATGAGAAAAATACACATTTTACAGGAATTTAACAACTTTTGACAAAAATCAGTGTACCTCAAAACTGTTTCATGCAAAAGATTATTGAATTATAGACATATTTTTGTCCTGCTAAGAATGATTTAAAGTAATTGTTTCACCATCTTCAAGAAAAAAGAAAAAGGACAATGTAGATATTTTTGTTCTAATACTATGTTAAGAAGAAGAGTTGTTCTTGGAATTATAAGCATAATGGTTGCCATCAAAAGTAATGCTTACAACTGAATGTTTTCCTGTGAAGACTGATGGAATGATTCCTGATATTTTCCTGTACATCACTCTCTATAATCTTCTTCTGAATAATGGAAATACCAACTTCGATTTTAATGAGTTTTGGATCAGGCTGTCATTCTTCTGTGCTATGGTTCTGCACAGATCTTAAAACATCCTTCAAGACGAGAGTCCGAATCTTGACAAATCTTTACTCAGGCAAAACTTCTATTGAAATCAAGATCTCTTTAGGTGGAATAGAAATCAGGAGTTCTTTTACTTATCCTCGAAATTTCATTCTTTCTGCTTTACAAATCATCATTCAGCTGAGTCTGCGTTCTATTTTCTAAATCACATTCAAATAATATTTGAATTAAACTCAATATTTACAATTACTAGAAAGCATATAGCATCTTTCTGTTTCTTTCTTGAAAAGGGACATTAGTATGCCTTTAACAGAATTATCAAGGAGATGAATGAAATTTAAATGCCTAAAACAACACCAGTGCACATTTTAGGGGTACCTTATTGTCCTGCTGTATGTACAAATGACCAGGCTACAAGTTTTTTACTTCCACAGCAGTTATTAACCAGGCAATCACTGAGTAATTATCAGATTGCATTTGGGTTGAAATTTAAGAGGCTATAAATACTTAATTATGAGTTCAAGGATAACATTTAGAGCTAAATTATGGCTTTGTGCACTACTGAGCCCTGGGCTGGGAAAGAGGAGGAGACACAGCTTCTTAGAGGCCCCACCATTTTAATGGTAAAACTCACCAAGCTGGTGATGGAGGTAAAGGAGAGCAGCAAACAGCAGAAGATCCCTTCTGCTACAGGGAAAAGGAAATACTGCTCTTTCCTTGTATTTTGTAGGCGCAGGATTTTGTTTCTGTCCTTCTTCATGTCCAAAAAAGGGCAACAAAGCTGGTGAAGGGTCCAGAAGACGTGTCTTATGAGGAGTGTCTGAGGGAACTGGGGTTGTTTAGTCTATAGAAAAGAAGGCTCTGGGGGGCCTCATTCCTCTCTACAACTACTTGAGGGGAGGTTGCAGTGAGGTGGGGTTGGTCTCTTGCTATGTCTCAAACAAAAGGACATGAGGAAATGGCCTTAAGTTGTGCTAGGAGACATTCAGATTAAGTATCAGAAAAGCTTTTTTCACTGCAAGAACGGTTAGGTATTGGGATAAGTTGGTCAGGGAGGCAGGGGAGCCACTGTCTCTGGAAGTGTTCAAGAGGCATCTGGATGTGGCACCTGGGGGTCTGGTTTAGGGATGATTATGGTGGTGCTGGGCTGACAGTTGAACTAGATGACCTTGAAGGTCTCTTCCAACCTTGAATCTTCTGTGATTCTGTCCTGTAAGACTTCTTGTAAGACTGAAGACATGCTGAGATAGTCTGAGAGGTTTTCCCTGTCACTTCCCATGACACATGCTCGGTACTGTATGTAGTGCTGGGACCCAAGAGAAGAGGTGAGATGGCTGTGTCCACAGCCCTTGGAGAGAGAAGTCCACAGAAGTACTGTGGGCATGATACACTGACTCTCTGCAGCCACTGCCCCCTGCGCCCTCCCCTTGAGTGCATGTAGGCTGCCAGGGAAAACCCCAGCACAAGCTGTCTGAGAGCCCCGGATATGGCAAGACCAGACACACAGCTCCTTCACCACTTTGCAGGAATGCTTGTGCAATCCTTGCCTGCTCATACCTTAAGCCTACACTGCCAGGCAGCCTCAGGAGCCATGCTCTGCAAACACAGTAGGGTGTGCCCCTTCAGGTAGGACAATCAGCACAGCAGGGCTGTGATTTGCCCTGTGGCATTGTCACTGCATATGCAGTGTGCATTAAGGATGGATGGGCCTATCCTGCAATGGTGAGGCAATAGCATTGCAATGCAATAGCACATGATTATCCATATGAAAATTCCTTTCTGACTGGAAGCAATGCTGAAAATACCGGGCACTTTGGATTTGGTCCAGCAAAATCCTTAAGATCACAAGCTATCTCACTGAAGCTAACAGTATGACATGGAGAAATTATCAGAACCAACAGCTCGGTGCTGCAGTTTTATGAAGTTCAAAAGCCCTTTTCTCTCTCTCACTCATTCATATATATACATTCACATAATCATGCCCCAGTATTTATTTTATATATAGATATATAAAAGTCGCTTCTTCTCTACTGAGCAGACACATACCACCTATAATTACATATTACAGTTATATGCCATTTTTTACACACATATTTGAAATGAAGAATTTTAAAGATGCAGAACATTCAAAAGACAATTGTCTAAGATAGACACATATTTCTCTGAGTTGCCTCATACTTTTATCTGTTACATCATCACATAAAATTTCTCTAATGATACAATCTTTTATACAGCGTGCATATTAAGTGGATCTATTATTTAAAGGCAAAGAACTTGTTGCTTGGCTTAAAGTTTGCTTCACATTATGTTTTCTTGAAAAAATTGTTGATAACGAGAATGCTGATAGATACATGCTATCAGATGTTTACTTACACACAGTGTATGATCAAAATAAGGACCTTAATATAATGTGGATTTGATAAATGATGGCATCCCCATTATGGACCCCGCCATTATATTTATAATGATATGCCTAATACAGCAAAGACTTCTCAACCTCAGAAGGACAGCATGTATTCTGAGAAGCAAGTACCTGCTTAGCATAAGATCCTCTGTTTTTATAAGAGTTTTAATGTTAAGACTATTTGCCACTGAGCATGTGGGAAATGTTACCTCTAGGAAACACTCTCAAAATTGAAAAATGTATCATTTTCAGACTGTGTATGGTAGATGTTCTCTTAGGAAATACTGTAGTGGGAAACACATTTTCATTAGCATCATGATGCTACTTGTTTCAGAAATAAAAACAGCAGCCATGACATGCTTAGTGCCAAAGCAAAGAGACAAACACATAAAGAAATATGGGCTAAATTACTTCTCTGGGCAACCAGCTGTGGCAAGGGATCAGGCTTCATCTCAGGAAAAGTAGTCTTTGAAGCTAGGCTGGAAAGAGAGGTGTGGCAGAAGGTATTCAACTCTGCCATAGATTGTCATGATCTTCCAGGTCTACCTGTCTAATACATTTCTACGAGATAAGGCATTTTCTATCCATATGACAGATGGCAGCCCCATATGACACATAGCAACACAACACGTACCTTTCACTGGCAAACTGGTTAGTCTGCTCATAAATCTTCCTTCCTAAGGCTGTTCCTAGTGTAAGCGAATTTGTGATTGGCTTAATTTTTTTCTAAACTGCTGTATCACAGAAACAATTTACTTCTCACCAATATCTTCAGGACTTCATCTCAGATGAGATCAATTAAAAATCCAGGATCAGAAGTAATTTCAAAGGGATTAGACAATAAAAAAAAATCAAAGCCCACGAACAAACAGTGTTATGTGTCTAGAGGTTATTTAGATCTTGGGGAAGGGGATAAACCCCCTAGGCATCTCTCGCTCCTCAAGCGTTTAAGGTGAGGTGAGGTGACTTAAGTTACTCACTCAATATCACACTAACAACAGGAACTGAGCAGCTTAGATGAAAACTCTGAACTTTCAGATCATCTTTCCTTTTCCCAGGTGTGCGCAGTAAAGTTTCATAGCACAAAATCAACTCAGCTTAGCCACTGAAATGAAAACTAACACCAGCCCAGGATGTAACTATAATCTGATTATAAACTGCTGCAGTTTCATTTCTCCTGTGTAGCCGTCCCAGTTCCCACCAATAAGCAATTTGGATTGCAACATTTAGCACTTTCATAGTGTGTAAACTAACAGTTCCCTTTAGCATGGCATAAACAAAGCAGATGATGATGAAGAGATGGAAAAGCATTCATTGAGTCTTGTTTTGGATGACCTACATAAAGTACTTCTGGCTTCTTCAATGGTTAGTAATAAAAGCCAGACTAAGCCCACGTCAATTAAACTTTTATTCCTCCCACACCATAAAATTTTGTACATTTGCTATGGGTCAAATTGAGCCTTCCATGAAACAAAGCTGTGCTAAGGTCAAAGAGGATAGTGCCTTAGCAAGCCTACCTGGCAAGAGGAATTTTGCTGCAGCATGTAAAAACCACTAATACTCTTGCTAAATGGAAATGATGGCTTATCCTGACTGCAAATATTCAACACAACTGAGAACCCAACTTTTAGGCACGTGTAATATCTTAAACAGTTCTGTACACATGAAGTACAACTTGATCTTAGCTGCAGTTGTCAGACCTTGGCAATTCTCTGCATTTCCTTTCTCCAGGTCCCTGACAAACCTTTTTGGCTGAGCTGTTCCCAGACCTCCCTTGCAACAGTGTCTTGACAGGCAGGTCTTGCTTTTGTTTCTCCAGAATATCCTTTGGCCCATTCCTTCTTGTGTGGCAAGTTCTATGGCCTAAGTCAGTCACAACCCTGTTTCTCATCCTATGGTCCCTATTCAAGTTGTCTGCCAGCTCCCTATATCTAATGGCACCCATCAGTCCTTTCGTTTTTCTGGTCCAAACACTCTCTCCAGAACTTAAGTCTCAATTAACCCTTTCCTTTTTTTGCTTTGATCTAGATTTCCTGTTTTTTATATGTGAATTTGGATTTTTTTCTCCTTCCTACTGTCTGGACATAATCGAAGGCAACGGATGTCCCTCAGAACAAAGACCAAATACAGGTTCCTGTTCTTAGCTCTACTGTCCAAGTCAGAACCTGGCACGGAGCATTCAGAAGAAACAGTCACCAAAAATGCCAGTTTTTGTCCAGGTCCCCTGCCTGCAGCATGCTCAACCCTGCTGTGTCACTGGGATATATATAAATCTGGTCAAATCCATGCACACTTCTAAGGGTCTCCAGGGTCTGAGCCTCCTTGAAGTCAAAGGAAACACTACTGGCAATGTGTAAACCATGATTTTTCAGCATTATAATTTGCCTAAGTTTTCACCAGATTGGCAAAAGATATGTTCCTGGCCCAAAAGTCAGCCTTTTCTCTAAGGTATGGCACATATCCACAAAGAGGTCGTCAGAACTTGTGGTGTAGGCAAACCTCCAAGCTCTTCCCTGTGTTTCACTTTAAAAAATGTGAGAAAAGTTAAAAAGGCATAAGAGTATGACAAAAAAAATCCCAGTCCATATGATCCCCCATCTAGCAATAGTATAAACAGTTGAAAGCAGTATAATGGCAATTTTCAGGCAAGTAACAGGATGGGCTACTAGCTCAGCATTTAATAACAATAACAGTTATAATAATAGAAACAACACAGCTGGGCAAGTCAGAATTTCACCTCAAAACTGCCATATACCATCTGTTACTACTAGAGAAAGACTGTGACATCACAAAATAGTAACTTTAAATCCCCATTCTACAAATGAGGCAGTATTCTGAAATTCAGCAGGAGGAAAGGGTACTCAAAGCATCAGTCTGACTGCAAGTTCAGAGCTCCCTTTGCATGCTATTTTTAGTCATTGAAAAATTGCCAAATTTGTTAGCAGAGTTTATACTATGTGGCACATTGCTAGAATCTCCTGCTGTTCTGGTGGACACTCTAAGTTGGCATGCAAAACCTTTTGCTAATATTAAGAATCTTTGGTGTTGCAGAAAAATGTAACTAAGTAAAAACATATTTAGTATGTAAGTACACATCTAAGCAAGCGCGTTCAGGGACAACTTTTTTTTTCACATTTTTTTTGTATTGTTGATTTGAAAATTTGAAAAGAAAAATCCGCAGACCGTTTTTTTTACTCGTGTTTTATTAAAGTCCTCTTTAATGGTAATCTATTTTCCTTTTCTTAAACTGAGTGAAATCAGTGATACACTTCCCACTTATCTTGCTCTGGGCTTTGGATCAGGACACAGGCTTCACTAAAAGGAGACACCCCATTCAACCTTCAGATTTAATGCTTTGGCAGAAGTACCTGGTGAGAAGCTGTCTGCAGGAAAGAAGTTTTATGAGAATGCTAAAAGGTTGAGTGTGTGCCTCTGTTCTAAAATCAGGCTTACAATATCCATCTCACAGTGTAACTATATAGGCCAGAAGATCCTGTTAAAATATTTTAGGCTTTACACTAGGTCCTTTAGAATAAAATGCTGGACATATACATTAAAAGCCAATAGAAAATGTTTAAATTTGAGTCTAAGTTTTGCCTTTGTGGATTTCTCAAAAACCTTCTGCATTGCATCAAAATAAGAAAGAAGGAGTGAGAAGGGGGAAACAGCATGGAATAAGTAGGGTGGAGTGACTGAGGACATGCTCCAAGGGCTGCTTGAGTTAATGACTGTGTTTACAGGAGGATTTCATTCATATTTTGAATTTTCCACCCAGAATCTGCACTAAAGACAAAGGGATGATTGTAATACCAACTTGTAGAGAAGAGTCTGCTCTGTGTAATCTCATTTTAGCACATATTGAATAAGGGGGTCTTACAGAACTGCTCTATGGCAAGGAGCACATGGCAGGCTCCTGCTCACAGCCTGTTCCTGCAACACATAGGGTCTTTCAGCTTGAGTATTTCAAGGAAAGGATGAAGCATGGATGTACACATGGACATACATACAAGCATTTTTACATAAACAGAAAAATTACCCCAGTCTGTATTTTTTTGCCTCCAATATTTCAGTTTCAGAGCCCTATTTGTTCTATTTGTTCCCATTTGCAGTGGCTTGGAACCTAATAACAGTCCTGTTTGGTGCAGTACAATATCCAAACACTGACTTCAGACCTCTTAAAATTCACGCTGTGGTATTATACTTTCTTACCAAACACTAGAAAAAGAGAAGTACTAATCCTTCCACATGCATATAGATACAGTATATATTTAAGCCTACATGCGTACACAGAGGAAGAGTGAGAGAGATTCAAGTGAGGTCCAATTACCTTTTAAACTAATGCCCCTTTACATCTCTCTGGCACTGTAAAGAGTCCTTAAAAAGGGAAGATACATAATTTACATTCATTTTAAGACCATCTCAGTACTGATGAGAAACGTAAAGGGGCCTTAGAGAAATAGAATCAGTCCAACAGTACCCACTGCCACACTTCCTTTTCACGTTTTACAGATATTTGCATTACAAATGAAATGCCTTAATTACATGTTGAATTGTAAATAAAACATCACTGCAAATACTAAACTGTAGGGAAGCAATGACTGGTATACTGAAACAAGACCCTAAAGGTAGCTTCTGATACAGCCAGTGTGAGACTCACACCATGCCACTGCTTCTTCCACAACTGGGCTCAGTGTATTTAGTGCTAAAGTAATTCTCTCCAATTATAAAACCAACAGTGCTGTAACATTTTGTCCACTGGTCCACAGTGCAGAGAAGCACAGGAAGCTGAAGGAGTACCTTTTACCCATGTACATTGCCTAACATAATAAAGCACAATTGTATTTTGGGGATGCCAGTCTCAAGCCTCAATTCAGAGTAGAAAGGGAAGATAATAGGAGAAAAAAAAGATACTGCAAACAGCAATTCCTACCTCATACATACTTGATTTAATAGAAATGATAGCCTTTTATGTAACACATATGCTTATGAATCCTAATGGAAACGTACAGCTACGTCTTGTCAGACTAAAGGTTCATCTAGCTTGGTACCCTGTCTCCAATTGTGAGTTGGCTGCCTAGAGAGGGGAGTAAAACCAGGGCAAGTGTACAGCAAGGCTTTCTCAAAATTCTCCCCTACACCTGAACTTGTGGTTCAAGGACTTTCTGTACCAAAGCGTAACAGCTCTTGATTGATTTTCTTTCCATGAAGAGTTGTTTTTGAGCATATGTATACTTTTAGAAACATTACCTCCTTCTCAAAACTTCATCACATCATTAGTGAAACGTCTATCTTTGTTTTGAACCTGCTACTTGCTATTTCCATTTCATGTTCCCTATTTCTTGTATTGGGAGGAATGACAGTGGTTCCCTGCTCACCTTACAAGATGCTCTGCTTCTGAAGATTATTCTGCAATAGATCACAGGAATATGCTGTATTTGATAGGACACTTCTGACACTATATGTTACAGCAGATATAGGAAGAGAAGGAGGGGTTTTCATGATAATCCTATTCTTAGGATCTCATAACTTCAAAGCTGAAACTTGCTTTCTGTATTCTACAATAAAAAGGACATAATCAAGTTTAGATGGGAGCTTACATCAAGGGTAACTAACAAAAAAACAATGCCTTCTCCTAAGTAACTATTCTTAATCTTTCTGAAGTTAGATTTTTTTCTATACCTGATTTTTTTGATAGAAGGCTGTTAACTTTTTGGTGTCTTTTGGAAAGTTAGTATTCATCTATTTTTGTATGTCTAGCTCATTCTTTTCCAGATTTTTTTTTTAGAATAATTTATAAATGGAGGAATGAGTTACATTTCTTTTTCAGACACCATATACCATATTGTGCTCTACTTGCCTTGAATAAGAAACAGGCTTGAACAGTTAGTCATTTCCAGTGTCTGTCAACTAGATACAAGTTCACTAAAATGAGACATTTAAAACTTTAGGGACTGCCATTTACAGCAAGAACTTGCATTTGCTGTGCACTGCTCCTCAGCAACTTGTCGTCTGGAATAAATCTGTTTATTAAGGATTTACAGAGCTCTCGAAAATACAGCAAGAAGTCTGTGACTGCGTTCACGCTCTTCAAACTCAAACAACATACCAGGATTTCAGTCAAATTTTAACCTGTATTCTTAAAGTGTGATGAAGGTGTGTTATGTTCTTTTTTTAAGGTCTCACTCACCTTTTCTCCTCTTATTCTACCCTCTACTCTGTCTCTTGTATCTTGATGTCTCTGATGGTGAGACTCTTAGTAGTCTTTTATTGCATTCAGTTCACTTGATTGTCTAAAACCCTCTCAGTCTTCCAGAGGATTTTCTTCCTCCATGTGCTTTTGTGCTTGTGGTGTGCTCGCTTTCCCTCTCTCTCGTTCTCACCCCTGTTCTTGTCTCTCCCAGTTAAGCCCCACACCTTTCAGAAGACAGTGGGATGGTAAAAAATGTATCTAGGAAGCTGTGCCTTGAGCTAAAATATATCTATCCAATCTCTGAGTGCTATATTTAAAGATACGGGAATGGCATCTCCTGTAGTCATTTGATTCACAGGCTAAATAGAAACACTACCAGCCTCAATGATGATATTGATTGCCAATCACCTCTTAACTGCTAACATGTACGTGATACTGGCTTTGCTTAATTGATTTTTATAGAGAGAACATTGTATATTTTTTTCCTGAATAAAATGTTACCGACTTCTTTTCATCTCCTTTCAGACTACGTCATTGAAATTAGTACTTGGTCTAGAAATCTCCAGAGACCACATTATACACAAGGAATTCATGTACATCTGTGTATAAACATTTCAGTTAACAGTTTTTTACTTTGGAATTATATGTACTAAGGCACACACACACAACATCTGTCTGTAAACATCCTTGATTTCAACCATTTTCAAAGGATTTGCTTCATCTGAAAGGTTCTGATTGCAAATTTTATGCAGACACACATAAATACTGCTTTGTTTGGCTAAGGGAAGTACAGAAAAAACCTTCAGTCTCACAGCCTGTGTGTACCTTGAAGTATTCACTCATTCCATAGATTGCAGCACAGCAAAAACTCATAGGCTTAAATCCAGCAGTCTTGGTATTTTCACTTGTTCTTCATTATTTGTGCATTAGTATCTACTAGCCAAAACTGACATCACTGTATGCTGAACAAATACACAGCAAGAAATAAGATCTTCTCCTGGAAAGTTTTAGATCTGTCATACTGAATCGAAAACAGCAGACCAGCTACTAAGATAAAAAATAAACTGTATCCCAGCTGAAACCAGGACAAGGTCTAAGGGTGAGATCTGCAAAATTGCCTAATGGAGTAAGAGCCCTAGTCCTCATTTTCAGCTTGCGATGTTACCTTTGTTGGAGATTTCTAAAAGGCAAAGTAGACAAAAAAAGGCAGCAAAACCCAGGGTAAAGATGAGATTAATATGACAGTTTTACAGGTGAGGAACTGAGGCACAGAGAGATTAAATGATTTGCACAGTGTCATTCCTGAAATCTGAGCATGGTCTTCAATTCTCTTGAGTTCCTCCATTCCACACTACCCACACCACCAATGCCAAGTCTTCACACAGCCTGTGCCTTTTTTGAACTACCCTTTAAATCGCCAAGCCATAGACATCCTACTTACATTTTCGCTGTTAATGTCTGCTTCACTGGGGCAGCCAAAGAGTTCCCGTCTCAGCAAATTCCCATCATATTCCAGGAACGTCAGGTAGAGGTTGCGGAAAAACTCCACATGCTTGTTTTTCACTCGCAGCTTCTTCGGTGAGTTCCAGTGAATCACCTCGGAGGGAGAAAAGAGAAGAGACATCCTGCTGTTAGAATACAGGTTCGCTTCTTTTTATGTGTGTTCAGTTTGCTGCCCTCCTAAAAACAGAAGGAAAACAACCCACAAACTACACAGACTTCCTTCTGTCTTTTTATAAGGAAGGCTTTGCCATATCTTTCACAAGCAATTGCATACTCCAGAGGTGACGTGCTTTAAACTTTTCCGTGGTATACCCTGCACATTTGAGTGAGGGTGCTGCTCTAGTTTGTGAAGCAGCACCTCATAAATGCTTCCACAACTCTAATCACAGAGCTGATAGGTCATGGACTCTGCTGAAGAAGATGGAAGGATGAGGGACACAGAGATGTAGGTATTAAACATTAATCTCAGATTTCCACATGACTGTTTCTGCTAATGAAATTGATTCACTGTTTCAGGCCAGGCAGACTCTCCTCTGTTTAGTTATCAAGAAAAAAAAAAGCTTGAAATTAATTCCTATACCCATTTAAATAGTTCAAAAAGGACTGAATTTAATCTGACTTCCTTTTTGCCATTGCTTCATTTAAACAAGACTGATCTCTGTTGCATTAACACAACACAGCCATGCAGTACAACACCTCACTCTTTGAATTCCAATTTCTAGCAGGTATTTATCCTCTGCTAATGGGAGATGACTCTCACACTGGCCTGGATTTAAACTGTAATGCTGACATAAAGGGCCTGATCGTCATTTACATCGAGTCAACTTTGTGCTGCTGCCAGTGTGAATGAGAATGGGGCCCTAAGGAAAAACTAAGAGGGAGCCAGAAGGGGCTTACAGGAATGATTTCATTTTATAGGGCTGTATTTTAGACATAAGAAAAAAAGTCACCAAATACTTTGTATTCAGTTTTATTCCTGTGACTTCTAAAGAGATTAAAAAAAAAGTCTCCTTTGGGAGTATTTCCAAGCTCGGAGTTGTGGAGGTTCTCTGAATCCATTAAGTTAATTGCGTGAAGGCGCTGTGTCACACACAGCCACAGAGCTGCAGTGCCAGCGGCCGAGCCGGTCAGCTCTGCTCCGAGCATCGCATTCGTGGGAGGGAACACACTGCGCTGAAGCGCAGCACGCAGAACAGAAGCAGCCCAGAGAAGATGAACGCCCTTGGAGTCAGCAACACAACTCCACAGGAACAGAGAGCTCTCTAAAATCATGGTGTTTGCTGCCCAGTGAGTGGATTGGAGGAGGAAGGAGCAGGATACAGCCTGAATTCTTCCCATACTAACTTCATCAAACAACATAGTCGCTCCGCTGAGTATTTACACTGCCAAAAAAGCTATGGCACTCTTTGCTGCATACCCAACAACAAGCAAAATTACCTCTTGATAAGAAAAGCTTTATCCCTTCCTGGGATTTCACTGCTCAGATTACTAGGATGTCAGAAAACATACATGCAGTTAAAGAAAAGCAACTGTGAGGAAAAAAGATAATTTCAGAAATTGGTAAATTGCTTTTTCCAGTACAGGAACACTTTAAATCAAGATTACCATGTATCTACATGCTGCATAAATTTGGGGAATTATTTGGACAAAAATACTTGGTGTAGATATTTGTCCCTGGTGATGCTACATTTTTTTCTTGTTTTACATTTGTCCATATGCTCAGAAGTGTAGCACAACTGTGCAGTAACATGTTGCTTCAAAGTGTGGTGAAAATACAGAATGCCACAGAAATGAGTTTTAGGTAGGAAAGGGCATAAATTTAAGATGACAGATTTTCTCCTCTGAAAAATGGATGGTCAAAATCTCCTTTCTTCATCCATTGTATTTAACTGCAGCAAAAGGCATTAATGCTTAAAAAAAAAATCTCAACGATTGAATCCTGTCTCAGGGAAATGGTACAAACCACAGAAGCATAGGGCTGAAGGAACCTAAAGGGCTGTTTTACGGGGTACCAGTACGCGTTTTTACCAGCTGGCATGGAATGGAAACTATCTGCTGGCAACGTACTTATTTAAGAGTGGATCAAAGAAAGTTAAGAAGCTGGCAAATGGGAAAAAAAAAACGTGTTAAGAAAAATCTTTTGTGAGCTCTCCATATTGCTCCTACACTCCATGTGAGTTTCCTTTTGGATGTCTTCACAAGCATCCTAATGCTACTGTGCACTCTGACCATGCAGAGACCTGGGGACCGTGAGCACAGATATGGCTAATGACCCCAGTAACTCTTACAGGACAGGCTCTCTGGTGCTGCAGGAATTTCCCACCAACTTACATTGTGTCACATCACAGCCACACATTTGTTCATGTCTCTGCCCAGTTATGTGGGAGATGATTTCAAACGCAGACAACTGCAGTTGTCAGTGTTAGAGGCTCTTTGCTGCCGTGCTTCAAAATCTGTTGTGTGTAGAAGCTGGTAAGTGTCAAGGGCTTAGCTGGTGGTTCAGATGTGATCAGATTTGAAGCGTGTCAGGATGCTGCATGTATACTGATGTCAGGGGAGCCTGGAGTGAACTGCAGAAAGCTGAATGGAGCTGATGACTATCCAAAAAAGCTGATTTTTTAATCAAGAAAGACAGCACATGCCAATGAGTGCTAAAGATGATGTGCTAAAGAACATCAAGGAACTATGAAACCATGTGGATGACCTGAGGTAAGAAAACCACAAAACAGGTCTAGTGAAAAAGCAGGCTGCTTTTCAAATGTAACACAATTAGATAAATACTACGTGAGATATAAAAGCATAAAAAAGAATGGTGGGTTACAAAAAGCAACAAGATTCTTAAACATTGATATACAACACTACATCCAAAGACCATATTATTTTTATGCTGTCAGCCAACAAACTCACTTCCAGTTCTCTCTGTCTGATATGGTCTATTGCACCACCAGCTACAGCAGAAATTGTGCAGGCCAAGACATTCTTGTATAGCCTGTCATGGGCATCAGTGAGGTACATGAAAAAGGCAATGGGCTGCACAGGTAAAGCTATAGTATTGAATTAGAAACTTCACTGTGTGCAACAGTAAATTGATTGGAGAAACAAAAGATTAGTTGGCAAAAGACTATATGGAGATCAGAAGGAAAAAAAAAATAATTTTCAGACTGAGCAAGTGCTATCTCCACTTTAAAGAGAGCAAGTGCATCTAGAGACTAAAAATCTCATTACTACAACATCCCTTTCTGAGGACGAATAGCACTGTAATACTGTGTTTATTTCTTCTTCTCTTTTCCCTCCTAGTTTCTAAGCTATTTCAAAGCTCTTTTGGCTTACAGAGGAAACTGCAGCCAGAATTATAAAATTCCAGTGCATGCGCTGGATAGACACCTCAGGAAAAATGCTACCCTTCAGGCTGACCTACGGATCCTTCCCACTCTTGATCACAGCCTCCTGAGAACTCAGGAAAAATACACTTCCTTAATCTTCATTTAGCAATTTAAGTACTGAAAGATCAGAACTTAAATTTCCACATCTATTTAACACTTGGTTAGCTGTCATTAAACAACTTGGCACTATCTACATTTCTGTTAATACCATCCTAGTTAATCAGCAACCATTACCAGTCACTGATTACACACAGCCATCCTTCTGGAACACTTCCATACGCTTGTGACCTAGTGAAACAGGCTAACTGCACCAACAGTCCCCATTTATTCACCAGGGTCTGACCCAAAGCACTCAAACCTTGACACAGCTGGAGCCTCGGGGACTGGCAAAGGGATCTGAGATGGAAGGTAGGAGAGGATGTTATATGTTGGTGGAGTCTAGGAGGGCTCTAAGGTCAGTTATCTGAACAGAAATACATTGAAAACAAAAATCCTAAACCTCCTCATGTTACCATCTGCATTGTCCTCTCTGGGGAGATGAAATATTTCAAACCTGATGCTCGCATCACTAAACAGTAAGTGAATACAACATTACACACACTTGAATACAACATTATTTCCATTGGTACCTTTAACCATTTTTTCCCCCTGAAGCATTTTCTCTCTCAAAAAGAAGTATTCAGCCAAATGTTTCCTTAAGCACAATCTCTTCCATTTTGTTAACCAAAGACAGATATTGGTAATTTCTCACTCTGCTTGAGCCCTTGCAAAATCAGGGAGCACAGGATATCCTGAATAACTATATACCTACTTTCCAGGCTGAAGGGCAAGAAAAAAGAATAAATTAAACTCAAATTTAAGCCTAAAGAAGTTTAATTTTTCAAAGTATTGAATAGATATCCTTAATGAAGCCCATGAGCACTTCACAATTTAAGTAAATAAGTAGTATTTCATGAATAGGGAGCTTGCCTGCTTAAAAACTAAATTCCTTACTTAGACAACCAGACACTTCTCACTGAAATCAACAGGAATTAAACATTCAGCAAGTGTGCACAGTAAAGCCACCTATATATATCACTTTAATGCCATCTCTTTTTTATAGCTACACATTATTGAAAAGTTTAAATATGTCCCAAATCACACTGCAAACATGCACCACATGTGTAACTTATGCCTTGATTAGAGATATCCAGAAACTTTATTTTTAAACTGTATTTTATCAGAAATGAATGGTTTAATAAAAGAACTGATTTCCTCAGAAAGGTTTGTATTCTTTATAAAAAAAGAATCAGGGAAGTTTTTGAGTGATATTTCTGAACTACATGAGTGGAAGAGACTCAGCTTGGAGTAGCCAGCAACCCAGAGGTCCACACACTGCTTTTTTGGATGTGGGATTTAAATCTCTGCCCTGACTGATTTGGTGTCCATGGTCTCAGGGATTACTTTACCCCCCAAATTACTGCCACTGCTGTATAACAGTAAACTGACAGACTGACCCTGCCTTGTACTTTTCAAAGTTCTCAATTTGTCCTCAAAATAATTCTTCAGCCTCTCTTCCTTCAGTGTTTAATGAGGCCTCTTGCCTGCAAAACCACCCCTAATAAAACCATGGTGCTCCCTGTTTGGCAGGGCAGAAGCACCTCACTGACTCCAATGCTTATCTAAAGGAGGGGTATGTTGAACCCTCTTGAGCCCTTACTCTTCTCAGTGGAGGCATTAAAGGTGCAAGGCTGCAGAATGCCAGAACTGCTGCAGATCCGTGCTGAAGTGCTTGGACACCATGGAGTGGCTCAGGGACTGGAACAGCAAGTGGTGCAATAGGTCATGTCTGAGGCAGATCTCAAATGATGTATTACAGTTACGGAGAAGAAGCTGTTTAAACTTCTGTAAGCAATATCACAAAGTCATCCCAGTGTGGAGGACATTCCCAAGGAGGACACAGTGAATCACAGAACACAATTTCCCAATGGGGAATTTATGAGGTTCATTATTTATCTATCTGCTGATTTAGTATCAGCTGTATTCAAAACCAGTTTGAAAAGCTATCAGTAGGTTTTAAAGCATTTTTCTGTGTTGGAGTGTGTGCATATTGGGGGGAGCTAGATTCTAATAATTTGATACATTCCCATTAAAGAGTTCAGTGTGTCATTTTTGTGATTCTGAATTAACAGATTCGCTGTGTGTAAATAGCATCTGGTATCCTTGACAACCAGACTTCATGACTGACTCATCCAATGAGGTCACGATTCATTGTCAGAGGCATCACAATTCATTATCTTCGTTCATAGGATTTTTCCTGCCATTTGGTTTGTGCCAAATCATAGTAACTGAGATTTCCTTACAGACAGGAGTAACCTACTAAACAAAAGGTAAACAAACACATGGCCTAACCCAGCAAAAGCAACACATAAATGAACCTCAATTCCAGGCATATTCCCCCCAGGCTTTGAAGCCCAGCAAGGCATGGTCCACAGCACACATGCTTGTCTACTGACAGTGGGGGCTACTGGGCACTGTGTGAGGAGATAAGCAAGATAAACAGTGGATGCCTACACAGAATGACTATTAGCATTTCTACATCTTTTTTTCAGTCTTCAATAGCAACTCCTAAGTGTTTTTTCAAGGTGTAACAAATGCCATGCAGGAATAAACATCTCTGGCCTTTAGAGACAGTTGACTGAGTTGGTAAAAAAAAAATTAAAGAGCATCTCTTCCCTCTTAGCCCACTCTTTGTTTTCTATTAAAATTGTTAATTTCAAGACATTCTTGACTGATATAAGCATCCTTAATATAGGTGCCTGTGGGGTGAGGAAAGGAAAATTTCTGTAAGTGCAATTTTTACATAAGTTTTGGTTCCATACTCCACAGACAGCAGAACAAAGCCCACAGACTTCAGTCAGTGGTGCAGTGTGGCCTCTAGCATTATACAGTATGACACAGGATGTAAGCAAACATTTAGATGAATAAAAATAATAAAGTAGTCTTATTTTGATCTTATTTTAGATAGATGTAAAATTAGTGGTCACTAATGACGCAGGACTCAGTTATCAATATTTCTATTCTAACATTTTTTCTGAAAGAATTTCATATACAAGTCCTTTCAAATTTGTAGATGCTGCTCAGCTGCAACAAGGAAGTAGACTTCAGCAGTCGTCAAATATCTGACCTTCTCTAACATAAGACAATACAAAAAAAACCCAAAATCAGTAAAATGGACAGAGATGCAACTTAATGAGGACTAAAAAGAGAAAAAAGTCATTAGAATCCTCTTCAGGCAACATGAAATATTCAGCTGCTCCCTAAGCCTGCAAAAGGTGTGCTGGTCATCTTTTGCTTGCATGAATGTGAACATAGAAACAAAGAAGTGTCTATACGACCCCCTGAACAGCACTAAGTCCTGGGCATCCAAGTTCACTTGACACAATGTGGTGTGTAAGAGGTGACAAATGAAGTTTGAAGCCAGATGTAATTAAAACAATTGCCTTTTCAGTCTGATAGTAGGAATGCACTCTAATTTTGCTGAAGAATATTTGACTGGGCCAGCTTTACGTTGGAATTTAAATCTCTCCACGCATTTCCTTCTTTCCTACACTACCCTTCTCGATCCCCCAGTACAAACTTCACAATATGTCTTTCTCTCCCTCTTACCCTGGAGGTTTCTTTTAACTCATTTCTTATTCCAGTCTTACCATGAAATACGGAATGTGCCAAATATGTTGTGTCATACCATTTACATGAAATATCATGGAAGTCACTAACTTGGGTGATTTTAAGAGTGTATTTTCTAACTTGGGCTAATGGCATTTGTTATTTTTTTTTTTTTTGGAAAGCTCATATACCAAACCAGTCAGTTTCTTTACAGAACCAAAATTTTGTTAATTTTTATAATGCAAATAGGTCTATGCTTTTTAATTTTTTGGATTGTACTAAGAATTTTAAGCAGTGCTGCCTGAGGGCAAGTTCTTTAACTGCTCAATATGGGAAGAGCTTTATTGGAACCATGGTGCTTATGTGCACTAGATAAGGCTCTGGACTGTCTTTCAAAGCAAAGACTTTCGGCCCCAATTTAATATTTAGGGGATAATTTTAGCAATGTGAGTAAGTTCAGTTCAGTTGAAGAAATTGCTTATGTGTCTGCACCCCTTGTTGAGCTGAATACCTCAGACCAGAAAATCCGTGGAGAATATTACACGTCTTAGACTTCACTGCCTATGCTGTAATGGAACTGACAGTGTGACACAATATACAGTAATAAACACTCAAGCCTAAATTATAGTTGTAAAAATAAATTTGTTAATCGACAATGAAGAAAGGATATAATTTATTTTGAAGATACTTCTATCAAATGCTTACTTGAAGGTGTTACATATGAGCTTGATGTCCCCCACCTGAAACAGATTAGTTAATGCAGTCACTGAAGTCTAAAACATTTGCCTGATTAGCCATCTGATGCCTATTTTGAGGGCAGCTTCACCAGTCTCTAAAACCACTCCTGGGGATCCCAGGTAGGCTGTCTAAATACAGATTTATGACAACATTGAAAGCACCTTACAGTTATCCTGCTTGCCCCTCACCTGCCTTGTCAGAAGGGTATCCACTCTTTTATCTGCCAGTCCTACGTAGATATTAGAGAGCACCTGTGGTGACTCAAACCTGTTTAGAACCAACCCCTAGATAACCAGTCATTATCTTCAAAATCTTTTCCTCATGTAAATGTATGTGTCTTAACCTTGTGTTGAGCACAATCTGACTGTCTCAGCAAATGACTTAAATTATTCTCAGCCTCTAATTAACAGAAAAATACTGTGATATCTCAGGTACAAGGTATGTTTTTCTGAAGTTTATCCTTTAGGAAACATTTTCCCTGCTACTACATCTTTCTGTTTGTTTCAGGCCTTGCAGTGGCTGTCATACATGATTCTCAGCATGAACACAGAACTAAAAGCTCTACTAACACTTTGTTACAAGGCATAAAGCCATGATGTTTTTAAGTGCCTTGCTGATCCTACCCTAAATACACATCATAAACCATTTAGTGATTAGTGTACTGACAAGTATCCTGATTTAACTTTAAAAGCTGTCTTCTATGTATCACACCTGAATAGTCAGTTGTGAATATTTTATGTATGAAATTGAAGCAATGCTATCTAGTTTTGACAGGTCAGTTAACCCATGTACTAGAATTTTTGTCTCTTGGAAGTGTAGCTTTTGAAATCAGTGTGTTGAGAGTGATTGATTTTCTATATTCATCCAGTATCTGGTGTTCATATTGAACATTCCTGCTGTTACTCTACAAATTGCTACAAGCAAAAACTTGGTCAGGTTTAGGAAATATATTGTACCATGAGGGTGGTCAAACTCTGGAACATGAGGCCAGGGAACTTGTGGAATCTCAAGTGTTTGGAGAGTTGACACTCAACTGCACAAGGTGCTGAGCAACCTTGATTAAATTGGCCCTGCTCTGAGTGGGGTTTGGATGGTCTCTAGACAGTCACTGTTTTGTGTTTTTCTTTCTTTCCTTTTTATTTCTAAACATCATTTACTAAAGCATTCTCAAAACATAAATTAAGTATGCAAACTGTAACTAAATTTTAAAATGAAACACCAAAACCTATGTATTATTTAGTGTGTTCTAATGTCACTGTCTGCTCTTATGGAATCTATTGCTGCATAGTCTTATTCTACACCTGGAAGAAGCTCAATCAAGCTTCAGTTCTGAACTCCCCTCATACTACATTTGAGTCCAGTCTTTCAAAATGACCACAGCACAACTGATGCTCATTTACCTACATCTGTTGAAATCCATCCTGCTTTTATATTCTACTTGTTAATAGAGAAAAATGTGCTATTAAACCAACACTATGGCTTCATTTTATTCAATTAATAGGTTTCTTCTCAGCCTTTTATTTTCCGGGCAAATCCTGGAGAAATGAGTGTCAACATGACTGGGTTAAGTGTATGCAAAGGCTAAATATGAAATATGCAAGGTTTTTACATTTCTGCTAATGTATTTCTAGCTAGGGTCCACCCAACCCTCTCTGTGTATTTGCACTCTATTAAAACATGTTAAAAAATGACTGAAGAGTTTCAAGCTGGACCAGTACAAAAAGAAAAGGGTTTGTATTCTTTGTCTAGGAAGAACTAAGAACTGGGACAGCAATAGGAACTCAGCAATAAGGTGCACTGGCATAGGTGACAGATACAGAATGTAAGAAGCACTTTAAGTAATCTTGCCAAACCTCAAAGCAGCATCCATCTTTGACTCTTCTAGTAGTCAAAATGCGTGAAGTCAACTTTCCCTCCCCTGCATGGGTGTCCCTATGAACTGTGTGTGTTCATACATAGGATGTCTCCCCTACTTAAGGCACTTCCTTGTTCTTAGACAGTGGAGTTCTGAATTCTGTGCCCCAAATGATACCACCCATCCAACCTCCTGTGAAACATACCTTCAGGTCAGACACATCTCTGTAGCACTGCTCAGAACGGGTGTGATCAGAAAGCTGCACATTCCAGAAACATGGGAGCTGGTAAACAAGGAAGGGATTTTGCTTGATGACTGCATTGAAGATATCCTAGTAGAAGAAAAAAAACAGAGAAACAGTCGGGTATGTTGTTTCTGCAGCGAGGTGATCTCAACACCTCCCTGAGGTGACTGTCCTTCCCCCCTCACAGGTAGAAATTCAAATGGTGATGCCAGTGTGCAAACTTTGTTTTGTAATTCTGTTGCCAGGGAGGGTGCTATTAATCTAAGGGATGATATGTTCCTCTGGACAAGAGGAACAGGTTGTCTTGACACACAGAGCTAAGGGACTCCAGAAAAGTCTTCAACCATTTATAATGTACTGCTGGCATGAGGTCCCTCTTCTAGTCACCAGGGAGAGTAACAGGCAGTAAATGACAAAATACCTGCTGTTACTAAGTACTGAATCACTTTCAATAAAGGGGATGAATACGATCCTAGCAGATATGCTGCTTCAAGGTGAATTACTGGATGGGATTTTAGCTAGCACTATATTGTTGCAACAAGTACTTTAGGTATTTCCTGGAAAAGGCATGTAAGGACAGATCTGCAGAACAGTCTACACCATGAGGACTGAAAGTGTGCTGTCTCTAAGCAGCCATTCAGAGAAGTAAGTTACAAGAACAGACTGTGGTTTAAAGGATTATGGTAAAACCTTTCTGCACTCTGCAAAATTCTGCCCCATGCAAGTCTTAGGCAGCAACTCAGGACCTCACTGAAAACACAGTGAAGTTGCAAGAATCATTTTAACGAACATCAGTAGCTTTTGGATCAACCTGCAAAGTTGCTGTACAAAGTGCACATCTCTATGTGTACAGTAAGCAGCACGCTTCCTTTGTGGTGACTGGTCATAAGCCAGATGTAGCTCAGAAGCAGAAGAAACATCAAAATAAGATGCTGTATTGAGCTAACACTTGCTCAAGCTGTTGAGCAATTATTGGTTCAGGTCTGGTACTACATTAACAGGGTTTCTGGGTTTAAACTGAGAGCTGTCAGGAAGCACAAATTGAGTAACTACACATTTCTGTGTATAGGCACACTATTTTTTTCTTGGCCTCAGTTTCCTTTCTGTGGCAGGAAGACATCAGCAATTTTGTCTTTACAGGGGTGTTGTGGCAAGGAGTACATTCAAAGACATCTGGGACTCATCTGTCAGAAACAGCAAAGAAATGTCTGAAGACTCTTAAAGTCTGATTAGACAATAACCAGTGGGAAAAGACTTATAGTGTCTGAACAGTTCTGTGTTAAAGAAGGAAAACCAAAAAATTAAAGCATGAAACCTCCATTTGTCTCTCTTGTGAATCATCTGAGCAGAAATGGTGAAAATATCAGTGTAGTAAGAGAAACCTCATGAGGAAATCTCCATTCCTGTCTTTCACATTTTGCTCAGAATGACTCAACAAATGGTGGCTACAGGTGCAACATCTTTCCCTTGTCTTTTCCAACATCTCATTTCCTCCCCCTTTCCTTCCTTCCTCAATCCACAGACCACACTCCTGCAATGTCCTACTCACCTGGTCAGCCAGTGAAGTGGATAACATGCTCATTAACTCCCGCTCTGCTGTGAGTCTCCACATCTGCTCCCATTTCATCTTCCGTAACTTATCAAGAAGCAGCAAGATAACCCCTGAAGGAAAACACAGGGCAGAGAACAAGAGAACCCGTGACATGCCAGTCAAGGACCATCCTGTCTATGTGTTGATTCAACAGTTAAAACAACTGAGCTGGGATCTATCAGTGGAAACTACAGATCTTACCCTGTGCTAACACAGGATGTTGACTAGAAAAAGCTTCAGGTTTCCAGGTGCCACCAAGACAAAACTTTCTTGAGCTCCTGAGGCTGCAGAGAACAAATGCAGAGATGGCATAGAGACAACTGCTACGTTATATAGTTTTCAAAGAGGCTAAAGTAGCCAAAGAGGAATGAAACTGGAAAGAAGAGAATCAAGAGAAGGATGCTGTATTTTTAATAGTCTCCTTAACTGATTAAGCTTGACTTCATTATGACATGATTAGCATTGAGATTATTGCTTACAAAATGTACCCATACAGGTAAGCCATATAGTGGAAGTTAACTCCATCCAAAGGTCATTGTAATTCAGAAGAGAATTAGACAATAATCCTACAGGAAAGAAAGAAGGAACCTCTTAAGACTCAGAAGTGACCCTCCTCACTCCTTATTCTGAAAAGCTACAGGCTCCAAGAGAGTAATCTGCTGAGTCACTGCCTAGCAGGGACGGGGTAGAGACAATCCTGATTTATCTAGTATGACTCCATTTCTGCCATCTTCACACTGAATAGAGATCTGCTTCTTCCAAAATCTCACTGTTTAAATGAATTTCTATCTGACCTGAAATCAAGATTATGCTGAGAAGAAGAGGATTTTGTCATCAATATAAAACATTTTACTCAATGTGTGTGGGATGAAATCTGGCCCTTAGTACTTACTGCATATACTACAAAGATGAAATTGCAGGCCTTATTCCACCTGGTAAGAACTTAATCATCTGACACATTTGATTGCAATCCTTGAAACTTTTCTGAGGAATCATCAATGCTGGTTAAAACGTAGCCTTTGAGAGGGCCTGCCATTAAGGCAGCAAGTGTTCAAAGAGAAGGACCCCCGGATCAGAAAGTTACCCTGCAAGTGGGAAAAGGGGTACCTCAACATGCATTATTATTCCTCAGTTGCTTTTTGTCTCACCAAAATCCCTAGCGTGCAAGGGAAAACAACAGAAGCAAGGAAGCTGGATTGAAACATCAGCAAAACCTTTCCTACAGTGTCTCAGAAAACCTTGCTTGAAGAATTAATTCAGAAAGACTTAGATAAGAGTGCTGTCATGGGGAATGAATGCAAACTTAAGGACCACAGAGGAAGAGTACTGATAAACAGCAGCCTCACAGGCTGACAGAAGCTCCCTAGTAAGAACAATGATGGGTTCTGTGTTATTTCACATCTTCGTTAGTGGAAGAGGGAAGTAAACAGAACAGTAATGACATCTGCAAATGACATTTAACAAGAGGTCTTACAAAAAAATATCACGGCAACTGTAGAGAAACATAGCAGATACACAGAAGAATATGAAATGACAAAAAGCAGGCATTGGGAAGAGCTGCCTCAGGGAGTCCAAGATGATAAAACTAAAAGTAATGAGAAAAAGAAAGAAAATGTAGTCTGAAAGCTTAAGAAAAATTCTCCTAAAACTTTAGGGGTGAAATAACCTAAAAATGGCAGATAAAATGCTTTCCTTCATGAGTCTTTACAAATCAGGCTACACAAAAATTAGAAAATACACCTGGAACAATCCTGCACTGGTTGGGAGAGAACAAAGGTGCTTCCAGTTCATTCCTATCTTTAGTTTCTATGACATGGCAATTTTCTTTCTAGTTAAACCTGGCACTTTCATGAATAAAAAGAAAACCTCTTCTGGCAGTGAATTTTGTGGCCTGTTTTAGTTCTGTTTTCCATTTCAGTCCAAATGGTTCCCAAGGATGCTGGAACCTGTACTGGAGGGATCCCCTTTCATCTTCAGTCAACCTTTCTGCTTCCAGCTGTTGGATTGGAAAGGGAAGTATTGTCACAACATGCTACAGTTTATTTATGCCAGTGTGTTTGTCTTCTCTCCAGCATAACAGAAGCCTATTTGGAGCATGTAGTGTGCTGCATTAGCTTCTAAGAGAGCCATTACGCATTCTCTGAAATTCTAGATCAATGTGAAGCAAGCTCCTTGTGCTGCAGCAATAAACTGGGTGGGAGATGTCCTCTCTGGCAGCGGATCTTTCCAGCTGGCAGAAACTGTCAGCTTTGTAGTGAAATGCAATAGAGAAGGTTCTTTATTAAGAAAAACAAAAGATAATGGTAAGATTCAGTTAACAGTAATAGAATAGTTTTTATAATTTATAGACAATAAAACATTTATTCTTAATTTCTCTAAGCCTCCAGTCTGAGGAGGAAAAGAGGAAATGTTTTAATATGTGCAATATACTCAGATTTTATTTTTTTTTTGGCCTTCCACTCTAATGCTAGCAGCAGATTATGGCATTGCAGCTAACAAGATTATGATGTCCTGAGGGGCTATCATGGTAGGAGCTGAGAATAAGAGAGGCAGATGGGGTGGAAAAACTGGAATATATGTGAGAAAGGATGTACTAAATTATGATGCAATCAGGGCTATTGAAAATATTTACAAGGTTTTAATGCTGCACCCTCAAAATTAATTTCAACGTGAGTTCTATTTTAATTCACCTACAGGTTTGGGTTTAACACCTTTGTATGGTCTCTGTGTAGAGTACTAATTTACTGCTGCCATAAAATAATTACTGGATAATATTTATAGCAATTTAAATATTAAGAGATTTCTATTAAGAGGAGAATTCAATACTATTCACCTAGTTAGTGTTATTTAGTGCAAAAGCAAAGCAAAAGCATGTGTTTTGGGAACTTTTAAACAGTTCATGTGAGGAAAAAAATAGGGTTTTTTTTCAGAGCAGTGAACTTCAGGTTTACTTCTATATTGTGTTGGCGGTGCAAACATGACAAATGAACTAACTTCAATCTGCAAAATTAATTTGCAGGCAAGTATTTGAAAAAAGGAAAGGGAAATATTTGCCTCAGGAGCCCCTTCCCCCAGAGTCAAATTGACTGAAATCTCAGACTAAATTCAAGATGACATATAGCTGAATGTAAGGGGAAAAGGGACTTACTCTCATCTGCTGTGCTGGGGGAGGAAGAGACTGGAGATTAAAAAAAGAAATTAAAGGAATATTTTATTAACATCTGGCCCCAGGCAGTGGGACTTCTGATCTTCTGAGAAGTGCAGCACCTTCCTGCCCTGACCTACCTGAGAAAAACAAAGGGGAAGCTTGGCAGCAAATAAACAAAAAGAGAAAAGTAACAACCCAAACATCTCATGAGTATTAAAGGAATTATGATCAGCCACAAAACACCCTATTTTCGTTGTCCTGAGGAAATACTTCAGGCATATCCAGAGACCAAATATCTCAAAGACCTCTTAGAAAAAGAATGTTTTATTACTAAATCTGTGGAACACATCCTAGTTTAGTTTTCACTTGAGTGGCATTTTTCTCCTCCAGCTTGATGAGATTTTGCTTGAACTACCAAAATCTGACAGATTCTGAATTGCTCAAACAGACAAACAAACAAGAAAGCAAACAAACAAAGCAGTTTCTCAAAAATGTGATTTAAGAACATACACTAAAAACACAGCTCCAAAAGCAAAACAAAACAAAATTCTTCAAGAAAGCAAAAAAAAAAAAGGAATTTGGCGAATAGGTTGGATAAAACTGGGCAAAAAAATCTGCATTAACGCATTTGGACTAAAATATTCCAGCTAAGAAACATGGCAATTTTTGGAGGGGCACATTTTAAAACCCAACTTACTCTTATGTAATTTTCACTTCAAAATTGATGCAAATTAAAGATTTTATTAAAAACGGTTACAAGACCTGAGAGGGAAAATAAATGTTTCATTTTGGGTCTAACCAAACTGTGGGCTCACCTGAATTTTTTGTACTTTTCCCATTTTTTGATTCAATCCAAACCAATTTGTCTCTTTCCAATGTTTTCACTAAGCAATGGTTTCAGCTGATGCTTCAAGCCATCGCATGAAAATAAGCTTTTTTTTTTTCGTTTTGTTTTTGTTAATCTACCCCAAACCAAAGTATTTCCTTTCATTTTTTTGAAGAGTAAATTGAAAGTTTGCAGAAAATCAGCAGCTTCCCTTGGAATGCTACCAAGCATCCCCACCTCTTCCTTCAGGAACACTGACTATGGCTTTTCCTAAAATTCAGAGAGGAATACATAGTAGAACTGGAAGTAATAAACAACATTTTAAGACAGAACAGAATCACTTACAGAAGTTATAGTGAAACTGGACAAGCTTTCAAATGCAATCAATTTATTACAATGGGCCTCTTAAGGTGGCTGAAAAAATACTCAGTGCTGTGGGGAAAGAAAATGTAACTACTAAGAGATCATTTTCTGTCAGCACTATCTTGCCTGTTTCTTTTGGGTGGAATGGGATGCTTTTGTGAGCTGTTGAGGCAATGCCATTTTATGTGAGCAGTATCTCAAAGCCTATGCTTGTCAGGTTTTTAAAAATCTTTCTTGGAATTAAGCCTGCAACAGTGAACCATCTAGACAAATAGCAAGTAGATACCATTACAATATCTGAAAAAGACAGGCAAGACACACTTCAAAATATATCATAAAGCAATAGTGAGTTTTTAAAAAATTACTGGGATTTTGCAACAGCTAAGCAGCATACCAAAAAACATACACCAAAACACGGAGTGTCAGATGCTGCAAGAAATAATGCTAAACAGGGCTGACATTATGAAGATTTGCTGCAGTAAATAACTGACCCAGAGATTTAAGCTACTATGTTTTGTGAAATAGATTTGGGACCAAAAATCTGAGTTCAGTTTTTGGTGTTGTGAAAGGGGTTGGTAGATCTGCTGTCCCAGGAAAAGCTCCATGATAGTGTTGACTGCTTAGTACTCTAGCAAATACTTCTGCATCTTCTTTTAATTCTGATTTATTGTACCTGAAACCAATGGAAATGTTCACAGTGTGTATTGCTCGGAATGTGACTATGGCTCTGCTGGATCAGGGCCCCAGTGACCAGTTTTGTTAAGGACTGCATTTGGAATCCACTGAGCCACAGCTCCACACCTGTGACTGTGGCTGCTGCTCTCCACCCTTAGTATCAAAACCAAATAGAAAAACATAAGTATACGGCTGTTGGGGATTAAAAAATTAAATTAAAGCTATAATTCCACAAAAAGCCACTGCATGCATTTTAAAATCTTCATTTTAAGTATTTGTGTGGGTGAAATTCACTGTGTTTATTTCACTTGATTTATAAACCATCTATCTAGCTGATGCTCATAATTTGACCAGCCTTATCAATAGTGTAATAAAGCCATAACTTTTGCTTACAGCTTTTATCATGATATGTCCAAAGGACTGTCATTCTAGCACATTTTTGGAGTATCCTGAAACATTATTTAACTATTATATGCACCAGCCTTTTTCTTTAAAAAACCTTTTCACCATGTGAAAAGATCAAATTAAAAAACCCCAAACTTGCAGGGATGCACAATGTATTAATTGAGAATAAATGATGATTCCACATTTGAATTTTTCTCTAAGAAAACCAGACAGGGCTGAGAAGCTGTTTTGAAATAGAAAGTGTGTGTCCCTCCAGGCATGGTGACACGATGCAACAGCCCTCATTATCTCTGCACATGTATTAAAAGTGAAGCTGTCACAAAGTGCATTTTGAAATGTAGTGCAGTCACCCTGTTGGGAGGCTGGTTCCTCCTGAAGCATTATAAACATTTTGTTTACACTTCGCAATGTCCATTTAATGAAATGGAATACTTTTATTTTCTTTATTCTCTTCTGAAGTATGCTGTTTTTCCTTAGGCAGAATTAAGATGAATGTTACATTCAAGCATGATTCCATCTTCTTATTACAGAGCAGCTGACTGTAGCTCAGAATTTCCTAGTTTTCCAACTGTTTCTGTACTGTTTAGATGCTTTACTTCCTGAGCAATTTGAAAAAAAAAAGAAGACACACATGCTTTGTTATCTTCTCTTTAATGACTTCCATTTCTGGGGAAATTTCTCCAACTTTCTTAAAGCCCCAAAGCTGCTACAGAAGAATTTCCTTGATTCTGGAGTCTATAAGGTCTATGGGTGAAGAATCATGAGCCATAACACTTCTAGCAAGTCTGTGGAGGAAAACCTCTGCTACTTAAAGACCATCCTGCTAAGTAATGCTCTCCCCTCCTATCTTCCAGAGTCTTGTGAAGTAACAATTCCACAGACATTTCAGAGGTCAGCAAAGAAAAACCATCTGTAGACCTGAAGAAACTGGCCTTTTCTTACAAAGATGCCAAGTGGTAAAAAGTCACACACTTTCCATCCCAAATTGCTGAAATAGGTTGCCTAAATACTATAATGTAAAACAATGTGACTGGCAAAAAGACAAATAATAGAAAAATCAGAGAGGGAAGTTACAGTTTTTCCCAGCTGCTGTGTACTTGCTTTGGGTATCAGGAAAGCCAGTAAGGATAGTAACCTTTCTCAAAACACCCTACATTTTCTGAACCCTGTGCAAAGAGTTGTTGGAGATGAAAAGCACCTGTGAAGAAGATCCTTACATGGGTTTTGAAAAGCTCCTCAGTTTTCTTATAGCCTTAGCACTCCATGACCCTTCTGAGCATGTAAGGTACAGAGATTACATTTTAGAGGCAAAAAGGAAATATTCCAGGGACTTCTCAGCTGATAAACTACGGAGATGGCTTCCAAGAAGGGAAAAAACCCTGTAAGAACCACATCATTAAAATCTGTTGAAATTCAGAAGACTGGGAAAGTTTTTGCTGAAAAGTTATAAACTTCAGATAATACATTCTAACTTCAGACCAGCAAAAGGAGAGAGGAGGGAAGTTTCAGCTTCTACATGCTGTAGCAGAATGGCAATGACCAATCTAAATGAAGCAGAGGAGAGCTGTCTCAAACACATCTCACATCACTGCCATGCACAAGTATCACCCAACAGCTACTCACTGTACATCTCTGCACATGTGTGAAAGTCATGATGGAAGTGTCAAAAATTGACACTAGCAAAAAAGATGGTCAGGTATACATCATATTGCTAAGCATTTTGCAATGTGAGATTTAAAAAGAAAAGTGACATGGGGGGAAAATGGAAAATTTCTACAAAGTTTCAAAGAACTTTTTCTCTCTTCAATATTAAAATTGCAGTGAGTTCTTACATGCAGATTATCTGTGATTTCATTTGCCTGGGAGCTTAGGTGGCTTCAGCTGAGAGGAAAACAAAGTCCTGGTTAAATACTTATTTAAGTGATAAAGTCAGAAAGGATAATTTTTAGCTCTTGCATAAGAGAGGCCATAGGATTTTTCAAAATCAAATTCCGCTCTACTACAGTATAACTTTTAGAAAAACATTCAGTCTTGATTAAAAAATTTACAATAATGGATAATCTATCACAAACTTTGATAAATTATTCCAATGCATAATTGGAACCCTGATGAAGGATAGTACCCGTATTTAATTTGAACATCTCTTTGAACTTCCAGTCACTTGATCTTGCTGAACCTTTGCTAAATTGGCAAGCCCTCTATTAAGAAATGTTATTTTCTCCTGCAGATACTAATAAGCTAGGATCAAACTGCCCTTTGACTTGCTCCCAGATAAGCTCCTGGAGCCACTTTACCCAACTTTATGGGAAATTTTCCAGTATTATCTCTGAACTTTGCAAATTCATAAGTACTCATTTTTGACCTGTGGAGGTTAGACCTGGAAAAGTAGCTAAATCCACATTTTAAAATCTATCCACTCCAAGAAGTGATCCCTAGTGCCCAGATCACCATACATACAGTTGTGTGTGTACAACTACTGAGTGGTTGTACCCACATTGTTCAGAGTAGAGCTCTTTATTGAGCAGGCTGGCCACATTCATAACACATGGTACTTGTCTCATACTACATAGTACTTGTCTCTGAGGGTCTAGTTTATGTTCCTTCAGTTTTTAGACAAAAATTATTTTGTTTGCATTTCTCAGTATCTACAAAATTATGACTGATCCATGTCAGGATTTTCTATATTGGAGAGTTTTTAGCAAGGAACTGAGAGTTCATGTTGTGTGCACTGGAGAATGACCTCAGGGTATGTGGGAATACTAGTCTTCTGATACTGCATTTAAGGATTAGAAAGAGGTGCCAAACAGAGGGTAGTCCTATCCATACTACCTTCCAGAAATACTTCCTGGAGTGAACTACCACCAAATTACACTCAATTATTTTTTTTTTTTTTTTTTTAAATAAAAAGACAGTTTAGTCCCTGAGAAAGACAAGGTACCAACTCACTTCTGTGCCCTCTGGATAATCAGAAAGACAAGAGTGAAGAATGAACTAGAGAGCTGAGTGATCTGGCAGTGCAGACATCAGGTATGACAGGACTTAAAAGCCTATATCCAATACAAAACAAATAGATCTCCCATACTTACAGTTGAAATGACCCTGTTTACACATCCAGTGATCACATAAAGCATTTTGTCAGTCATATTAAACCTGGAGTTTATGTTCATCTGATTACTCATCCTGAACTGATTGTCATGCATCTCTTAATTCTTTTTGAATATACAGTTCTACACATCAGTGCCTCAAAGCATAGAACTGTGAATGAGTTTCACAACCCTACATGAAGCCAGAGAAACTGGACTTTGAGTGAGCCATCCTGAAGAGGAATCACACAATAATATACAGACTGTACAGGGTTACTGTGTAGGAGGTCCAGTCATTGAATTTCTGCATGCAGGCATGTTTGGAAAAATGGATCACACAAAGCTTGTTTTTATGGAGAAAAAATGAGGAGGTTTGCTGGAATTTGCTGATTATTTGCCCTTCCAAGTATGTCTTCCAAAACTAATCTATCTTGGACTCTCCACCAAAGAATCACCCACCTTTAAAAGAAAAAAGAACCTGTTTCTTGATCCTCAACTCTTGTAAATCAGTTAAGTCTATTTAATGCAAGTGTCAGGCATTTATATGAGATCTGGACCTTACCCACAATGCTTATCTGTTTTTTTCCTCCTCAGAAAGCAGCAAACAGTGAAAGGTAACATTGTTTTAAATTATGTGGGTTTTTTTTTGGTTTTGATCCTCTCAAAGGCATCATATTTAATGGGGTCAAAAATGTGAACAATTTTACAAGGTTTCCATTTTGGACTGTGTGAAGAGGAAAAATGCACCCTGCACAGGTGCTAATTATTTTGACTGGCTTCTAATATTAATAGTGTCTGCCTTATACTTTCCATCATGGTAGAGAACAGCTTTCCAAAGCAGTTTCTAATATTAACAGTAGCCCACAAGGCTAATTGTAACAATGGGCACAATGAATAAGAAAACCCATCACAGCTTTTTTGTGTCTGGTGTTCACTCAGTGCCCTGGCAATAAAGGAGGAAATGTGGCTCATGGGCTGAACAGCCACTCAGGTATTTCTTTCTGTTTGGAAAGTTTGGAGGTTTGTATTCCGAAACAACCAGAAAACCTCCCCCTCACTTCCCTCCCTTATTGGGCAGTTTATTTACTGGATGAGATTCAAGAGGAATAGAACATTCTAAGTAATGGATTAGGGAAACGAAAGCAGCAGCACAGAATGAACAAGCCTGGAAATTAACTATAGCATTTTCAAAAAAACCCAGTAAACACAATCCCTCCTCCACAACTATTTCTTTTCTAGTAACAGAGAGAAGGATTAAGTTCACAACAGAAATACAGGGATATATTTGTGTAAGAAGCTGTTTATCATGGTCATATAACCAAACTGAGATACAGTTTGGATAAGTGGACTACAAGGTGCCTGCAAAGCCAGACTGCCAAGCTCAAAAGGGTTGTGTTCAGCAATAAAGCATTCAAATGGTGGTCAGTTACACAGGGTGTTCCACAGTTGGTACTGGGGCTGACACTGTTTAGCATTCTGATTAATGAGCTGGAAATGAGATAGAACGTGTCCTCAGCAGTGTCTCACGGGACAGCAAATTGGGGTCTGTGGCCAAATAACCTGGGGATGGGCTGCTATTCAAAGGGACCGTGACAGGCTGGAACAAATGGGTAAATGAAAGCTCCTAAATCAATGCAAGTCCCGAATGGGACTATTCCTGAATGGAGGGTACAGGCTGGAGGACAAGCAGATAGCAAGGAGCTTTCCAAGAGAAGTCATAATGGACTTGTTGAAAAGCAAGTTGAACATGAGCCAAAAGTGTGACCTTGGAACAAAGAAGGACAACCACATCCTGAGCTATATTAGTCCTTAGATCATGGGAAGTGACTACCACTCTTGACTGAGCACTTGTAAGACCACATTTGAAGTATTGTCCTGGATTCCTCAATAAAATCAAGACAACTGAAATGCTGAAGTAAATCCATCAGAGACCAACCCAAATGGCCTGAGGCTTGGAGAATGTTCAT
The DNA here is from genome assembly GCA_035221455.1 of Xenops minutus. Lineage (NCBI taxonomy): Eukaryota > Metazoa > Chordata > Aves > Passeriformes > Furnariidae > Xenops > Xenops minutus. Next base: position 52,871,673 of record JAWWEE010000040.1, on the reverse strand, counting down.
GAGGAGAAGGTGGGAGAACTGCCCTTGTTCAGCATGGGGAAGAGAAGGCTAAGTGGAAAAGGTTTGTCCTGAACCTAGTTGACCCTAACACTAGAATCATTAAAGCATAGTGATTTCTGTAGCAAATAACACCAAAAGTGAGTGATCTGACTGCGATCAAACTCAACTGGATTTGTTGGTGCTGCCTTAATGGGAATAGCTTTAACATAAGGGTGTGGAAAGACATCTTACTCTGCTACTTTCTGTGACAGGCACCAAGCTACTTATTAAGAGTCCAAAGAAGTTGTCCAACTGTCATGCCTCTTTCTTTGTGTTGGGACTATGGCTAAACCCTCTGTCTCTACAAAAAGGAACTGTCTTTACACAATCACTTTTATGAGCTCAATGAAAATGGGAAAATGAACTTGCACTTCAGAATAAAAAGTACTGGTTTTGCTATTACTGTACATTTGTCTGGGGTTCTCCTGTCATGTAATAGAAGGTTTTGTTCTCAGTTTAGGCACCTGGATGCCTCTACTAAGCTTTTATGTGCAAGTCTTTCATCTAAATTTAACCTGCTAATGATTATCCCTCTACAATAAAGAGAGGGCATTTCAGAGTGCTGGACAACATAATTACTGATCAAGGTATGTATGTTCACATAAAGAACCGTCTTGATCAACCTAAAAATAACACACTTTTGAATGATTTTTTAAATCATTACATTGGAATGTTACATTTATATGCCCAATTTATGTACATTACATGGAGAACTTTACATTATGAACTCTGATCAGAGCAGTAAAACCGCCAAAACAGAGACAATTTAATCAACTAAAAAGAGATACATTTTGTTTACTCCAATACTGTGGAAAGTAGAACGTGGTATAGACTCTCTGAATGCCACTTTTTTTTTTTTTTTTATCAGAGGTTTCTTAGGAGATGAATGTTTTCAGTGTTTCCAAGAAAGTCAGGTGATGTTTTTCAAAAAGAGACAATTATTACAGGGGCTGATAAATTCAATTGCTAAGGAGTAGAGGATATATCTCAGAGAATGCGATGAACAGTACACTTAATTCAGCCACAGCACTGCCATTACTACATGGATAGGCTTCTCAAACTAGAGGCACCATTTTCAAAATCAAATACATATTGACCCCCATTTCAGAAATGTCAAGCGTGCTGTAAACAAATTCTCAGTACATCACATGCTTCAGAAAGTGCATGAGAAAGTCTAGCAAAGAAGCTATTCTTTGAGGGTAGTCAGCTTTAAGATAGTGCAAGCTACAGATTACAGCCAACAAAGATGTGGTTATCAAAATCAGAAGTATCAGTTTAGCTTCTCACCTTTGACACAAACAGATCAACATTTCCTGTTGAGCCTAAAAGCAACCATATGCTGGCACTTCCTAAACTGCTACCTGTATGGCATGCATGATACTTAAACTTCAAATGCATCTCTGCACTTTGTAAAGCACGTGTGCATCAGTATGCTTTACATTGATAACAATGTTTACTGAATAGGTTCACAGTATCTTAAAGGAGGAATAATCTAATAAAAAAAAACCAAACTGGTACAGTGTAAACCTGAGTAGTTGAAGAAAGTGTCACTTTTTGACTTGACATTGGTGTTGGACATGGTTTTTTTAATATTAAAATGCGTTTTTCATCTGTTTGCAAAGGCTCCCGTACTTTCAACAAACCTGATGATACCAGTTCCTGTACCAAACATGACTAATGCTTTATGTAATGGGAGATAGGAATATTGCAATGGCTTCTAGAGAGGGTATGGCTAAGCTTGCTCAGGCCCCTATGGTAGGTAAAGATTCTATAAACCCTGAGTTTTCAGACTTCTTCATTCACTGAGACAATGTGAAAAAGAATCTCCACTCTCAAGCAACCAACATACATGAGAACAATGACCATGAGCAGAAAGCTGTAGAGCTCAGCTGAAAGCTCTTACTGGGTTTCTGGAGCAGGACCACAGGCGGTTCCATGTCTACCACCACCTCATTTTGCACTGCTTTATTAGTTTTTTTCTGCACTGGAGATGCACAGGACCATAATGAAGAAGCACAAGATTTGATTCAGACTAATTTCATAGAAACAGTCTGTTCTATGCTTCTCTTTTATTGTTCAAAATTGTTACATATGATGCAAAAATCATATAGCATACCCTTCCAACTTCCCATTCAACTTCCACATGTCAGTTTTCTTTCAGGGAAACAATAAAAGAAAGAGATTCATTCTAGTGTTTTTCTAGACATTACAAACATGGGAGTAATAAGGCATGGTATACATGTAGCCTAGTAATTGTTAGGTGCTAGCCATTCCCTTCTGTTCTCAATCCACAAGTCTGATAATGTCACATTTCTCAGTGTGGGAGTATGAATCCTCAGCTCAAGCTGTTGAAACACCTCCGGATGGTATCTGGTAGCTGCACTGAGGCAGTGCATTTCAGATGAGCATCAAATCCTCAGGATGGGCTTCTGTGGTCTAGAAGTCTGAAATCCCTGGGGCCAATGTTTTTGGAAATGTCCCCCCTGGCACCCAAATTACAGGCACAGATTCATGCTAAAGCTCCATTTGATAGGCATGGAGTACATTCTCAGCTGGTGGAAGTTGGCTCTGCTGCACTAAAGCCAAAGAAGTCACCAGTGATTCACACCAGCTGAAGAAGGGGCCTGGAGTTTTAACAGTCATCAGAAAGTGCTTTTAAAAGCTGTTCTCCACCATGATGGAAAGTATAAGGCAGACAAAGTACTAAAAGCTTTTATGTTTAGAATTTCTTTGACAAGGTACTTTTCTGAGGACCAAGATGACTGGTACTCCAGAAATGAACATCAAACCATACAGTGCAATTCTGGAACTGTCAGTTTAACACCTGTAAAGAGAAAAATCATAGTGTGGCTCAGGCATTACTTTCAAAAGCACAGTTTTGTCAATGAAAGATAATATAGGTTGTATAGTGAGAAAAGTGTGCTTTAACTAATGTATGAGGGATTTGTAAGAGTTAAACTCGGTGCAGACAAGTAACATGGAGTAGACAGTATTTAAAAAGAGTATTTGAATAGGGAGCTTACTGAGTATTGGCCAGTGAAGTACAAAAAACACTTGGTAACTTTTGTGGTACAGAAGGAACTGTGTTTAAAATGGCTTGAGAAGAAAGTGTTACCGCAAATAAAGAATGGTTCTAAGAAAGAACGTTTTAAACACTAATTAAATTGTCACTGAACTGACTTTGAATTTGGTCTGATTTTCCTACAATTACATTATCATGGATTAAAGTATGACTTGGATTATCTGCCTGTGCAAATGAGGAAGAAGAATGAAAAAGAAACAAAATCTCTCCTTGAAAATCTGTATTGGTTGTCAGGAGATTTGGCTTGGGCACACAGGAACAGGAGAATGCACATGCTTACTGGGTTTAAAGTACTAGCAGAGAAGGAACAAACACACCTTTCCCTTTAATATATCTGCCTTCTGAGACTCCCCCAGTCTAAATGTTGTCCAGAGTGGCTCAGACATAGAAAGATAAGAGTGAAAGAGAAATTATTTACTTCAGAAACTGGGAGGAAGCAATGGAAGAATTTTGACTTTGAGAGATGCTTCTGCATCAAATCTGCCAGGGTTAGGTCTGGCTGAAGAGGCTCACATCAAAATCTCTTTTCTTAGGGTTGTATCTTAAGTCTGTAGTAAACACTCTCCCAAGAGCAAAAGCAAAGTCTGTCTGAGAGCTTCCCCCTGATCCAGCTCTGTTTAGCTCATTAAAGTTTCAGGGATTTGGGGGCCCTCTCACAGTCTCTAAGTACAGCTCTAGGCACCTGAATTTCCATATCTTCCTTTCCTGGCCCAATGTTTTTCATGAGTGTTTTGCTTGGGATATTTCATCTCCTTACTGTGCACCGCCCTCTGCCCCTGCCTTTTAGTTTTCTGAATCCTCCTTGGCCACAGTGCTGCATTCACTGTCAATTATTTTAATTTACTGAACACAACAAACAAGCTCTAGTTTCATCTTCCTTGAGAAATTTATACCTCCAATCTCTGCTAGATTACTGAGGCAAACAATGAATTCAATCAAGAAATTATAGTAAAGGGTGCTGATTCTGTCAATAACATCATTTCCTACTTCTCAGAGGTTGCACTGTTTCACTCAGTGACTCTTTTTCCACGTACTTGAAAAAACAACATTCCACTTCCTATGATCACTTGTCAATCTTCCATACATTATCTACCTTCTTGTTTTCTCTCTAAAAAGAAAAGTTTTTAAAATTACAAGTGAGTTATGTGAAGAAAGCAATTGTGAGGAGACTAAAATCATGGGCAAGATTATGGGATGATGCGTGGCCTGGTAGGTATGTATTAATACAAGAATTAATACATGCAATCTATGGGAAGGACTGGAGATGTTCAATTATTTTTCTTTTCAGTGGAAGGTTTATCTGATATACTGACATTTGGTATCCCTATACACCATTTGGAACAGTAAGTTAAAACAATATAAATTAAAGCCTTATAGCACTTTTTTAACATCATTACATTTTACATACTACCCCCCATGCATTTCTGAGTTATGCTAATGTTATGTGGTTGTACCACATTTCTCTCTGATAGCATTAAAATGGCAGAAAGGAAAAAGCAAAAAAGCATCAGAAAGAAGGTAAATATAAAAGGTGGTCATCTCTAAGTAGAACAAAATATACTATTTTGTGGTATAACAGTGAACAGAATTGACATCAGCAAGTTCAGTTGTGTGTAACATAAGCTTTCAGGTTTCAGGACAAATCCATTAAACTGATCTCTGTCTCATGCTTTTGCAGGGCTGGGAGCAGAGGTGGGCAGATCCAGCCTTTCTATTTGCAATTCTGGCAAGAGGAGAACCAGGAAGGAAACCTATTCTGCCAAAATCTTGAATCCGTATCTATCTGTGTCATGTTAGGCTATTCTTTTGAACATTTTCACAGAATAGAGATGCTTTGCAGGGGCTGAAATACAAATTCACAAAAATTAGTGGGATTCCCACAAATATACAAAGGAACATAGAAATACAGACAACCCAACCACAACTTGTTCAACCCTTTTTCTAGTTAGTCTGTTTAATTCAATCCAATAGATTTCTGTGAAGCAAAACCACTATTATGGTGAATAATTTCCTGATAGTGCAGGGATATTTAAATGGACTCATCTGTTCCAAATGGAGGCTTCACCATCTGTTCTGTCCTTTTATTACAAATAGAAAGGGAACTTAACTCACTGCATCAGCATGTAAACCCTACCATTGAAATGATTTAGATGTACGTGTATGTTCTTTATGCACCTGGTATGTTTTCTCACATACCAAACACAAATCAGTGTGAAGACCTGTCTTTTGTAGCCTAATAAATTCTCTGATCTAGTGCCTTTATTCCTTTCTCATGGCAGCAGAAATTGATGGCCAGTAGCTTGCATTTTATTAGGACAATTATGACCTTGTTGCTGTCCTGAAGGAGTTATATCTTTATTGGGTTGACATTTTGTGATACCATTTACCTTTGTACAGAAAATGAGCCTTGACTCCTATTCATTCCCTCTTGCTGGGCCTACATACATGTCATCACGGACAGAAATCTCAAAGGAGATATGCTGAGAATCTGTCAGATTGCTGAAAAGCTCTGTTCTTCCCCAAAAGATGTCACACAATCTTTTCTAACACCATTTAGACAAGACCAGAAACTACAAAATGCATGACACTGCATAATTGTTACTGTTTTAAAAGACAAATTTAGCTGTAGCTTAGGGAGGGAGGTGTAAATTACCACATCTCATACTCTCTACACCAGGAAACTGATTGCATGCTCAATGCAAATGTTAATTTGAAGAAAACCCTCAGGTCTTACCTGTGTTGTATCCCCTCCCGAGTGCTGGCCAGGGCCGATGATTCTTCCAAAGGTTGCCCAAATACCAATCACTCTGGTTCTCTACTAAGCCAAGAACTTGCTGCCCTGGAAATGAGCAAATTGCAAGAAGATCATGAGACAGAAGACAGTCAATCAGTGAAAAACAAACAAGAAATCTGGAGAAGGACAACCAGTGGAATGAAAAGACAGAAGTTCAGGTGCTGCCTTCCTTTCACGCATTCGGAAGAAGCCTGCTTATGTAATACACAGCAAGCCTAGCACAGCTCATTTCTTCCTTCTCCCCTGGCTAGTCTGGGTAATTAAACACTGTGGGAACCTTTGTCATGCTGACAGAAATATATCACCCAGACAAATCTGAATGCTGCTTGGAATACAATGATGGAGAATCCTCCTAGTGAGAAGTCAGTGTTGGTAAAATGATCATCTAATATGAAGATCTGTTCATTCTCTGATAGAGATAATATAATTGAAGAATAAGGTTCAGTATAACAAATCCTTTTCTTCCCATACTCCCCCCTACTAGTTCCAGGGACGTTTTTGTCTCAGTCACAAAGGAAATCCCTTTTGCTCAGAAAAAAATATTTGATTCTATGAGTTTACTTACATAAGAAAGTTGCACTGTTTTAATTTAAGAGAGTAATTTAAAAGTCATTTAGGTAAGCCTGTGTAGAATGCTTCATAGAAATTATGATTTCGGTTTTATTTCAGTTTATCTTACATTGATTAGCAGCTGGCTTCAGCTAGAGTAAAATGTGTTTTAAATCAAATGTGTCTAGAAGGTTTGCCCTGCTTATAAATCAACTGAAAAGTGAATGTTTGTATAGATAAGGACTTAATTATCTATGCTGAAATGTGCTGTATAAAATGCAAATAAGAGAAGTGATTGAAATCTGGTGACAGAGGATGGAGGGAAGAGGAAAACTGCATTTGGAATGGTGTTTTGACAGAGGGATGCTCAGTGAGGGCACTCTGACTAGTACTGGAAATTATTTTGCAGCCTTTTGAGAAAGCAATTAAGCATCATGCTTTGATGGCCCATATTCATATCCCAGCTATGCTCATAAAATTGTATGTATGGTCAGAGCATTAAATGACCATTATATGTTGCTTACGTAAGACCACAGCTGTATTACTAAAATTTCAGTATGGCCCAGGCCAAGACTGGGCTGAGAAGCAAGACATAAAGATAGAAGTGATTAATTCAATTTTATAATTAGCTTGAAAAATGATTGTGATGGTCTCCTGCAGTATCTGTAATGCAGGGGGACGTTGGTAACACACATATGTGTCTCAAACGCTGTTTCAAAGAATGTGAGCAGCAGTGATTGGTCAATGAGTGTAACAAATAAATCAGAACACCATGAAAGCATTCAAGGAGTGTATGGAAATAAAACTAAAAATAACCTTAGAGATTACCAAGTCCGCTCCATACCACTTCAGGATCATCCTACTCTATCCTAACAACAACATGGCACTCCCCACCAGACCAAATTTTCTATATATATTTAATATATATATAAATATATAAGTATTTAATTTTTCACATTATACTCCATAATCAATTTTTCAGAAAGGTGGGAAAATGTCTGGTAGAGCAAAAGGATTATGTAAAAGACCACCACAGATTTATCTTCCCATTGGTGCTACTGAAAACTGGTAATATTAACAGAGTGCAATGCACAAGCAAAGGAATGAAATCACAAATTAGAGGCAAATGTAGGCTAAGCAACTGATGCTTTGTCCATACAAATAAACTATAGCATCTCTCAACATCTGAGACACATGGCACACACTAGAGAGTACGAGACACCACAAGCTTTATGTTGTGAGGAAATATAAAAGGGATCTCAGCTGGTTGAAAGAAGTCTTAGGCAAAAAGATGCTGAAGAACACAACTTAAACAAACACTTGTTGACTCCATCCTGGAAATCGACCTGTTCTTTATAACCACTCCCTTATAGCTGCAGTAGAATCAAAATAAGAAATTACTATGGCTAGTAAAGGATAAGGAAAAAAAAAAAGCAAGCACAGCTGGGCTGGAATGGACTGGCACAGCTGTAGGAAGAGAGTGGAGGTGCTCAAAATCATCTAACAGCACATTTCACAACTCACCAGTCCACAGATCCTTCTCAGGATAGGACGTCAAAAGAAATGTTAGAATTCCATTTGCAAGAAGCAGATACTGAACTTCCTTACCATGGAGCATCAATCTGCTTTCATTATTTTAGCCCTATGAATTTCCCATCACACCACAGAGTTAAGCCTTTAAATTGATGAATAATAAAAAATGAACAAACCTTGCTACTTGTTAATAGTTTTCCTTTCCCACCTATCAGTGGAAAATCTCAGTTCTAATAACGTACCCCTGAAACACTTATTTCTCAGTTATTATTTCTCATGCCAAGATAAACCGAAAAGGCTCAGGAAATTATGTTTGCATGTATTTATTGCAGCTGTATAATTTCCTTCCCCCTTTCTCCTTTATTTTTGAAGACACCAGAACAAATCCTGCTTTCACCAGTATTCCTTGAGGTTTTGATATGGAACATGGATGAAGGCAGGAATTAACATCATGTAAGCTTTAGGGCTTAGATACATGGATCAGATAATGTGACTTACTGTGTATCAACTGAGCCGGAATAACTGCCTGTACATGTCCTTTTAGCTTGTCACAAATACAAAGTAAAATGTGTTAGTTAACATGCTTTAGTTTGCTTTTGCAGTGGCCTGGGAACACGTACATGTTCAAGTACTGTCCTAGGGTACAGCATTATGCAACTTGTCAGGTTGTTGTAACTCTTACTGGTGCATAAAAGCCTAGTAGGCAGATGTGATGGCTTGTCTCCCAAGTCACCTTGGAAAAAATTATGGAGATATGCTTTGCATCATCTCTAGTTATATTTCTGTTTTCTCTAGGCTGGAATAGTGTTGCTTTCTCTGCTAAAGAATATATTTTTATTCCCCTTCACATTGTCTCTATGATCTTGACTTAAGGCAAAAGTAATAGGGAAATCAGAACTTCAGATGCATAGTAAATATTAATGTTTCCAGAAAATGTATTCATTCTGAATTAGTATAGAAAAAACAAAATCAGAAATATTTTCTGGAAGAAATCCCCTCCCCGCCCAAAAAAAAATAAAAATCTAAAAATGTACAACCCTCATCACTAAATAATATACAAGTGTGACACATAATACAGATGCATAATATTTACCATACAAAACACACTTTTTTGTCTCTAAAAGTTCCAAAAAAATAAACCCATAATTTTTTCCTTCCAGTTGTGACCAAATAAAAATGCTTCACTCAAAGCTTAAATCATTTTTTTTAATATTAATGAATGAGAACATCTGTCCAGTGTATCTGACCACCACCAGTTATTTCGTTTGGATATTCACTTTTCCAACAGCATTATGAAGGCACAGAAACAAGGCACTGGCCGAAGCGATGTGTGCTGTCGAGCTCCCCTTGCCCATAGCTCTCTGACCACCCACCAGCCCCAGCCTGTCCCTCTGCCACCCTTCAAGCCTTCCCCACAAGCTGCCTGCAGCTCTGTGGAACTATCACCAGGTGCATTTCACCTCTGATGATACTGTAACCTGAATTCAGATTTTCTGGGGAGAAAGACTAGAGTTTCTTCCCATCACAGCTTTTTGGAAAAGGCACACATAAAAGAGTGATGTGAGTTATTCTTCCAGCAGATGAGAACATGGTGGCTACTGTAATGAATTTGAACCGTTCAGCATTCTGAGCTGCCCGTTTCTTCTTCCTAAGAGTTATTATAATAAAATACCATAACTAACAGCAAAAGCTCTATCATTTTCTGTTCTAGCCCTGCAGTAACGATTAAGTGCACTTCTCTCACTCTGTTACTCCAGGCACAAGTTAGCTTATGAAAATTAAGCTGTCTTTCTTGCTTCTTCATACATCACCACTAACAGCCAGACAACAGAAAACAAGGCTATGATTCTGGCATGACCACAATGAAAAATTATTGAGCAGGCAGAATTACAGCTGGATTGCTGGGAAGGGGGCTGTATGCTGCCTGGCTGGGCAACGAGACTTCTACAGAAGGCAGCTGCAGCTACAGCATTTTGCACAGAAAGCTCCCTGACAGCTCTCGCATGATGAGAGGTGCTTCTCTCCTTGCAAAAGCTTGGCTGTTGCTGGGAGGAGGTTTCCATGGAAAAACAGATACTTCTGAACCTGACAACTCAATGCCTTCGATTCTGCTTTTACTTCACAGATTTTTGGTGGCTAATGGAGGGGAAAGCATTATACTGCAATTCAAGCATTGAAGGGGACTCCGGCTCCCAGCTGTGATACCGATTTCTTGGGTGACATTGAACAGGTCAAAGAACAGCCTCTTGCTCCATTCTCCCTTAATAAAATTTTAACCCTCTTCCATTTTGCCTGTCTCACGTATTGCAAATGTAAGTCCTCTGAGTCAATAAGCTGTGTGCTAGTTTCTGCTGAAAGCACAGGAGCAGTGGCATGCGACCAGGCTGAGCTCCATCCAGCACAGGGAATAGCAGCTGTCCAACCTGGAGCACAACAGTGAAGCTGTATGGTGGCACTTCTTAATGTTGGTCCTTTTGCTTCCAGTGACACATGACACATCTGAAGAAGTATCAGGTTTTATTTATGTTGAGGCTGGTATCTGCTAATTTCATTTGGTGTCAGTCATGATGCCTGTGAAGAATGTTTTTCTATTCTGCCCTGATTTCTTCCCAGCTTTAGAGAAGTTTATCTTCCCTACAGTCTGTGGTACCAAGGACAACTATTTTCAACATCTTTGTAAGGGGAAGCTTTCTTTTTAAACCTATAGTGGCTTTTAAAAGACTCCAGTGCAATCACAGTAAGATCAATGGACCCACTGCAAGCACTTTGTGCGCATTGCATTTCCTCAGGACATCAGACTGTTTCCAGAAAGGGGAAAATAAAAAGGTGTATTAAAGGCTGGGATGCCACTTGCAGATCGCCCATGGCCAAAGGGTGAGCTGGTATCACTGGGAAGATCCATTTCAACACAGTTCTCCTCATTGTTGGATTTGCAAGGTTTAATCATATTTGGTAGAGACCTTAAAAAGTGAAAAGCAAGTGCAAAGTAGCTTTCAGCCTTTAAAAACATAAATAAGCAATTTCTACACTGTAAAGGTTTTTAAAGGAGAACAGCGCAGAACTCTGTCTTGCTACTTCTAATTACTTTAACAACCACGGTTTAGACCATTAGAAATTTAATACAGACACAAATGCTGGAGCTGCAGCCAAGTACTGCCAGAGCAACGTACATCTTCAGTGTAAGCTGAAAGAGAGAAGAAGGTCTCAACAGGAATTTAAGATTCAAACTTGGCAGGATTCAGAACTGCAGTGTTCTGCTCTGAAAATGGGACACAGAAATAGAAAATAAAATGGTGACAGGAGGGAAGAGGGGAAAAGGTACATATTCTGAATGCTGGAAAAATTCTAAATTGGCCAGTACCAAGTCTGATGAACACAGTCAGAACAAGCTGAATATATATTGCTGCAATGAAGCAGGGTTATTTTCACAGAATCACAAAATAGGCTGAGATGGAAGGGACCCACAAGGATCATCGAGTCCAACTCTTAGCCCTGCACAAGACCATCCCCAAGACTCATACCATGTGCCTGAGAGCAGCGTTCAAATGCTTCTTGAACTCTGATTGGAGACAAAATCTTTGATTTATGTACTTCTCTTTTCTTCTTCCCTTGATTTCTTTTTCTTTAGCCTTTAAACACCTGCGTAAAACACCCTTACTTTCTGAAATGTGTGAAGCCAGATCCTTAGTTGGTATAAATTTCCTTGTCTTCATTGAAATTAGTGTACTTAAGCAGACTGATACCAGCTGAAAGTATTGCCTGAGTGACTTATTCTTTCTCAATGGCCTTCCTGTCCCTGATTGGGATGTTGGTTCATACAGAACATGCGGCTTCTAAAATCTTCCACTTCTCCCATATCTCTCATCCACCTCTTCAGATCACTGTCAAGTTCAAGCTTTTAATCCTCACTATTGCTGCCCATTGCAATTCTTGCGCTATCTATATAAATTCATATTTCTTCCTGCTCCCAAGCTTATTCCTCTTTTCTACTGCCATGTCCTCTCTCATTCCTAAGAGACTCTGTCTTCTTATACAACAAATACCCTGACTTCTGAAAATGTATTTCAAGCACAAAACTCCTCAGCACTTTCCTCTACAAATTTTTTAGAAATTTTACCGAGTCCAATCTAAAATATATATAGGCAAGTATAGGAAAAGGCAGTTTCCCTCATGAAAGACTTCTCTTTTACATTTGGAAGTGTAAAGTTTTGGGGAAAAATATCTCCCACACAAGTTAAACTTTTTTATTTGGTATCTCATTTGCATTAAGTACATTGCTGTTTCCCAACAAATATTATTCCTTCTTCATGGACTAAATACTCATGGAGAGAAGCTGCATGGACAGTTAAGGAGCAGCTTGGAGAAGAAGGACAAAGAGTAGCTCACTGAAGGTACTGCAGGACTTTCTCAGGAAAGGAGAGGATGGCTCCACAGGAGCATCATGTTGGACAGCACACTGGAGCCAGGAAAAGAAGAAAGGACACCAGCAGTATATCTGATAGAGAAGGATGCTACCTGATAAGTAAAGATGGTAGATAAATGAAGCAGAGGTAGATACAGGATATCAAGTAGGGATAGTCAAGGTGAGCCAGGCTGACTCAGTGAAGGAGAGTGAAAGCAATGAAGGAAGACTCTGGCAACGCTGAAACAAGGATGTAAAGCAATACTATCAACTGACTTCTGGATATACTCGGAGGTGGTGATGTGACAAGGGCAAAAGAAGTTACAGCAATGGACCAGAGAAGAAGAGTAACTTGGCAAGAGTCTGGACAGAGAGAAATGTGACAAGTGCTTCGTACGGCAGGAGGAAGGACTCAAAAGGCATACATAAAAGGTGATCAAGAGGATGAAGTACAGAGAACTGGATTGAGAAAGGTTGGGGTAAAGACCTAAATCTGATTCATCTTCATAAGGAAAGATGAAAGAATTAAATCAATCAAGAGAAGAAAATATATTGGGTTTCCACGCATCTTCCAGTGTCCTCCAAGGAGCTTGTTAGAAAACTTAAGAGGACAGTGAGTCCAGCAAACCACAGCAAAGCTAGTAAATCTATCATTAATATTTGCACCACTTTCATCTGCAGAGTTTCAGGGAAATGGACTCTCTGCAGCTGAGCACAAGAGTAAGTGTAGAAAAAACTTTCCCTTTGGAACAAAACTTTTTTGAGGTTTTCTGTGATGATGGCAAGGCTTTGTGCACCTCTGATGACAGGATTCCTGTCTTGTCAACAAGCCTAGCAACTTAAGAATAATTCAAAGCTATTATGGTTTGGACACACACATAAGTTTTTGTTTGTTTTCTACCTGGCAGCCTACAACGACCAACTGAGAGAGCTGGGCCTGTTCTGCCTCAGGAAGAGATGACTGAGAGGGGATCTAATCACATTATGTAACTATTTGAAGGGAGAGTGTTGAGGGTGGAGCCAGGATCTTCTCACTGGTACTAACCAGTAAGACAAGAAACAACAGGCTGGAACTCATGCACAGGAAGTTCCACCTGAATATGAGGAAGAACTTCTTTCCTGTGTGGGCGACTGCGCACTGCAACAGGTTGCCCAGGGAGGTTGTAGAGATATTTCAAGGACTGTCTGAATGCAATTCTGTGCAACGTGCTCTAAGGATGACCCTGCTTGAGTAGGGAGGTTGGACCAGACGAGCCACTGTGGTCCATCCCAACATGACCCATTCTGTGACTCTGTGATATGCCCAACACATTCCCATGAAATGTGCTCTACCACAGTCTAGGGAAGAACAAGCCTGACCACTGAAACGGTTGTGGAATTGTAAGCTAGACCAGAAAAGAGGCCCAGCTTCACGTGCTGCTGAACCAGTCCCTCCTCACCTCAGTTTTTATGTCACTGTTTATAGTACAAATTATCCCAGCAGTAGAACTGACATCTAATTAACAGCAATAGGAGACTTGACATGAACCCTTACTAGCTGGTAAGTATTCTTTTCTAAACAGGTTGCAGGAGTTCAGCGAGATGTACTCACTGTTCTGACTACATGCCTCACTTTTTTTATTCACACCAATGGCAGTGTAAAGATCGTGTGCAACAGTGTTTTCCCTTATCATGGTGTCCTTTTTAATTTTTAATCTATTCAATATAAAACCTCCCACTCTTATAAAATTGAAACCTTCTTTCTCTGAAAGCAGCAAAACATCTTTGTGAACAAAGTCAATTCAAATCCACTACTTTTAATATTCAGGCATTAGTCTCAGAGAAAGGGTCCAGCGTTTCAGAAACATACAAACTTTTAAAACCACTGCTTGAATTTGAGCTATGAAGGAACAAGTGATCACCAAAAAAAAAAGCTTTTTTTTGCTGCCAAAAATAATGCAATGAAACTGTCTTGGAGGAGCATGTGAAGAGCATGAAAGTAACTATCCATGCACCATGACTCTGCCTTTCCTAAGTGCATCAATTTTATAAATAGGATAAGGTCCTGATATGCACATTTTTGGTGGCACACACCCATCTGATGAAACATCACCTCAGTAAAGGGGAACCGAGCAGCAGGCTGCAATGTGTAATCAATAAATATCTTATGCAATGCCTTTCAGTAGTAGGACTTTATTAAGGAGAGACTGAGGCACATGGTGATGGAGTGACATTTCCAAGGTCACCAGGGTGGTTATCTATGAACAGGTGCCAGGACTTGCAAGATCCAGAGCACTGATTTTAGATACCAAGAGACACTGTCCTTTATGATAGCCTAGTGCCTAAACTGTCACTGCCAGTAATCATTTAGAAATTCCCACTCAGTCAGACTTCTGAGCAGCTGGCAGCTTACTGGGTGTCCCCTAATGGCTGAGTTTTTCCTTGCCACGTATCTGAATGCTATATTCTGCCCTGCCACAGATTTACTTTGGGTACATCCCTTGGGATTCCAGGCATGTCTCATCACTTTCCTCTTGATGTTCAGGCAGCTGCATATTTCAGCTGTAGCAATGTAAACCTTAAGCTGCCTCCGTTAACTGAACAATCTCAACTGAGATTCAGACCAGGTAACAGAGGTTAGAAGCTGGCTGTTCATCCCTCATTTTTGTTCTGTAAAAGGAGGACAACACCACTGCATTACCACACTGCAGTAGGTTTCACTGATCATTGTCTAAGGTTGCTGGAATAGTAAATTTGTTTATTAGCAATGAATCAGAGGCAGAGAATATGAGCTTTCTAACATTTGAAGACTGTTTACTATTTTGGGTGGTTATCGTATATAAACAGCAAGATACTAAACCCCCTTCCTTTTTATTTAAAAGGAACAAACGTTCTAAATCAATAGACACACTAGGAATGTTTGTAAGCTAGAAATCAGAAGGTATGTATCATAAGTAGTTTCTCTGGAAATCAGAGAAATCCCAGAATGTAGAAACAGTGGCAGGAAAAAATGCCAAGATGACCAAAATTAAAAGGACTGGTTTTCTAGCACCAAGTTAAAAACCCCCACACCAAATCTGAAAAAAACAGGGCCATATTTAGTAGAAAAGGACTGTAGTCACCCACTTAATGTGAAAAAGGTTGCCAAGTTATTGTATGTGGTGTTGAAATCCAACTATGTTGACATTATTTTTCCCCTTTGTTGGGTTCAGTTCCTTTAAAAAGATAAACAAGCTCTGCATTTCCCTTTGGCTATGTGGAATTACCAGCTTCTGCAAATTTTCCTAGCTGAGAATTCAGGAGTTGACTCTTCAGTAGACAGAGAACACAGTAAGATGCTGCTACCTGCCTGGCACTTCTTGTCAATGCTATTAATGGCACTTACTATACTGACAATTGGCTTGTGTAAACAGCTCACTTTATCCTTTTAATTATAGGCCTCAGGACAGGTTAGAGCTCACAAGCACTACCACTAAGAATTATTTATGCATGAGGAGTATCAGACGGTAAGATGACAGAGCAAACATTTGTTCATACCTAATGATTAAGCCAAATTAAACCTGTATCAGGAAATATGATAGAGCTGATACCAAACAACAACCTTTTGTTTTGCATCTTGAGCCTACAGAATAAGAGATACTTCTGCCTGATACTACTAAACAGTGGCTGTACCAGAAGCCTAATGATTTAGTGACAAGCTCAAGAGTCTTGAGATCTGCTCCTTGTTCATAGTAATCACAGATGGGTCACCTCTTTGTTGAGCTGCAGCCTCTGTATCTGCAGTCAGGATAAACAGTGGATGTGAATATAAGAAGAAAAGAACAACCTGGAGAACAAAATAGAAAATTTTATCCTGACAGTGTTGCAAGCTGTTTTGTCAGAGCACTGCAAATATCTAATAAATGTGCAGAGAATTGCTTTTAAATTTGAACACAACAATTCTTTCTCTATGTCCTTCTCTGTCTTTTAACCTGTACCCTGGGGACATATGGACTTACAGGGTAAAGTGGATGAGATGTTCTCTTGTTAACATATGTGTCTACTTGTAAACTCAACTTGAAATCATATGCAGCATTGACTCAGTTTTGCCAGCACATAATAACCCTACCCAATACTACAAAGTCAAGATTGGCACAAAGATAAAATTATGAAGCCACCTTGAGCTCAAGTTGAGGTCAGTGCCTTGAGCTCCATGATTAAATGGTACAGTATGTCTTATGGATTGCTAGCATTAGTTAGTTCTAACTTTCTTAGTTTATGGCTATTTACTACATGCATGACACATTTTGCTAGCATGACAACAAAGCAGTTAATATTCCTGATGGAGAATCCAGGAAGGCTTGGAAAAAGCAATAACCCCCTTTATTTTTCACTCTTTTTCAGATCAGTCTTTGTGAATAGTTCTAGAGGGTTTAGAATGTTAAACACAAGTCCACCTCAGTACTGACATTTCCCTTTTCCCCTGCTTATTGGCTTAGTACTAAGTGGTTCCTGCTGTTCTGAAGAATCTCTGAGCAAAGAGGAAGAAAAGGGATAAAAACAAGTGTTAGGAAAATCAGCTTAAGTTCCCTCTTCCTCTCCGTTGTTTAATTACTTACTGAGCGCAGGTCTGGCTTTAATTGAGGCAAACAGCTGAAAAATGTGAGCCAAATAGTACACGGAAAGTACGGAATTTCATCTCACAGCTCTGAGTCAGAGAGTCTGTAAAATGTAACAAGAATTAAAGTACAAAAGCAAAGAGGTGAGAGATGTGCAGAAGGTGCCAGTTTCATTAAGTAGATCTGTTGATGATAACGAAAGGGCAAAACTTGCCGTCCACTGAAACACAACAACTCCCATAATGTATTCTGCACATCATATCGTTCAAGCCTCTAATATTTCATTCATTGATTTTATTGTCAAATGAAAAGGTGCTTGTTCCAAGTGGCATTTAGTGAGACAGATGGGGAGAGACCCAGAGTTCATTACTGGGAGTTCGCTCACTGGATAAAGTTGACAGTATATGGATAAAAAATAGGAGTGTGGAAGTCTACCAGTCCTAATGTTTAGAAAAATCTTTTTGGTTCTCTTCCTTGAAGTTTTGTATCTGGTCAGACTGCAAACTGCCTTGCACATCACCTGCATCTGTGAGAAAGCATGCTCCAAACTTCTCACACAGGCCCTCCCTTTTCTGGCTATGTGCTCCTTTCCATTAGTACGTAAAATGTTGCACTAGCACCCCACAAACTCTTCTCCTGTAATGAGGTCAACTTGTTTGGACCTTCTAAAAGGTTATGTGCAGGAGAAACAAGATGTAAAATGGCTTTAGGCTGAAAATAGCTAGTGTTTGTCTGGCTTCACAACAACAACAGTATCTGTAGGTAGGCACAGCAGGAGAACTAAAAATGCCTGTGTGCTGTGGTTAAAAACAAGATGTCTATTAGCAGCTTGGAAAAACTTCTGTGAACTGCTTTTTTAATTATGTGTCTCAACTTCACATAGATTTAAATTTAAACAAGAGTGTCCCTTTGTCAATCTGAGCCTAATTTAACTGATTTTTAAGTGATTTTTACAGCAAGGTTTAGTATACAAGTTTTCATTCAAAAATACTAAAGAATCAGAATAATCAGTTCAAATACTGAAAACATCTAGATATGAAAAATAATATTCCCACAATAAAATGAGAGAGAGGCATGAAAGTATTAAGAATTCTGAGGACATCAAGAAGCCAGCAGTGTGACCACTGCAGGAAGGCATGCGAAGGGCAGGAAGTTATGGTATCTGTTAATCCCCTTAATCTCTACTAATGCATGGAGTGTAAGCAACATTTCTTTTATGAAATAGTAAAATGTTGTTAAGAATTTTGAATCTATCTTGCATCTCAGTGAATTCTGTAATCAAAAGGGTGGGAATCAAAAGGTCATATATAAGTAAATTTTTCTTTACCTATCTGCCTCTTCACCTGTTTAAGAACAAGCTAGAAAACAATATAAAAATTGAAAGTTGTGAAATGGACTTGGCTAACTCTCTTCCTCATGACCACAGATGTTAGATGACACACTTGACTTGCTCTTAAAAAGGGAACAAATATATGAAATAAGTAAGATGATTATCCACAACCTATCTGTACCATAAGCCTCTTCTGCATTAAAAAATAAAATAAAATTACAAAACAAAGGGCCTCCCTCTCCATCTTCCTTGGGGAAGAAAAGAAGAAATCCCTCATCCAACAAATAATCACATGACACAGCAGACCCTTTATTGGCTTGTAGTTCCAAGTAGTGGAAAGTGATGCTGCCTTTTTGTCAGTTATACTGCAGATCCACTGAGCACCATAATAAATATAAATTACAAAAGAAACACATTTAATACTTTAGCAAATTAAAAATGGATTGCCTTTCAAGTACTGAAAAATAGCAACAAATTAATATGCATTTGCAGATCAGAAAGGCACTAAGTCAAAAAAAGGGTGATGTAGATGACAATTCTGACAGTGTATTGGGAAGATCAGTAAGACCCAGTTAAATGTAGTGCCAAATTCTTTGATACCATTTGATTTAACACTGTGAGAATTAATTCAGACCTTAGTCACATAAGTGCTGCTGAAGCAAGCACACTAATTTGAGAAATTACCACCCCATGGCAGGAGTTACTGCCTACCGAGTTCATCTCTGTGTACGGCCACCTGGGTTAGCTGTAGCCCTCTTCACTGGCACTCTATAATGGCTGTATGAGTCCCCATAAAATCTATTAATACAACTCATGGAAAAGTACTGAAGAGATGATGGCAATAATTTCTTAAATCACTCCAGGAAAAACTGTCAGGACATCAGTTTATGGCTCCAAAAGTATCTAGTAAATGGGACCTTTACAGTTAATCTGTTCTAATCTCTAGAAAAAGTAAATCCTTTGTTAGCACTGAGAACAGATTCAATAACCTGGCAGATTTGTGCAAGTCTCCCTCCAGTATCTCACTTTAGCTTCTACCTCTGCCCTTTTAAAAGGCAAAACTGATCTTCTTTCTCCATGATTCTTTCCTGGAGGTGCACAAACATGATACTCATAAAATCCAACTGTGTAGTCCCAGACAGACCTGCCTAGGATTTACTCTTCACTAAGCAAAGGTAATGTAGGTGGCTCTGAATAACTCTTGCAAAATCATCTGTACACAGAATATTTTTCAAATGTATCCTAGTTAACTTTTATTTCAATCCATCCAGTTTCGGCCTCCTTCTATTATGGTGACACAATCATTCCCCTGGGGAATTTCTTAACTCCCCACCTGATTAGTACTACTTTCACCTTGGTCCTACACTTGTTCTCCCTATCATGCCCTAAGGATTTTCAGAAATGAACTTCTTCTTCACAAGACTATCTTATTGCTACTTTGTATGATTTTCTCCCTGTGTTCAATGCAGTAAGATATGGATTGTCAATTGTGCATTTTAAACTGGTATAAGAAATGTAGGGAACATGTCCATGGTACTTATATACTCGAAAGAACAAAAAAGAGTAAAAGAACATGAGACCCCCTTCTACAACATGTGAGATGCCAGTTTTACTCCTTCTAGACTAAGATATGACCTTCTGACTAAATTTAAACCTCTTATTCTGTCACTTAGGCTCAGCACACTAATTGCATGGGGAAATGACTCCAATGCATAGATCAAATTCTGGGACACCCTTTCATTTGTTATCACCACATGAAGAGGAACTCAGCTCCTGTCTTTCTATGAAAGGAAAATAAACAATTTCCCATTTAAGCTTATAAGATCAATGCTGCAAGAAGAGAAATGTGTGAGTATGTCTGCACTGAAGGAAAGGAAGATTTATGTGAGAATGTGACTTAAGACACAAAGGCATTAAAAAGAGATCATTATCTGTTTTGGAGGTGGAGAAAAGACCTTCAATATATCATTATCAGATTCTGAGCAGCTCTAGAAACTGAAAAGTACTAATATTATTTCATTTCACGACAGATGGGAAGGTTCACCCCTCAGAAAGACTGAATGAGGGCTGACTCAAGAGCATTCATAAATTATTAACTAATTTGAAGGACTTTTCCCCTCCTCATTTCCTCCAAGTTCTCTAAGCTAATTTTGTAGCTAATGCAAGGACAGATCTGAGGGAGTAATTATCAAGCAGGTACGACAGGATTAAGCAAATGCTTTATGACGAGACAATGTTGGGCTTCTCTCACTGAACCCCTACATAAATTATTTGTGCTCAGGATTAAAGTGTTTAATTAAATCATCTTTGTGTAGATGAAACACGAAAATATTTTTTTTTAATTGCTGCAAGAGAGAAAAACACTTCCCTTCATTTGCTTCTTACAATCTATTGAGTCCGTAGTTCAAAAAACAAAATGATCAAAACAGCAATGACTCACTGGCAAGAGCATTAGGAAAAATCGAAGTACCTTGAAAGTTATCTCCTTGCGTACTTTTCTCCTCTATCCAAGATGATTGTAATGTTATGCAAACGCATTACTGGAAAAATGACAGCTTTCAGGACAGAAAGGTAGTGTCCCTCTGTGGTCTGAGTGGCTTACAAACAGGAATTCTTCTTAATTTAAAGCTGCCAGTCACTTCAGTGAGCTCTTACTAAAGAGTAGCAGTCTGCTAGAGGACTCTGAGGGAGTTTTTTACAAAAACAACAGTGGGAAGTAAGGAAAACTATGTTACTTAAGAAAAGAGTATGTATTTTTTGACCCCTGACAATAAGGGGAAACCCCCCCACATTTAAGACACAGCTCTTCCTCCTGAGATTTATTTTCTGCACTACCAGAAGGGAGAACCAACATCGCAGAGAGCTGCTTAGATTGGTCAGTAGGTCTGAAACATTTTCTGCCTCTCATCGGCCACATCAGTAACTATGAGACAGAGCTAACCTCGGACAAGAGAACTGAGAGACACATACCTAGGGTTTTTATGGACTGCACTGAAGAACATCTGAAGCTGTGGTAGAGAGAAATTGTGCTGCTTCCACAAAAATGTTTTTTAAAGACACATTTAGCAAACTATTCTGAGAAAAGAACATCTGAGTTTGGTTTGACTCCATTTGGCTGCAGAATTGAATGAAATAATCTACTGGTGGATAAAATACTAGGATTTGGACTTAATTCTCTAGCCACTGTCAAGTAGGATGGAATGGCTTCAAGCTATTTCTTTTTATTTGGACTAGTATCTTGGCTGGAAGAAAGCCCAGTGGGAAGAACTGTGTTGGTTATTAATGCAAATCCTTACTATCTTCCTTCAGAAGATAAGGGTTTTGCCATGTTTCATAGTGGATGTCTACTTCTTACTGCAGAAAGCAAATCAATCCTTTTGGTTTTTTTGTTTCTTCTTTTAATTACAAGCCATAACAAAAAAGAAAAAATAATCATTTGTACAAAACCAGATGCATCAAAGAACAAAGTACTGTGGATTGATTTTTAGGTGTAACAAACCTTGTCAGAATCCCTTTAAATGACAATTAAGATGAAAAATCTACCGCTGGTTAAACTTCATTATTCCCTCTGCTGTGTGGAAGGTAAAGTAAATAATTTTCCAAAGGGGAAAAGAAGGAAAGTTAGATAAAGTAAATATTATAAATTCCTATTATAATTTCTTTCCAACTGTACTGTTTGAGAAACAGTATATGTATTCTTTGTTCTCAAAACCAGCAAGATCAGGTAACAAAAGCGCTATGTGAATAGTCATTAAATGAAGAGTCTATGTGCAATAAAATATGTGCAATAAAAACCAAGATATAACATTCAGTAATTTCAGTGTTCACACAACTATACACATGCACATATGCATATGCAGCAGGAACTAGATCAACACTGCTAAACAATGTAACAAAGAAAGGAATTTCTTTTAATAATTCTAATAATTTTTGGATTTACTCTATCAGTAACTCACTGTGAATGAGAGAGAAACTAACACTGTAAATATGCCTGAAACTGTAACATGTACCAATGAAGGAAAAAAAAAATAGAAACAAGCATATGGAACTGTTAATGGAAATAAATTCTATGTAAGAATTATAGAGTGGAGGACTGTAGTAAGCTATAAGGTGTATGATACTGTACATACTAAGATGTTTCCACAGTATAATTCAAAAGTGATTTAAATACTTACAGCAGCTTCCATAAGAAGTTTGATGTATTTCTTCTGGGCCACTTAACAATCATGAGCTGCTGCTTAATTTCCTTTTCCATCATTACTTACTGTCAATAAATGTGTGTGTGTTAAATTTAATTTTTCTCCTTTGTAATTAGTCCTGGTCTACCTGCCTGACATATTAACTGATTCAACAATCTCACATTTGTGACATCAAATGATTTCCATGGTGACAGATTGAGACACATTCCAGAATAAGAGTGGTAAGTGGGTCATATTTGACTGGAAAGGGGAATAAAAATCCAACCCTCCTTTATATTGGACTGCTTTGATTAGACTAATCAGTAACCACGGGAAGATAGAGTGTGGTATAGTTAATTTGCTGGGAGGCTTGTGAAAAAGTTCTTAAGCTCTGTGGGTAATGGAGATTTTTCAGAATATGTCAATCACTTTTTTGAAGACTAAAAAATTTGATTCATAACTTAAGACTTAGTTCAGTACATAACTTAGTTGAATGATTGTTTTTGGTTGTTTTTTTTTTTTGGGGGGGTGTTTGTTGTTTAGTGGACTGTTCTGTAGAATGTGCCACTTCGTAGCCATGTTGCAGCACCTTTGAACATTAAGTTCAGTCTAGATTTGACACTACAAAATCTCTGGTATCTGTCCCTTTGCACAAGGAATTTTCTCTCTTCTCAGATTTCCATTTATCAACTTCAATTTGTACTGTAGACTGTACTTGGGCAATGAAACTGTATCCTGTCTCTGGGTCTGGATTAAAACTTGATGTGTTCTGCTGCACAGGCACATGTGTCCTTGGATGATTCCTGTCAAGGGTGCTCCAGTGAACACCACTACCACCAAGCCCTCAAAATTTGCCAGCACTTCTGGCTTGGAAGGACAGCTGAATAAAATATACTTGACAGCTGAATAAAATATACTTAACAGGGTGGTCTTAGATGTCAGCAATAGCAACTGTTGTGACTCCTGATAAAGCGGATTCAGTGGTGTGAGACCATGTAACAGGGAATAAAGACCCTCCATTTACACACATTGACTTGAAGGAGTCAATACTGAAATACAGCAAGTAGGGATGACTTCTTTTGTATCAAATGGAGCCATTCCAACTTGTTGCAGGTTAGAATTCAGCCTGGTAAAGAAGAATAAAGTGTTTTTTATAGAATTTCTGGTTTTCATACAAACACTGGCTGTTGGCATTGCTGCTGAATGCCAACCTCCCACTTTCCCATTCTGGGCAAGGTGGTGAGGAAAGCTGTCAGACCAAGAACAAGATTGCTGGCAAGCCATCCTCTGGCCAAGGCACGCTCCATGGAGCACATGGCTCTGTAGGAGAGGCTTTGCCATTTGGGAAACTGGGCTTCATGAATTCTAATCCATAACAGCCAAAGTTTAGTTCCTCAGAAGAGCAAGCTAAATTAAAACTAACAACTTTCCCAAGTGAAAAGGAATCCATCAGAATTATACAAGAACGGCATAGCAGGATGTGTAAATTGTTGCTTGATCGCTGTGAGAGTACATCTAATTTGATGTTTTCATGGGGAGAAACTCTGAAAGTAGAAAGTACCAGAATCATGTGTGGCCCTAGATGTTAAAACTGACAGAAAATGGTACTTGCCCTCTAAAGTGTCTGACAGATATCATTCAGGAGTACAGACAATAGCATCTGAGAAACCACAGTGGAAACAGACAGCTACAACTGCACGTATTCACAGTAAATCTCACACAATTATTCCACTGAGACTAAAAGTGAGATAAATCAGAAGGAACTGTGAATTCCCAGTGTAAAAAGGGCTTAGTAAAGAAAATACTTATTTATGTGGACAATTTATTTGTATAGGGAGAGCTTATCCAGTGTTATGGGCTGTACAAACACACAACTTGTGATGACTAGGCAAGACAAAATGGGAAGGAGAAAGGAAACCATGAACAGGACCCAGGACTGCAGAGGCAGTAAAGTGCTTGCATACGTCTGCAGCAGAGCTGGGAGGCAGAGTTCAGATCCCTGCTGTTCCACTTGGTGAAACTACTCTTCCCCTTCTCAAACCTGCTATGGATTTTTTAGCAATTTATTTCATGAGCAACAAAATTTGCCAATACACTGTGACAACATTAATTTGGATAAATCACTAACATTTTTTCTTGTTTCAACAGAACATTCTAAATAGTTGTTAAGATTTCAAATTAGTTCATCTCTGCTTAAAGGATTAACTTTTTAGATCTTCCGCAAATCAGTGAATTTGAAAGAAAACAAGAAAGATACATAATGTTTTCCCAGAGGGTATAAAGTCACTCCCTCAGCAAAGCTGCTTTCAACTCCAAGTTCTGCTAAAAAATGACAAAGGAAAAGCTCTCTACACTAACTTATTCATGTCAGACACGACCTTGGGAAATGTTTTGTAACATGTCAGAACACAAAGAATATGGAATTCAGTAATTAGCAAGCATGCAGAGAGATTATATTCATGTTTCACATGTATTGGTGGTCGACAAACAAAGGAGGGACAGTAAACAGGAGTGCTGAAACCATAGCAAGCTGGACAATAAGGCTGAGGAGAGTAGTTAAGAAGATTAATGTATACTCCAGACTGAACTCCCCTAGTCGGCCAGCGCTCAATAATTTAAAGACAATGGCAGAGCCTTCATTCCAAGGTGACACAAAATTTTGATGATGAAAGACACAGCTGAAAACTTACTTTTAATTAAAAAGCAACCAGGCTGAAGCTCCCATATGCCTAACAGGAAGTAATAGCATTTAAGAAACAGTGGGGAGGGATTATTATTTAGATAGTTCATTTTATTAAAGAAAAGAATTCAAAGAGAACCAGTAACAACTTTTCCACCCTAGTATCCTCAATAACACAAGATGATTACTAACCAACTTAATGAGAAAAAGTTTGAGGCTAATGAGAAAGCAATTAAATTGACAGATTTACTGCTACCAAGAACAGATACCCACAAAATGCAGAGCTAGGATGTATTAAATGACTAGAATAATTCATGAACGTTCTCAGTAAGATGAAGAAATGGATGACAAAACTCCCATCTTCTATGCAATACAACAGCCAGACCGGTGACAAGCAAACTGATGGGTTCATGTTCAGATGGACACAGAGGTGACATATTCAAAGAATCACATATTCCTAACATGCAGAAAAAATTGGTCAAAATTATTATACTAACAGTTTCTGACATGGGAGAGCTCAGAAACTGGAGCAAAAGAGGACAAATTAAAACCCATTTTCTACAGAAGCTGTTAGCCTCCCTCACTTGTTGCAAACTTGTAAGCTGATGAAGTTTTGTTATAAGACTATTTTAGTCTTAGTGGGCAGGCGCTTTTATGTCTGGGGATCATTGAGCTCTGTAGCCTCAGGGATGCATCATCTGCCATAGCATGTGCCGGGGGGAGCAGCAGCAGTTCATCATGGTCAGCTGTGACATTTTGCTGACTGCTCCATCTTTTTCCCAACGCTAAACTCAATGATCTTAAACTTGAACATCAAAGACCTAACAGGAAGTTAGTACATTACATATCTCTGCACTTGGAAAGACCACATTTGGCAGATACTGTTCAATGAGGGGGATAATAGAGGATGCTGGTGAGAGCAACACTTGGCCCTGAATCTATTAGCCAGGACAGGCTCTGATGTTATCAGCCCCAATTCAATGCTGTATCTCAGTGCATCATCATTTTCAATCTTGCTGAAGTCAATGAGACTACTCATGAGCTTTTACACTTCAGCCTATGATTAAGCACTTCACTAAATAAGGTCATTAAATTTAAATTGTAGATGCTTGCTAGGTACTCCTGAAGGTTGTTCTCTCACCTGCAACATAATCCCTTCAGGATCATGGCTGGCAAAACAAGTGGCTAAATAACACCCAAATCTGCATGTCAGCAATCCTCCCACTAAACTTAAAGACATGGGAAATTGATTGATTCAGGAGGGAGCTGTGTTTACCCTACTGCTGATGCAGGGAAGCACAGTAACATGTTAC
The DNA here is from genome assembly GCA_035221455.1 of Xenops minutus. Taxonomy (NCBI): domain Eukaryota; kingdom Metazoa; phylum Chordata; class Aves; order Passeriformes; family Furnariidae; genus Xenops; species Xenops minutus. The sequence goes on along the minus strand of JAWWEE010000040.1, from coordinate 52,845,196 downwards.
TGCTTTCAGAAAAGGATGAGACACCCAAAAAAGGAAAGGTGAATGAATCTTGCATACTGCAGTGTCTGGCAAAGATATCTTAGTTTGTTTAAATAGTAGAACCCTTACAACTGTGTTAATGCACCATTTTGCCACTATGTATTTTTGCCATTCCTCAGCAGGAATAAACAGCACAACACAGTACTTTGCCAGTGCAGTTAGCCAGCTCAGGTACATGTGCATATGTTGGTCCTCATGAAGACATATCCTAAAGGATTCCTAAAGGACTAACAGAGCACTTACAGGTTCTTTCAAGCTATTTTCACTTCTCTCTGTTCAGTGTGCATACCTCAAAGCAGCCCTACTTCTACCCTGCTTCCTACTCCCAAAAAGGCTATCAATCATGATCAAGCGTATGCTAAAGCCATAATGCAGATAACAGACCATTAAAAGCTCAAATGAGACTACTAAACATGTTTCATTAATCATAGCACAATCTAGTTTTGAACCAGGAGCTACAGATTTGGCAGGTCAGTAATGGAAGGCTCCTTTCTACCTGTTTCTAGTGAATGGGAAAGGGAGAACGACTCCTGGGCTGGTTGCCTTACACTTTCTTGCCCTTTCTCCTCTTCCTCTGGTGCACACAACCTGTGAGAGTTACATTGCTGGGAAACAAGAGTGAGAGGATAAAAAATAAAAATAAGAGAACTGCTAAGAAGAAAGAGTGTGAATGCTGTTCAGAGACTTTGGATTCTCAAAGGAGCTAAAACACCCACAACTCACACAAATTTTAGTAACAGTGCCTCTGAAAAACTGGCCAAACTGGCTTCCTCTCCCTGGCAAGGGGTCTTTATTTAGGGATTTCACAGGATATCAGAATGAGAATTTTTCTTCTTAGAGGCTCTTACCCAATGCTGATCCTACCAGTGTAAAATCAGAGCAGGCACATTTTAAAGGAAATACTGTAAAAAAAGAGATACCCCCTTGGCACCACTTCTTATTGGTACATCTCTGGCTTTTCTCAGTAGCTTCCCAAGGCTTTTCCAGGGAAAGTCAGCAGGTTACTCATTTCCTGCTAGACAACTGCCAGGTCAACAAGAGCTACCTGCCAATAACATCTGGCCATTCAACCCCATTGATGCCACATGCCTCTGCATACTGCCTTCAGTGTGGGGCACACTTTTTTTTTCTCTCTGGGAACAGGTTGAAGAACGTGGTTTCAGCAGAGGTAAGTTGCTTCCTTGAACAGCAGACACAGAAGACACTACTAATAAAAGACTTTAATAATTAGTTGGAAGAGACAAAATGCCAGAACTAAAGGGACCTAATGGAGTTCAAATTTAATCCTAGTGTGAGGATTTGAATCAATGAACTTCATCACTCAACTTGCCTTTCGAGGAGTCAAGGTTTTTTACCTTAGTTTCACCTCACTGTGATCATGTTAAACTCCATGGTTTAGCCTTATAAAATACTCTTTCAAATGAGTGGAGATCAATTGCTGACATTGTTGGATGGGTTTTACTATGCAATGTCAAAAAACGGGAAAGAAGTGTTGACTGCAGAACCAGAGCTTTCAAAACACAGCAGCAGAGGCTTGATTACGCCAGATATTCGTTACGCTCTTTTTGAGCTCAGTCTGTTCACAGAGGTATGCAATTTGGTATGTTATCACATAATTGCCATATACTAAAATGACACAGCTCCTATTCAAATCATGTGTGTTTAGGGCAGGATTCTGGAGCACTAACAATTAAAAGGTCAAAAACTTTCATATGTTAATAATCCTGATTGCTGTTTATTGGGGAAAGACAGGAATTATAATATTACTATTGCTTTTGTCATTTTGCCTAATTTGAAGATCTGCCGTGCCTACTGCTCCTACCTGTACCCTGCTAAATGGAGATGGGTTTAGAGGATTCAAAAATCTCTGCAGTATCTGCCAAAGAACTCTGACCCGACTGTGAAATTTCTTGAACACACTGTACTTTATGGCAGGGGTTGAAAACACTCCTAACAGTTTAAGAATTAAATTCCTGGCAATTATTTATGTTTTTACAGTCCAATATATTCCTTCTTATATGGAGCTAGGCAGCAGGAGCCCCACAAATACCCTGGGGGTGTTTACTAGTATTGCATATTCTAGAAGTATCTAATAACAGTGAAAAGTTGGCGTATTTCTGCCTTTAAGAGTAAGCTTTTTGCTCTTATGATTGCTAAGAAAAGCAAGGAAGTGTAACATTAATGAGCCAGACAACAAACAACAAACAAGAACTATATACTTTCTTTTTTCTTGACATCATCATCTTTAAGTAGGTCTTCTGATCTTTGAGAATTTTATTATGGTTGGCTAGTCCCTTTAAGGCAGGTCTCAGGAACTAACCTCTTCAAGTCAGTATTTCATGTCTATGTATCCCTTACAGGATTTTTTTCTCCTGTGTGCAGAAGCCTACAATGATACCTTTACTTTCTTTGGCACAGCTCTATGTATATTTTTCAATGCCAGGGTTTTGTGACAGAAGTGGTATTACCTTGGTAGCCATGAAACACTCAAATGCAGGCAACGCAGCATACAATAGAGTTGCTATTACAATGATTTTCTGTCAGTTGGATAACTTAACCAATTCCTCTTACCTTTTGTCTAATAAATATGGAAGTATCAAAGTAGATAACTATATGCTGCAAGAGGATAACTACCTATAAATACCATTTTTGTTTTCACCAATAAAAGTACTCGCATGCTGTAAAGCTTCCTCCGAATTTCAGCCACCAGTGTAACTGTACCAGTGTGAAATGCTCTGCTACACAAAGGTAGCCTGGCATTGTGTGAAACAACCCTGTGGCTTCATGCAAATACAAGGTGCAGTCCACCTTATTTAGACCAATGATAGGTATCAAGTATTGATGACCGGACTTTTAACTAACTTTCCTGTGACTTGCATACACAGACAAGAATAAATGAGACGGGTATACAAAGAGGTCCAAAACCATGCTAAACATTTTAGATGGGAGAGTATCCAAAGAGAAAAGAGGTGAGAGATTGGAACTACTGTTCCCTGGACATCTTGCCTCTATTTGGGTTTTGCTGCAGTATGAGCTCTTCAGGAGACCTGCCAGTGTTACACAGACACATCTCGCAAGGAGCTGCTCGTCTTTGAAAATCTGTCACCTTTCTTTGTCTGCAGAATCTACTAGAGATAAGGAGAGATTACTACCCTGTTCAGCCATCACAACCTACCATAAACAGGTTTCTTTTGCTGTGGTCTTTTACCAGACCTTTCACAGACCCTCAGGTAAATGTGATCCAGGTTTTGAGCAAGGGAGTGAAAATGTTGGAGGGAGTGGGAAAATGCAGGAAAATATTTCACCAGCCTAAGACTGCATGAGTCATGTAAGGTATGTCAATAATTAAACACTAAAAAGAATGAAGCAGAACAAGAGTGGATTAAAGGTGCATCCTAAATACGGGCTGGAACTAACGAGGCTTTTTTTTTCCATCAGAGAAAGTTTATTACATGTACTTCAAAGGCATCTGACTTAGTGAGCAGTAGAGGTGGGTCGGATACATCCTTTCTACTGACAGTCAGCATAAAAAGAGAAGCATTCATAATGGAATGGATGAACTGGCTATGAAAATAATAACCCATGACTTTGGAAAATTTTAAAGAGAGGATTAAACCCAAAAATAATAACAGAGGGAAGGGGGGGATGGCATATTTAATAAAAACAGAATCTTGTAGTTATTTCATAGCTACAGAAAGTGTGCGTCCTCATTTTGACCTCTGGCCAGGTCCATGAAACCTGACCTGTGATACATCAGGCTGTTAAAATCCCTCTACTCTCTTCAGCTGAGGCTGCCCAATTAAATGTTAACAGTACTGAAAGTGGGGTAAAAAATCACTCTGATTACCAGTGTAAGTGTCATTAAACTGAGAGCTATGGCAGATACCACCACACCAGAAATTTTACAGAGAGATCTAGAGAGATAATAGTGCGGATGGGGAAATAAGAAAAAAAATCATCATCGAAAAGATACAAGTCAATAAACTCGAGAAATAGAAGCCCAAGAAGACAGAAATAGTGAATGGGGTGAAAATTGGTGAAAAGCAGTATATGAGACAACAGAGAGCTGTGATCTGTTGTGCTTTTCACAAGAATTGAAAGACAGTAACTGTTTGGTTCTTGTCTCACTTGTGAGGCTCCCTGGCATTCAGCCCCTGCTTGAGTCAGATTCTCCTGCTTCTAATGCTGAGTCTTGCCTGAACTTTAAGTAATGTGGAAAGAAAAAGCACTGGTCCTTCCTGACGGTAGACAGGCACAGCACAGCATCTGTGCAGCACCAGATTTGTAAAATGCCCTTGTAACAGCACTGTACAGTCAAATTCAGCTGTTTCTCTTGCACCCCATTGCTAAATCTTATGATTCTTCACAAGAAATCACATCAGTTTAGCAAGTAATTGTCAACCTGCCACTGATACTGCAATGACATTTTAGGAACAAGACTGTGTCACTATAACATGGGCTATAGTGTATGGAATAAATAAAGGAGACTCTTAAACTACAGCTCAGACATAAGCAGACAAATCCCAAGTTATTCTAAGCTAAATGAAAGCTATTGCAAGTTCTCTTTTATTATCACCAAATTTATCCACATTTCACAGTTTCCAATATTTTCATCCCTTCATTTTTTTCTTGAACTTTAACAGAATTGCACACATTTTTATCAAAAAAAAAAAAAAGAAATAATCTGGATCAACATTTTTCTTGTTTTATGATGAGCATAGATGGTAAGACTAATCTAAAAGACTTCTGCTGCTCACAGATCTCCTGTCTTAGGAAAATAACCTGACCACACGTCTCACATATGCACTGTTCTCTAATTAAAAGCTGGATTCTCATCTAATTTTCACCAATATAAACCCAAGGACAGCTTAAAGGAAAGTAATGAAATTGCTCTGGATTCAGTCTATGGTGAGAAAAGGATCTTGGCCTAATCTCATGAATGTCTTCCTTGAGATCTCCATTAGCAACACTGTTTTTTAGTGAAAAATGAACCACATTCTTGCAAGATCAACTGGTGGGGAAAAATGGTATCTTTGAGCACATTAATTGTACACGGTGAGATCTGAGGGGAAATGGTTACAACACCCCTCTACCTCAATATATCTCCTCACCAACAGCACTACAGAAACTCTGCAACAACCATAACACATAATTCAATAACTAGTTTCAGTTTGTATATATTTAAACCTATAAGGGAAAATCGTGATTCAACCACTCTTGTCTTCCTTCTGAAGTATCATTAGTACTAATTGCTTACAATTTCACTCTGGCATTCACTGGATGTATTTGATTGCTTTCAATACATTGCTAAGAGATACTAATCCCACCTACAAGGCAGAAAAGGGGTAGTGGAACTGGTAAAAGTGCTCCAAGCATTCAGGCTAATGAAGCAGTTGTGGTAGTAAAGCAGTGTGATTCACCTGGAAGAGTTTGCCTCCTCCTTACCCTTTGACAATAGACCCACTATGAGCAAGATACCAGACCTGCAAAGCGTCTTGGAAAAACCTTATGTGTTGCCTGACAGCTTGGCCAGACAGAGGCAATCTTTGGAGAGAAGAATGAGAAGCACTAGTTTTTTTGGATTTTTTAAGAAGCATATCCTCAGTGCATTTCTGCAGAGGTATACAAGTAGGTGTGACTTTTTTCCCCCCAAAGCTCTCAGCCTTAAATTACAGCTCTCCTGTCTCTGCTTTCAACTTTAGCTGCAACTTCCTTCAGAGTTTAGCATTGTTTTTTCAAGCACTGGTCACAAGGGGACAAAGACAATGAAAGGTGCTCTCTAGGTCTCAACACACTTTCCAGAGATTACTAACTTAATCTTTAGTTCTTAATTTTGACAACCTGGAGACCTTACATATTGTTAGAGAAATGATTAAACGTCTTCCTCTTCTACCAAGGGATAAATTAAGACTAATCACAGCTTGGGATCATGAAAATCAAATTCCCTCTAGTTTAGATTCTGCCTTCCAAACTTCATCCTAAGAAATTAGCATTCCCATCTGCCTTCAATGTGAAAGTCAGAGTTACATAGCAAGGTACCCTAGAGCAATATATTTTAACCAAGTTAGTCCCTCCAGCAATGGCTCTGTGTTCATTAGTACACAGGATCTGTTCATGACTGAATCACCCAGCAGAGTAAACCTGATACACAGTCAAATGTGGCTAAAAAATGACATTTCTATTGCATTAACCAGAACACGATTTGGAGTTTGTGCTGTCTGTAAGCTTACTCTGGAAAGACAGATGGTATCTGATCCAGGGAAAGGTTTCTTGGAATAGTTAATATTTTAGAAGAGAAATGAATCAGTGAATTTATACCAGTTTACCACTTAGTGCTAGGTGGCTATGACATTCCTATCTCTAGTTTTTTATTTATTGTATCACTAAACAGTGGCCTTCATCAAGAAGTCTGCATCTCATAGTTTGCCCCCCTTTTAGGGGAAGGTTAAGTTCAGGACTGGATATCTGGTGACATGCACCTTACCATTTCAGAGAGAGTGTGTTCCAGTAAGAAACTGCAGATGGACCTCAGATGTAGGCTAATAGTATTTTCAGTACTCCATTGAAAACACATGGTGATGGGAAGATATGAAAAGGGTTGTTGTAGATCATGAGAAAGGCGAAAAACAAAGCAGCTCAAGCACTGGTGTCACATCTTCAATGACAGAACAGCTCTGAAGCACATGAAGAGCTATTGTCACTGAAACACACTGATATTCAAATGTCATTTCTGCTGCCCACGCTAAAATGGTACAACTGTAGTTTCTAGGTCATGGTAATGCTGATCATGTGTTCTGTATTGGCAATGTTCTCACACTCCCAGGGGAATATAGCAGGTTAGGGTAACTCCTGTTTTGTTAGAGGGTTCTCAAAGAGCATATTGCAACCTACAGCTCTTCCTTACCTTTGCTTTACCTTAAAAGGAAATCTTCCCAAAGTCTCCCTCTGCACAGGTATGTATTCCCCTGACATGGTCCCTGCCACTGAAATCTTGCTTCTTTACCTGAGGTTATCTCATATAGCAATATCAGTCAAGTGAGACAGGAAAAAAAATCAGCCATGAAACCGAAGGAAGGATTATTTCCTGATATAGAGAGCTCCATTAAAAATGAAGTTCATATAAGGGTAACAGCTGCCTTAGCATTAGCACTGGGTAAGGCGGAAGCAGTTTAAAAAAGCTTAGGGTATGTCTATTGCTTGATTCTAATCCAGCCATAAACCCAAACCATGAACCACAGAGCTTACAGTATGACTGGAAAAAAGAAGAGGCTATGGAAGCCTGTTCTGCATTTCAGATGGAAGACTGTACAGAGAATGGGTTTTTACTGAATGTAGCTAGTTAGTAAGATTAATGAGTAGAAATTAATGAGTAGCATGGTGGTCAGTCCTCACTAATTTAATTGAAGCAGGTACTAATTACAAGGTCATATAAAAGTCCCTCCAAAGTTTGGCTCCTGAATGGAGCTAGGAGAACTGAGGGTCAAATGAGAGGAAGTAACAGCAGCCTTGTCTAGGCTTGTGAAAAGGGTCAGTAACCATAAAGCATAACTATAAGGCATTTCCTGCTGCCTGCTTGACCTTGGCAAGGGGAACTCTAGCAAGATCCTAGCTGGAAGCTTTTATGTTCTTTAAAACACGCATATCAGGAATGAAAAGTCTTTTCATCATTGATGCAACTGCTTACAGGAAACTGATAGACCTGTGCCTCTCCATAAAAATACTGATCAATAACAATCTCCACAGCTGTCTGGCTATGCTTGTCTATCCTCTTTCCAAATAAGTTGTGTGACTTGTCATATAATTATGAACCTGTAACAGTGTACTCTGTACTACAATGGTTTGCTGGGACAGAGTAAATGGTCTGTGACAGGTCGTAACTTCAATTTGAAGTTTGATAGAAAAGATGCACAGTAATCTATCAGGTGTTAGGAGGGCCGATATGCTCCAGTGGTCCACTGCTCCAGGACACTTATGTAATGAGTAGATGGAGATGCAGATTTGTGGAAGGAAAAGCTCTATTACTATTCTTTATGAAGCCAAGAGCCTTTGCAGAGCACAGCTGCTAAAGATATCTCACGGGAGGAGGGAAAGTCCTCAATATAGACAGATTGCAAACAGTTTAAGGTTTGCTGGGTCACAACCAACACCCTGAAGCTTGCAGGCTATCAGTATGCAGCTGGAACCAGCTCTCAGCATGAAGCTCTCTCAGCTTTGTGAGAGGGCTGCCTCACGCTGCAGTTCTCACTTCAGCCTAGGAACAGTCTCAAGGAGCAGCCCCATGCAGAGAACTTTAAAGTAGTTCCGTCTTTGATAACTACAACTATCATGACAAGTTGTTTTTATATGAACTCCCTGGTACATAATCTAAGCCCTAACTCTTGATTCGCTGTGGTTTTGAGTATTTGCTCATGTAGACTGATTAGCGAGCCCTGCTTTAAGCTCAATACTTCTGACCTCCAAGTGAAGCAACAGGAATTTATTTTTACTTTCTCTGTTCTCAGTCAACCATGACACCAGATCTTCTTCCTGGATTTAAGTATATGCTCCATTTTTGTTGCTTATTATGTCATTCTGACACTTTATGGAACCCCCATAGTGTATTGTGATATACCTGCAAAAAGGGCAGTGTTAAAGACACTATGTGAAGAGGGGGGAAAAAAAAGGATTCTCATAAAAATTGTCACCCACAACAGCATGTTTCTATGGTAATACAGGACTGCTTTGGGTTGTTATGGCAACTAAACCTTTAAAAGCAATAGCACAAAACCAAAGCAAAAAAAAAAAAAAAAGGCACAGAAATGGAGCTTCATCACTGCTCAGTTTTATAAATAATTCTCAGTCCTAGCCCACACAAAGATTGTATTGGGTGTTACAGTGATCAAAACTCTTTAGGAAGAGAAAGAAAACCACTTAGCTTCATGGCAATGGGTGTGTAGAGCCTCTTACCGCTTTCTTAGGAACAGTGACTAGAAGGGCTTGGCCATGAGCAGTGTTCTTGCATTCCAGAGCAAAATAAGTAAGAAGGTGATACCAGTGACAGTAGGACTAATTGCTGACTGCAGCTGGTATTTGCACTACCAACCTTGGGGGAAGGACAGGCCAAAATTACATTGAATCAAAAGCTGCATTAGCTCCTTAATTCTACCATGTACTTCATTACTTCCTTAACAAGCTTTTTCTTATAGTCAGGTATCATTGCCAAGAAAATGCAGAAAATTTCTAGATATATGCACTTGCCTCTATATAGCTTCACAGAAATGTGCTGTTGATACACGGTGTTTTAAGATAATCTCTGGTTTCAAGAGAAAGCATCTAGACTAACTTGGGATGTGTTGTCTCTTTTCCCTTTTCCTTTTCTTTCTTTACTGCTCAGTATCCTGTGTATTCACTCACACTTTTCATTTCCACGTTGTTTTTTTCATTTATCTACCAGTTATGTCCACTTCCTATTACTATGTTTGGAAGAATTACATGACCATAAGAGTTGAACTTACAGTGTGTGAACATTCTCTTCTAATTCTGTTGAGGTGCCTCAAAAGTCATATGGCAGAAGTGCATCCCTTTGCTGCCCTTCTTAAGCACTTCAGCCTTCGTGCACATCAGACCTAGCTGAGGTCACCCAACTCTTTTTACTTGTGACCCATAACAGGTGTCTAGAGCTGAAAGGAGAGCATATTTAAAGATTGCTCCTCCAACTAGTCATTTTTTTTTTTTAGTTAGCCTAAAAAAGAGCTGGAAGCTAAGTTCAAAGCAGGAATGTTTATGTAAATCAGGGAATACAGGTGCTAGACTTCTTTACTGATGTAAGTCAGTGCCATTATGTTCACTCCAATGTTTTATAAAGATATTTTATATCAGCTGAGACGTACTCTTTCAGGGTTTTAGGACACCAGTGTAAAAACATTCAGATCATAATTTCTTAGTAGGGGAACATGCAAGGATCTCCAAATACTGTTAAAAATTGGTGCCAATATGACTCTGAAGAAGGTTGGCAAAGCCCTACAGAATATCACTTCGCACCTGCAATAATGATATCCTGAGGCATACATAAATGAAATATCATTACTGTCTATTAAGCATAACACGTGCAGGAAGACATGGCAATGCAATGAATTAATGAAGTTCAGGAGACCCTGTGCCAATTTCAGAGGTGATGCACATTTCAGCAAGTTGCTGTGAGCATAAACTGGCAGATATTTAGTGTTGATGACAGAAGAGTGGTAGCACTGAGTCAGCCAAGGACAAATTTAAATAAGTACGATGGCTCACTTCGCTGTAGGGCTTCCATCCTGCCCAAAGTTACTTATCTCAGAAGGGCAGTCAGTAAGCATCTGCTAGGTCCTCAGATGGTTCATGGTCTGGCCTACTTGTCAACAGCACCACTGAATGCTGTAACACCTTCTTTGCTATGCACTTCCACCTCTGTTCCCACCAGACAAATTCTTTTGTTGCGTCAGAACAGCACTTACTTGACAGCTCCCTCAGTCCCCAAGCAGAAAGGAAAGAACACCGCATCCCCAAACACAGATGTAAGGAACTTCAGGATTTCACTTAGTTGTGTGAGTATAGTTAATGGCTTTCAAGAATCTGTTCTGCTGATATGTTCAGTCCCAGCTCCAAAATGAATCCCAGAACCACATGCACCAGAAGCAGCTGACACAGGGTTTGTGTTACACCGAAGCAAAAATACCATCAGCTTAGATCTTGGGACCCTTTTAAGTATTTAGGCAGTGCAAAGGAAACATATATTGGCCAGGCTTTTCACCAGAAAATGTCTGATGTGCATCTCTTCTGCTGACATGAATTTGCACACAATTTACTGCAGCTATGGATTTCGCACTTCAGATCCAAATTCTTTTCAGGACTATGAATTTTACTGTGCCTAAGTGCAGGAAATAAAACAGGAATACAGAAAAGCTGTGGACATATTTCGTCCCTGAGTTGTACTATGTTTATCAATCATCTTTTGGTATGTATCTAGAAGGGCTAGGACATAATTCTTTTTGTTGTTAGCAGTATCTCAAAGAACAAAAAATATTTACCTTGAGGACTCAGAGGGAGAAATACCCCTTGGTTTAATTGAACTGCTTAGCCCATGCTGAATGCAGCTACACATTACTGCAAAGAACATGGAATGGAGTCAGCTGGAAATTTAAGTAAAATAAAATCACCTGGGAGATTCAGAGTGAAGTTGCCCATTACACACATAGTTAATTCTTTCTCTTAGATTGTTAGGGTTAAAATAGGGAGTTTAAACATCCCTGATTCTCTAGATGAATTGGAAAAAGGAAACCTGTGAGGGTTTTACTATTTCCACAAAATTGGACTGATTACTGATTTCATCTAAGTGTCTAACATAGTTCCTGTAACTGTCCCCAGGTTTTGCTCATGGTACATTTGTACACAGTCTTTGTGCTGTTAGGTAATAAATTGGTTTAATTTTGTGCACACATTTCCCTCTTACATGGTTGGGCAGAGAGCAATACCATGCACTCACCCTGCTGATGGGATAATCATACCATTGACCTCTGAGCAATATGTTCTACCTTACAGTTTGAACCTGTGAGACAGATATTCCCTACGCCACTTTACCCTATGCAAATCCATGTGCTGCCAAGGACAATATTACAGACATAATTTGCAGCATAAAACCAAAAAGGTGAAACCTCGAGTGAGAGCTTTGTAATTGGAAATTGGGCCTTAGGTCCTTAAAAATATGGATTGTTAATGCAGAGCAAGGTAGGTTCAGAGAATATGCCTGGTTCAGAGAAGGAGAAAACAGAGTATCAACTTATTACAATGCATGTCACAGAGAACTGTGAGAAGTGTATGTGCTTGATAGATTGCATGCGATTAGAATGAGGGCCTTAGGCACGGAAACCTAGCTATTAAATATCCTTTTTTCTTTAGTTCTATTAATATAACTATCAAACCTTAGAGTAAACTTCATTTGTTAGGTGAATGACCCATGTGTCTCTTTTGCTTAGCTGTTTCACACATGCAGAGGTTACTTATCATTACACATTATTAATTGGTGGACAGGATGGCACTCCCTCGATATTCACTGCCTCCTCATGCAAGTGCCCTGCTCTGCTGTCACCTAGAAAATGCAGAGTGACTGGCCAGAGGGATTAGTATATGGGCCTAATTTGTGTGCTCCACCCAAGAAGACTGGCAGATACTTGGGTCTGGAGGTTTTTTTAATAGCCCTCTAAACAAAATATAATTGAACAAGTTGTAAGTTGAGAGGGCAAGGAGAGTGAATGTGTCTGAGAGGAAGCATGTCTACAATTGCACAAGAAGGTGAATAGATTATAGGAGAAAATGATCATCCTAAAATATTTATTGGTAGACGCCAACTCCTGACTGATTTCCCCTATTTAGTTTGAATGAGGGGGGCTTATTATTAATTTTCTCCTTGGTTTCTTCCCACCCCCTGTTCTCATATTAACAGCCTACTGGCATCTCATTCCCAGAAATACATTTTCCTCTGCCAGTAACAAACATGCACAGCAGAAATACTTCTTCTCCTAGTGTGCACCCTCTGGGAGCTGGAATTTCTAGCTTCTGAAAAGGCACAGCTTTTGCTAGTCAAGTGATATAGAGATATGCACTTTGCTCCTTTGATGCCATGCTCTGCCCAGATTTCTCTTGCAAATATTTGCAAGGCAGTTCAAAAAGCTCTAGGTCTATTCTCCACAGCTGTAGAACTGGAGATTAATAGAATTAAGTCTCTTTAAATTCTGAAGAAATTGCTCAGAGGAGAGAAAGAAACTGGGTTTTTTTGCTTTAAGACTGTGTGAATCATACGATGTTTAGTTTGGGTGTTGGATACATCATAGCATCTAAGCCAAAAAGACAGCTGTAGAATGAGTGTCAGGTTAACAAAGACTGAAGAACAATAATGTAGAAAAAGCATTAGATTGATGCTGAGAAGGTAGAAAAATAGTCCTCAAAATTTCAGTGTTGCCAACAAGATTTTGTTACCAATCTTGTCATATGTGGTGGGTTTTTATTCTAAAAACTCCAGCTGTGATATCAAAAGATAACAAAAGAATATCAGCTTTCATTTATAATTAAAACATCCCTAGCTCCCACAGGAAAAAAAGCTTGAAAACATGACCAAAGGGTATCCCTTGGAAATCAAAATGGAAAAAAAAAAAAGAACCCAAACCCTTTATTTTATTTTCGAATTTACCCCACCATGAGTTATACCCAATTTCTAAGCAGTCTTGGCCTTTCACCTCTAAATATTTCTGCCTGATGGCAAAACAGACAAAGAGCCATTCAGCTAAAATAGAACTACAGATGTTTCAGAAACTGCAGCCATTCTATTTTGGCAGCAATTCATAATCAGAATTTTCTGATTATGTCCCTTGTCACATTAAAATCCATAAACTAGAATGTGCACATGCTGATCCATATAATAAACTCTCTCCCTTGGAGCTCATTTACTGAGGTCAACCTTCTCACATACTGCCTTCTCAATAAAGGAATATCACAGCAAAGCAAACTGCAATTACTCAAAAAAAAAAAAAAAAAGAACTTCTAGCCAGTCAGCTTATCTGACAAGTGTGGAGAGACAGAAATGTTTTTCCCCAAACCCAGGGAATCAGCAGGTCCCATCTCTTTGTTTGATTCCCTCCTAATTAAAGTCAGCAAAATTAACCCCCACTCCCAGTTAGAAACTTGCCTTCCCCCCCTCCCCCCCCAAATATCCGAAACTCTGACTTTCTTTGGCTCTACAGCAGTGTTTTCCTGTAGCTTCACACACAGATGATAACAACAGCATCATGAGACAGGGGAGCACAACACCCCCCAACATTTCTATCAGCTATAGCTAACAAATAGGATTCTTTAGCAATGAAGCTTCAAAGATTCTGTAGCAATAAAGAAGAAAACACCACAATATAACAATCAGGAATAGAAAATCTTAAGCAGGTAGAGTCTCCATAGGGACCTTTTCAGAGGGAAAATGTATTTCATTTGTGTAATAACCCTAGGATGAGCTATGTACTGTAGTCTAACCATTAAACACACAGATCTTTCAGAAACTGACAGATGTTTCTTTTATGAGGAAAGACAAGTGCCATTCGGCCTTTTTAGACACTTATAAAAATTCAGATAATTTTAAGCTGTTTTAATAGCTGCCTGACAATTTTATTAATGCACTCTGCTATAATGTGATCCTGTTTCCTTCACAAAAAGACTGACTCATGCCATGGATTTTTGTACACACTAAGGTGCATGTTGCTAATGCCTTCCTCTTGATGAGGAAAAAAAGAAAGCCTATTGTACTGACCAGAAGAAACAGAAAGATCTCTGCAGGATTGAACACAAACAGTGTGTCAGCCCGCAGAGATCCTGTCTCAGAATCATCTGGCAGTTTTAATGATTTACTCAGTGTAAACCAACAGACTGAACTACAGAACCTGCCCAGAATCAATTCTGTGGCTCAAATCCTGGCTTGAGCCATAGGTGACAATGAATTTTAAATTTTCATCTTGGCAACAACTGAATATTTTACATCATCACAGGAAGAGCACACCTATAAAAAGCATAATCTTTGCAGAAGGAGAGTCAAAGGCTATGACAGGTACAGTTTATTAAAATGGGGCTTCACTGATAGAGCCAAATTCAGGGAAATTTATACAGCACCTGCTGACTCTGCCTGATTCTCACCAGTGCCATCAGCATCTCACCTTCTGGCACATTAAATTCACATGCAAATGAAAAGTTATGCATGCATTTGACATTACAACCTTATGCATAATAGTCCTTGTAGGAATATAATTACTAAATCCTCTACACAAGATGCTTAATTTTGTGATGGTTGTGATTTTTCCATTTTTTTTTCCTTTTGTTTGTTTGGGTTTTTTTGTTTTTATTTGCTCTTTTTCCTGAGAAGCTTCAAAAATAGTACATACATAGATTGTTACCTTAGGCATTCTGCAGAGCAATATTCCAAAGCACCCACATACTGAGTATTTGCAAATTTTAAGTTTGGGATTGACTATGTGCCAGTCCCTCTTCAGCTGTGGGCACTTGATCCTGCATCAAAATCTCTGTTGACCTTTTCTGGTATTTATGATGTCAGTATGGATTTTTATCATTGTTTGAGCTCCTGACACAAAGCTAACAGCTTCTATAGCATGTTTTTATTCATACAAAGTATGAATCTGTGAATCTCAGTCTTCCTGTCATGCTTGCCATTTTTTCTTCTTGCATGCTCTGTTAATGGAGGTAGGTGACTCTTCCTTATTACCTTCATCAGCTTTCCAGAGAAGACTTATGTGCCCTGATGAACACTAACTGTAGCTTATGTTCTCTGGGTGACTTAGTATACAAGTAGAGTTACTTGAATTGCACTAGTTACATACTATGCTATTGTTTAAAAGTACTTAAAATTTTCATCCTATCATCTAGCTGGATTGTGAGACTAACGTAGTAGTAGTAAGACATCACTGTTCTGTACAGCCTCCGAGTTTTGACATGTACTTAGAAATATCATAATGCCCTTTGATGTAGCGTTCAATTTAACACAGAGCTCCTCAACACTGATCTCTACAGGGATTATTCAGGTCTCATTTGTGAATCTCAGCTGTCACTCATACATAGCAATGGCCTAAAGAAATGAGGCAGACACAAGAATTGTCACCTGACCCCAGGTGCTATTTATATGTATGGCACCCAGCACAAAGAGACTGTGATCCTGACTGAAACTGCAACCTGTAACACAAATAATTATGATGACTGTTATAGTCAGGTCCCAAATAAATTCACAATACCATCTACAATGAATACTCTTAACAATCCATATTTAACATAGAGTTAAGTGAAAATTTAGAAATAAGAATCCACATTTCAGTACCAAGAATTTTGGGTGAGCAAGAAAAATAAAACAATTAGCAGATGTGGCCTTTAAAAGAATTTATAGATTGATGGCAGAGAACATAGCTTTAGACTCGTTGTTTTCTCAGAAGAATTCACAAAATTTCTGCAATAAAAATGTATTGGCTACACTAATCCTTGCTGTCTGAAACCCTTTGCAGCACTTCATCCAAGAATGCACTATGATCTACAGTCCCCCTCTTTTGCCCTTAGGCTATGTGGTTTCTCAAGTTTAGAACTGTCAAAATCCAGTGAAAGATGAATAGAAAACATAATCAGTGTCAACTAAGTCAGAGAAAACATGCATGACAGGTTATCTTCCCCGGACTAGCTGCACACTCAACCTTTGAAGTCAGTATTTTGGAGGTATATCAGTTCTAGAGAAAAAGACTACCTATCTATAGAGCAAGAGAGAATGAGGCTAAAGCAGAAATGCCCAAATCCCAGCTGAAAAGCTGGATATGAGTCTTGAAATTTAAGTTACTGGTTCCCAAAGACATATTTATGCATAAATATTGAAGCATGCATATAAAAGGAATAATAATTATACAATCCCCATTGACTGCTAAGAGAAATTGTTAAATGTTCTATTGCTTGAGACACTGTTTCAGGTTACCAAAGAGAGGTGTAAATTTCTCCCAAAGCCTGAGGTTGCCACTTCAAAGAAGAGATTTTCAAATTCCTGCATTCAGCTACAGAACAGTTGGATCATTTTTTGTAAGGATGTATGCAAAGAGCTTATCAGAAAAGGGCAGAGGAGCAATAATCTACAAAGAAATCCTACTTCCTTTTTTCCATCTACAGAGCAAATGTAGTAGTACCTTTACTATCTAAAATATTAAGTCACTATGTAAGGGTGTGATCTTTTCAGCAACTCTTAAGATGACTGGAAGAAGAACCTTTGCAGAACAAGGATTCTGGGTATTGCGGGTGCTATTTAAAACATATTGTAGGCCTTTCTATACAGCAAATTGGACCTGGATAAATTGCAAGACAGTCCTGAATGTGAGTTTCTTCCAAGCATGGTGTTGTAGAAAAAAAGGAATCCAAACTACTGGTCTCCTTTTGTCACAATTTTTGTTTGGAAGAAAAGTCTTCCGGGGCATGGAAAGAATAAGAGACTCTAAGACCTTCTGTGTGTGTGTGTGTGTCTGCAGTTTGGAAAAGGCTGTGCTAGACTGCCTTACCAGCTATCCTACAGCAACCTGCAGATGGAAGCTCTTGTCTTTCCTGCACTGATGTGAAAAATTTTTCTATTTGCTCAAAAATCATCTTTGGTAATGGAACTGCAGTCTATGACACAGGCTGGAGAAAAGCCTGTGCTTGGACACTTTAATTTCTCACTCCTCCCCAGCATTTAGGACCCAAAGTCCCCTCCCAGCCTGGCTCAACATTTGGGGCTATGGGAATATCCCATCAATTCTTTCTTTGTGCTTGACTGTCTGGGAGATGAGCAGATCTACATTGACCAATTTATTGCCAGGATTAAAAAATTGTGAAGAAGCAGGTGGTCAGCTGAAATTAAAAACATAAACCAGACGACTTAGAAAATCATACATTTAGGAGTTGTGCTATGTATGTTATAAGGGCTGGCACTAATACAGGAATTCTGTCTCTGTGTAAGTTAGAGCTTTTCACAGCTCTAATCAGATGACCATTCTTACCTAGCTCTATGGAGACTGATTTACACGTACTTTTTCACTTCCATTAATTATTCTTCTCCATGTTTCCATATTTTTTGTCTGTATTTTCTTTCAATCTTGCATCTGCCTCTGCTTCAGGTTTCTCCCCTTGAAGCAGTCTTTATGCTTGGTTTCATTCTCCCAGTAAAAAAGCAAGGGCTCTTCACTGAAATTATGGTAGGAAACATAACCAAGGAGATGAACCCCTCTCATTGTCTCAATTCAGATTTTGCTCTCTTTGACCATACTCTATGCCCAAGTTCAGTTCATATACATTTCTTTACCTGTTACATCATGCTAATACACCATATATTCAGTAAAATATAGCTATTAATGGGACAGCAGCAAACAGAGAGACAGTACAACAGCACAGCATTACTCCTTATGCATAAATTTATGTTACTTATTGTTGTCAACGTATATGTTTACATGAAACTCAAGGTTCTGTGGAGGGAAAGGCTTTGCAAAGAGGTCTGAACCCGAAGATGACAAAAACTTTATATTCCTTAATGAAGAAAGGTTGTGAAAAATTCAGTTAAGTAAAAGCATGATTGCTTCTGGCTTGCTGAAAGGAAATCAGTGTATCCACAGAAGGGAAAGGAAACAAATGCAGGGAGAAGTAAACACTAGAACCCAGTCCTTGACTGTAGAGCTGATGATAATAGGTCCTGTCCCTTATCTGGGTACTGGGGAAGGCAGAGGCCTTGTGGATTTCAACAGGGGTAAGTACAGTAAATGTGCTCTCTTTTCTGTCCCCCTCTTAATGGAGGGGTGTATTTTGGCTTCTGTAAATAAATACTCCCATATGCTTAGGCTGACTTTGCTTGAGATGATTTTGAGAGAGCAGATGAAATGCATCAAGGTTACAATTTCACAGGGTAGTAAACTTTCAAACTACAACTTTGGAATGCCTCTGTGCTTACCAGCACTGCAGTAGGCATTCTGAGAGCAAGAAGAAAACAACAGAGTATGTCTCTGACTCTCAACAGCTGGCAACACTGGAACCTGGGAGAATTATATGGTTTAAGCAGTGTTAGCTAGGAAAGTGTTCTGGTTTGTGACAGGGTAGTAGGGAATTTCTTTGTGATCATCTCCTTACAGACTTCCTCTGAAAGTCTTTCTTGGACAAGCTATGATGTACATTTTCAAGGAGCTGTGGGAAATGGAGATAGGTAGAGAAAACCATTTTAGGTGGATACTTAGAATCCAGAAAGCTTTATCAACTCATTAAGAGGAGCAAGCAGCAACTCATTTCTATTCACATGTGTAACTCTGCTCCCTTCATCCAAGTACAGAATACCAAGAAGTACTTAAATGGTACATCACCACAGCATGCTCGTTAAGTCTTTATCATCTACTGTATTGTCAAGCTCTCACCTGTCACAAATAATCAGACCAATAAAACCAACTACATAGATAATCATGTTGTCAATCATTCTATACAGAACATCATAGAGAACAGAGCTCCCAAAGAGAACAATTATATTCAAACACTAAAAACTAAAAGAGTGAAAACATTAAGCAAATCTCAGGTAGCCCTTTCACCCACACTATTGTTTGTTTTAACATTCTCCCTCCCCCCTCAAACAAGGACAGTAAAAAAATCATTAAAATACCTTTGAACTTGTGAAAGACGGCCCATAGCTCAGCAATGTCAGTGGCAAATGTAATGTCTGTGTCGAGGACAATGACTCGCTCAAGATTGGAAGGTAGAGTCTTAGTCAGAACCAACTTCATCAGCCCGTAAATCCCAGAGTAGTGTTTGTTGGGGATCCAAGACACTTCCGACTTGACAGGAATGGGAAGTGGGAAAGAAGAAGAAAAAATAATCCTCATTAGAGAGAGAAACTTTTCCTGACACTAGTTTATTGTAATAGTGGAATATCTCTGAGGTGGAAAGCCACCTAAAATCCTGCTTTTAAATTTTCTTCAGAAGCTCTAAAATACACTAAAGTTTCTGAAACCTTGGGGGAAAAAAGTTCTTTGAAGCAACCACTTTACACAATATAATTAAAATTAGTTGACCCTTTCCAGTCTAATACAATTCATTCTGAGACACTCATGTATCCTGATAAAATTTTTAATCTAAACCTGCAGGTATATACACTACTTTCATTTACAACCAAACCAAAAATTGTGTTTGCCATTCCCAGAACTTTCTGACTCTTGAGGTAGAAGGAACAAACATAATTTTGTTCCTCATATTTTTTATAGATTTGGAGGTCAAAATTTCAAAAGACCATTCATTTGGAATAACAGGCCAAAAAATTGCAAGAAAATTGTTTCTTAGAAACTCAAATTTTCTTTAAGCCTTACACCTTTAACTTAAAACTACTGAGATCACAGAGACATGCTCAAAAGTAGAGAAAGTTACAGAACATTTTTAGCCATCACAGCTGGCTAGCCTGTGTTTGATTTGAGCATATATTGAAGCATGGACTGGTAATCAGTTCAATTTATCTAAAGTTTTCTCTCCTGTGATGCAGGGTTGACTAAGACACAGAGACCCTTACTAGTCCCCAGCATAACTTCTTCATGGCTTTGTTATTAATGAATAATGTAACGGTTCCAAATTCTTGCTAAGGAAAACTCCTTATGCTACACAAGAGCATTGTGAAGGCTCACTCTCCCTGGGTAAGACATACAGTCTTACTAAAAGAAATACAAGGGCAAGTGTTTGAATACAAGGGCAAGTCGTTCTTAGTTTTGGCCAGGACCCGGAGCTCATTCTATACCACCTCATGTCACTGCTGGGGGCAGGGGAAAGGGACACTCTGTTCCTGAGGAGGGCAGAGCTTTCTGCTGAAAAATGTAGAGGCATTTTCTGCCATTGTTCATTGTCTTGGGGTCTGGGGTGAGCAACTCTGCATGTGAATCACCCTCTCTTTCATATACTTTTGTTATTAGTACTGTTGCTGCTACTGTTTGTTTTCTCATCTCATTGCTGTTTCCAGTAAACTGCTCTCACCTCAACCCATGACCTTTACCTTTTGTGCCTCCAATTCTCAAATTCATCCTGCTGGAGCAGGAAGGGGAAGGGTGGAGTCAGCGAGCGGCATGTGGTTTCGTGCGAGTCTCAGTGGAGGCACTGGACTGGGGAGTACCTTTCCTAAATCATGACAGTCATTACGAAGTGCCAGTTTAAGATAATTATGGTGGCCTAACTCTTGAAAAAATTGTTGAAAAACTCTTGAAAAATTCTGCAACCTTCAACTTGCCCACTTTGATATGTCACAACATTTAGCCACTTTCTGTAAATATTTTCCAAATACTTTCTGTAAATCTTAATGCATACTTTTTTCTCTACCAAAGTTAAAATGGCCCATACAAGCCATGTTTGTGAATCATCTGCTTTACAAGCTAGATCAGAGTTGCCTTCAGAGAACAAATATTCCTAGAAGATACATAAGGAACAGAAAAAATAGAGTTAGTAAAAGAAGAAAGTGAAACAAAATACTGTGACATACTTTGCCATTTGTATAATTCCCAGTTCAGCAGAAATAGCACATCTTACATCTCTAGCTCTCAAGATCTGGAATTTTATTCATGAGAGGAGTGTAAAGAAAGCATTCAGCTGGTGCTGACAGTGATCCTTTTAAGTAAGTTAAGTGAAATAGCATCTACTCCCTAAAGGTCTTTCATCAGAACTATCTTTATTCTTTCCCTAATTGAAGAGTGAAAATACATTAAATTGTCTAAATTATTTGAATATAAAAATTATGTGCCCATGAGTCTGCATACAGTACATAACTAATCACTCTGGTAAATGCCAGAGAAGTGGGAGCAACAGCCTCCATGTCCAGAGATACTTCAACAGCAAGTTGTCTCCCCTAACTATGCTCTCTCTAGGTAAAGCTGAAACACGCTTGTTGTACACAACCTAACTCAGCTTTATCACAGTTGCTACCACTGTATAAATGTTCATTAGGGTTAGCAGAAGTGCTGTTTTTAAGAGAGAAGTCTGATGTAGGCATGCAGCTTAAAATCGAGTTTCCCTGTTTCCGTCAGTGAGGGAGGAGGAAATGGTGGCTCTTTCCCTGCTTGTGAATGAATTATACAGTGACGACACTCCACGGTACTTAGGTATTTATATTTTTAAAAACATTTGAGTATGGTTGCCTCCACATTGTGATCACAAAGCATAACTCTTGTACTGAGTCATCACAAATGTATTCAGCCAGACTTCAACTCTTACACTGTACTTCTTTGGGCAATTGTGTGATTTATTTTTCTTTTCAAATTTTAATATGCTACTTTTCCCATTGCAAAGAGATGATGAAGAAACTTGCCCAGGCTTCCCAGGTGAATACTCACTGCTCCATAGCTGTAAGTGAAATATCTGTACAAGCGCAGGCCACTTGAGCCTCTTTGAAAGAGATGGAGACTTGGTCTTGTAGACTTAGCAGAAGGAAATATGATACCAGCATGAACAGAATGACAGTGATGGACAGGGAGGGACAAAGAACTTAGGGTGTCTGTATCCTGTCAGATCAAGAGCCCACTGTGCTCACTAACTGGCATCTGACAGTGTATGGTGGCAGGTGCCTACTGAAGAATACAAACCCAGGAAAATTTCACGGCAATACTGCCACCATAAATACTCCCACCCTGCAGCAATTTGCACCAGGTTTTGGGGCTAGAAGTGGTATTTTTTTGATTCATAACTTTTGGTAGAATTTTCATCCATGGATTAGGTTGGTTTTAGACGTCCTGTAAGTTTTCAGCAACTGCAACATCCTGCTGCAAAGTGTCACAGCTTCTTTACAGCTTCTGTTTCTTTGGACCCAGCTATCTACCAATTAAACCATTTAGGTCACATCTGTTTTCAAAAATCTACCAAAACAGCAAACATGATTAGCCAGTAGTCATGGCTAATCCAGAACCCATCATTTTACATATACAGTTAGGATTCTCTCATGTGTCTTACTGTGCATTTATTAACATCTGCCACCTGATCTTCATTGGGAAAAAGAGAAAAAACCCAGGTCTCAGAAAGATAAATGTGGAATCAGGGTGCAGGGATGGGTGCCTGTCATAAGCATAAGTGTGGAAAAGAACAGAGCAAGTGATCTGGCTGAGTGAGCAGAAAAATGTATTTTGAAGCTAAGTGTCAGGATGAGGTAGTTTCATATTTGCTGAAAGTCCAATTCATTAAATTCAATAATTATTACGTTTCTATTGAAACCTCATGCTCTTAAAGGTTATCAGTCTTAGACTCTAAGATATTTAGTTTGCAAATGTAATTTTGCTGCACTCACCCTTCACTTTCCTACATTACTAAAATCATGATAAACAGAGCAGTAAGATGAAGCACAAAAAAACAGGTGATGTATTTGCTGTCTGACCTTAGTGCTGGTTTATATATACACAGACTAGAGCAAAAATACAGTAGCAAACACAAAAGAAGAGGAAAGCTAAAATAAGTTTCTATAGGACTGTACATATTTCTCTCACTACTTACCATCTTCTCTGAAGTACTAGACGTTCACAGAAAGCCTAAGAATCTGGTTTGCAATGTGCTTCTTGGATTAGGAGGTGATATATAATACTGCCATTAAAGAAAGCTTTCAAAAGTTTTAGCAGGCAACTGCATAAACATAAGACTGCATTTCCCTTCTAAATGCAGTCTTTCCCTAGCTAATCAGATCTGACTACCTCCCTACCAAAAGAAAATCTATTCTGATGAATAGGTTGTACTCCATACAGCATTGCAGAATCACAGAATGAGGCTGGAAGGGACCTCTGGAGGTCATCTGGTCCAACCTCCCCCTGACAAGCACAGCCACCTTTGCACAGGACTGTCCAGATGACTTTTGACTATGGCCAAGGATGGGGACTCCACAACCTCACTGGGCAACCTGTGCCAGGGCTCAGTCAACCTCACGGTAAGAAAGTGTTTCCTGATGTTCAGAGGGCCGCTCCTGTATTTCAGTTTGTGCCCATTTCCCCTTGTTCTGCCACTGAGCACCTCTGAAAATAGTCTAGCTCTGTCTTCTTCACACTCTCCCTCCAAGTATTTATGTACATTGATGAGATCTTCCTCCAAGCCTTCTCTTCTCTGGGCTGAAAAGTCCCAGCTCTCCTTGTCCGTGAGGTGTTCCAGTCCCTTCATCATTTTAGTAACCCTGGGCTGGATTCTCCATTATTTTCATGTCTCTCTTGTACCAAGGTGCTGAGAACTGAACCTAACACTCCAGGTGTACCTCATCAGTGATAAGCAAAGTGGAAGGATCAGATCCTCCCTCAACTTGTTGTCAATATTTTGTCTAATGTAGTCCAGGATATCACTAGACTTTGTTGCATGGGCACATTGCTGGTCATGTTCAATCTGGTGACCCCCAAGTCCTTTTCTGCCAAGCTGCTTTCCACCCAGGTAGCCCTCAGCATGTACTGGTACATGGGGTAGTTCCCAGGTGCACTTCTCCTTGTTGAAGTTCATGAGGCTCCTGGCAGACTCTCTGGTCTGTTAAACAGTATTTCTTTTCCATTTTCTTAACAAAATTCCTCACTATCTCACAGAACACAGCACCACAGCCCACTTTGTGCTACAAGAAGTGTTTCTTGTTCAGCATGGTAAAATGGAATTCTGGCTGATTAAATGTTTTCCCTAGCAGTATGTCCTTAAACACTTTACTCTGGAAAAATGCGACCTTCAATATTATATTGATTTTGTCACTGCATTCACTGCATCTTCCTAGATATGCTTGGGGTGGG
>JAWWEE010000040.1:52682863-52820860 GCA_035221455.1 Xenops minutus | reverse complement strand
CCCCCCCCCCCCCCCCCCCCCCCGCCCCCCCCCCCCCCCCCCCCGCAAGCAAAATAATTCACAGCTATAATGTAATATCCCCATCCCCACTCCAAATAAAAGACACCCTTGTTGCATAGCTGACTTCACAGATGCACCACTAAGGCCAGTATCCTGCAAGAGCCTGTAGGTCAGACTGGCTGGGTTGATGCACCAGGCAAAAAAATGGCAAGTCTGGAGGCAGAAGGTGCCACCTGCATGCACCCCTATCCCTCTCAGAGATGGGTTAATAAATGGGATCAAATTGAACCAAATCCCACCGCCCCCCAGACTTAATGACTGCAGATTCCTTGTACTGGGGAAGAAAACAGCCAGCAGAAAACAGAAGTCAAAAACCAGAAAAGCCTGGGGGAATTGAAAGGGCAGTCTGTAGATTTTGCCTCCCCAGAACTTTCATGCCAGGCTTAGCCATTAAAATATCTGGCACCTAGTATATACTGATTAAAATAAATGTGAAGTATGCTTTGTAATTAATGACTTGATGGAAATGTCAGTATCCAAAAGTATTCATCATCTACTTGCTTCAAATTCAACATAGTCACTAGCTTCCTGAAGATAGTATCAGTCAGGCGATAAACTAACTTCGAAGTCTTAAAAAAAGGCAAACAAAGCAAAACTTGCAGGTCACAGCAAAATCACGAAGAATGTTTTAAATCTGCAAAATGATAGCTGAACTGTTCTGAATTGTATCTGACACTGATCTGAAAACCCGTGCAATCTACATGATGAAAGAATTTACAGCAGGAGGGATCTCTGTGAAGAAAAACCAACCAAATTCTTTGGTTGCTGCTGGCTTCAGGCAGCCCTTACCAATGTCCAAGGCATGGGAAATAACCATGGAAATTCTGATGTGCGAATCAGATAACAATAAAAATTGTTATTTTTCTCAGATTGGATAAATAACTTTCTAGACACAGTTGATAACTTGCTTTCACAGCTTTTTCATTACTTGCTTAGTGCTTTGCTGCTACTACAAACCCCAGAAGTAGCAAGAAATTTATTTTTTTTTAAATCATATAAACTTTATTTAGCGGTTTTCATGTTGTTTCTAAACTGGAAGAAAACAGTGCCACCATTTTAATGACGATCATATAACTATGATTTTTTTGCAACACAAAGCACAAAAAGTGGGGGTAAATGAACAATTTCATTTGCTGGCACAGGACAGGAAGTTTTCTTGATGCACAGTTTTTGTCAGCACTGTTTTTCACACAGGGAGAACTTCACCTTTATGAATCTTAATCTGCTGTGAATATTTGTCATACCTTTTCCCACATTCCTGAAACCTGACTCACAATTCCAGCAGCACCAGCACAGACCAGGATTAGATCTAGGGTAGTCCTTCCCATTACACATTGACTATATCTCATAATGTCTAAACTCTTTGCAAGGACATGTGTCTGATCCCCTTTCTCACTGCCCTGCTTCCAGGAGAGCAATATCAACGTCTTGTTGCTGTGATTTGGTTAAATGAATTAAGAAAGGAGGGGGATAGCAGGTTAACTTTTAAACAGGAGTATAATATTAATGCTTGTCTTTAGCATACTGTGTTTCTTTCTTACAGACAATAATTTGAAAAAAAAAGTCTAAAGTGAGAGAGAGAGAAATTTCAAGTCAACAAAGAGCTTGAGAGGATGACGGTGACAGTCACCTGTAATAAATTCCTCAGAAGGAAAGCCAAAAGGAATCTTCTTGCATCTCACCTTCAGAAAATCACTGCCTTTGCTCCATCCTTGTCAGGTATCCAGCAAACATTAACAGAAGAGCCTTGTTTAAATGAAAAGAATCTATTCTGTTAATGTTTGCTGGATAACTTGTAACTTCAACATTGAATTTAACTTTTTCCCGTGTGATTTACAGGTTTCAGTTATACTGGTCTTTCCCGCCCACCCCGCCATAATAAGTCCTTACTATTTATGTGAGTGGTTGTCAGGGACACCAGAAATCCAGCAAAGCTGGGTAGCTCTTCTAGATTCAGAGTTTCTGGTGCCTGAATATTTTAAGGAATAATAATAACTCACACTGAGAAACAACTGCAAAGAGATGGGAATTTATACATTTTTTCTAAAATTATTTTTCTATTTCTGCTAGTCTTTGCTGCTGTTGTTCTTACTCATCACAGAAGCACTGGTGACTTTAATAGAATTCTGCCTCATCTCTCACTTTAAGAAACAGATGGTATCTTCCACACATACATGCAGCAAGTCTGGATACAAATACCAGTGAGCAAAAAGGTTGAGACAGAAATGGATGATTATCTGAACCTCTGGGTCCTGGATAATGTAGAGCAAATGCAGAAACCATGGAGCAAGCCACAACTGGAAAGGAAGATTAGATATTAAAAAGGCAGAACAAACAAAACCTCCCAAATCAGCATCAGCATACAGCAAAGGAAAATAACTGCAAATTAATTCTCATCTCTGTAGCAAAGTCCATAACACAGTCTGATTGATGCTGAGGATTCTTTTTCTTCCTTTTTTTTTCTTTCTTTCCAAATCTCTCACTAATACACACATGCACAAAAAGGGCAGACAAGTGGGAAAAACCTGATTTAAGGATGCTTCTTCAAAACAACTTCCTTAATAACAAAATTAACTGAGGGTGCCAAGAGCTGATGTTTGGAACCAATATGCTTTATGTGGACAAAACTGCAGATTGTTATATAAAGTAAAAATGATGTTTGGGTTTTTTGGGGGTCTGCCTTTTGGTTTTTTTGTTTGTCCTTTTTTTTTTTTTTTTTTTTTTTTGGTCTCAGCATTGTTGTTTCAGCCGGACAATTGCCCTGCAGATTGAGGGAACAGGCTGGAGTTCAAGTGAATTTGGCTTCCAGCACCTCCCTTTTCACATTGTGTTTTCACATGGGAATGTATCCTGGCATATAGGGGGAGAGTGTCCATACCCGTGTGTGTGGTTAACTCCATGGATACTCTGCACACCTCTTTGGGATGGCCCACATGGGTATGGGCTGCTTTAGATCTCAGGTGATGCTGAGCAAGTTGGCATTGGCTGTCATGCAGAACTTTGCTTTCTCCTCATGCACAGCCCAGACTGACACCTGTGGGTGTCCAGGAGCACACATGCAAAGTGATCTGTGCTCAGTATGCTCTGGTACGTGCCCCCACAGATAGAGCAGCCCTGGCAGAAGGGACACTGTAGAGGTGAAAGTCTTTTCAGAACTCTAGAAATGTGGATCAGGACTCCTGAGGTCCTTTTCTGTTTTTCTGTCATAGGGTTTGGACAAGTCATATTCCCTTGACAAAATCATCTGTGATCTCGGGAGCAAAGGGCATGGATGTTCTCTGTCAGTGGTGCTCTGTGAGGACCCAAGTCTTTTCTAAAGGCCACATTTAGAGGCAGCCTAATTTTCACATCTTAATTTTATTTTTCTCACATCTCTCTCTGACACACACATACACATGCACACTTCTATTGGAAAAACGATTTTAATACCCATGGTACATTGTCCTGGTGTGATATAAAATCCAATGACATGTGGCATTTGGAAAAGGTCACTTCCCCCATCAGGATTCATTATCTTACCTCAGCCTGGGAAGCCATGGGGTTGACCCCTCCTCTGTGGACTCCTTGCCCCCTCTCCAGCTACAGCAGGCAAGCAGGGATAGGGGATGAGGCATTGGGTGACCACACCATGGACTTTGGAAGTGTCAGGGCAGTCCCTGCAGCAAGAGCTCCTGTTTCACATTTGATGTCCCTCCCCTTCCCGATGTCTTAATTTTTTGGCATGCCACAGAGCAAGAGGAGTTACAGGGATGTGCTGCTGGAAGGGTCTATGGGGTGCATAGGGCTGGGTTTGGCTTTTGCCTGCCTTCTCCTGCTCACTGCTCCCTATCTGTTCCCTTTCAAGTCAGAGCTGCCTCTTGCGGTGCCCTCACTCTGCAGAGTTGCAGAAGGCACACATTCCCCTTCCCTGTTTCACTTTTGCCTGGATTGTTTGGGGAGTGCCTGTCCGTGTTGGTCCTTGCTGTCACCTAGGCAGAACTGAGAAGAGAAAGTGGAGAGGACATGGAAAGCAGAGCTCCTCGCCAGCTTCCTCACCAAGTGTGGGTATGCTTGCAGCAGGGCTGGAGTGACAGGCTGTCCTGGGGTGCTTACATTTTTGCCTTTCCTTGGACTCATTTCTGCTCAGTCTTCCCCAAGTCTATCTTTGTCCAAGTATATCCACCTCCCTGAGGGGTTTTCAGGCCAACTTGAAGCTATTTCCTGGAAGGCAGAAGGTCGTAGGAGGGTCAGATTTGCTGTGAAGGCTGTCTAGGGATTCTCACAGAATGCAGTCCATTGCAGAGCAGAGCATGGGCTGCTCCCTGTGGGCTGTTCCATGGGAAGGGGACTGGGAGCCAGGACTTTTCCACCTGTTCCACCTGTTCACTAACTACCTTGGGGTACCTTGTCCAAGTTGCAACCCTGTTCCTCACATGCAGGGGAGGGGAGAGGTAAGGGTGAGTGCATTGAGCATGCAGTGAGCTTGGGGCTGTGGGATGGGGAGGAGGTGTGAAACAGGAGAGGTTTTTCCTGGGAGACAAAGGATTATTTTTGCAATGGGTAGAGTGGGGTTTAATGCCTGATGAAGATTGCTTCTCAGAGTACTGAGGGTGATGGTGACTGGAGCCCTTCCTACCATATAAACACCAATGAGTTATGGGTACCCCAGCCTCTAATTACGCAGTCAGCCCCAAATAGGCTGTGTCTAACGAGCCTGACAGACTAATATCTCAAGAGCCCTTAATGTGTTATCATCTCTTGCTGTATGACCTCATATTTATAACTGCTCTGGTGGGAGGTTGAGAAATGTCCTTCTCTTCCCCCAGCTCCCTCCCCAACTTTTCCCCCCCCTCAGAGCAGCAGCTCTTCAGCCTCATCTGTTAGGATCAGGAGGAGAGAGGCGACTTCTCTCCATCCATCATCAGAGGAGTTCACGCTATTAGATGATTAAAGACATTTTTTATAATATTTGGAAGAGGCTTTGAAATGTCTCTCAAACAGTGTGATTAATGCCTGCTTAACCCTTGCCTGGCTGGGATGGTGTGGTGGGGAGGTGGGTGCATCCTGGGGCAGGGCTCTCCGGGCATCTCAGCGGTCACCCAGCCGTTGGGCACCCCACGTCCTGACTAGGTGTGATTCATGAGCACAGGGCACCTGCAGGAAGCTCCAGCCTCCAGGCAGTTCCTGACGCACCGGGGACTTCGTGGTTTCTGAGGCTGCAACGGTTGGGGCAGGAGGAAGCATAGCCTGCCCCCTCCCCAGTGCTTACACAAGAGGCCCCAGGGATGTGCTGGTCCTGGTCCACAAACTGGACCATTCCACACCAATATTGTGGGTTACAAGGGAGGTCAGAGAGAGGGGGAACAGCCTGCGCCCATTCCTGGATGGCCTGAGCTGGTGGGATGTTTGCCTTTCTCATTTCCCTTTCTTTTTCCTCTGCTACTCCAGATGAAGTTTCTCCCAAAAAGGTCACAGGCATTTTAGATGCTCCAGAAGAATCTGCCTTTAGAATGTTGCAACCTTGGTCAGAGTTTGCCAAAAAGACCCATGGGGCTGGTGGACATATTCATGCTAAAATTGGTGTTGGCATTGTCTGGGACCTGCCAAAGGCCAAATCACTGGTGTTCTCTGATGTTGGTTCCCATGGGGGAGTGGAGATTTGGCCTCAGATGGGGGAAGGATGCCCACCTTCTTTGATCACTGGCACAATGTTTCATAATCTCAATTTCTTGTCAATTGATTGCCAGATAGAAGCGACAACCAAAGAGGGCCCCAGGCGTCTGCAACTGCCACTCATCGTATGATTTTAACTCTCCCCCTCTGTAAGTTTGCATTATTTTCTTGTTGTTGTTGTTGTTGTTGTCTAAAGAAACCTCCCCTCCCTCCCCTCTAAAAAGCCTCCTAGAAATCCCAATGCCCTTGTCAATTTGGTATTCAATGTACAAATACCTGAAAAGGGTTAATGCATGATTAATAGGTGTTTTATTAAAATCGTTAATCTGTCATTATAGAGTCAAAAAGATCAATAGATTTCTTATAATCATGGCTTAAAATCATTTTTAGCATTATTGCTTATGGGCTTAAGACCCTGAGCAAGATGCTTAGGGGACCTGGGAGTCTGCTGTTAACTCCTTCTGACACTTCTGTCACCTAAAGTGTGACCCTGAAGATGGAGAAAAGCCTACACAGGGCTGCACATACTGGTATGGTTACTATCCACCTTGTTATTGATGAGTATTAAAGTTGTTACACCTGAATGACAGAAAAGGGAAACAGAAAGTGGGAGAAACTGGGAATGCAGCTGGATAAATGCTCTTTGTTACGACCATCAGCAGCGCCCAAATGGAGTGAGGCAGGGGCATGGCTAGGCTGACTCCCATCCATTAGTGCCTCTGTGAAGCAGCAAGCATTGGCCAAGCATTGCCCATCACAGCCTGGCTGCTTCCCTGAGGAGCTCTGCCTTCCTGCTGGGGTCAGGTGGGGAGGTCCCAGCCTTGCATGGAGGTGAAGCCATGCGCCTGATGTGAGGCAGGGTGTCTGTGGCCTGGGAGGACCAGCCCAGTGCCACCTGAGTCCCATCCCTGTCCTCAGCTCCAGAGGCTGCCTTCCTGACAGCTGGATGATGGTGGGTCTGGTTGACCCAACACTTTGGGATGCCTGTTCCAAGCTGCTGTTTGATAACTCCAGTGGTGCCATGACAAATCCCAGAGATGCTGAGCTGCCGACCCCCAGCACAAGGTCTCTGCAGGAGGAGGTGCTGTTTAGACAGGCTGACACGGGAGTGTCTGAGCCAGCCCAGGCAGAGGCACTGCAGCCCCCCTCTGCCTCCTCACTGTCTCACAGCATCCTCTCAGCTGCAGAGGAGGGATTCTGAGGTCATGCAGGGGGTCTGTGGTGGAACCTGGAAAATGCAGAGCACTGAAAGAGCAGCTGCCATTGGTGAGTGGTTCCTGAGTGATTTTGGGACCCCTGGTTATGAATGTTGCCTGCACCACTCAAGCAATAGGGACCCAGACCTGCTACCTAGTGAGCAGAGCAGAGGTTGCTGTGCTGACCAGTCCTGCTGGCCTGAAACCCTTTCATATGCCTCCATTTCTCCCTCCTAGGTGTGCATGTGCAGGATGGGCAGATTTCTGTGCAGCTCACAGCATCACAAGCCTGCCCAAGGTTGGAGCTCTCACTCAGAGGCTGCTGGGAGCTGGTGCTCTCTGATGATTTGGCCTTGCAGAGTGCCTCTGCTGCAGCCCCCTTCCCTCACCTGCTCACCCTGCATGAGGGCTCAGCCCTGTTTCCCACCAGCTCTGCTCCCTGCCCAGCCCCACAGCCTGTGTCAGCCAGCTTGCCTCAAACCAGTTGAGGTAAAATAAAGACAAGTTCATCTTGTTGCTTTCCCTTTCTCTTCCCTGTCCATTGTGCACTCAGCTGCTTCAGGCTGGCTTGAATAACTCCTGTCCCACAAGAAATCACAAATCTTCCCTATCCTGCTGGCAGGTGCGTGCCTGGCATGGGGATCTCAGCCTGCCAGAAGGGTATCACTGCCTTCATCTCTTACCCCCACCAGTGCTCTGCGTGGGCCTGGGCAGAGATTTTCCAGACACTCTGAGTTCAACCCTCTCCATCTCTACCTCATTGCTTACTTCTGGGCTATTATGTTCGACAAGGAGAATTTGTTTCTGTCCAGAGCCGATCCCGGACAGTCTCAAACCTCTGAGAATTTATCTTCCTGAGTTTTTGTTTGTGGGTTTCCAGGACCCACTGCCCCACAACCAAGCCCAGATGCTTCTTTGTCTCCTCTCTAGAGCCTGCTGACCCCTAGGAGCACTGACCCTTCTCTTCCACCATGGATGTCCAGGCATGCAGGCTTCCCTACACCTGGTCACACACATGCCTGCAAAGGCCACTGCTGGGAGCAGGATGCTGCGATCATAACAGCAGGGGATATGTCCTACCTATGGGCTGCCAGTGGAGGTCACCTAGGGCAGGACACGTTGGTCTTTCAGCACAGAAATTCCCTGGGATTAGACTATATTCAGCCTACCCCAGGACTGCTGGGGGCACCTAGGCTTGTACCCTTGCAGCCCCAAAATTGCATCCCTGTTTTCTGCCCTGCTCCACAGCAGCTAAGCAGCTGGGAGGTCCGGGCATAAGCAAGGTGACCCCCTTGCTTGTATTGGGGATCAACAGTGATGTACCCTTATGTCTAGTACAGATGAAACAGCAGCAGCTGCCTCTGCCAAGTGACAGTGGGGGCAGCTCTTCATCTAAGCAGATGTTCAGCTGCCCTGTAATCTGGGTGGGGAGGATTCGGGGTCATTCTCAACAGGTTCAAGTCTATTAGGACAGAGTAATCAGGTGGCATAGTTAGTGACGGGATGTGTTTCCAAATCACCTCTGCTGCTGTGTCGTGTAGGGACCCTGCTTGTCACCAGCTCCCTGCTCACTCATTCTGTCCCAGAGGCCACTGTGTCAGTGACAAAAAGCTGGTCTGGAAGCTGGTGGAGTGTGACAGACAAGAAAAGGGATGCAGGGCTGGTCCACCAATGCGCCACCCCCACAGCCCCATCCCCTCCCTTGCTGCCCACATTCCTCTGCAGCAGCACCAGGAAGGGGGGGACCAACCTTTGGCATGTTTATTGACACTCCTTGAGTTCATACTGTGACTCTACAATCTTTCCTTGAGATTATTAAGAATTAATTGATCACTTTTATATTCCCCCCGATACCTGGTGCTGCTTTGCGACAGGCAGCAGGAGGAGGGAAGGGAGGCGGGAGGAGGGTGGGGTGTGTGTAAAAAACACACTGATAAATGTTAATTACTCTTTTACAGCCCTTGTCAAATTCCAAAGCAAGTCATAAATTCATTAAACTCTAACGGATTAAGCACATGCAGCTTATTTAGTTGCCATAAACAAGATCATTTGGATGTTGATTTTCCCCTTTTTATTGCTGCAGCAGAAAAGGGGGAAAATCAGATGAGGGAAGCAGTTGGTGGTTACAAGGGAGTCAGAAAAGTTTGGATTTATTTAATATGTTGTTTTCTTACTCCGTGGCAGCTCTCTAGCATATTGGTCCTCAGGTTGTGCCTGGACAGTGTCTTGCCAGGGAGTCTGGCCATCCCAGGAGCTATGTGCAAGCAGCTGAGTCTGTATGGACAGCCCTAGGATGGAGGGGCCATGCTGTACAAAGGGTCTCCAATGTCCTCTCCATGCACCAGGGCTGACTTGTTAGTGCTGAGGCTCTTAAAGACCCAAGCATGACCTGGATGAGCAGAGATGGGATGCTCAAAGGCTTTTCAGTGTCTTTGGCTGGGATGGCTGCTCTGATCTCCCTCGTGCTGGGAGGTCTCCAAGGGTAGGTTGTCTCCAGTGAGGTTCAGTCTGGTCTCTGAGATGCAGGGCTCTGCCCTCAGCCACTCTGCAAGGGATTGTGCAGGCCGAGTTGGAATAAAATCAGCTCTGCTCGTTCTGCGAGGTTTCGGCTCATTTAACGCTGTTCCCAAGGTGCTGACTGTGCCCAAGTGAGTGAGATGTGACCTCTGCCAAGCTCAACCATGAGAGGAGACAGGGAAGGGAGCCATGCTGGTGGGGAGGGACAGGGTGCCTTTGGCTGTGCTCCGAACGCAGGAATATGGTCTGAGGTCTGCCAACCCAGTCAACAAGCTTGCCATCCTACACTTGAGCATGTTAATAATCCAGGCTGACCTCCTGAGCTGTGGGAGCAGTAGAAGGAGAATGAGAGGAGGGTCATGGAGATTAATTAATACTCAGGGCTCTAATTACAAGTTTCTTCAACACTGGGCTTCTAATGAGGAACAGGCGCTGAGACAGCCCTGAGTCCTGCTGCCCCCCAGCTGGCCCTATTGAGACATCTCCTGCTGCCTTGCAGAGGTGGTTTTACTGGGAAAAGGATGGGAGTTAGCCCCTGGGCACCAGGATCTCCCACTGGAGCTCTGGGGCTCCAGGCTGTGTGTCCAAAAAGTTGCCACACTGCTGCGTAACCCCATCCGTGCCTTGAGCTGAGCGTTGGAGACCTGCCATCCTTAGCATGCACAGCTCCCTGCCTTTGTCCAGTGGAACAGGGGCAGGAAGTGGCCTGGGGGTCCAGAGGTCCTTGATTGGTGTCACAGCCTGACTCTGTGCAGTGGAGGATGCTGCAGACATCTGGTGCTGGCAGGAGCCATGGCACTGCTGGCAGCTTAGTCTGGTAGTGCTGGTCAGCCATCTCCAGCTGAGCAGCTCATGGCCAGCAGTGCTGGCCCTGGGACACAACTCTGCTCCTCCAGCAGCTCCCAGCCTTCAGTAAGGCTGTGCTCACCAGGAACTGCAGGCAGCCGTGCACTGCAGGCAGCAGAGGGAACTCTAAACACCTCACTGAAGCCTGCTGCCTGGCTGCTGCCAGAAAAATTTTGGGCTTTTGCTGCAGCATCCTCAGCAGGTCTTCATGTAAAGGAGGTGACCTGGGCACTGGGGAATTGGCTCCAGGTCCATCTTAGCCCATCTCTGAAATGGGTACATGCCCAGAGAGTCTGAGCCATGGGCATGTACCCAACTGCCCCAGCCCTGCTCGTCTTTGCATTTGCCTCTCTAGAAGCAAAGGGAAGGAGAGGAGGTGTTGAAGGTCTCAAATAGGACACCAAGGGGATTCCAGCATTAAGAGACCCATTCCCAACAAGCATTTCCCTCCTGAAGCCCTTACAGCAGGTACAATGTGCACAGACAAGTGCCAGCAGAAGCATCCCTGCCAGTCAGATCTTTCCATGCTTTCTTGCTGTGTGGAAGTGCTCTCCAGAGATCTTCCTGGGCATCAAGGGGTTAAGAGAAAGAGTGTGTCCCATGCTAAGCAGTAGCTAACAGCCACTAGCTAATAACTTTATGGCTTCAAAGCAGGGCATTTATCTTGCTGAAGTTTGTTTATGCACTAGTTATATGGCACATTATACCAGCACTGTGTTTGGCTGATAAATTCTCTGTGACAAGCAAGGCTACCAATGGGGACTCACCAAGTCCAAAAGACCAGTAGCTTTTTCCTGAACTCTGCTTTTGGAGATAAGGATGTTTTTTCCCTCTTTTGTTTTGTAAGGAGGAAAGAAAAAAAAAGGGCAACCTGTAAACTTGAAAAAAAAAAGAGGAGAGTTTTGTTCCGGGTAAGTTGTCAAATGCCGTAGTGCCCTGATGGGGGCAGAGGAGAAGATACTGGTCCTGGTGAGGATCAGGTGAACTGTGTTGGCAAGTGATGCTCATGGGTATGTGCTGGGAGACTTGGGCATGTGCTGAATAGGCACTGACGGGCTCTGGATGTCTCTGGGAATAGCCTATCTCCGTCCCATTTGTGTTCTTGGAGGTTATTTTTTTCATAGAAGTGTTAGAAGGCATTCTGGCAGTCCCCTAGTTCTGACCAATGTTTCTAAAATGAGCTATAATTATAGCATCTGTCACTATTTTGAGGTTGTGCATGTATGTGGTTTGTTGCTACTTCAGCAGAGCTGCTGTGTTCCCCTGTATCCCCCTGCTCTGGGTTCAACTGCTTTAATCCCACTAATAATAATGACCTTCACATTTCTGGCTTCCTCTATCAGAGGAGCCAAACCCACTTCGCAAACATTAACAATCTCGGCCTCCCAACTCCATGCAAACACGATGGTTCAGGATTATTTTTCATGCTGTGGTGGTGGTGAAACTGAGGCATAAAGCAATGAGCTGGCTGACCTGAGCCCACCCAGAGGGGCACCCTTTGCTTTAACCAATGGACCTCACCCTGCCCCAGTTTGGACCAGTGAAGGCTTTCATGGGTCTCACCTCTGGAGCAAGACATGGGGCTGACATGCTGGTGGGTTGCAGCAGGATGAATTCTGATGCCAGGACCTACCTCTGAAGTGCCACCAAGGCAGTTTTTGAGTCAGCATCTGTTCCTCCTGCTGGGGAGTGGGGCATGTGCTGCCGGATGCTGGGGGTATTTTGGTGTTCCAGCTCAGCCTGGCTGCTTCCCCTGCGAGGCCATGCCCATGGCCACAGTGGGGTTGTCCCTCTGCCCTGCTGCAACAAGCAGAAAGCCCCCACCATGGTCCAGTGTTTGGGGGCCAATGCCCAGGAAGCAGAAATGTGGGTGCCCACCTCCCAGCATGAAACATGCTCTTATGTGCATCACCAAGGGTTCCCCAGTTAGGACATCTTAATGCATTTACCTGTGCACACACACAGGCGTGCATAAGCATGGATTCATTAGTTCATGAGGTGCATCTCCAGTGCTGTGTTAGGATCCGTCCATGGCTGCCCATCCATGTGGGCATCCCCAGACGTGTAGCCATCCCAGCCTGTGCATCTCCGGTTGCACACCTATTGCGTCCCTGGCTGTGTACCTGTGCTGGCGTGCGCGGCCGTGGATCTGCATCAGTGGCTGCGTGCAGTGGCCCCTGCAGGCTGTAAATACTGGCAGTGTGGCGGGGAGGTTGAGCGGTTTATGGCTCAAGGTCAGGCCCATGAATCATAAAAAGGTGTCGGAAGGAGCATTAACTCCTAGCCTTCGCTTGGTCTCTGTGTGGTTTCAGGCGGGGCCCCGAAGGCAGTGATTAAAGGGTGCACCTTCCCCTTTCAGTTTTACGGTAAAAGGAAAGCAGTAAATTAGAAGCCCACAGGCTGGGGCAGGCCAGGTCCCGCCAGCGCAACAGCTAAGCAAGTACCTGCCATGTGCCCTGAGACCCCACCACCACACTGCATGCCCCCACCAGCACAGCCCCCATACAACTCCTTCCCATGGCAGGCCCTTTCTGAGGGGCAGGGTCCAGCCATGCGGTGGGCATGGTGGGGACATCCCTCCATCCTTGCCCAGCAAGAGCTCAGGATGGCTGAGTACGCTCAGCCCTGTTCGTCCTGTAGAACAGCAGCACCTCTTGCTCTGCACCTTTTTATGACTCTGGCTATAATTAAGTAATAAAATTTTTTGAATCCAAATAGATATAATTAACGTTTAATGCCCCTGTTTTCTTGCGAATTGTCAGGACCATTAAGAGTGGAGTATTGATTGAAGACATGAGGCAGATATTTCTGCTGCTGAAGTGGGACTGCTGGGATGGAGGCAGGAAGGCCCAATAATAGTTGGGTCCTGCCCCACATCTGGACTTCAGGATGGCAAGTTGGGGCTGGGAAGAGCTGGTGCAGTGTCCAGCGCTGCAGGGCTGACCTTGGCCCAGGGAAGCAGGGAGGAAGGGAGGAAGGTTGCCTGTAGGACCCTGCTTTTTTCACCACTCAGCTATATAGCCTCCAGGACTGCAGCCTCGTGGCAAGCACTCAGGCATGGGGCATTGCTGCTAGCATATGCTTCAAACCCGCCATCTCCTGGAGAAGGGCTTTCAGGGACAGAAGTGTGAACACGCCTTGTTCCATCTTCATCCCAGCATCCTCCTCAGCCTGACGCAGCTCCCAGCTGGCACCCCTGGCTTGTCCACACTACCACCTGCCAGGCTGGCAAATGGGACATAGAACACAGGAAACAACACCTTCCCTGAGCTGCTGCTGCTGCAGCCAGCCCTGATAAGGTACTCTGTGAAGAGCTGGGCCATTGCTAGACTGATTCTTCCCAGCTTCTGGAAGGGCCAGTGCACATCCGCCCAGGGGCACACTGCAGGTACTGCAGTTCTTTTGGACCCATTTTCCAGCAGGGAGATGGGGTCTGGGCAGGATGAAAAATGCAGGCACATGCTGTGCCTCTGTCCCTGGCCAGGACTAAGTGTTAAATGTCTCTAAGGAAGGAAGGGAGGCTTGCAGCATGGTGGGAGAGAAAATACTTCTCCTTTTCCCTAAAAAAAATGTTTTTTCCCCTGGGGAATGGCATTGTGGAGCCCTGGAATTGACACAGCTGCCAGAGCTGATGGATGGCGCTGGCCGGGAGAGCAAAGTGGGTCAGCAGAGCAGAAACCAGCAGGCACAAAGAGAGAGCATCCCCGCTAACCAAGGCAGGCGGTGACACCCTGTGCCGGGGCTGGGCCCACAACAGCACCCTCTCTGTTGGACTGGAGGGTTGGCACAGCTGGAGTACCTGGGGTGCCATCCTGCGATGCCTCCGGGTTCACCCCAACTGCACCGCCAACAAGAAGGGCCTTTCTTCATTTCTGTACAAGCCCTGATTGTTCAGATGCTTCCCCTGCCACTGCATTGTGCTTCTGCCCTTCCCAGAGATAGTTCTGGGAGGAAAGGGAGGTTTTGCAACATCTGTGTGGCCAGAGCTGCTGTGACTTCAGGATTTGGAAAGGAGCTGAGGCTCCTCAGTTAAGTCTAGACCAGGTTGTCTCGGTCCCCTCAGCAGCTCCAGACCAGTATGTGCCAGTCCCTTTGGGAGCTGTGCTGTGTGGCTGTACAAGCCCATAACCCACCTGTAACTCAGTTTCCTCACCAGTGGCTGAGGTCCTGCTTCACCTTTGCAGGTGTGCAGCAAAGAGTGAGTGCATGCATTTGAGCCAGAGCACTGCCAAGAATTGTGGAACTGCAGTGCCAACTGCCCAGGGCAGCCTGGGTGTGGGTAGTTGTGCTGCCAGGTGCTGTGGCTCCCCTCCTGGGCGCACAGCATTCTGCCAGCTCACTTGCAGATGAGAAGGGGGAAACTGAAATGTGGAACCCTGGGCC
This sequence comes from Xenops minutus, assembly GCA_035221455.1. Classification (NCBI taxonomy): domain Eukaryota; kingdom Metazoa; phylum Chordata; class Aves; order Passeriformes; family Furnariidae; genus Xenops; species Xenops minutus. Next base: position 52,806,206 of record JAWWEE010000040.1, on the reverse strand, counting down.
AGTGTGAGTCTTGGAGGACTGCACCAAGCAGGGATCTGGCCACTTTTTGAGGCCAGTGGGAGGAACTGAGTTTTTGTAAATGGTGAAGGCAGTGGCTACAGGGAAAGATTGAAAGACCAGGCAGCTGTGAAAAATCAGCCCAAACATCACTGAAACTTGTGTGCAGTCTCTGCTTCCTCTGAGAGATATATAGATAACCTCTAGGCAGGAGAGGGGACAGCAGCTTGGAGTGCTGCCAGGGAGTCACTGGCTCTTGTGCTGTGACTGGGGCTTACAGACAATCCATCCTGGGAGCCCCTTGCTCTGCCAGTGGGAAGTGTCTTCTCCTCGAGTGCTGTCCCCATCAGTCATGTGTGGGAGGGCAGGATATGTCCCCCTCAAGTGTGGGAGGGTGGGCAGGATAGAGAGGAGATCTGAATGAAGGCAGACCACACTGCACTGTAGAAAATGAGAGCTCTTTGGATGGCTGGAGTAAAACGGTGCAGTGAGCCCCAGGCTTGGGACCCAGGACTGCAGGATGACCCTTGTCTCTCTTGTGGGGTCTGCAGGACCTTCTCCTTTCTTCCACCCAAGCACAAGGAGAAGGAAAAGCCCCTGCGTCAGCTGGCAGGCCATACCTTTTGCCCAGATCAAACTGGACAGAGGTTTGCAGTTCCCTCCAGGAATGTGGAGCTGCTCTGTCCCTCCTGCAGCCCATGGACACTGAGCAGTTCTCCCACAGTTGCATGACAGGAAGGAACCCAGGCATGCTGGCTCAGTCCCATGCTCGATCTCCAGCCAGAGGATACCCCTGAAGTTGCTAGGCAGAAGGACATATCTCTGGAGGGATCTGAACCCCAAACTATCATCTTTGCTCTCCAGCAAGCCCAGTGTCTGTGTTCCCCTGCAGTGCCAGACTGCTACTCCAGCAGACGTGAGGAGGAGAAGGACTGTAGGGAAGGGGCTCAGCTTCAAATCGATTCTGAGCACTTCGATAAGAATCTCTTATCGCCCTTGTCATTGTAATGGCTGGCACTGAAATGCTGGGTGAGTGAGAGCCAGGTTTCTGCATGAACAGAGGTGAAGAGGAGACAGGGAACAGCAGGGAGGCAGTCATGGCTCTGAAATGAGAACGCAGTGCTTTGAACACCTGTTTGCTCTCCAGTAAAGCCCTAAACCTTTGCTCTCTTCCCTTCCCAGCCTTGTGGCTTACCCCAGCTCCTTTCCCAGCTCCTTACATGCTCTCTTCCCTTCCCAGCCTTGTGGCTTACCCCAGCTCCTTTCCCAGCTCCTTACAAAGAGGAGGAGCTCCCAGTGACACGGGTGGAATGCAGTGAAGGAATGGGTCCAGCGCATCCAGACAATGCATGGGGGTAAGGGACACACAGAAGAGCAGCCCAGGGGGTTGAGTATTACCAAGGGAATATTTACAGATGTGGGACCAAGAGTGAAAGGAAGAACTGGCAAGTTCCTGCTCCCACTCCTGCAGCTGCCTCCAGCCTCTTCCTACCTCTCCCTGCATCAGGCTCAGCTCCAGCCCTTCAGGGGATGCAGCACAGGAACAAGACAGGCATCCAGGAGCCAATGGAGCTGACAGGAATCTGGCAGGAGTTTCCAGACCTTTGGGAACTCCCTTTGTTCCCATTGCTGTCCAAAAGCAGCTTTTCCAATGGGTAAGGAGAAGGGAGCTGATAAGTTTAAGTGCTCCAGGTAGTATTAGACTAGACAGTGGCAGCACAGAGTGCCCTCAGCTGTTACAGGCTCCCTGGGAGCCCTGAAGTATGTTCTGCCTTTAACCCCTCATACTTCTCCCCTGCATTTTATAAACAACTGTTGATTGGGATTCCAAGGTCGTCCAGCCTTACAGAGGCACAGATAAAATCTAAGGCTGCTGCACTCCCCTGTATCTCTGGCCCCGCCAATCTCCCTGTCTATCTACAATCTCTCTCCTCCTGCTAAACATTCCTCTGGCAGACAAGTCCCAGAAGGTTAAAAAGGGTCTTACAGCAAGGCCACTGCTCTGTCCTCCTCCAGCAACCATGTGGCTGGGGGACATATCAGCTTTCCGCCCTCTCGCCCTGTGCCCCTTTGCAGTGGGTGTGTGGGATGCCCTGCTGCCAGGTGGGGATGGCCAGGCAGGGACTGCAGTGGCAAGGAGGGCAGCACTAATCCAAAAGGTTTTCTGCAGGTCTGCAGCTGCCTAGGAGGTTTTGCTGCTGGCTCCACACTGGTGATGTCAAAAAAACTCTGCTTGAAAGATCCCATGAGTCCCCTGCATGTGGGTGCCATGCCTTTTGGGGCTCCTAGCCAGGGTGAGGTACCCCAGTGCATGGCAATTCTGGTGACTTATACAGCAGGGGCTCTGTTGGGTCTAACATTTGTTCTGCTGTAGAGGATGACTCTGAGCTATGGACTGATTTTAACTATTATGGACCAGACCCACGTTTCATGGCTGCTTGCTGGTCAGGGAACTGGTGGGCAGGTGTGCTGAGCAGCCCATCGCTCTGGAGAGACACCCTGGGACCTGCACATTTAATTCCAGGAGGGACAGTGTCAGGTTGAGTGAAATTGGCCCCACAAGAGGATTTATTCATTTCTCCTTCCCTCTGCCTCCTGACAGGGGCTGCGCTGAGAGCCTGTGCCACACAGTCATCTCTCACTAAAGCCAAGGGGAGCTTAGTGCTTAAGTGGTTTTCATGCCACAGTGAAGTTTAGTGCTTGTCAACAAGTCCGAGGTCTTGCTGAAGAGCCTTGACAAACAGAGCACTAGGGAGACAAGGAGAGCAGGCACCAGACCAGTGTTGGGAAGTGGGGAGCACATGAACCAGATCTCGAAAGCACCTGCATACATGGGAACATTGTATACCCAGCTCCACACATCCCCACTAGCAAATTTGGCTGTCCTGCACTCCAGTGAGAGCTGTATTTGGTCCAGCTTTAAACTCCATGGAAAAACCTTCATTAAATGTTGCTAATATGGAAAAGCAGAGCTGGCCCGTGGTTTTCAAGCCCTTGCTTTTGTAGGCTCTTGCAGAAATAGATGTACACATATATTTTGTGCTCTGTATTCATCAGGATGGTTTTACTGCCGGGGTGAGCCCAAAGCTGGCAGGGCTGAATGCTGTTGCAGTAACGTGCTGGCTCTGCAGATGGGGATAGCAGAGCTCAGAAACTAAACCCAATTCCAGATGCCACTGAAAAAGCTTGCCCTGCCTGAGGAGGGCAAGGGAGGCACTCTCATCTCCTTGGGCACCCCATCCTGCTCTGCTGGGAGGAGAAGACCTTAGTTTCTTTCCTTTTGGGGAGCTGGATTTTTTAGGTATGAATTTGTTTGGGAATGGGATAGCTCAATTCAAGCTCTGGGACACAGATCTGGCACAGTGCAGATCTGCAAGGCACCTGGCTCAGGCAAGCTGGCAGTGCCAAGGTCTGGAGGCCACTTCTATGATCTCCTGGGAAGCCACCCCACACCTTGGTGGCAGCACAGCGAGCAAGGAAGCACAGGTGGCAGGGCAGGCTCTCCTCACTGTGGGTATGCAGCAGCAATAGCAGCCCCCAAGATGCCTGCTCCTGTGGGATCTATGGCTGCTGGTGGGTCACCCGAGTCAAACGTTTGAGCAGGATTTGGAGGAGAGCTGGGTAGCTTTATGGGCAGTAATAATATTTACAGCCCTGCTGGCTGAGGCACTGATCTGGGGGAAGAGAGACCCCTTCCCAACAAAAAAACAGATTGCAACATTATCTTGCCTCCAGCCTTCCCAAGGGCAGGACTGGCCCCATCCTTTTATTGAAGCATTTTGGTTGACTGGTGCCCTTTGAACACATGGGTTGGTCCCATGTGACATTGCACTGTGCTGGTGAGGTCCTCCCTTGGTGTAAACTCGCACCACTCCATGGATTAAGCCATTTTCATGGGAAGTGCCAAAGATTTCCTTTCCTCACCCAACTCCTTGGCTTTGTCCTGACATCCACAGTGACTGCCTTCCTTCTTCCTTGGCAGCTCCCCTGCCTGACAGAGAGGGATGGCAGGCAGCCCTGCTCACACCCCACACTGTTTTCCCATCACCTGCCATGGGGCCCGTATGTTTTCATTTAGTCAACATAGGGGAAAGCTGTAAAACATATGTCTGCTTCCCAAGGAGAGGGAAAAAAATTACTCCAACAGCTTGGTCCAGTTAACAGCTTGGGCTCTTGACTCTGCAGTTGGATTTGCAGAGACTTTGTTTCATGCTCTGCATTACTTGGCCCCCATCTCTGGCTCTACCAAGGTGTGCATGTGTGGGCAAGGATATTTGGGGGCAAGGATGCTTGTGTGGGGAAGGATGCCCCCAGGATTCAGGGAACAGGGTGGGGCTGTGCTGCCCCTTGAGAGCAGGAAGGCAGGAGCACTTTCCACCCCACCCTTTGTGGGCTCCTCCCAGCACAGTTCCCCATCCATCCCATACATTTACCTAACGCTAATGAGACGTATTGATTGGAATGATGGGATTTGTAAAGGTCGCAGGGTTAAAGTACATAAAACCAGCCTTTCTGGAGCTGCAATATCAGGGCCGATGGGTCTGGTGGGAGAGATTAAAGGCCTCGTGCTGCAAGAATGGAGAGAGCTGACAGCAATTACATTTCAGATGTGTGCATAGTTATAACCCCCCCTCTCTGCAAGAAAGGCAGCCATATCCCCACCACTGCAGAGCAGGTCTCCCAACACTCCCCATCTCCCTTTCCAAAGCAGGATTTCAACAGGGCAAATCATGGAATGAAAGAATGAGAGAAAATAGGTAAGGGAGAGAGAAAGACTGGAGAGGTCATGCCCAGTCCCATCCCTGTGGCTGGACTTGTGCCCCTGTTTTGGGATTCCCAGCTGAGTTGTTGTGGCATCGCTGTGCTAAAGTGAACTCTGAAAACATTGTGGTCCCTTTTGTTAGGGCAGGACTCCCACTACTGGTAATGAGATCATTTGGCAGGTCATTAGAGCTCTGTCCCCTGGAAAGGTTTGCACTCAGGGCTGGAGGAGTCCGGAAGCATTAATGCAGTTGGCTGGAGGTTTGTCCCCACTCAGGGTTAACAGGTCTTGCAATAGGAGGGAAATGGATATGGATGTCACTTTTTCTAGACATGTTTCTCAGCCACATCAGGGATACCCAGGACCTCAGTGCCTCATGCTGTGCTCTGGGCTGTGCCCACTAAAAGTTTTCCTGAAGCCACAGGGCCAGCCCAGCTCTGGTAGATTTATCTCCCTCCATCATCCTTCCTTGCAGGCCCCTTTCTGCACCATAAGCTTGTTCTTTTGGACCAAAGCAGAAGAGCACAGCCAGGACAGTTGTACAACCTGAAGGCTGTGTGCTTTCAACATTGTGCATTCCTGCAGTGGTTGTGAGGTGTGTGGGAATAAAAATGTCTTGGGGTCTTTCCTGGGTCTCCAGAGGGAGCAAGTAGACAGAGACACAAACTAGGCTGAGGGATGTGCTGTGTTAAGGATCGGTGTTGACAATATCACATAGAAAAAGCTGAATTATCTTCATGACCAACCTCCATTAAGCCCAGTCTTAAAGCTCAGCTCCAGACAGGAGAAAGCTCAGCTCAGGGGCCTTTCAGCCTCAGCTCATCTTGACTTCACATCACCCACTGTTCCTCTCACAACAGGATTAACACCAGAGGCACCTGGGACTCAGGAAGCCTGGCTCCATCTGGCGTCACACCAAGCCAAGAACATAAGCAAGGGCTGCAGTTCCCCAGGGTTGAATCCTAGCAGGGAAAAGCAGCCGTTTACCATGGAAGAAAAGAGGCACATTGCTCTCCTGTAACTGTAACTGTCTCGGGCTCAGAGTCTTTCCCTGATGCCAAGGTAGGGCTTAGCACATGGCACGAAGAACCAGTGATCTTCACAACTCCTGCAGAGCAGCTTTCCCCTGCTGCCCATCCGCATACACTGGATATTTAAATCCTTCCCCAGAGCCCTGCCAAAGGGGCTGCACTGGGAAACAGCAGCATCCCCAGTGCTGCAGCTCATCACTAGTCTTAGGCACTCACCCATACAACACAGTCTCTATTTATCCCTCCCGCACGCACTCTCTTTCCCTCTCAGATGGTAATGAGTGGTTTGCACTGGGAACTAAATGAAGTTGATTGCCCACTGGTGTCTGCCATTAGTGGTAATTAGTTAAAACATCAGAGTATAAACAGTAAATTGACTCTAATAATTAATACTAGCACTCGAGCATATGAGAGACACAGAGACTGGGAGAGAATCAGCGGCAAGCTTGTAAAATCAGCTGGGGCTGCTTTAATTAAAAAAGAAGGAATGTAAGTAACACAGTATTGGAAAAAGGACAAAAGCCATCAGGATCTTGCTTGTTAGGAGCATGGTTGTGTCTCCCCTGCAGCGCAGCAGTGCTGAGGGCTCACCTCAAGCCTTGGGTACTTGCCAGTGCAAGATGCAGAGCCTATAATGCAAAGGCTGCTGTATCCATGATGTGCTGGGATGCCACTTATGTGATGTGTTTTAGCCTTGTTGCCAGTATTCTGGAGCAATGGGGAGGACTGTAACATGTGGATATGTTCTTGCAGATGTGAGGCTGGGCAGATGGGTGGGATAATCCTATAGCATTTTTCATGGGATATCTACTTGGATGAGAGTGGCTGGCTCGTTCAGCTGCTCCCTACTTATTAAAGGCACCATCCTCTTCTCCTTACTTCAGTGGCATATTTGGCCAGAGGTGTCCTTTGGAGAGAAGGGTCCAGCAAGGGGTGGGTAAGTTCTGCCAGGAAAGGTTGGGTTTACTCTTAGAATAACATTTTTTTTTCTCACAGTTTTGCCAACCTGCATCCTGCCCCTTCTTCCAGCCATCTTCTTCCTGTTGTCCACCTTCCCATTGCCCAAGGAAGGCAGGGGGGCTCCCATAGCCCTGCCTTGGCAGAAAGACCTCTGACCCTGAGTGCCTCCAACACTTCATCTTAAAAATAATACTGCATACAGCAGTGATATTGGTGGTGCTGAGCACTCAGGGCTTCCAGTGAGGGGGTACGATGTGACTCTCCCTGTGAAGGCAGGTGAATTGTCTATGCCCCTCGCAGCTCCCAGCTCGGGCAGAGGTGGCAGAGCTGCAGCGTTTGGGGAGGAGGGGAGGCTGCATGTATATTGCTATTAATCATCCCCGCGTACGTTAACCATGCTAATGTCGTAAGTGACAATAGCCCATCTCAGCTCGTGATTTAGGGTCTGTGAACGGAAGCTGGGCTCCTGGGAGTAAATGCGTGAATCCTCCACTGGTACTAAACCTTCTAATAAATCTGACGCACACCAAAAAGCCCTGGGCACTAAATCCCAGAATCCGGTAATTGAAACCCTTACAGCTCTCAGAAAAGGTAACCGGTGAGTGGAAGTGAGTGTATGTTTTTACAGAATATATATCCTATCTGCACCTGATTATCTCCAGCAGAGACAAAGGAAACCTGGTGCCTTCTCATAAAGCACCTTGTTCCACAGACTTAAGATAATACCTTTGAAAACAAGAACCAAGCAGCCTGGTGCTGCAGGGGCTGATTTTGTGCTCTACAGACCTGAGTGGGCAGGAACAGGGAGCTGTGGCTCTTTGCACTGCATCTCCCTGTTGTCCTGGCCATTGGCAAATGCCACCAGGACTATGGCAGTCCATCTCTCTGCTGCCCTGGGCTGTCATATCTTGGTGTCATGGGGGTCAGTGGGCTGGAATGCTTGGGTACAGCCACGAACCTAGCCTCGCTCATGCGTGCCTTTGCAGCCAGCTGTTAGAACTGGCAGAGGAGCATCTATGAGCTGTCCATGCCCTACAAGTTGTAGGGGCAGGGGAAGGGCAGGGTGTTCCTGTGGGGCTCAGCATCCTAGCTGAGCTGGGGTGGAGCAGGGCAGCTGCAGGTTTTACCCCACCAATTGGGGTTTCTGTGCAGGGAGAAGCTGGACAAGCAGAAGCACATGCCGAGCTGATCCCTACCTCTGAGAGTGAGGTGCTTGCAGGCACAACTATGTCCCTGTCGTGGCAGCGATGAAATCGGCATCTCTCCCACAGCTTGTGTGTTTCTGATAGCCTGTGCTGAGGCTGTTTATCGTTTTGTTTACTTGAAAAAAGATCAGTTGGTGTTTTATTCTGCTTTTAATCTCTGTTACAGACCACTCTGTAATGCCTTGGCAGGGGACTTAATAAATATAGTCATTTGGATAATGAATGGTGATGATACAGGCAAGCTCAGGGGAGGGTGCAGAGGAGATATGCTGCGCAGGGCACCTGGTGGCTGTTTGGAGGCAGGAGGATCACTTCCTCCTGGGATTGATCCTCTACAAGATCCTTCATCCCCAGCTGGAGAATGGGATGCAGGGATTGCCCAGTGCTTTCCCTGTTCAGCATCCTTCGTTGTGTGAAGAGGGCTGAGGCTGGCAGGGATCAATGCACACCGCAGTGTCCTGCCTGGCAGTAACCATGAGCCTGTCACTCACTGGGGTTGGGGATCTCCTGTGCACCTGAACCCCAAGGACCTGGGAGCTGTTCCGTGCACGCTGCAGCACCATTTCATGCAGCACTTCTGTACAATGGCTTTCTGTGGGAGATTTCTCAGAAACAGGAGGGAATTGGGGCTTTTATTCTCTCCCTCCCTACTTTTCACTTTACTGCTGCCTGACTGTCCCTCTATAGTACTGTGGATCATCCTTGCAGCCCCTCTTGCCATCTCCCACCAAAATCCTGCATTCTTCCTGCCATGCCTCTACACACCAGCACACTGACACAGCCGTTTTCAGGTGAGTCAGTGCCGGGCTGCAAGGGAGCTGCAGTGGCTGCCCATCTGTGTCTCCCATCCCAGGGCACTGGGACTGTCCCCTCAGGGACAACAGCAGGATTGCCATTGCCTCTCTCTCCTTCCACCCCACCAAACCTGGGGGGAGCCTGAGCACCCTCATTTCTCAGGTCACCGCTTGGCTAATGGTCTATTAATTTGTTCAATTGTCCCCTGTGAGGCAAACTCAATTTCTGCCTGAGATTCCTTCCTGGCTGTCGACATGGTGATGGATAGGACGAGTGGCTGTCACCGCCAGCCCCGGCGCCTGCTCGGTATGCCGGGCACCCACGTCAGCCCTCTGCCTGCACCCCAACGCGGCTCCGGCAGGGCCAATCCACCGCCTTGCACCCAAGGACCTGTCTCTGGCAATGAAAAATGACAGAAATATTTAAGGACAAATAAGGTTTACAAACCCAATTTAAAATTATTATGGAAGGCCCCGGCTGCAGATGGGCCCAAGCTGATTCGTGGCGGCAATCAAATCGAATTTCCTTATCGTTGTATTATTTTAGGGCGTTATCTGGCCCCATAATGCAGTTATAAATTCAATTTCATCTGCGAGCGTTCATTGTTTACTGTCGCCTGTTTGCTGGGGAAAATGTAAACACTTTGCAGCCCTTGGCTGCAAAATTAATTTCTGGTGGAAAAAATGGGAAAGAGGAAAAAAGTGGAAGGTGTCCAAAAAAAAAGAGAAAAGAAGAAAGGTGGTGGCAGAAGTGCTGCCGGGCTTTGCACAAGGGTTGGTCAGGGCACCAGAACTGTCTGAACTGCTTGAGCCAGTCAGCTGCTGTGGCTGACTGTCACCCTGTGCCATGCTTGGGATGGCTGTGGATGGAGATGTGCGGGAATGGATGGGAATGGGCAAGGATCGATGGGGACAGGTACCTTGGTGGCGTGGGCAGCTCTCTCCTTTCCTCCCTGCTGCCAACGTTTCTCCCCTGTGCAAAAGGAGAAAAAAAAATACTCAGTGACCCAATGGGGCTGCCAAGGGAAAGTTGAAGGTCTCCCATTAATTCCAGACTAAAAATGACAAATTCATCTTCTACGACAATTAAATGAAGTCAGTAATTGATGCTAATTGATCTTCAGCTGAGAGGGCTCTTACTGCTTTGCCGTGCTCTCCCTGATGCTCTGGCACTTTCTCCTCTTCCCCACTCCTCCTCCCTGCAGTCCCCTGGCCATGGGGATGTCCCCAGGACCTTGATGGCTGCTCCCATGCCTGCCCAGCTCAGCCAGCCCCATGTATCTCCTTTGGCCACTCGCTTCTTGGAGTTTACATTTATTTTCCTTTTTTTTTTGGAGGCAGGTACCAGGCCTGGCTGTGTTAGCGACAAAGGATTTATAGCCTACAGCTGTGTAGGTTTCCACTTAATTTTTATAAGCCCAGCATAAGAGCCAGCGGGGGGTAAAGCACACTTGGATTTTCTCTACTTAAAATATTACAATGTTAGCACTTTTGCTTGAGCTCTGAAAAGGGGGCGGTGGGGGGGCTGGATGCGTGTGTGTGTGTGTTTGGGGGGTTTTGGTGTTGTTTTTTCTTTTTTTTTTTCTTTTTTATGAGAGCCCTTTAATCTCAAGCCAATATGTCAAAATCAAATTAAGCCTTGGAAGGGGAGCGGGCTCAGCGTGCCAAGCTCGCTCGCTGGGTTGTAAATGTACAATTGTTTCTGGGAGCTGTTATTAAAGTGAGGTGACTGCTGCCTATTAAGGGACCCTGACGTCACGTCCTCCAGCCACGCTCGGGAAGCAGCACCGGGAGGAGGGGGGACAGGGCTCAGCCATGTGGTCACCACGGGGAGGGGATGGAACCATGGTGTCCCCTGGAGCAGAGCAGAGCCGAGGGAGGGTGGCACCAGCTCTTGCAAGGGTGGGCTGCATGATGGCCCCAGCAGAGGAATCCATATGGACCCCTAGGGAACTTTGGGGACATGGCTTGTATTTCCCTGCAGAAGAGCAAGTTGAGACCTCCTCCAAGGAAGTGTCAGAAGGGGTGGGTTTGGGGCTTACTGTACGGTTCAGGTTTTGGAGATAGGAGAGATTGCTCAGCCAGAACTTCCCACAGCCCTTCTGGAGAAACAAAGGGGGGCAAATCAGGAGGTTTTTCTCAGTTTTCTGATGAAGTGCCCATTTGCTGTGGTTGAGAAGCCCATTTATTGCCCAAACAAAACCCTTTCAACAGTGTGGTGGGGCCAGCCAAGAGCCTCCCCTGCAGAACCCTTTGCAATGTATGGGATCACTAATTAGCATCACTAATTTGGGGGAGCTGAGCCTCTTTGTGGAACCATGATTAGGGGCAGAGGGGGCAAACCTTACCCCCCTGATGTGGAGGCAAGATTTGGCATGCTCTGCTGTGGGGTACGTGTTCTGCAGGGGGGTCATGAGCCATTTGCAGGGCATCTTACCATGGTGAGATGCTGCCAGTGGATCTTTCTCCTGACAATGTTGATCTCTACTATGGTATTTTAATGTCACATTGCTGCAGAGCTTAGCCGCAAGCAAAGTAAGTAACAGCAATGACAGTACTGTAAAGTATCACCATTCCTTACTCAAGATAGTTTGTAATTATCCATAATGCTGATATCTGACACTGCATTTAGACTGTGCAGGTCTTTAACATGATCACTTGCCACCTTTTATTAAATGCAGTGGAATTGAAACAGGCTTGAGAAGTGTGGGAGGCAGTGTGGAGGTGTGTTGGCACACTGAGATCTGCTCTCTGCCCTCTCCCTCTGACCTGATTTCAGCTCCTACAGTTGCTAAAGCAGGTGGTTCCTGCTTCATATCCCCGAATCCCTGATTTGAGTGCATTGAGATAGGCAGCTTCATGGGAAGTCATATGAGATGCTGCAGTCCCAGCAATTTTACCATCAGCACTGGTGTGAGGATTTGTCACAAGCACAGCAAGAAGACCTCATGCCTCCTCTTGGCCACGCCATTTTGGGCAAGAGAGACCAACTAATGTCCAGGATAATTAGTCCTGGTGAGAAGCAGTGATAATGAGACAGAGCATAGCACTGCCCTGACGGGGCTGTCTTGCTTGCAGGCCACAAGACAGTAGCTTTGTGCAGAGATGGGCTGTCCTGGGCTGACACAGGAGCTCATTAGGAGTGAGCTGAGAGACATTTAACATGGTGCTATGGGCAGGGTGTCAGACCCAGGGGTGAGCAGCCCCCTGGGGCCCCAAGGGACGTCAGGAGCAGTTCTCCATGAGCTGGGCAATGCGGCGATGAAGCTGCATGCCCACTGCAGGCTGCTTTCACTGGTCTTGCTGGGTTGCCCCTGGGAAGCAACAGCATGGGGTGTTGTATTCTTAGGTCTTTATGGGTCCCACTAAATCCAATGTAATATATTGTAAATAAAGTTTATAGCTGAAATTGGTGTTTTACAGGGGCAAGCCAAAGTCCAGCTGCAAAGCTACAAACAAATGCGCTGTATGCAAAGGGGTGACAGCACCAGTACCTCCCACCATGCCCCAACCATCTTTTGGACATGTTTCACTGGGTCTTAGGGAGAGCATAGCTTGTACCAGCTGCCATGCTCTTCAGCTTCACATGACTCACAGCTCTTTGCCATAAGCAATTGAGACCAAAAGTCATTTGCAAAGTGGAAGTAAATTACTCTCTGCAAGTCACACAGGGAATCGTTGCGGAGGGCAGAGATAGATGCCACACACAGGGAAACTGAGGCGAGCAGCTGTGCTTCAGGGTCATGTAACAAGGCTCTGACAGAGCCAGGAGGAAGACCAAGAGCCCTTGCGACACCTTCCTTGTGTCTCTGCTCTAGGTGCCTGACATGTGATGCAGAAATTCAACCCTGTGCATGGGGCTGTGAGAATCCCCAGTGTGCCAGAGGCACCCAAAATACCCCCATCACCCCTTTTCCCACAGCTCTACAGCTGGAGCAGCCAGTGGGCAGGACCACGCCTGTGAGAGCACTTGGGGTTGCTCAGCAATTCCCAGATGTGCTGTGCTCGCTGTTTTCCGGGAACCCATCGGCCTGAGCAGAGATAAATAAGTGATACAGACATCTCTGCACTAAACACACATGACGCGCTCCCTCCCGCTCCCTCAACCCCACACACAGAGTTCTATTAATCCTGACAAATTATGACGTACAGACGTGTAATGCAAACTGATTCATCATACATTCAAATCTGCTGTGCAGGAGCAGCGGGAGGGCAGAAGCAGACAAGTGTATTACACGGATAATGTATTTGACGTATTAATAAAACCAGCCGCATTGCTCAATCTGGAGAGAGGGAGGGATGCCGATACATCATGACAGATCACATATTGATGGAATCCAGATGTTGGGAATCATAGTCTTGGGGCCTTTCTTGTATTGACTAAAGGTAAAAAATGCAAGCTGTCAGCACATTAAATCTCTGCTCCGCTTGCGGAGGCTGGGGGATGATTATTTATTTGTGGAGGACAAGGAAGCTGCTCCCTGTGTTCCCTGTCCCGTTAGCCTGGCCATCTGCAAGGCAGGGTTAGGGAAAGAATTTTGAACCTCCTGCTATTTCATTGCCTATAGACTGCAATGACCAGCTGAAGCACATGTCAATATGGTCCCATCATCTTGAAATCTTTGATTCAGCTGATAGAAATCAGTGTCAAAGCAATGCCCATTGAGCACATGGGCTTGGATTTTTAGTCAGTGAAATACTCAAAAAACACCCCTCCCTCTAGCTTTGCCATCAATGCTGCTGCTTGCCGTGTTTTGTTCCTCTTGGATAGAGTTGCTGCTCAGCTCTGTCTCCCTTTGTATCCTTGTTCTCACCCTTTGTATCACCCACATCCTGAGTGGTTTGAGGGAGCATAACATATATCCTTATACACACACATGTGCATGTATCCATAAGATATTTTTAGTATTTTTTCAGGAAAAGATATTCTGTTACTCTCACTTTTATGGGTAAAGGTTGTTGTGCCAATAAAAACTCCAACTTCTATTTCACCTTGCTGAGTCCTTTTAAAATGAAACTGTCTTGTTTCATATCTGTTTGGGTTGGGTACTCTTTAAGGGCTGCTTGTATTCCTGAAACTTGATTGACTTTGGCTTATGTGTGACAAGGTATTACACACGTGGTAATATTATCTTTTGGGGGACACAAATATATGAATGTCCTGACTTGGCATTGTGCTCCTCCACAGGAATAGTGCCTTTCCCTTGAGCATCTTGTTGCAGTGGGTCATACCTGCTGCTGGGTGTGTGGCCAGCATGGCAGGATGAAATGACACTGAGAAGATGACAGAACTTTGTGCTAATAGTCTTCCCAGGGTTATTGCCAGCCTGGAGAAGGTGCTGTGTGTTTTTAGGCTCTGGACCTGCAAACGTGCCTTACCCATGGGGGGAGGGACAAGGAGGTGGCTGGGACACAAATGGACATTGCCAATGGAAGGCCAGCACAGCTCAGAGGAGTGGTGTGGGTTTCAAAAGTAATGGACTTGCAGCAGAAAGGGAGGTTTGAGCACTAGGGAGCATTAAAGCAATTGGGACACAGCTTCCTAGGATGCAGACCACTGGGACTTATATGTAGGAGCCTATAGAACTATTATGTAGTCTCAGAGAGAGAGAGAGAAAAACTCTGTATTGGAACTATAGAACTATATACATATATAAAATTCTCTACATAAAATACAGAACTATTGTATTATATAGAACTAATACATAGGACTCTATAGAAGTATTTGTATGGCATTTCTCCCCCTACCAGAGTGGATTGAAAAGCAGGAATAAGGAAATTTAGGGAAATACAAAAGCAGGTACTGACATATTGGTGTTTTCCCCGGGGAACCCTAGTGGGTGCATGTCATGGTTCTTTGCCCAGCAGAGGGGGATGCTGTGACTTCTCTGGTATGCAGAGGTGCAGATGCCCAGGGCCACCCTGGCAGCCTGGGTCCCCTACAAAGCACTCCTGAAATCCTCTGCTTTCAGGGAGGGTAACCCAAATCAGAGCTATGCTGGGGGATTAGCCTAGCTGAGTCTTCCAAAACACATCCGCAGCATCCTCAGCCAGCTGGCAGTGGTGCAGGGATTAGCACGCTGTGGGTTTGCTGGATGGGAGCAAGCCTGCCCCTTGCTCTGGGGTAAGGGCTCCAGCACTGTCTCTCTGCAGGCCCATGGTCTCACCCAGCTGAACAGGAACTGGCACTGCCCATGGATGGCTGTGGCCCCACTTGCTGTCCCAAGAGTGAGCGAGGCCCAGCTGGCCCCACCTCTGAGTGTGCACAGCAGGGCTGTTGCCCTAACACATGGCTGGGGCACAGGGCTGGCAGCGGAGCGAGTCTCTGTCCCCTGCTCAGCTGCCCACTCCCTCCTCAGCTGTGGGTGACCTGCACCATGCAGGGCTGTCAAAAGCAAGGATGCAAGTCCCACAGAGTCCCAAAGTGCCTTTAAAACTCCTTCTTTAACCTTTGGAAGCTGTTTCTTTGCATGTGAAATGGAGATAATAAACACCTGAGATGAAAAGGCATCTTTACTCTGCTAAGATAAAAGGTTTTGCTCTTTCCCAGGACTCATTTGGTACAAGTGGATAGGTCTAGAGGCTGAGCCGCTGGCAGGGAGAGCTCACCAGCCCCAGAACGTAGCAAGGTCCTTTTTCAAGTTGGAGAAAAGCAGCTTAGAGGAAATATAAATTGCACTGAGTGAGCAAGACTTGAAAGTAGGGAGGGCTTCTCAGATGGGGAACAGGAGAAAATGATGGAGAGAACGTAAGAATGACAAAGCATGTCGTTCCAGTGGAGTGCAAGATGATTTGCTTTAGCTCATTAAATACTGCAATAAAATATTAATAGTTATTGTCCCTCTATTTTTTGTAATTATCCTTGCAAAGAAGGATCTGCTGCAAGTCACTAATGTATTCCCAGCAGCGGGTTGCTTTTTAATACGGTGATGGCAGTCAGGGGTGAGGAGGGGGGGGAATGAAAGCGTTTATGTGGCCAGAAAATAGTTGTATGATCAGGGTCATTAAGGAACCAGCACTATCTACAGAGGGAGAGACAGAAGGAGGGGAAGAGGAGGCTGCAGAGATGGGAAGAGGAGGCTGCAGAGACAGGAAGAGGGTGCAGGTCAACCCAGGAGCACTCGAGAAAGGACTAGATTTGCGGATAATCTGGTGTCCACATCCCACCTAATCCCAAGGAAGAAATTTGTGCTGCAGGTGCCCAGGCTGGTGTGGCCAGATGTTTCTGGTGAACGTGGTGATTTCTCCTTCTGATCAATGTGATGCAGCTATGAAGTACATTGGAAGTGGCAAGGTACTACTGCAGGTGCTCAGGTGCTCAGTAGGGACAGCCCAGGCAGCTGGGACCTCAGGGAGCTGCATGTTGTGCCAGGAAGGGTCCCCTCCATCATAGTCTTCTGCAAGGCAGAGCTGATACATATTAGCTGTGCTGCTGCCTTTCAGTGCCCCTTTTCCTGTGCTTGTCCCACCTGGCTTTCCTGGGGCTGTCCCCCCTCTGGTCAGTGCCACAGCTTGTGCCATCACCTCTGGGTTCCTGATCTTCAGTGTCTCTCAGTGGTCAGAGGACCCTTCACAGAAGTTTCATCTGTGTAAGCACTCTGTGGGGGGTTCCCCAGGGTGGCTGGGGACCCAGATGATGAGTGGTGGATCAGACACCATCTGTGGCCATAATAGGCTCTGGCAGAAAGCTTTGAAAAGTAGGGTGGAATACTTGCTGCCAGCAGCAAAGAGTCCCTGTAAGGCTTGAAGCCTCTGCAGCAGTACCGACATTCTATTCTGCTGTGTTTGGAGAGACCCCACCATGCTTCCTCTCTCTCTGGTTCCTGCTGCCTGAGCACAGAGGGATGCAGAGAGGCATTTTGCTGAGCTTGGGCAAAGCTATCAGCTGAAACTTGGCATGAGGGGCAGCTGGGGCTATTCCAGCAGGGGACAGCCCGTGGTGCCTGAGGTGGGTGACTAAAGCTTAAGCCCAAGTGAAGGGCTCCTGGCATATGAGACCAGCCTTGTGATCACCATGATGTGACTTGGAAAGGCTTGGCTGGAGGAGACAGAAAATGCCCTGCTGTCAGGGGTGTAGAGAGCAGGGATCCCATTGTGGCTCCTGGCCGCAGGCAGGGAGCACATGGGAATATAGGTGTTGGCTATAGATGTGGGCAGCAGTAGGGCAGTGCTGTGAGCCCACCTCGGGGAGCAAAGTCTGTCCTGGTATCTGCCCGTCTGTCTGTCCAGGCAAGCTGAGGACAGGGCAGCCATGTCCATGATGCTCCTGCTTCCTGCGTCACAGGAGGGACCAGGGCTTTGGCCCTCTCAGATCCCATCACCTGACCCTCAGAAGAGAAACAGTGCTGACAGGTATCTAAGCGAGGCGGAATTAAGGGAAATGATAATAAATGTAGATGGTCAGGCGGGGGAATGAAATGATCCATCTTTTGCATGTTAGTCAAGAGGTGCTCGCAGGCTCCCCCCTCCCCGCTCCCATTCAATCAGAGCCTGTCAGACCTCCAGCAGGTTGGCATTTTTGTGAAGAATCTCTCGGCTAAAAATTGTTGTCATTCCTATTTCCTTGTTATCAGTCGGCGGCACCTCGGCGGAGCCCGGAGATTAACGCAGAATCGCCGGGCGAGCATCCATTCCCGAAGAGCCCTATCCATTACGCCGAGCTCGGCGGGTCCCTCCCGCCTCACCTCCCACATTCATCATCTTTAACGCTGACAGCCCGGCGCAGGCCTTTCAAATTTATCTCACCGCGTCCCGGGCAGGCTCTATCCGTCAAACTGCACGAGAGGGAGCGAGCAGAGCGCCGTCTCCTCTCCCCTGTTCGTCGGGGAGGGAGCGGGGGGAAAACAACCTGCCCGTGTGAGGGACTCGGTAAAAGATTGGTCCGAGATACACAATTAATCATGGCTCGCATCAATTTGCTTGATTTACTCCCTGGAGAGAGAAGGGGCGTAAACATGGCATGTGCAGAGGCAGTGTGGAAACATAATGTGTCTGTCTATAGGAAAAACATTAACACATCATCCCCGTTGTGGGTGATTGATGGGGGAACGGGAGAGGGACAGCCCGGAGCTGGCAGGGTGACAGCCAGGAGCTTGCCAGAGAGATGGACCCAATGGAGATGAACCTCAGGGGCCACCGGTCAGGGCAGGTGGCGCCTGGCACGTCCAACCTGCCTTGTGCATTCCTCCTGGTACTCTTCCCAAGGTGGCAGCCCATTCCAGTCATCTGCCCCCATACTAGGACCCTCTGGGTGGGGAAGGGAAGTGAAAAGGGAAGCTCCAGCTATTCTCTGTATGCAAGGCAGATGTTTCAAGGTACAGATGTGTAAGATGTCCTATCTTCAGGGTGATGCAGAATCCCAAGCAAAACTGCTTTTGCACATAAAAATTTCCAAGTCATATTTCATGTTCGCCACCATGTCCTAAGTGGGTGGCCACGCAGCTCACTCTGCATTGTCCTCCCTGAATTCCTCTGGAAAATAACTTTTTGCTTGTACCTGGAGGTGGGTGTGTTTCAGGATGAGATCCAAATGTGCAGAGCGTGCTTGTGAAGCCCTTCGGCAGCCTTCAGGGCAGGATATGCTGTAGCAATGAAAGATGCTGTTATTATTAGATCCCAAGCACTGGGTTGTGCCATCCCTTGATGGCTCTGGTGGAGAGAAGAGGCTGACTTTTATGGAGAAAGTTACTGCTGTATTTACAATCCAAACCTCCTCGTAACCAGCCGCAGGGTGGAGGAGGAAATGCGGAGAGAGTGTGTGATGATTTAATGTGTCCTTCTCGAATGCCTTTCAGCTAAGGAGCCTTCTCCCTCCTTCACCAACTCACACTTGGCCAGGTTCTGGCTCTATGATCACACCCCCACAGGAGGAGAGGTTCAACCAAGGTCAAAACGGGGAACCAGGAACCTGAAGACATGTGTCCCACACCTGAATCTTCCTTGGTAAAATCTTGGTGTAAAAAAATGGCACCCAGACCTCCTTGGGCCAGGTGGTGTGTTTCCCACTAGTTTTCAGGCAAATTATGATGTTTGGAGGGGGAGATGGGGGTTCATGAGAGCTTGCTGCCACTAAGTAAATCTGTACCTGACATGTGTAGGGAATAACAAAGGTGACAGGAATACAGGAATATTGAGGAAGCAACCCTCAGTGTGAGGGTTGTGCAGGATGGGCCAGTTTACCAACTTTTATTTTCCAAACAGACATGTTTCCCCAGGAGTCTGCAGATCGCAGGCCATTCCTAAACTTGGCACCATTCCTGCTGGGAGCTGCAAATGCTGCTGGGTTCACTCCCTGGTTAACTAGCAGAGATGTTGGACAGGCTCTGTCTTGCCCTGCTGTGTGGCCCTTGGCTGGGACCTTCCTGCAGGCACTCCCATCATCTGGAATCTGAACAAGTAGCAGTTTCCCCATTTATGTTTCTTAACATGCCCAAAGTGGAGTTTAACAGCTGGTCTTCCAGCTCTTCTACTGCCTCCCTATGTGGGTTTTCCTTTAGCTGCACCCCCTCATTTCCACCTGGGAGGAAGGGATGCTGACACAGGGAGATCTGTCATCTGTATAGCACTGAACAGCACTTTGTAAGTCAAAAATGTGTGAAACGGGTGTAGCCTTCCTTAAATGAAACCTGGAGCAGTGAAGGATGATTTGAGTATCCAAACAGACTGTCCATTGTTTGCAGGTCCGTGGGAGAAAAGCCTACTGTGCCACATCTTGTCTGTCTGTTTGTCCAGCTATCAGTACAGGGCTTCACACTGTTCCTATTTCTAATTCATAGAATATGAATTAAATTCTGAGAATTAGCACTCCTTCTGAGGGCTGCACCCATTCTCGGGAAAGTTCCCATCCCCTCTCTGTGATGTGCAGCACTAGCCCACACTTGCACTCCTGATACACCCAGCCCTCAGCCCCTCTCAGGGCAGTTACTGCTGTAAAGCACCCAGGCTGAACTCAGGCAGGATCAGGTTCATAACCCACAGTTCTGGGGTTCCTTATGGTTTAAATTTATCAGTTTAATTTAGTTTTGTTCTCTTGTGATTTAGTTGCATCTGAAGAGGGGTTTTGTTTCATTTTATCTTGTGGAAATTACTCATAATTTTGTAGTGGCTGTTTAATATATATATATGTATGTATATGCTGGATTTTACAGCCCATTTTTATCACCTTTTTATTATCTTGGGTCAAAAGCTTTACTGGGTTGCATTCAGGGAATTATGCAAACTAAGAGAAAATACCATAGCAAAACTATAGATTTTCTCATTAAACTCTGCTTGGACATGTAGTTATTGTAGTAAAACTCTAGTAACTATTACAAGCCCTAATATAAAATTATAGTTTGACACCTCAGCGTGATTGGCCTTGCACTGCAGTTAAATTAACCCTTTCTGTCCCTCACCTGCTCACACTAAAGGCTCTTGCTGGAAGCTGGCAAGGCAGGCTCAGCTGGCAAGCTGAGGTGGCTACGTGGGGGCTCAGCTGTGACCCCTCTGTGGTGTGCAACTCCAGAGCGGCTTTGTCTGAGCTGTCAAAAAACTCCACTCCAGCAGGAATTTAGAGACACAGTGATGCTTGAACAAGGGAGGATCCTGCAGCTCCAGGTGGATAAAGTCCAGCAAGGATGTAGGAGTTTGCTGGAGTTTGCAGCAGTTTCT
This sequence comes from Xenops minutus, assembly GCA_035221455.1. Lineage (NCBI taxonomy): Eukaryota > Metazoa > Chordata > Aves > Passeriformes > Furnariidae > Xenops > Xenops minutus. Next base: position 52,785,808 of record JAWWEE010000040.1, on the reverse strand, counting down.
CCTCCCAGAAATTGCTTTGTTCCCACCACCCAAAGACTGTGTAATTCTCCCTGCTCTGTGCACAGTGGATTTGAGGAGCGATAAGCATATTCAGCAACTTAATTATTTCAGGAGAGATTTTCTTCTCAATTACACTCAAGTAAATCTGAAGTGATTCCATTCAAGTGGATGTTAGTCTACCCTTGTAAACAGTAAAATCATATAAAATATCATCTATGCATTTTTGCAAATTTCCATGCCTTTGCCAGTAACACTGCAGCAATGGTGGGAGGTTTTCGGACCATCTGACGCAGTGCCAGTTTGTGTTAAAACAACTTGGATGGTCCAGCAGGGATGGGGGACTATTTCCTTCTGATTGCCTGATTAACATTTTAAAACCATGTTGATAATAACCTGGGGTAGCGTGACAGTTCAGCAACTTCATTCGAGGGAAACACTTAATCATATTTATTATGTAAACACAGCTTGCCATGCCCCCATTAAATTATTAATAGTACCATTAACATATTTACATATAAATCTTATAGCAATTGATGGAAATGGCTTCAAGAACCTTGCGTTAGCTCCCTTTTTATAATGGATTCTCTCTTGCAAATACCCATTTATTAAAGAGACAAAATATTAATTTTTTGTTGAATGTTCATGTCAAAAATGTCACCTTTGCAGTTTTGCAAATTGCCATTTACACAAAACCTACTGGCTTGGTATTTTCCTATCTTAAAAATGGCCTGTTTAAAAATATTGCTTCAATAGGAACAATTAAGGAGAATAAGAGTAAAGATGTTTCAGTGATCTGAGGAAGTTTTTTGCATTTTCATTAGTGATAAAGTTGGTAAGTTGAGCAACACAAGTACTGGGGGGTTGTTCCATCACTCCACCCATGGAGGTACCCTAAAATTCCCCCAATCCTCCTGCCTGGGGGTTAACTTCTGAGCAAAACATACACAGTTTCTAAGCATTTGCAAAGCTATTTGCCATTAGTGGGACTTGCGTTAATTTACTTTGGGCTGGAGACATGTCCAGATGTCCCAGTCGGAGCTGATCACTCTAACAGTATGCCATCCCCCAGTTATGCAAGGGGGGTGCTGGACCAAACTCCCAGGGAGGTGCTGCTGTCCTGGGGAGTTCCCAGGATGGAAAGCAGAGGATAAGGCATAAGGGATGCAGTTTGCAAATACAGAGGTTGGAGATTGGAGGTGCTGGCCAAGCAACTCCTCTTTTTTTCTCTGTATTTTCTGTAAAAAGAAGTGATGTCTGCTTTCAAAACAGGAGTAGGAGACTGAAGGAAATAGGTGGCATAGTGGGACATGAGGGGAACAGAAGAAAAAGTTTAAAGGGTACAATGACAGGATTTACCAGACAGGATTTACCAGACAGGATAAAGAAAAGAGGATGAAGAGTAGGTTAGTCCTTCTCTGATTTCTCCTTCAAATTCTGCATCTTTCCTAATCAGCCCAGTTGTGCTAATAAGCCTAATTAGACTGTATACTGTAATTCCTTAATACCTTTCAGGTAGCAGTATCCCAGGGTGATTTGTTCTCAGGACTGACAATTTTCACAAGTTTATCATAAGGCTCTCAGGATTTATTTTTTTTTCACTCCTTTACAGTTTCAGCCCCTGCAATCAAGTGGTGATATAAGAATCTCACTTTTCCTTTAAATAAATAGAAAATGCACACTTCAAACCCTGTGGTCAGGGAGCAAAGCTTGAGTATGTGCTGTGAGCCTGGTCCTTAAAGTATAGAGACCAGAAAGCAAAGACAAAGATAACCACAGGGTAGTGGAATTTTAGGATAATTTAGATTGAAAGAGACCTAAGGAGGTCACAGTACTCTTAATTTCTGGTGTATCTCATACTTAAATGGCAATTTTCATTAGCATTTTTAGTAATAAAAATAATAAGACATAGCTCACTGTTTTGTGTGAACTATGTATTCTATACATGTCCATATGGTGAAGTTTAAACCTCCACCAAGAGCCCCTCTGCCCCTTGCCCCTCTGGCGCTCCTGCAGACGTCATGCAACAACAGCTCTGAGCTGAGCAGGGGGGAGTAAACCCAGTTTTTTGGGAAGGAGCCATAACTGCCTGAACTGGGACTTGGTGGGGACCCAACATGGGGCTCCTGTCCCAGCTCCTCTTGGGATGTGTGACCTTGGCAAGTTGTATCTCCCTTCCACACCACCCTTCTTCCCACCTGAATACAGGGGTGAAGAAGGTGCTTTCCTTTCTGGAAATTATTGGAGAATTAGACCTTATTATGGTAATGCAGAAGCTGAAGAAAGACAGACAAAGCATTACAAAGGATTTTTTCCCTTCTCAATTAAATGAATGTTCTCCTAACCCATCGCACTCAGCCCTCGTGTGTGCTGTTACAATTGTCTCTAAAAACTCTGTCTGATTTTTCAAGCAATTTCTCACGAAACAGGCACTTTCAGAAAAATCATAAGAAAGCAATCGTTTCAAATTGGTCATTTGGGACTCAAATTACTAATCTAATACATTTTTTATTGAGGGTTCCTGAAAGGTTCCATAAAACACGGTCTTTGAAGCTGCCCAAACTTGCCAGCCTCCCAGTTTGACAAATCGAATCCAACAATCCACTTTGTAGCTCAGGTTTAGGGCTTGTGAAGCTGCCACCAAAATAGCAGCATTTATATTTCTCCATCAATAGTGCCTATCTGGTCAGATTTTTAAATTCCCTGGGGTGTTTTGTTGATTTTCTTTTCCCTGTGCTGGATTTCTGTGTGCAAGCTGCAATGCTGATATTGGGGATATTTGAGGGGGATGGTTGACCTGGAATCTGCTACTGAGCATGGTCTCTGGCCCTTCTGGGAGGAGAAAGCAGGAGGACAAAAATTGGGCCAGATAAGGAGAGGACTGAGACCCAGAGACTGACTTTTTTTATTATTTATATAATTTTCGTTATTTATATAATGCCCATTATTTGCAGTACTTTATTGGTTTATATTGTTTATAATCTTATTTATGTTTTTCTTGAGGCTGTGCTAGATGGAGTCCTTCTAACAACAGAGCACTGTTCGTTCCTGTCCCATTGAGCTTGAAGGCTGAACACAGAAAGGAACTAAAATATTGGACATACATGGAATTTTGATCTTCTTTCTAAAAATGAGGGCTTAAAGCATGGGGAAATGAATGGGATCAAATAGGTAGTCCTCTGGTCCTGAGTCCCTGTGTCATATCATGGCCACAAGACTATACTCCTCTCTTTACATCAGTTATTTAGGAAATACAGATAGTGCTGACCCACTTCCCAGTGGCCACTCATGGTTACAAAGATCAGCCTCCCCACACAGAAGGCACAATCAAATATATGTTAATTATTATTTTGGCAGATGCTGAGGGACATCTGAGTGCTGCCTTGAGGTACAACCCAAAAAACAGCGCCTCTCTGATCAGGTCTAATAAAATCCAAAGTAAAACTCTAGGGATTGACAGCCAGCTGCTTCCTCATGCTGGAGAGGCAGCATCTAGCTAGGAAAATCAAACAGGATGAGGCCAACACCAGCTCAGCCTGCCAAGAGCCCAACCAAAATGGCTTTTCTCCTTGAACGGTGGTTTTTCTTTTGCAAGATCTGCCAGTTGGGAGCAAGACAGAAATGTGGGTTGGGGGAGGGGGATTTTCAAGCAGTGCCTGCTTCTTTGTTTGGCTAGCACAAGAGTGCAGAAGGAAGAGAGAAGGAGTGGGGGAGCCCAAGAGAAAGACAGAGAAAGCTGCTTGGCTTCAGGCAGAGATGGGGATGGGGAGTTTGGGAAGAGAGGGGTTACCTTTGCCTGCAGCTCAGTGCCCTCAAAAGCACAAGGTTCATGAAGCATGATGGGGCTGGTGCAGCACTAATATTCTTGGCTCAGACCCAGCATCTTGGTCTGAATTTCCCCCTCCAAGGGAAGCCATGCAAGCAGGAGAAAGGGTTTCCCTGCCAATCCAACTTCACCCAGTCCACTCCTTGTTGCAGCCCTTGGTGTCCTCTGGCTGTGTGGGTCCCTCGGTGCTGAGGTTGCTGGCTGTGTGCTGACATGCTCCTATCTAATGCCTCTGAGGGGACTCATTACTATTTATTGGGCTAGCATATAGTTTTCTGCTGCCATTACGGCTTTATTATGGGGAAAATGCACAATGTGTAGTCAAAAAGTAGAGCTGGAGTTGCTCCCAAGCCAAAGGTGATCATTTTGGATATTGGCTGGAACTGCATTGTACAGGAAGTTATTTTCAGCTGATTCTGCCTGTGGTGGTCACCCAGAGATGATAGCAATGATCTGGTGGCCCTTCCAACCCATCCTCTGGTCTGCAGCTCCCATAGGAATTTGACGTCAGGATCCTGCCCTCATGAAAGGAGGGAAGAGTTGCACAGCTTCCTACACATCCACATACACAAACAGAGCAGAACTTATTATTGTGCTGTTTCTTTGGGAAAAAAACATATTAAAATGAATAAGTAATCTGATGTTTTGGAGAAAAATTCTATTCCCATTTCAAAGAAAACTTTCAAGCCAAACTCCAGACTGAAGAAGTTTCGAATAGAACAATTTATAAAATCAAGCAAAAAGGAAGGTGAAGCAAGTGCCATCCTTTTACCTTGGCTTTGGCTACACCAGCAGCTCCTGCCTGTGCTGTCCAGGCTGGGGGTGGTGGTGCCCGTTCATCCCAGCTCTGCCAGTATGATGTCCAGCACAGCTGCTCTCCTTACAGAGCATACAGGTAATTTTATTCCAGATGGAAAAAACTACATGCAGGCATGTGCTCCCAGCTGTGTATTTCCTTTTACTCTGCTTAACTTTTTTTAAGCTCATGTGAGCAGCAAGATTCCCACACGTTTCAATCAGAAGGGCTGCATAACCCATGGAGATGCATTTCCCAGGCTCAAACCTGACTGTTCCCTGTGCATCTACATGTTAGCCAACACAGGGCAGGTCCACATCCCCCTGAAACCTGCATACTCCAACTGGCTCAGCCTCTGTCCCTGCCAGGTAGGAAAGCCACCAGCACCAGACATGGAGAGGTGTCAGTCTGCATCTCAGTGAAAAGTCCCTGCAGAGACATGCAGGGCCCATGGCAGGTCGGGACCATTGCTCCTCACACCACCAGGCTGCAGGTGTAGCTCTCCCAGCCCCCTGATCCTTTCCACCACCCGTTCTTGAACTCCTTCCAGCTGTTTGATGGCTTTGCAGAGTGTGTGTGCTCCATCTCCTCTTTACTCTCAGGATTCTCACCTCTCCCCAGCTGGGGTCATTCCCCGCAGCGCTGTATGCCATGGCCACCTGCCACAGCGCAGCCTCCCTGGGATGGTGTCTGATGAGCTGTTTGCTTTAGCTGGAGGGAAGAGCCAGCCACGGGGCGGGAGCAGCAGGCGGCTGTGACGGCATGTCTCCCTGCCTGCCGCTCAACAGACTTGGATGTAGAGAGGAGTGGAGATGCCAAGTGCTGATCTGGCTTTTGTGCTGTCAAAGTCCGTGATGTTGCTTTGGATTTACACCCATGGAAGCGGGATGGGAGCTTGGCCCAAGATCTTGATGCTGTCATAAAGCTGAAGGAGCCTTCAGACTCACCTCCAGGCCTTTAACTGGAGTGGAGGATGCAGTGGAGGAGAGCAGGGGTGAGGCTCAGGGCAAGGGAAAAAGGCATGGCTACAGCACCTGGGCATCATGGGAGGGAACAGTGAGAGTCTGGGCAGGTCAGGACTCAGAAACACCAAGAAACCAGGACTGTCAGTCCATTTTCCATGCTCCTCTACATCCCGTCAACCTAAAAAAGGTGTATTTCATTGTGCATCAGTCAAGGCATCCCATGGGAATGAGGGTGTTTCTGTGCCCAGAAGCCTGTGCCTGTGGAGGTCAGGACTGTGTGCGAAATGCCAGGTCCCGGCAGCAGATTAGGAGGCTGAAGCATCAGGATGTATCCGCACCTTGTGCTGAGCATCTCCATCTGGGGAGGAAAGACTCTCAGGGCAGATTTCACCTTATGCTAAGAGGTCAGCGAAATACTCCCATGCCACTTAAATCCCACTTAAATACTCTGCACTGGAGTGAAATTAACTCTCTCCACAGAATAAGCCATCAAGAAAAACTGATCTAAAAATCTACGCTGGGCCACAACCGAGCCACACTTCTATTAGCAAGTAAAAAAATATTTCCCATCCTTAGAGTTAAATGAGCCAATAGTTCAATCACGGAGCAAAAAGCAGCAATAGAGACAGGGATGCTGAGTGCCTCAGGTATTGGGAATCTATGCAAGGAATCACAATAAGCAGGACTCGCCTATGTTCTCTGTATTTAGCAGCAGTGTTATTCAACAACCTATTTGCAAATGCCATCTTCCAAAGTCCTTTTTTCCTCCCTCGTTAAAGTTGCAGCGATAATAGGGCGATTACAGTGCAATAAGCTAAATGCAATCCATTAGTGGCATCACAGCCATTTTTAGATCTTAAAAAAAAAAGAAATCAAAGCTGTTTAAGTTTTCTTATTATGCACATTAAAGGCAGGCAGCAGGGTCTGATCAAAGACACCACCACCCCTGTGCTCCCCTCGCCCGCCTCCTGTCCCTGTGTTTTGTCCCCCCTCTATTCATTAGTGGTCACAGCTGTGCAGTCGGCCAATTACTTGGGAATAATAAGTACATTTTGCAGTAAATTAAATATTAATTAGTCCTTGGCAGGTTGTTTTGGGTTTTTTTTCCTCATTTCCCTCCCTCCACCTGAAAACAGTGGAAGGGATGTGACACTGTTATTGCCTGCGTCGGCATGTGGCTGAGAGTGGGGAAGGCTCTCCTCCATCCCTGTGCTCCATGTCCCCCAAGTTGGCTTGCAGCAAGGTCTTTCTTGCTCTTCCTGGAGGGTTCACTCCTGCTGGGCCAGGATTTGTAAACACATACCACCTTTTTCCAGCCTGGGCACATCCCGTCTCTGCCTGGGTTCCCATCCTGCATCCTCTACTTGGGCATTTAGCTCTTGGGGAAGGGCATCATCCCTGATTGATTATAGTGTGCATGTGAGAGTGGTCTGGAGGCAGCAAAAAAATATTTGTGAGGTTTGTCTGGCCATAGAAGGGTTTGCTCCATGGAGTGTAAGGGGAGCTTGGCTGGGGCAACCCTCTTCCCAGCAGTACTAGTGGGAGAGATGCTGCCTAGTCCACTGGACATGCCTGTGAGGCCTCATCCTTCCCTGCTCCTGCACAGCAGGACACCAACCCAAACAGTGTGTGTTGTGCCAGGAGGAAGAAGAGTAGTCCCTGGCTGGGGGATCAAAGGGTCTGCCAGGGACTCTGGGGACAGAGTGAATTGGTCTGGCTCTGTCTGTTCTTGTGGAAGTCAGACTGCCTAGAATAAGTGCAGACCCTGAGGAAAAAGCCCTGTAGACTGTGGTCAGGTGAAGCCCAGATCAGATCCCAAGTGTGGATCTGCTAGGAAGAGTGGTTCCTTAAAGCAAGCCAGGTGGATAGTTTTGATGTTATCAACGTATCAGCATGTATTAGGTTCAAAGAACAAATGCAGTGGAAAGAAAAAGGGGATGAAAAGAGCAGATAAGCTTTGCACAGGGGGGATGAGAGCCTGGTGTGGAGGGAAGACCTGTCCTTGCTCTAGAGCTCCCCAGGAGAACTGCAGAGGCTGGCACAGGAATCCCTGGGAGCCCTCAGCAGTCAGGACAGGAGGGGCAGATGCTCTGGTCACTCGCCCATTTCCTGCTGGCTTACTCCAGTTGGAGCTGGTGTCTCTATCACCTGGGCTGTGCCAGGCAGGAGCATGGAAACAAGGAAATGGGGTCTTAGCATCATAATCACCACCCATCCTTTCTCCTTGCCACCAATTTCAGTGTGAGCAGAGGAGAAAGCTTTCTGTGCTCCCTCTCCTTCCAAACCCTTACCAAGAGTTTCTGGGGCAGGAACAAGCTGCATTAGCAAAGCCAGAGGAGTCTGCCTGTCAGCAGATCCCAAGGTAAAAGGCTCCACTTGTTCACCTCTTGGATTTACACTTTACTAACATCTCTGTGGGCTGCCTTGTGATGCACTGTGCACCACTTTGCCCCTTGATGCTCTTGAGTGCAATTAAGTTGTGTTTTTTTTAAAAATGTAGCTTGACAGTATGCAGGTTAGGTTTGTATTTTATTTACAGCTTTTACTTGGGGACCAATAAAACTCCAGCGGGCTAATGTGAGATCTAAAACTTACATCTCACTCTTTGCCTTGGATATCTTTTCTATGGTAAACTATTTATTTGTGTTTCATCTTGTACAAGCTCCTCTTTCCATGCTGAGAAGCCAAGAGCTCCAGGGGCTCTTTGAAGACTATTTGCTATAGGATAGCAACTGGAATTCTCTTTAAACATCCGTGCCTGCTTTGTCCTACAGCTGGCCTCTTGGTGTCAACATGTAGTTTTGTGCAAGTTCCTGTGCAAAGCTAGCATTTGCACGCTCCCCTGGCAATTGCACTTCCAGATCCCTCTTGTTCAAGCATATCTCATTATTTATTCTTGCAAGAACAAGCAGCAGTTACTCCACGTGCCAAATCAGAGGTGGCATCAAGGCCTCTTTAAATAGCAAGATTTAACTGGGTTAAGAATGACTGCTGTGCTGCTTGGGTAGGACAAACATGCTGTGTCTCCTATGTGACTGGTCAAAATGGTCCACATTTGGATTGTAAGTGTGTAGTCCCCCTATTTCTGAGCCTTCAGGTTCTCATCATACAATTAAAGCTCAGCAAAATCTTCTTGGAAAGGGTTATTTGATAGCAGGATGAGGCACACCCATGCAAAATCCCAGCACATTTCAATGTCGGGCAGTCAGACATCTCCACCTACGAGCATCCCCCGGACACTGACCCTGACATGCCGGCAGAATACATGTGAAGGGTGAGATGGCATCAGACTAGTGACACAAATCATACTAAAAATGCCAAATAGCTGCGTTTACATACATTCACAACCCAGGGGTCATGCTCTTGCCATAAAAGAGGAGATGAACCCTGGTGAGATGGGAGCGAAGCTCCCGAAGATGCCTCTGGGAGGGAAAGATCAAGAATTGTTGCTCCTAATGGCATCAGCTGCTAAAAAATCAAAATAATAAGGGGGTGGGCAGGATGCTGAAGGGTTAGATGCAGCTGTGTGATGAGTGCCCATTGTGTGCTGGTGCATCTGCCCAGTCACACCTTCATGTGCCCATTCTCCCTGGGATGTAACAAGCCTAAAGCCTTCAGTGCACTTATCCCAACATCCATCCCCTTTAAAATTCCATCAATGTTTTCTCTTATGTGGATGGAAAAGGCTGGGACAAGCTCTAGGAAGACACAGAAGGAAAAACATTTTTTTTTCTCTTTTTCACTCCTCCTGTTTCCCTTTCTGCCATCTCATGGCTCTCTAAATTCACAAGAGCTTTTTCTCAAGGTGAAATGAAGGCTCTGGGCTGCATTTGGTGGTGCCGACAATGGGGGATGAGGGTCAGGGAGGGTTAAGCAGGGAGGGGGCAGTGCAACAAGGCAGCCTGATCTAGTGATTAAACAAAGGGATTCAGCCAACATGTGTAAAATTAAGTGATCAAGAGTTGATTACAGAGTGCATTGATTGTGTACTGATGGATTAAACAGAGTCGTGCTCGGGATGCGATTTTCCGAGCTGGGCACGGAAAGCGCAGGCAATCGACGTGTTGGCTAGAAGGACCCGCTTCTCCCAATCCCTGGCTTTTATACATTCTCTGGATAAATCTGCAGAGAGGCCCGTGGAATTATAATCGATTATCCATTTCTCAAAGTCACTTAAGGGCCCTGAGCTACAAGCTAAAGTGCCGGTGCTGCGAAGAGGCATTGGGTATGCGCCGGCATGTGCAGGTACTGGCGCGAGGGGAAAATGTGGCAATGACCCTGTGTGCTGCAAGCTGATGAATCTATTTTCTTGTAGGAAATAGTTTTGACAGTTCAATATCTGTGTTTTCGATATGTGCCCCACACACCCCCGAGGGAAGAGAGGAGAGGAGCTGGAAAGTGGGAGAAAGAGAGTGGGTGAGAGGCAGGGGAAGACTCTACCCCATCACCCCTTCAAATTATAGGCATATCAGTATATCACCAACTTAACAGGCTGCCCTCCAAGTCAAGGGCATGGGAGTAGCATAGCTGCAAGAATTTTCTGCAGGGGAAGAATGGGACTGGAGCCCCTCTGGGGGCACCTCACTGGGCTGGGGTGGACCCACAGCACACCCCTGGCCCACTGGCAGTGTGATTGTCCCTAGGCTCTTGTTTCATTGCCAGTGGTGAAGGCAGAGACCCATTTCCACACTGGCCCTGTTTCCTGGAGTGCAGTCAGATCCTTTGCCAAGGACCCAGAGGAGCAGGAGGATGCAGCTGAGAGAGCTGAGCAGCTGCAGCCCAGTGCAGGATCATCCTGCAGGTTTTGCAGGGAGCTGGGATGCACAGTGGTGAAATGGGGCCAGGAGGGAAAAACCCCTCCAGCTCTCTCCCAGTCCCTGTGCAAGACTGTCTCTCCCACTCTGGACCACATCCCTTTTTCTGGTACAGATGAAGCAATCATGGCATGATGCAGACCTGAGAAGTGCCCAGGACCTCAGACCCCAGCTTTTGTACAGGCTCCCAGTCAGATACAGGGATGTTTCTATGAAACTCTCACTTTCTCTAGCTCCCACTGTCATTATTTTTTGGCAGTCAAAGAAGGTATTTTGCTCCAGGTCTTTCCATCCCAAGAGTAGATTCAGAGTGTGAATGGTGAAAGCACAATTTGGCAATGCAGCTACACAGCTCCTTCTCTCTGCCCTCTCCCACCAGGCCAGCAGGAACTCCAGATTGGGCAACTAGTTCAACCAGTGACAAAAAGTGGCCCTTTTAACAGCAAACAGGGCCAGAGGCCAGGCATGCTGGTGAATGCTGCCTGACGGCCAGCCCTGGGTGCACAGCCTCAGGCATTCTGGGTGAGGAGGAGGACAAGGGATGGTGAGGAGGCAGAGTCATTCCCAGCACTCTGTCCAGCCATGATGCACACATGGCACAGGAACTGAAGAACCCTGGGGTTGTCTGCCTGTCTGCCTATGTGCTGGGAAGTGTGCTGGGCACCAGCACCTCGTTTCACAAGTCCCACTGAAGAAGAAGTGACCATGGGCCAAAGAGTCTGCAGAACTGCAGCTATGGTCCCTCAGTCCCACTGGCTCTGTGTGGTTTGTCCACAGCCTGGCCAGTCTTGGCTGCATGGCATGACAAGACCCATGTGATGGAGGGCGGGTTAAGGATGTGAGGGAAGGAGGTGCATCACACTCCAGGAAATTCCCCAGGAGGAAAGGGCAGAGCTGCAGAATTCCCTCAGGAGTGTTTCTGCCACGCCATGTTCACTGATGCAGGGACCACACTGATGCTGGGGAGACCCAGCTGCTCCCCAGGACTTGTGTGTTTTGGAGATCAGGCAGTGGGTTGGAGGAGGCACCAGTTTCATTGCCAGGGCAAAGTATGGGTGGCAGTGGGAAGGTCCAACTCTATGGTCCTGAGCTTTCCCAAACTCATACTAGGAAACTATCAGAGAATCTGGAGCAGAGAAGGGATATGTCTCTCTCTGTCCTTGGTCCCTGCTGACTCTGTTTGGTCAATCTCCAGCCCAGTGATTCAGCTGGGCACCAGAGTACTTCCTTGGGGGAAGCCTGCATGGGCAACCTGCCCAGCTGGGAGCTGTGTGGGAGGAGGGCAGGGATGGAAGCAGTGCAGCCCCCTCCTTGGCTTGCTCTTGGTGTTCCTCTGCTCTCCTCTTGTGAAGCCCAAGGAAGTGTTTATGCTCTTCTCTGAGGAGCCACTCTGAGCAGCACCATGGGGAGATGGGATAACAGCCTGTCCCAGCCCTTCTCTTTCCCTCTCCCTTCCAGGTCCCTGTCACGCTCTCCCATTCCAGCTCTCCTGGCGGCCTGCGTCCCTCTCATCGAGGATTCATTGTCTTGTCAGCCTCTAGTTAGCCGCCATGCGTGCGAATCATAAATTACCCCACCCGGGCCTCTGCTATGCTTCAGCACAGACAAAAAAATTGCACTCCATCACCGTGTCTCCCGGCTTTTAGTGGTATTGATCAATGCTGCTCCCTTCCCGCCCCCCCCCCTTTTCATTTTAACCGAGCCGGTTAAGTGCAGTATCTTATTTTGTGCTGGGACAAATGAAAAGAATATTAGCAAGGGCTGAAATATATCTCTTTTTTATCTCTCTGCTACTTTTTTATTGAATCTTTCTGAGTAGGTGGCTTTCCGCAGGATGACAGCCTCATGACAGGCTCCTCATTAGAGCCCAGACAGTAATTGTGATGCATTTCCCTGCGCGGCCTTTTCACTCTCCCCCCCCACTCCTGCCTTTCCTCCTCTCTCCCTTTCCCCTGATTTGTAAAGTGATTGGATGTACAGATTCACTCAGTTTCTTAAATTATTGCCCAGCTCAATCCATCTTCCCCTGCCCCGCACCGGGCAACCGTGATCTCTGCACATGGAGAGCCAGGACTGGATCTTGGGTGGTGGGGTCAGGTGCTCAGAGGGCTTTCTCTCCTCACTGCCAGGCTGCGACTCACCACGAGAAACGCGCAGCAGCCTCTGAAGAGCCCAGGGTGCTGTTTAAACATGCGTTTCTACTGAGTGACCCGCGGCATCAATCCCAGCTGGGGTTAGCTGCATGACAGCAGCACTGCACCAGTTTACACCAGTCCTCTCCAGTATGCAGCTTGTCTGGACAGGTAGCTACAAAAACAACTCTTCCTTTTGGAAGGAAATCAGTATTTTAGCAAGTGTTTCTGCCTCAGATCTCTCTACAGCTTTCACCCTCGGGAGAAGCAGGTATACTTTCTAAGCTGCTTGGCAGCCTTTGCACCTTAGCAGGAGGCAGTGCTGGGGATTCCCTTGGTGGGGATGCAGCAGGTTTGAGTACAGCTCTTCTCTGTGATCCAGTTTGCTCATGGGATTGTAGAGGTTTCTCTGTCCATCTGTGTCTCTATATGTTTTATACCCAAAACCAGCTGTCACTCATCCCTATGCCTCTTTTTGCAGTAGTGACCCCATGGTGTGCTCAGCACAATCCAGGTCCAGCTTCTGCTGGTGCCCTGTGGCAGCTTTGCACTGTCATGTAGGAATAGAGAAGTGGTTCTTCAAAAGTGATTCCTTACCTGAAAAGCCATTTTTCCAGACCTCTGCCACCTTCCTGCCTGCACAGACCTCCAAAAAGCACATGCCCTAGGAAAGGTCTGCTCGATGCAGGGTGATTCCTTGGCAGTCTGGATGTGCTTGCTGCACTGTGGGATATTTGCGGAGTTAAGTCGTGCTGTGGATGCAGTTATGGTCAGACACTGAACCCAGCCAGACCATGCAAACTTGGAGTCACCTCATTGCCCATCACTGTCCCCAGCACCTGGATCTCCCCTGCCCTGTGCAGAGCAACTGCAGGAGGGGCCAGATCCCGGGTGCCTGGTCCTGGGCAGCAGGTTCAGGTCTGCATTCTACACAGCTGAGGTCTGCCTCCCACAGCCAGGCAGGAGCCTGGAGGATGGAAAGGGTCTGCTGGAAGGAGGGGGAGGTGCCCTGACCTAAAGTGCAGGTTTTTGAGGGCCATATACCTTTTGGAACCAACTAGCAGGATCCAAGGCAGCACCCAGCAGACAGGATGCAGCCCCATGGGGGTGGCACTGGCACCACACCAATAAGTAACAGGAAGATGGGAGAGCAATGAGCAACATTATTTCTGCTCTCTCACTTTATTGCCAAATACTTTTTGCCTCTGATATTATTCTGGGGTGCTGTGCACTGACACATGAACCTTGTCTGCCTTCCCTGTCCCACTGTTGTCATTCCCCCTTGGCTGCCACTTACTGCCAGGGCTCTGCGAGCCTCATCAGTTGTGCGGGCTCGCCAGAAGAGTAGTGAGTGTTTTGCTATTTCCAAGCTAATATGGGGCTTTCTTTGAATTATTGTTTTTTGAGCTGGAAGGAAAGGAGGCTTGTCACACGAGATATCTGCTATCAGTACACAAATAACAGCAAGCCCATCATCGAATGGAAAATAATCGCCACGGAAACCGAGTTGCAGGGCAGCCGGGAGGGATTATTACAGGCGCTGGCAGTGGCGATGCTGTCAAGGAGCCTGTGTCAGCACTTCCATTACCACCCACCTGGTTTCAGTGCAGCCCCTGAAGCAGCGTGCGGGGCTGTGGGGCCCTAGTGTGGGGTCATTTCTATTCAGAAGAGTTTCAGATCAACTGGCTTTGATTGGGTTTAAATGATGGAGTGTTTAAGAGGGAGAGAGAGGAAATAGGAGGGTGAGATAAAGGGAGGCATCTCAAAGGAGGGGGGCGTTTGGTACTCAGAGAAGTGGAAAACAGTTTGAGATAGGAGAAATTAGGAGTTGGGAGAGAAGAACTGGTCCTCATGGGAGCAAGTTTCAGACAGCCACAAGGAAGGACAGGGAAAAGCAGGTGGCACCTCCTGTGCCACCCATGGCAGCAGTTCCTGGGGAGACACCTGACTGTGCATTAAGCCATTGGTGCAGATGAGCAACTGAGTTATAAAAATTTATTTCATTCATTTGGCATTTGCTGAGCTCCTGGGCAGAGAGAGCCCTTATGCCTTGTAAACTTTGCTCTCAAGTGACTTGGGAGCATCATTGTGCTGCGTAATGGCAAGGGCCTGCATACATACTGTGCTGTCATGCCTGTTGGTGGGCTGGGTTCTTTTTTTTCTCCTTAAATATTCTCCAAAACAGCAGTTTGCATTCTACTTGTGAGGGAAAGCTCTCCCTTCCAAGTGACTCACTCCCACCCTGCATAAGCCTCTGTGTGCATAAGCCTGTGCTGTCAGGGCACAAGCGCAGGGCAGGAGCAGGGATGACTTCATGGCTCCATGCTTATTCAGTGTCATGCTTGCATCTCTGGTACCTGAGCCCCACTCCCAGCCGAGAGCCCAGGTATATGTGGTGAATCAGGCCTTTCTCAGAAGACATGTGGGAATTATGTTGGATCTGTATCAGTGTAACTGAGTGCAGGATCTGACCTTCATCCCCAGTGGGATCAGAAGGGTTCAGTTCAGTCCCCACCTGGCCTAGGATCCATTTGCAGAGCCCTCTGAAGGTGCCTGTGGACAAATTCCTCCACACACGGGTGCGTCTGCACACTGAGCCCTCCGCTTTCGGAGCAGGAAATATTCAGTTTCAACACTTGGAGTTAAACATTTCCGCGGAGCCCAGGAGACCATGCAAACAGCAGGAACACCAAGGCTCTGCCTTTTCATCTCTCTGGCACTGGCAAGCAGGGGGTCAGCAGCAGGGGAAGCACGGCAGAGCTGAGGAGGGTAAACACTGGAGCTGAGCCTACTGAGTAACCAGAGAGGGAAGGGGAGAGAGAGGGGCAAAGAAAACAAAAACACAGCTGCCAAAAAACAAAAGCCTGAAAAGAGCCATTCAGTGTCTCCCAGGAGCGGGTTTGGCACAGGGCAGGGGAGGACAAGCAGGGAGTAGGCGCAGGTCCATCCCACTCAGGGATATGGACCCTTTGTTTTGCCCAGCACAGATCAATGCCCTCTGCTTGGTCCAGCACAGTAAGCATCCAAACACTTACAACCCAGCACAGTCCAGCCGCACATGTGGTGTGGCATCCTTTGTTTCTTCATGGATATACGGATGTCCCTGCTCCAGGGAGGAGAGACTGGATATGTGTATCTCCTTCCACCTTGGCACTTACAAACAAAATCTGAGGACTTGCCATGTCCATCCTCTCCCCACAACCCAGCATCCCACGCCATAGATCTGGGTACCACGACCCAGCGTGAAACACCACAGCGTGGGTGTGTGCAAGGCTCTGGGGCACACTGTGGATGCGGATGCTGCTGATTTGGGGAGACGCATCCCAACAGCAGCCTCTGTGGCACTGCAGGCATGCAGTGGGTTCCACAGACCTGGGGAGGCTTGCGTAGGTGTCCTACTGGCGTGGGAGATGATCCCTCTCTTCTGCCTGTCACTCGCACTTAGCCCTACTCCTGTGAAAGAGCAGTTGTCTGCCCCTTGGGCCAGGAGCTGGGGCTCTTTCTGTCTCCTGCTTTGCAATCTGTACATCAGGGACTTGGCTATATGTCCAGATTCCTGTTCTCCTGCCCCTCTGGAAGCCCTCATTTCAGTGCAAGCACCAGCCGCCCGCACTCACCAGAGCAAGGGGATCTTCTCCGCCTGTCACAGCGATGTGGGGTGGCAGCTGTCACATCCTTCCTTGGCATGAATTCGTCACTGTATCATTGGTGTAGCTGGTGGGTAAGGCTGTTGCTGCTCATTTCTCCTGCTGGCCTGGGCTGGGGTTTGGACCAGCCATGGAAGACAACAAGGCTTTCCCATGGCCTGAGGTCTCTCCTGGTTGCCCCAGCCATTGAAATCCAAAGTTGCCTCTGCTTAGGAACATGCACTCCATTAAAGAGTACTGGAGTACAAGCAGGGAGCGAGGACTTGAGTGTGTAGGTGGTTAAAAAAGCCGCCAATCTGGTGTACAGAGCTGGTCCCCAGGAGGGACCCCAACTATGCTTCCTGAGGCAGCCAACCCCAGGTCCAGGATAGTTCATCACCTCCCCCATCAAATGAACACCTCTGGGCTCTCTGGAGAATAGAGGCATGAGGATGCTCAACCTCTGTTTCACCCTCCAGTGCTGCTGAGACCGTCCCTGCCCCATCAATTGAAGCTGTGGATGGCAGGCGAGGGGGGCTCGCAGGCTCCACGGCAGTGGCCTGGGCTGTGCAGCGTGGTAGGGCGAAGGGCAGCCTGTTTACCCATCCATCTGTACACCCCACAGCAGGGATCCAGCAGGATTTCCCGTCTGCTCAAAGGCTGCCTGTTTATTTTGGGAAGGAGACTCAGACAGCTCCATTGTTTTGCTGTGAAGTTGGGGTTATAAATAGCAGGTGGTCGGGGACGCTCCTGGGCTATTTTGGGCCCCCACTAGACAAAAGTGGAAAAGCTCCAAGAGGAAGGTGGAATTACTGAAATGCCGACCTTTCCCGCAAAGGTCAGCAGCAGCTGGGTGTCTGGTTTTGGGTTGGGTTCTGGGCATTATTTAAACATGAGGGAAGGAGGAGAGAGGAACATGTTCCCAGTTGCATGGGCTTCATGCTGTGCCCTCCCCAGCACAGAAGGGTGGTGGGGATGAGGGGCTTAGGCACCTGAGGTCTGCCTCAGAGCCTCTGGGATTAGCCCAGATCTGGAGGAGAGCCCAGTGGGGCTTTGCCTCCTGGCTCTGCAAATGGGAGAATTCCCAGTGGATAGGGAAACTGGGGAAGTAGGGAATCTCCCATAGCACTGCCCCTCATGCCTCAGTTTCTTCCACCTCCTATAGGGATGCTGAAGGAAAGGGCAGGTAATATCCCAGTGATAGCCCTGCTTCCACCAGGCACATACACTGTGTCCTGCTGTAAGGCAAAGATAAGCCAAGGTGACTCTCAAACTTATATCAGACCGTTTCTCTCACTAAAAGCCTGCGCCAGGAGGTTATACAGGAAGGAGCAGGGACCCAGTAAAGCCACTCACACCAATGTTTTATCCCTTGAGAAGGTCTATTCCTTTAATGGGGATTCATTTAACTGGGCTCCGCCATCGTTAGGAGCCATAAAATGGCACCTTTTGGCTCCTGATTGGAAGGCCACACTGCACGCAGCTCCCTCTTATCCAGCGCCGGCTGCTTTATTGTGCATTGCTGCCTCTCACTCGGATTTAACCAATTTGATCCATGTCTAATACATAAATAAATAATCCAGCAGGAGGGTTCACGTTAGATGACAACAAGCAGCTATAAAACACGTTTCTCCCCACCAGAGCCATCTGAGCCAGGCTCCGCACGCCCTCTCATGAGCAGAGCTGCTAGTACAGCTGGGAGAGGGGGCCTGGGGACCCACAGGCTTCTCTCTTTTATTGAAACGTCATTGTTTGCTTTAGAGTTGTATTTTATGTTAAATAGATGCTGTATATTCCTTACAGAGGGGGCAATAAAGTTTCTGAGCTGGAAGAAATTGGCTTCAGAGGAAGGAGAGAACCAGGGAGATGTGGCTGGGCAGGGGAGTGGTGGGGAGGATTTGCCATAAGGAGGGTGTGAGGAAGCACCTTGTTCCCAGAGCTGCCCCAGGGACTCAGCCCAGCTGGGGACTGGGGTACACAGACAGCCCCAAATTTCACTCAGGGATTATACAGACCCAGGGGACTGAGTGCTCTAGCAGCTGTGGCATCTGGAGCTGCTGGTGGTACGGGGAGGACAAGGAGCCCCAGCCCAGCCCCAGAACAGGGTGAGAAATCCTGGGTGATGAACATCCAGACCTGCTCCCTGCCATCTGCAGCTGAACACCATGGTTTCTACTCTGCCTCCCAACATTGTGTTCCCATGGAGAGTTGCTCTGCCCTTCAGGGGAAGGATCATCCTGACCCACCCAACTTCAGCAGTGCCAAGGAAGATGAAGATGGCTCTTCATAATTAACTGTTATTAGTTAATAGGAACAGTGAGCAGTGCTGTGTCATCCATCTGCCCCAAGTCACACCACCTGCACTGCAAACTGGGGTAGCTGGGATTGCACAGGGTCACTCCTGAAGTGTGGCTGTTGCTGCTCTCTCTGTAAGACTGGAGGTCCCACAGCCAGGGTCAGGATGCTCACGTGCTGCTTTCTGTACCACTGCAGAAGAGAGCAAATCCTTGCCCCAGGGAGTGTGGGATGGGGAGAGAAATGGATCTATACTATGAGAAAATCTCCCAATTTCGGTCCTGTGCTAAGACAGGGACCAGGGCAGAGCAAAAGTGATGATGACAGCAATCGATTCGAGCTAAAGCTTTCTCCCTTCTTTTCCTCCCCACAGGCAAAAAGAAAGCAACTTTGTTTGACAGCCAAGCTCCAATCTGCCCCATCTGCCAGGTCCTCCTTCGCCCTGGGGAGCTGCAGGAGCACATGGAACAGGAGCTGGAGAAGCTCACCCAGCTGAACATCAGGTAAGCAGCTCCTTGGGGCCCACCAGCATCCCTGGTGAGCCAGCTGGGGCACCTGTATGTGGCAGAGAAGATGGTGGGACCCACAGCTACCAGATATGGGAGATCTAGTGATAGACAACAAAGCAGAAATATTTTCCTGGAGTTCACCGGAATGGTAAAGTGAGGCAGAAAGGCCTTCCGGAGGGCACAGTCATCCCTTTCCCTGGGGACATGTGTTCGGTGAGCAGCTCTCTTACTGCAGACATCCCATGATGGAGCAGCCCTGCAGCATTCATGCACATTGCTTGTCAGCTACCTTCAGATCTCTTCTGCTTTTCCCAGCACAGAGAAGTCCCCTATTAAAAAAAAAAAAAAATTATTGCATTTTAACTGCTAGCAGTTATTTAGGAAATGGCTGCAGCCAAGGGTTGGCATATTCCTGCCCCTGCCGTAATAAAACTCAGAAGCCTTTGGAAAAGAGCGTGTTTATTTCAATTATTAATGAATTCTTCGGTCATTAAAAGGTGAGGAAAGGAATCATACTGCTGACTAGAAGCAAAGTTACATCACCAGGTGGTAAAAGAGGAGGGAGAGCATATGTGTCAGAGTGTGTGTCTGTGTGTTGTACACCAGGGCAGTGGGGTACATGTGGTTGTGCATAGTGCAGAGGTTGTAGAATCCATCCCATGTCTGCCTTGGATCTTCTTTGATTCACCAATAGCCATTGCAGATGGAGGGACAAGGAGGGAGCTTCAGTAAAAGAAAGAGACACCTCCCCAGATGGATCTGGGTTGAGATATCCCAAATTTGGCACCCACAGCCTCAAGCTGAGACCCACATCCCCCACGCACTGCACAGGAAGATAGAGAAGGGGGAGAGCAGGGAACAGGCAGCCCATTTATCCCCCACGACACCCAGTCCCCTTGCAAGGGTAATTTATGGTGTAATTTGGGCTGTATCCAACTTAATAAAGGGCCACTGCAAATTAGTGAACAGGTTTAAATGAACAGAAGCAATTAGTGCTCAGAGGAGCCCATCAAAGAAGTTGGGCCAATATCAGAGTGAAACTGAAACCACAAGCCAGGAGCTGAGGCTGTCTGGCGCAAAGCGGTGATGGGAAGGTGGCGTTTAATGGGAAAGGAAAGGAAACCCTAAATCATAAAGCATGACAAGGGCCATTGTGGGCCAGCTGACAAATGAAAAAGAATGGCATTATTCCTTTAAATAACAGCGGCAGTTAGAGAGGAGACAGCTCTCCCTGGTTTGCCCTCACTTCCCTGGCCTGCTCCACTCGGCCACGCAGGCAGCAAGGAAGAATCAGAGGTCTTTATTAATTATTAAATAACGACTCCCTCCGTAGCATGATAGATAACATTCAATCTAGGCGATGGATTCCGGCGATGGAGGCTAATCTGTAATACAGCAGCTCTGCACAGGGATGGGCTCTCTCAGTCCTGCAGGGGAGCAATACAGGGGCCAGCAGCAGCAGCAGGGAGGGCAGGAATCTTGGACAGGAATAGCAGGCAGCAGAGTGTGAGAGGGTTGAAGTCCCATGCACTGCCCAGCTCCAATGGGGCAGCTCAGTATAGCAGGTGGCTCTGTTTCCCATTCCCCAACCTTTCTTGCCTGGAGAAGCCAGGAGCAAGAACACATCAACAAGAGAAGAGAGAAACTAATAATGATCTCAAATAACCCAATAAACATAAAAATAAAATGTAGGCCTATAAACGTGACGGGCACCGGCAGCCCTGGCTGCTCCCTGCCAATACCGACTTGTTACCGAAATGGCCGAGCAGCTGTTACTTATCAGTCTGATGGGGAGAAGCGAACCAGGGGGCTGCTTTCCAAGGGTTGGTTTTTTTTTTTTTTAATTTAAAGAGGATGCAGCCAATCATGGCTTGTGGTGTTAAGTTTTAATAAACCTTAATGATTTGCAACAAAATCATAAATTTCCTGTGTTCGGGGTTAGGAAGGCAGATCCCCTCCTGCGAGCTTAGACTGCAGCACTGGAGGCTTGGTGGGCACTGCATCAACTCCTGCTGCAGCACCAGGACTGGGATCCTTCCCAAGGGGTCATGGATGTAAGGTTGTTTGGTGGGGTGAACTAGCCAAGGTGCTGTCATAGGGTCAGATCAAGAGGCTGGTGGAGAAGCAAGGTGGGGGGCGCCCCATGCCATCACCTCAGCCAGGTGATGAACACTGATATGAATTTTCAGGCATTGTTGGAGTGGGGAGCCCAAGCATCACTTGGAGGAGGGCAGAGGAAGGAAAAGGGATTTCTCCAGGTGACTACAGGAGCTTCTTGGGGTTGATATGCAAGGGAGCTGTAGGCACCACCCGAATGATGCTACACATGGTTCCAGATCACCAGGAGCAGCTAACCCACTCCAAAAATCCCCTTCCTTAGCTGGTGGGAATGGGATTTGCTATCCCCCAGAGGCAGGGACAGCCCTTTTCCTCTCCATGGGCACTGCTGGTATGATCATCCTGGCCTTGGGACAGGGATGTCTCAAAGTCTACCCAGCTGGAGTATCATGCAGTAAGGCAGGAGGAGCCATGTGGGAACAGGGCAGCACCCATCTATGCCAAGGGGCTGTGCACGTCCAGGGGATGAACACTGGCTGTTGGACCAGTGATGAACATCACTCAGGAGGACCAAACCCGAGAGCAGGGTCAAGCTTTCACTTGATAAAGCAGACTTGAGTGGGAATGAGGTACCCCGGTTTATAACATTGCTGCCCTCTTGGTGTGTCCAGTTTCCCAAAGCATAGGGAGAGACCTGCTTCTGCTTGGTCCACAGCTCCTCCACCCAATGTGGGTCTGACCGAGCCTCGTGCACAGCTCCGTGCTGCGAGGCAAGGCTCTCTGAATGCAAATTTCATTTCTGAGCTACTGGCGCTGTTTCAAGAGCAGCAGCCTCCGAGCCCTTCTCGGTGTTACATATGTAACAGCCTCATTGAACTTGACATGTCAAATTCAGGCCATTTGTGCAAAATCTCCCTTTAATAATACCGTTTCATTTCGCTCAAATGAGACTTGAATGCATGTAAAATGGAAAAGGATATTTAAGCGCTAACATTAGGCAGATGTCTTGCCAGAGGCCGATTGAATATATGAGATTTTGAAGTGCTTAACACGTTTTCGGTGCTCCCTCTTAGAATATGTCACCTGGCTTTCTTTTTTCTCCCTCTCGTTTCTTCTCCCCCCCACCCCTCTTTAAGTGAAAGGTATAAATTGAAAGAAAACAAAACTACAAGCCTTGGTTTTATGGGTTTTAACTCTTGCCAGGCAAGACTGTTGGTATTCCTCTGCCAAAAAGAAATTACCTTCTAGCTCACCTTTGCAGAGCACAGGCTCAAAGCAGCAGAGAGTGGGAAGCGGGCAAGCAGCAGTCCCATGATGCAGGGCAGAAGGGATGCTCTTCTTGCTCTGCATGTACAGCTCAGAGAGCAAAAGGTGCCCAGCTGAGCAGCTAAGTTCACCAAGGTAAAAATGAAAAATAATAACAGCGACCCTTTGTGCATGCTTATGCCCTGTGCCCCAGCAAGGCTGGTCACTGCAGAATACATGAATATTCCTGGTTTGTGTGCATGAAGCTGATCTGTGCACTAGATGTGAGCCTCCTATCCTCACTCGATTTATATTCACTTGTTTTACACCTCATCCGTGTTAAAGGCTTGCAATAAAGCACACTGAAATGTGAGACTCTTTCTGGAGCTGTCAGTGACCCCACCTCTAAGCTTCAGCTGGTGCTCTGGCTGCAGATGCATTTCCCCAGCCCAGGGCTAGCCAGGGAGTGCAGGTGAGTGTTCCAGAGCAGCACCCATGGGTATCACCCAGAATAGGCACACACACACACACACACACACACACACACACACACACACACATCCCTGTATGCATATGAGCACATTGCTGCATACATAAGTCACTGCAGGTAAATACTGTGGGCAGAGGTGGCAGTGGGCAGGGGGACTCTTAAACCCTGCCCTGCCGCTCCCTGGGCAGCAACTGCAGAGAACAGCCTACCTATGAAGGGGAGGCTGGGTGAAGGGCAGGCTTGGGGCTCTGGTTTGAGTTTGGGGTGGGAAGGAAGATGAATTTGAGGACAGAAGTAAAGGAGGAAGTAGGAGCTGTGGAGCCTGTCTCAGCTGATACTCCACAATGGGTCCACAGTTCCTTCTAGAGTTTGGGGAAGAGGTCGTTATTGGCCTTTATTGGTTAAAAAACCTCAGGAAATCACATTACAAATATTACAGTTGCTGAGTCAAGCAGTTTGAAGGTTGGGAACGTGCCTTTGATGCAGAAGTTTTAACAGCATTCTTGAATATGCAATATTCTTTTTTAAAAAGTTATTTATCAGGAGGCATTTTTATTTTCCTGTGTGACAACTGGCAGATTCTTCCCTCCATTACCAGCAGCAAACCTACGCTTCGGAGCTGAGATTTCGCCTCCCCAAAAGGTTGAGGTGTATCGGTACGGCTGGGGAGTGGTCCAGAGGGTGGAGTGGTGAGTTGGACTCTGCCAGCTCTGTTCCTGCTCTTGCAGGAGCATCTTGGAACAATGGTGTGAGCTCAGACAGGGCTACCTCAGCTCTTTCCCCTTAATTTCAAGGGGTTTCTAAACTTAGCAGATGTAGCCAGCAGTATCCTCATGCCATGTTGTAATATCGCCTTTGCTGTTCCCAGGGCTGGGCATGGTGGTGCCTCTGGGAATGGATATGGTTGGGTGGGCGGGTGGAGGGTCATGCTGTTCTCACAACCTGTGAGAACATGGCTCTCTGTGGCTGTGGAAACTGTCTTCTTATTCACTTTTCTTCCTTTTTCCTCTGCAGTCAATAATAAATCTGAGCATATGTGTGTTTTAAAGTACATGTCCACCTGTTGTCTGCTCACAGCCTGGGCTAGCAGCTCTCATTGCTCCTTGCCATTCTGCTGGCAGCATGGGGCCACATCTCTGCACACCCAGCATCTCAGGATCTACTGATTTCCCCTAATGACCTTTCTGTGTGTCCAGGAATAATTTCTCTTCTGCTTCTCTGATTACAAGACATTTCCCAGAACACAGGGGGCACCAGAGTCTCTCACCTTGGTGCAAATGGAAAGTGCTGTGGGCTGTTTTCTGGTGACCTCAGAGATGCTGTCACAAAAAACCAAATAGTGTCAGGCAAAGGAGGGCAGAGCAAGATGCAGTGGGAAGGCCTGTGTCAAAGCAGGTGAAGTGCCCAGATGGGGGATTTAGCTTGACTCTTAGAGCCAGCTTTGATTCATGTCAGAGGAAAAGAGCCAACACGGGACTATGGTGCTCCAGCTCCTGGAGTAGCATTTAGTGCACCTCTGCCCAGGCTTAAATCTTCCTTTGGCATCCCTTGAAGCTTCCTCTCCCTTTTCCTCTCACTGTTCTTAATGCTCCCTTTTTTGGCAGCCAGGGTGAAAGCATAAAGTGCTTCCTCAATTCCTGGTGCTGCACGGAGCATCCTCACCCTGCTCTAACAGATTTCAGCCCCTGGTTTCTTTACGTAGAGAGGCACAGCAGTAGCTCTTCTTAGGGGACAGAGGCAACTCCAGGCCTAGTGGAATAAGGAATAAAGAGGAAGCTGGAAATATAGTAAAACATGAAGTCTATGGGACCTTGAGACATGGGCTGGTCACTCCAGACATGGTGACTCTTCTTGAGAAACATCTCCAGCTCTCTCAAGATGTGCCCTGGATTTCACATCCTTTCACAGGTTACGTTCCCAGTGTTTTGTGGTCTTTCTGATTAAAGTAATTTCATGCTAACCCCCACAGAGTCTGTGCTAGAGACTCCTGCTGATGGACGAGTGGGGAAGCACATCATCCCTGTGGTCCCTGTGTGCCCAAATGACAGGGGCTTTCTGTGTTTCTCCTGGCCAAGATAAGGACCCAGAGCAATGACATGACATGTGACTCACACTCCAGTCCTGCTCAGGGAACCTTTTGTTTAAATACGGCTGCTCCTCGCACTGCCCCAGTGCTTCATTTCTGTGGGATCTGCCGAGCGCTGTGTTGTCCCAGAGGACCTTTTGAGGAAACCTTCCTGGGGCCAGCATGGGCAGCTGCTCTGGGAAGGGCAAGTGGCTGTGCTGCCAGGCCCTGCAGGATAAATAGAGTGTGTAAAACGTGAATTAGCTCTGTTGTCATGTGTCACATCAGGGTCATGGCTCTTGCCGCAGGTCTCCTTGATTTATGCCGGGAGACTTCTACTTGATGGCCAGGTACTTCCCCGGACTTCTTGTGTAGCAAAGACTGCAGGTCTCCCAGCCTCTGAATGAGAGAGATTAGAGACATTCTTAAGTGAGAAGGGTTTTATCCAACGCTCCATTGAAATACATGCTGATTCCCATCCTTGAATACAGGTAGACACCTACAGGTGCTCCAGACAGAGCAAGGAGTCTGGGCCAGCAAGTGAGATTGCAACTGGGGAAAAGCTGGCATTGCAACCTCCCACTCCTCGACTTATCCCTGTCTTTTTTCTTCCTTCTTTTTCCCTCTTCTTTTTCCACCTTCTTCTTTTCCTTTCTTCCCTTTCTTTCTCTCTTCTTCCCCCTCCCTCCCTCTCTCCCCACCCCCCAGTATCAAGGCGACATCTCCAAGCCAAGTACTTTTAATTTCGCCCGTGGCCCTTGCTGACACGGTGGATATGCACAGCAAGTTAAATTCCCGCCTGATCAATAAAGCAGAAGCAGTGTGTCCGACTGGTCGATATTTTTTTATCTGTCTTCAGCCCAGTCCTGCTGATGACAGCCCCCTGTGCTTCAGCAAAGGCACTCAAGGGCATCGGGCTTTGGCAACACAGCTCTTTTTTTTATTTAAATTAAAAAAAAAACCCAGATGCCTACAAAAAAAAAAGTTCATGGAGTTTGGCCTTTGCTTAATAACGTTTTATGATTTATCTTAATTTTTAATTGAAAAAAATTTGCGAATTAATTGATTTCTGGGACTTGCCAATTAACATTGTAATTGGGTGCATGATAAATTTCGAGGGAGCATCATTTTTCTCCCTCTCCCCCTTGTCACCGAGAAGGGGAATCGTGAGGGCAGCTGCTTCCTCTCCATATGCCCCCCGCTCTTTCCTGAGGTGCTGCTGCCCTCCTCCCCCCTTGCTACTGTATCTTAAAGAAGGAACAAGAAAGCTAATAAAGTCGTGTTATTAGAGTCTAGCCAGAGGTGACCCCTCAAGGCATAAATCCAGGCCGGGGAAATGCTGGGGACAGGTACTATTAAGTGCCTGACTGTGCATTGCAGGCGGGACTGGGTACCTCTCCTGCAGCACCTTCTGCTTGGCTGTGGGGAAGGTGGATGGCCCTCCAGAGGCTCCCAGAGGGCTCTGACACCCTCTAAGGTGTTCAACCGACCATTTCATTGCCTGTGGTGTCTCCCCAATGCCCATCCCAGCTGCTCCAGGGAGAGACCCAACCATGGCACCAAGCACCCTGTATACAGACAGACACATCCCACAGTGCCTGCAGCATCCGGGGATTGTCCTGCAGCCAATGTCCTCCAGCAAAACCAGACTGCTGGGACAGGCTGGTGTTTGGGAGCTGCTCTGGGGGCACAGAACAGGTTGTTTGCATCCTCCTCTGCCCTGATCCCTTCAAGGACTGAGCCCTGCCACCCCACGGCAGAGGTGTTCAGCATGGAACCTCAGCTCTGGAGTTGTGGGTATCCAGACTCAGACATGGATGCATCTCCGGGTGAGTGGTATCACCTAAAGCTTTCTCCAGCAGTATGACTCCTGGCGGGTTTAAATTAAACACACTCTGGCACTGGAGAAACCTGCCTAGAAGTGTCAGCTTCTTGGTGATACCTGAGCAGGGCCAGGACCGCCTGCCTTCACGAGGCAGCTAACAGGGTCATGCCCCTGTGTGGGTTGTGGAGAAATGGGTGAACCGGCTGCTGCCAAAATGAGCAGTGAGGACACAGTGTTGTGCCAGGGCAGTGAGAACAAAACACATCTAGGGGACTGAGAGAGAGAGTGGAAATACTATGTAAATTGAAGCATGGCTGGTGTCTCTAGTGATTCTCCCACCCACTTAACATGCTGGTATGGATTACCGGGCAGTCAGCTCAGGTGTCCTGTCCACTCTAAATCCCATGAGTTTGCATGGGGCTCCACTGTGCCATCCTGCAGCCCCTGCTGCACCCCAGACTGTGCAGGTAGTGAAGGATGACAGCCCGAGTCCCTGAGGGTCTCAGGCTTCCCTGACAGAGCCACAGCTCTCCCTACCAGTCAAGACACCAGAAAGGCCAGGATCAGTCTGGCTCCATGTCTGCCAGTGTTGATGGCAGGAAAACATGGGGGAATGGAGAGAAATTTATGAGGAGAGGAGTCTGTTTATTATCTAGCCAATGTGGTGCTGCTGATACCATGGATTTATCCTCTTTCATCCCCTCTCTGATTTGTGTCCCTGCCCCTCAGTGTGGCAGATTAATCACGGGCAGAAAAGGAAGAAAGACCCTCCAGCTTCCTCCTGTGCACTCAGAGGGCAGCAGTGACAGCAGCCTGGACCCTTCATCCATGGCTTCTCCAGTAGAAAGAGCACAAACCAGGCAGCTGCCTGCCCTGCTTAAGATGCCCTGTTTCTCTCCTCCTGTGGCAGACCCCAAGGAAGGCAGAGGTTGCTGTCCATGATCTGTGGGTGAGAAACACTTCTCATGGGTCAGAGCTTCCAAGGTAGCACAGCGAGTGGGAAAATGCATGGGTCATGTTTTCTGTCACTCATGCAGTGCACTAAAAGTGCTATGTACTCTCCTTGAATTGCCTTTGGACTTGTGGTACCAGCAGACCATTCCTTGACTCCAGGGCATAAGTTTGCAGTCTGGGTTTGGGGATTTTGGAGGGCAAAGCCATCCTCTGCTGCTGACTCTCAGGACAGTGGGAGTCCCGGGAAGGGATGCGTGGAAACCCAAGGGTGAGAAATAAATCTCCGGTCAGTTATTTGCCCTGAAGCGATGCATGTCTTCTGCAGAGCCTCTGCTGAACTGCCACATGAGCTGGGAATAATTAAACAGTCATTATAGCCATGGTAGCAGCGAGCCCCCCAGATCAATCTAATGCATGACCTTTCCCTCTGATTTTTCTTTTTATTTTTGCAGCCACCTCTTTTTCAAGTAGTGGGATAGAAATAAAACAACGTACTCACCCCAGTCTCCTATTTGGCTCTGCACACATCAACCCTCACATCCTCACCCAGAAACCTGTTACCCGCTCTGAGCAGGAACGTGGGGTACCAGAGGTTGATAAAGGAAAATCCAGAAGGGCAGAAGGAGTCAGGGATGTGAATAGGACAGAGCAAATAGGGTATTTCAGCATAGTCAGGTCATGCCACAATGTTTTATGATTATGCTGCATTTCTGCTTCAGCTTCATCTTTTTGGGGGAGGTGGGTGACTGCCCCATGGGGTCATATTTGTCACAACTGACCATGTTGGACACTGAGGTCTCACAAATACTGACTAGGGGAGCATTTGGGAAGCATGTCTGGCACTGTAAGTGCAAAGTGTTTCTAGCTCTGACTGCAGCCTCTCTGGTATTTTTTTACCATCACTTCACCCTTTCCCCCAATATGGGATGCAGGTGCAGCTGGAGGAGCCACAATAGGTTAGAAATCCAGCATGTTTCCTGTGATGGCAAAGATCTCACCTGGCCACACTGGGAGCTGTCACCTGAAGCTAGGTGTATTTTTTTTAAAAAAAAATCAAACTCATATTTCCTTATTTAGGCTTCAGGTGACAGTTTCACTTATTTAAACTGACGTTCACAAGAATCCAATTCCCTCTGTACCAAACAACTGCTTCCCTAAAGCTGGCCTTGCCATCCACACAGCTCTGCTAGAGGCTTGCTCTGCTGCTGGGGCTCTCAGCCCAAGGCTACATGTTCAAGCCACAAGTCCTGCAGCTAAAAATAAATTGTTTTCACTGGTTTTTTATGATTTACTTTTTTAAGAAATACATCTGTTGGCTACAGCCTGTAGAAATCTTTTGGGTTTGCAGGATCTTATGTGGGAGCTGCATGTGGCTCGTGCCTGTCAGACAGGGGGCTGGTGAGACTGATTCTGTGGAAGAGTTTCAGAACTGGACACCTCCAGCTGCACAGGAGCAGCCCTCTTACCCGCTGCTTACTGGCTGCAGTGTCCTTCAGGGGTGATCACAAACAACTGTAGCTGCCCAAGCTCAAGGAAGAACTTCTTCTCTTGCAGTTCTTACTAATTATGTGTAGGGAATGCTGAATGATACAGACCTCAGCCCTTCATTGAGGGATGCTCATCTTAAACCTTGCCTTCCTCTAAGTGGAGGCTCTGAAGAAATCTCATTTGAAGATGCTTGAGGAGCCCACATGGCTGTGGCAGGCTGGAGTGCATCATTGGAGCTGTTTTAGGTTTTATTGTTGCTCCACTGAGACTTCAGGCAAGTTCCATCACTGCTCTGTGCTCAGATTTCTTCTCTGAGAATGTTTCTTTCTCAGTCTTCTCACTCAAGCTATAGCTACAATTGCAACAGAGCATCCTTACCCTTGCTCCACGATGCTGTGATGATGCCCTGGTGCTGGCACAGTCTGTGTGCTGTGGTGGGCACAAGGGAGGGAGGCTCCTGATCTGCTTCCCTGGGGCAGCTGCCTGGCACTGAGCTTCTGTCTGGACTGGAGGGTCAATGAGAGTTCTGCCTGTGTGTGGTGGGCTAAGGACACGAAAAGCACACCCTAGGTGATGGTTTGCTGCTGGCAGCTGATGA
Source organism: Xenops minutus (assembly GCA_035221455.1). Lineage (NCBI taxonomy): Eukaryota > Metazoa > Chordata > Aves > Passeriformes > Furnariidae > Xenops > Xenops minutus. The sequence continues at coordinate 52,756,125 of JAWWEE010000040.1, read as the reverse complement.
GCTGTCTCCCATGGGGAACAGGCCTTCTGCTTGTCACCTTACTTGGGCACCCAGAAAACTTCTCTTTTCTTTTGAAGGAAAGCTGGTATTCCTACAACAGCTTACGAGAGCAAAAGCTTAAAGCAAAAGGACAAGTGCCACCTTCCTCATGGTAAAACACAATCAGATCACTAAAGCTTTAGCTCATGCTCTGGATTTTCCTTGTGGGAAGAAGCAGCAGCTTCTATGCATGAGGGATGATAAGGGACCACTCCTTGAAAATTGCCTTTTTCATTTCCCTATGGCAAGCACACCCCAAGAGGCAGGACCATAACAAAATAAATAGACTTGAAGGTCATTGTGTGTAGTAACCATGGCAGGGTATGGGAAACCCCAAGACTGTGGGTAAGGAGGGCACATATTTGGCTTGCTGAGCTGCCCTTTGGTATATCACTATTGAAGCATTGGGTCTGAACAGCCCCTTGGGGCTCAATTAGAGATGTGCCAGGCGATTCCCACTTGTACCTGTGGATGTTCCTAACCAAATCTATGCTTAGCGTTAAAGGCCATCTTCATGTCTGTGGTGTAGCCTGAGTCTTGCTTTCATTGTGAAGGGTCTTGTTGAGAGTAAATCTCCTCTTAAAGCTGATGGGCCCTAATATAGAGGAGTGATGGGTCCCCAGTGAGCACCCTGGGACACGTGGGGATGTGGCTGTGCTGCTCCCATTAATGTGTGAGGCAGCTGGAGAACTGGGCAGAGCCCTTTGGTAGCACCAGAGCAGGGACCTTACTTTATTCCCCTAGTGGCATCCAAGCACATAGGGATACATGAATGAAGAGCCAGGACTGGTGTCTCAGCCCCAAGAAAGGGAGTCAGTGAGGAAGCAGCCTTGCATCACTTGGAAATGCAAAGTCCTCAGGAGAGAGAGAAGGAGGTTGCCAAAGTCACTGGGTCTTTGCAGGGCATTTCTTGCTCTTCTTTGGTACTTTGGGGGGGTTGCCTAAAAGGGAAAGAAGTTGTTTTGCTGTAATGAACTAGATAAACAATTCCCCAAATAGATTAAAACTAACTGTAAGTTAGAAAAGCGGGTAGTAATTATATTTTATTAGCTAGCAAAACACCATTTTTTTATTTCATAAGATAATTCTGTGTAAATCACCTTAATTAGAAGTGTCAGACGAGCCCGTGAATATCGTACTTAGTAACTAATTTCCTATGTACAGGTTATAATTTAAAACACATGGATCACTCGCCGAGTGGAAATATGCTAGCCATGAAATAATGTGAGGAGTGTTGGGGTTATTACTATGTAAATGTGTAATCATTTCAGACCACTGCAGCCTGGCTGGGTGATTAAAGAGAATCCCAAGGTCTCCAAAGATTGTGCTGTCTGCAAGGGCCTAGAGCAAAAAAACTTTAAAAGGCACCAAAAAGTGTTTGAACTTTAAAGGTCTTGATTTCCCTTTTACCATTTTTAATTTGTCTGCGGTGTTTATGGAGGGGAAGGTTTCTCTTTGCTGACGGCCTTTCGATCCTCAGCCTGCTGCCAGCATCCTTAAGAGGCATGCGGGGGCTGCAGCCCTTGTAATTCGGGGGCTGTTTAGTGGGATGGAGAAAAGCACCATTAAGTTACAGGGTCTAGGTACTTGGATGACCAGGGTTTGTGCCTGTTCCTGACCCATTTCTGGAAATAAGTAAAAACAAATTACAAACTCTTAGCAGCAATAGAGTAGGGCTACATTGCAAGAAGGGGAGGGTTAGTATTAATAATCCTCCAGATGAAGAATAAAATAAAGTCTGCCAAGTTATCTAAACTGGTCCCCTTCCTTGTCGGTCCCAAGCAGAGACTTGGTGTTTTGGCTAACTAGAGAGACTCTCACTCTGAAAACTGCAATTTTCTGGTGCTAACACCATTTCTAGGAGGAATTCATGATATTCTTCCCCTTCCCCTTGAAATAATTTTAAACACCTTTAATAAGAAAAGGGAGGAAATTAGTTTGGTTTTTTAACATGGCATTTGGATTATAAAAAGAAAAAAAAGTTTCACATTTTGTGCAATTTAGAAATTCAAGGTAATGCTGGAGATGTGGAGGGGTTGGAAATCTTTCCTATCGTGTGTGTTCTTGCACAAGCTGGAGGTGGTGCAAGGGCTGCATCTCAGTGAGCAGCGGAGACTTAATTCTGCTCTGTGCTGTCTCTTGAGAGCAGGTGGGCAGGGCTGGGGGACAGGCCCTGGGGGCATCCTGTACCCCTCAGTGAGCATCCAGCAGCACATCCCTTCAGGGAAGTGGGGCTGTGTGGGAGATGATGCTCCAGCCTCTCCACTGGTGATCTCCAGGAACTGTAGCTGGGAGCGGAGCTGTGGCATTTGGGGTGACCTAATGGCAATGGCTAACTGTGTGTTTCCACCAATTCAGGGCGGGGGGCAAAAGGCAGTGGCAATGGAAGAGGAGGGGGACCATAGCCCCAGGAGAAAACACCTTCCTCCATCCCTGCTCATTTCATAACACCCAGCCATCTGCCAAATCAAGGCAGATTAAAGCCAGCCAAATTCAATTTCTCCCTGCTGGCACTGCAGCTCGGCATCTGGGGCTAAAGTGTCCCCGACAAAGCGAACATGACAGGCACATTGCTTTTTTGTCACATCTAGTACTGTGTTGATCTTCTAAAAGTCTCATAAAAATTTATTGATGTCTCCCATATTGCTGTGATTGAGAAGAAAGGAGCGCGGGTGTGCAGAGCCGGGTGCGCGCACGCGGGTGAGGTTGTGTGCGTGTGTATATTAATGCTTCTGAAGTAGATCTGATTTGATATGTCTTGTTCTATTGTCAGCATCTGTTTAGCGAGGCTTTTTAATACTTTCTGGCTGCCGATCACTCATCCTTAGCCTGGGATGCAGGCTTGCATACAAATTTTGTTATTAAACACAATTCTATTCCCCCCCTTCCCCAACCTCCGCCTCCCCCCACTAACCTCCCCCTCCACCCACCCACCCATCCATCATCTCCCTGGGGCTATGGGGAGCTGGGAGCCAGCCACCCCACAGGCGTGTGCTTGTAAGCACAGGCACTGGGCTTGGCAACATATTTCAAGAGCCTTTTGCCTGCTGCAGGTGCTTTGCATTGACAAATCGAATCATGGGGAAATAATTTATTTCCTAATGCTGTTTGCAGCATGTTAGCAGGAGAATTTACATGAGAGAGATTACTTTAATAACCAAAAAATTACAGTGCAGGCCTCCCCGCCATGTCGGCTTTGATATGTAATTGTTTCAAGTTTAACCTGTCTGGAGGGGGGAAGGTGTTATTAAATCTATAGCATCTCCCGCTGGCGAGGGCAGGCGAGGAGGAGCACTGTGGTGGGGACCTCCTTCCCTGCTAAATGGTGAACAAGCTGAATTAACAAATCACTTCAGCCTCCAGCAGAGCTTCTGCATCCCCAGTGTAGCTGGAGCTAAGGGGATCTTCTTTCACTTGCTCTTATCCCGATTTAATCTCCTCTTTCCTTCCTTCTTTTTTTCCATTGTGCTTGACCCTACATAGGACTCGCCACCTCTAGTTCCTCTTCCCTGGCTTTCTTCCCTATGCCTCTGCAGACTTTTCTCCACTCCCCACTTTTCCCCAGGTCTGGGAGAGGAGCTGTGCAAGTTCCAGCAAGGGAGAGGGTTGGTATTTGATTCCTGTGTCTGGGTTTGGGGAGTTCAACTCATAGGACCATTTTATTCCAGCTGGAGAAATAGTTGGCACTGCCCTCCTTCCCATGCCACTCCAGTCATGGTGAGTAGGGTCTTGCTGGTCCAGCGAAGAGGAAGCATGTGCTTTGCTATTTGACCTCATGAGATCCCTCAAAGCAGTGAGATCCCTCTTTGCCTTCCAGTTTTGTGATTCTGACCCCGCTCTCTTCTCTCTTGGCAGCAAGAGCTCCATCCTGAAGGATGCCATGGCAGCAGGCACTCCCAAGGTAAGTGACTACAACTCAGCATATTTCTTCCTGTCCCCCAAAGGATGGTCTTTATACCCATCCACCTTCCCAGCCCACTCCCTGTTCTGCTGGTGTCTCCCAGTGTCTCCCAGAAGGTGGCCAAGTTTATGGGCCAGGAATGGAAAAAGCTGCTGTCCCCATTCAGCCACTGGGTTAGAGCAGCCAAGTCCCTACACAGAGTTCTGTGTTCCTTGTGTAGCCAAGGGATGGTAGAGCTGAAGGACCCAGTGCGCTCTGGGATTCCAGATTGCGTCTAATGACAGCTAATGAGAGCTGATCACATGCAGGCTGAGCTCAGCCTGGGAAATCACATATGGGAGTTCCTGGAGCCAGAGCCATATGCCAGCTTTGGAAGAGGGGGTGGGCCTACCTCAGAGGAGCAAAGCACACCCAAGGAGGAGCCCAAACCACTAAAAGATGCTATTTCATCCCCCTCTCCAGGACCCACATCCCATCCCCTCAGCTCAGAATGCAGAAATACAAAGTGTATGGAGCATCATAGCATCACTGCAAAGGGCATCATTTACTGATTGGTATTACTTTAGCTGGATTTCATGTGGCACAGCAGTGGCAAGGACTGGAGCTTGGGCAGGCAAGTGGGCAGCAAGGAACACTGCAGGGCAGCTGGGCATTACACAGCCTCTGAAAACCATGCTGTGCTCCCCAAGGGAGGCAAAAGCAAATAGTCCAGGTTCTCCTATGCTTCCAAACTCCTGGCTTCCACATATGTACAGGGCATCTCTCATGGGAAGTGTTCTCACGCTTGTTTTACTAGAAATTTCAGGTATTGTTCCCCCTTGTTTTTCTGGAAGTTTATGATCATTTTTTGGCATTTGATGTCAGAAAGAAAGACTGACATTTCAACTCTAGGTTTTCCCCTTGGGGCTGGGTGTCTTGCCAAGCACATCAATACCTAGTCTGCCCCACCAAGGGGGCAGCCACTGTGCTGACCTGAGTTCCTGGTAGATAGGGGTGGCTCCCAAATAATCCCAACAATTTCCCAAACCATCCAAGGGAAAACAGAAATTGCAGTCGTACTCCATAGTGCTCCACATCTTTATCTCCTCTGTGATTATACTTGTCTTCCATGCCCCGTCCCAGGTAGACTAGGAGGAAAGTGAAGACCTGACTATCCCTCCCATGAAGAACAAGCAGAGCTGAAAGCAATGCCCAAACCCACCCACTGCTGATAATCCACAGAGGATGAGGCTACCTTGGCATGTCTTGAAGGAGCTGGAAAGGGCATCAGCAAAACAAAAGCAGCTGGACTCTGCAATCTTCCCTCTCCCTGTTCATCAAGTCTCAGTGTAGATAACTCAACAGTCCCAAACACATTGCCTGCAAGGGAGAAGGATGGCTAGGAAGACAGATTAGCTGTTTGGAGGCAAACACAGTGAGTGACTGACAGAGACCAGATAAAGAAGAAGGTCCATCTCACAGCAGGGCTGGGCTTTTGAAGTTTCCATTGACAAAGAATCCCATTTGCCTTGAGCGGGGGGATTAAACTGGGACTGGAGCGTCATTCTATGTAAAAGAGATCAATCGTCCCCTGTCACTGCATGGATCTTTTCCCTTTGCCCGTCACGTCTGGGGCTAAGAACATTAACTTCAAGAAGCCAGGAGAGCAGGGAGGGAAAGGGTGAAATCAGGAAATCTTTCATTCCCTTCTCAGAGAGCTTGAAAGCCTCTCGGCCCAGGAGGATTCATTATTTCTAGGTGGTTTTTGCTGGGAGACAAGTCCTGTGTGGCATGGGAAGGCACAGTGCTGTCACCTTCACCTGAGTTTGGTATTGAAAGCTCCTTTGTAACTATGTGGGATTGAGGAGGAGGGCAATGGGGAGATGAAGGCTGCTCTTTCCCTTTGTGCCCACTTTATATTTACAACATAGGATGCAAATAGCCCATCAGAATGTGAAGTCCTTCTGAAAAAGTCCTGGTGGGGAAAAAGTCAGGCCTTAACAGGGGTCCCAGGCAGAGGGATAGGGGACAGACCCCCAGGGTGGACTTGCATCACAGACATCATTGGAGGTCTGGCAGGCACCATCTGGGAAGAGCTGGGATCTGTACTGTGTCCCACTTCCCACCCTGGGCACTGGCAGAAGGGATCAGGAGGACCACAGGGACCGCCACAGTGTTTCCTGGCCAGTTCTTCTCCTGAGTCCAAGAAAAGGAGCAGCAGCTCCAGCAGTTCAGCAATGGAAGAAGAGGTTGCACTTCCCCATCGCTCAGGAGCATTCCTGACGAAAGAGACAGGGACACAAGAACTGGGAGTGGGTGCAGGCTGGCAGTTACTTCTGAGTCCACTTCCGCGCTTGTTTAGGATCTTTGCTTATAGCATCACTACCATCACCACTTCTGTGCTGGCCTAAGGATTTTCCCAGAGTGCAGCTGTGGCAGGGGATTTAACTTCCCCAAGCTCTGTCTCTTAGCTCAGCTCCCATCCCTTCCCCACAGTTGCCCCACTAAATGCCTCCCCTGGCAATAAAAGCCCAGATGTAAATGCATGTTCCTCACTCACTGCTCCCCTTCCCCTGAAGAGCTGTCACTCACTGCACTGGGTCAATTTTCATGGCAATATGTCAAAGAAAATCCAATCACTCAACATGGGATGTGATGAATGCAGGATTATTGTATCAGATTCTTCTATTATCAGAGCTGACTGAGGCAGTGACAGTCAAGCGAGGGCTGCGAACTGGGAGGCTCAGTCCAGCATGTCTGCTTGGTGCCTGGGCTCCCTGTCTGCAAAGGCAGCTCCGAGGGCAGTGCTGAGCACCACAGCTCTGCAGAGCTCAGGATCCTCATTTGCTATTAGAGTGCAAGTCCAATTGATGGTGATATGCCATTGTGGACAAGATACTTGGACAAGCAGATTGTCACTAGGAGAATACTTTCTGAACATTCATCCAGGTCAGACATTCCCCAGACCTCTGTGAGCCCAGAGCTTTCCTGCAGCACTCTCCAGCATGGCCCAAGTCTGGGTCTTAGGCAGAGCAGGTGGCAGGGATGTGTCACAGAGGCATATGGACAACACCACAGGCTCTGTTTGGACTGGTTGCCCACAAGTCTGTACATAGCTGTCAGCAGTGTGCAGTTCCCTTGGGTATCATTCCTGAACTTCACACTCCCCCTTGTCTTTCCCCTCTTGCCTTGGCTGCCTTTTGCAAGGTGTTGTACAGGAGAGGAGCACGCGTTGGGTTGAACCCATTCTAGTGAGGTGTCAGTCCCACTGTTCCCACTCTTCCTTGAGCAGCTGGTGGTAATTCTGAGAATCAGTGTCTTTAGGTCCTCCTAACTACCTAAGAGAACTTCTTCACTACTGCCCATGTGGCCTTTGATTCTCCCTCCATCTATCATCTGGGTGGGGTATCTTCACTGCCCCTAAATTTCAAGGCATTAGCTGCAGATTGTTACCTAACAGGCAAACTTCCCCTGTGGAAGTGCTGGTACTGACTACCGAAAGTGAAGAGACTAGGCTCCATGAAGCATCCCAAAGAGACTAGGCTCCATGAAGCATCCCAACTCCTGCGGCAGGCTTAGCATTCATTTTCCACTGCTGCTTCCTAATACATGGCTGCAAATTGCCTTTCCCACTAACAGCCCAGCCCATGCTCTGGCTCTTGCTGAAAACAAACACTGACATGAGTGGCCACGAACAAAATCCATCTCATGCACCCAGCAGATGCTCGCAGCCGGTTTGTTTAGGTGTGCACCCAGCTCCACGGAGGATGCCCGCAGGCAGGTGGCCAGCACACTGCTCCCAGACCTCCAGTAGAGCTGGGAACCAAGCCACAGTACCAGAGCCCTTTGATTCCCCACCCACCCCCGTGATTTTACAGTTTCACAAAGCAGTTTGAGAGAGTATTACAGCATCTAGTGGGAAATTTGACCACTAAAGCCCTCCAAGGAAAAAGTGCTTAGAAGCGAGCAAGATTTGGAGCCTTAAACCTTGACAGAATGTCTGTATTAAGCCCTTCCCAGCTGTCTCACTCGAGATGAAATTTCTAGCACAATTATTTAACTTCTCTATATCACATCTGGTGGTAGAAACTGGGAATGGGTGTCAGGGCCCCAGGGTTTTAACTCCTTCTCTTGTGTCACTGACATACTGTGGAGGTTGGAGAAGTCATTCACTGTATCTGTGTCCCCTCCCTCTGTAACTGTGATTTACAAGGAAAGATTAAAAAGCTAAATCTGAGTATTGTGGCAAAGCTGTGGCCAAGCCAGGGACATGAGAACTGCCCACAGATATGTGCAGAAGAGGAAATTACATAGGATGAGTGTTGGCTGGCCGTGCTCCCTGCCAGCTTGAGGTGATGAATACCAGAGTCACTCCAAAAACAAATCTCTGCCAGGTTTTATTCCATAAAGCAAATTACCCCATGAACAAACAAAGCTCCTCATTCCCCTTGGGCCAAACAGCTGTACCCTTCCGTTAGGCTGGGGGAAGCTGCTGCATTCAGCAGAAGGAGCAGAGAGGGCTGTGATCATGGAGGGGAGCAGGACAAGCCGGCAGACCCTGACAGACCTTGGTCCTTTCCCCCTCCATCTCTGGAGCGCTGATGGGCAGTTCTGCTGGAACTGTGTAGCTGGCATCTCATTCATGAGGACCCAGAGCTCCATTACAATCCCAGGTGTCACTGTAACATGCACAGAAATAAATTAGTAGCTCACATTTCTGTAAGCTTATTCTGCTTGCAAACCACTGGAACCTTTCAGCGAAGGCCAGAAGCTGCTGATACCATTATTTCTGTTCCCTATTCACACCCTTCTCACATTTAAGCCTTTCATCCCCAGCTCCATCCCACCTTTATCTCTGCCAGCTAAAAGCCACTACATAATTTTACCTCTAACTTTCCCAGTAGCAAATGTGGACCCTCCAAAAGCTTCTAGGAAACTCAGCTCTAATAGCAGCATCTTTGTGTCGGGGATCCTCCAGCAATAACATAAAAAATGGCTAGCAGAGTTAAGGGAGAAAATCGCAGCAAGGCCTGGTATCACTCATTGCTTTCGGGTTACAGTTCCCAAGTGATAACAGCTATTAGCAACACTTTGACGGCTTCCCTACCGTGGAGGGGAGGGCAGGAGACAGAAAACATGTCAAGCCATCACCTCCATGTTAAGTGATAAGTACCTATTTAGACGGTAGAGTTAAAGCTGAATGCATCAAGCAGGGAACACTTTGTGCCAAAAAAAAAAAAAAAAAAAAAAAAAAGGAAAAATTTTTAAAGACCATATAGATACATAAAAAGCAGGGTTAGGGTATTTGTTCTGCTGACAGCAGCCGTGATGGATTGTTTAAGAAAAATAGACTCCTTGTGTTTTTCCAGGGCTATCAGAAAGCAGGAGTCCAGCACTTTAATACTCTCAAATGACTGGCCTTGAGAAGCAGCAGAATGTCAGAGCCACTGGCTGGGCTCTCCCAGCGCTGACACCTGCCCCGGCTGCTGCGGAGGGGCAGCGCTTAGGGCTGGGGGCAGCGTGTGTTGGCAATTTCCATCCATTTCCCCAGGCTAGCGGATGCCCCCTGACACCCATCCCCTCCCCTTGTGCTGCCCCAGGCCCACGCCTGGAGTGCCTGTGGGTCAGCAGCTGGTGGCATGTTGGCACGCGTGTCCTTGCTGACATTGCCTCGGAGCTGCCCACGCTCCTCCACCCAGGCAGGGAGGAGCGGGTCTGGGGATCGGTGGTCCGGGATCACAGCAGCTGGCACACCGGCTGCACGATGCACATTTATGTACGTAAACTCCTTGTCGTTCCTAATTGTGGTGAGCGGCTGAAATCCTCGCAGACGCTGCAGCCCCATCTCCACAGAATTGCACAGTCCGTGGAGCGTGTCTGGAGCAGCCAGGGTGTGAGCCTTGCAGCGTGAGCAAGGCTTATATGGTCTTTGCTTCCTGCTGGGATCCATGGACACAAGCAGATAAAGCCATGCATTCAGACCTATCTCTTCTCCTTGGCATGGCATGGCTGTGCTCCAAGGGGTAGGAAGGAATCACTGAGCATGGCCATGGCTGCCCAGCATGGCAGGAGGGGCAGGAGGAAGGAGAGTGTACAGGGCTCAGACAAGATTGATGGCCTCGTTGCCATTAAGAAAAAAATTAGCCGGTGGCGGCTATCATATTAAAGGGTGAAGAAGCCGTGAATTATTTTCTTAAAGATCTTATCACTTACAATGATAATTTTACCTTCCAAAAGGCCACTTTTAATGAGGCAAGCCAGGCAAAAAGTCATGATTTAATGCCAGATTTTTTTTTCCAAACACATTTTACTGCTTTTTTGTCCATGTTTAAAAAGCGCCGGTGACCTTTTTTTATTTAGCTTGCCCCAGGTGTAATGCTCAGGCTGATCCTCTCAGGGTTTATAACCTCCACAGAGAGTGCCTCTACCCAATGGAGAGATGATTTAAAGAGGAGGGAGAAATATGGTGCTGCACCACCACTTGCATAAGACCCTTGCTCCATCTTTGATGGTGGGAGCTGTGGTTTGGCAGTGGAGGGGAGACCAAGGAGGGAGGAGGGTGCTCTCACCCCAGTATCCTCACTCACGCATACCCCAAAGGGGAGCTGGAATGTACTGGCAACCAGGCAGAGACCAGCTGGCTGGTGGCCTTTCCCCATGGGAAAAGGAGTGTCTCCACATCAAGGCTTCTTCCCACTATGCCAAAGCAGCTGGTCCCCAAAGTAGGGAGCACCTCCACAAAGCTGTACAGCAGGCCAGTCTGCACACAGAGCATCCAGTGCCATGTTTTTGGGGTTTGATGCCAGAATTTTGGTCTGCCCTGCAGCATGGGCATGCATGTGGACTGGGAGAGCACGTGTAAGGCTACATTCTTCCCCCACAGCCATCTTCCCAGAACCTGGCTGAGAGGAGTGGGAATCATATCGCTGCCTTTTCCCCGCTTGCCTGGATCCCAGTGGGAATAAGTAGAGTGGGTGCAGGGAACAGAAAACCCTTGGCTTGGCATGCTATGGGCAGGCATCCTCAATGCTTAGCCACTGGAAAACAGCCTCAATCTGACAATTTGGGATAAAAGAGGCCACAATTGGGATGGCAGGGAGGCTGGCCTAATGCAAGATTGAAAGTCACCCTGATGGCGAGTGCCTTTTCTAATCCCTTAGCCTCTGAGCGTGCATCCCTGCCTGCCCCCACGCCTGCCTGAGAGGCAAAGTGTGGCACAGCACACGGAAATGAGAAAAACAAATGAAGTCAAGTTTCCTAAGAGTGAAGGGGAAGTGTGACTTGGCATCTCTAACGCTGTGTTTAACATGCCGGCGAGGTATTTAGAATTGAAGTGCTTGCACACAATTTAAAAATAGACAGTTTATTAATCTAAACTGCAAGTGTATGTAGAAGAGGCCTTGAGATTGACATCTTTGGGATTAGTTTAGCCCTGCGTTTTTCCAGAGGTCATTGCCATGGTGCTCAGGAGGTTTGTGGAATAAATGGGGCCGGCATTCTTCCCGGGACCACATGCTAAAAACTAATACATAACGTTTAATTTACTGTCTCCATAGCTAGCCCAACCATTTTTCACATAATAATATTGAATTAGAGCTACCAGAAGCTGAGGGGGGAGCTGGAGGCGGGGAGGGTTTGTCTGTCTGTCGTCAAGGAATGAGGAGATGGGTATTTTTTCCCCTTCTCTAGAATACATTGGAAGACAAAACAGATTTAACCCTCCCAGTTCCAGGGTGCTTGGCTTATTAGAGGAGATGGGCATTAACACTGCTGCAGTCAGGACTGTTGTTCTGAGTCACAACTGAAGGCTTTGATCCCTATCCCTCCATTTCTTAGGACACGTGCAATCCTGCTTCTTCAAAAATGGTCCTCATTCTCCATATAGAAAATAAAGAAACTAAACAAGAGCAGGAGGTTGGGGTCTATACTCTGCAGAAATTCTGCAATGAGGTCCTACAGAACTAAGTGAGCTGTTCACCAAAATCCATCAGCAGTTGTGTTCAGCCAACACATGAAGGCAGAGAGCCCCTCTGCTCTGTTCATCTGTCCCATGGGAAGCAGAGGCTGGTCTCTTGAGGCAGCCCTCACTGGGTGCCCCCAGCCCCATGGACTCCTACTGGCCCTCACAAAACCTGGCATCCCTGTCAGGCTGAGCTGAGGAGCAAGCCAGCTCCAAGATGTGGTCAGCACAGCGCTCAGTTGGCAGAAGGGATTGTGCCTGAGGAGAAAAGAGAGCACCCCGGCAGGCAATTCCTCTGTGACCCCTTCCACGACATCACACCTCTCCACAGCTGGCAGAAGCCATGCTTTATGGCAGAGATCTGCAGTGCCCACCAGGACATGACTCTTGCTCTCATGACTCTTGCAGGGCTGGCAGCTCATACCCATGAAGTTGAACCCAGCATCCCAAATACCCCTTTTCTACCTCTATCCCAAGCCTGCCTTCCCTCCATGTCCATGCCAACTGCACTGCTGTGCTTTTCTTGCTGGAGAGCTGTCCAAGCCTGGGGGATTGCATCCTGCTGACTGAACCAATTTGTATGCTGAGTCATTTTTCCACTTGCTCATATCTTTCCAAAAAATGCACATTTTTTCACGTTTCATTTCAGCCCAGAGGCAAATATTTCTGGAATACTTCCCTTTCTCCAAGGTATTATGCTTTTTAATAATGTTGTCACCACACTTGACCTGTCCAATTCAGATGATATCTACACTTCCCTTCACAAACACACACATCTCCAAGCAGTCATTTATTGTCAAATCTTGCCAGCTGATTCTCAGAAACAAACATCTGGAGAACTGCATTTCCAGTGTACATTTTTTTCACAATGTATTGGGCTATATATAGCCTGGTTTAGCTAATTTATAATTTAAATTAGAATTTTAAATTGCATTTTCCCCTCAAAGTATTCTAGTAATAAAGTTCACTTGCAGCTCAGTGTACATTTCTTTAGATGCTGTCAAACTCTCGCAGTAATTTTCCTGCTAGAGTTCACGGTGTGTAGAATTTAGACTTACCTACTATTGACTTGAAGTTTATCAGTGATTTCTTAGGTCTCAAATATCACTGAGCTTTTTAACCTTCTAAAAGGCCCTTTTTTTCTTCTGTGCTACTTATTAAAATAAATAGCATCATTACTGAAAGAAGAGGTAGTTGCGCTGCAAAGGTGCTGAGAGCTTTAGTGTAGTTTACAAAGCTATTGAGAGATTTAGTGGCACTTAAAAGGGGTGGACAAGGACACGAAAGCGCAGCTCCACCTCAGCACACCCTCGCCTTATCTTGTGAATTTCTGGTGGTGTCCTTACATATCGCTTCCATCAGGGACTGATTCTGCCTCAACCACCAGACCTGGAGGAAAAATGACTGTCCTGTTGCTGCCTGATTCATTTGCACTTTGCTATACCCAACACCCTGGTCCCCCCTTGGGAATACCAGAACCAGCCCCACAGCTCAGTATTCATCCCAGTGCAGCCCCTCAGCCTTGCAGACACTCTCTATGACTTTGAGGACAGCTTAGAGACAGGCAGAGAGTTTGCCAATGCTCACAGCATGAATTTCTCCTTTCTCTTGCAGTCAATTTTGTTGTCGGCCTCAATCAAGCGGGAAGGAGATTCTCCAACAGCCTCACCCCACTCCTCAGATGACATCCATCACTCGGACAGATACCAGGTAAGTGGGTGGATGCTGTTGCTGGTCTCAGCCTTAGGCAGGGAGTCAGCTTGCCCCAGTGCCCGCAGCTCTCTCTGTGAGAGTCTGCTCTTGGCTGTGCATCAATGCACCAGCTTGCCTGCCTGCAGCATGGGGACATGAGCACTTGGTCCCTCACAGGGCTGTGAAGGTGTGTTTCTGTCTGCAGAGTCCTCCCAGCTCCACCTAGAAACCACAGTAGTACAAAACTGTTTAAAATCTTTATTGAGGTTTCTGTTACATTATATTCATCATTTCAGTAATTTCCATGGCTATGCTTATCATTACCCACCCCCGTGCCATTGAGAAACCTTCAGAGAAGTGACCTTTTTTTAAAAAACAGTGAATGATGTCAGTCTGCAGCAGGCCAGAGTTCTCCATTTCACTGGAGTGCCATTGCCCAGCAAACTGACTCATGACTCCCATCCAAAACAAAAATGGTTTAGATAATCCACAGCCATGCCAGTCTGCTTTATAAAACTCTCTCTGCCCAGAGGAGCAGCAGGTCTTGACTTGTGATGCAACAAATAAAACTTGAGGGAGATGGAGTAAGAAAAGAAGAGAAAGGCAGCAGCACAAGTACACCTTGGCTGGTTGTAAGTCTGTCTGTATCCTGTGGTGCTCTGCAGCCATACCTTGTGCCCAGGGTCAGGCAGGTGGTCACATCTTCCTGCATCAGCCATTTTACATGTGCCAGGTCTGCATTTGGACCTGCAGAGAGAGGCTGATGACCAGTTTTGGGGCTCTTAACTGAGCAGACCAGTGTTCCTGAAGATAAGTCCTGTTAGTAGCAGATTTGTACATGTTTTACCCATTATTCCATCTTCTGTCCTGTTTAATGGTTGTATTATCAATAGTGGATGAGATCCACCATTGTTTGCTACATATTCCCATGTGGCTTTCAGTTATAACCTGGTGTCACATCACAGCCACTTTACCCTGCTGTGAACAGTAAGACCTGGTGCAAAGTAAGAGAAGTAAAACCGTGCAGAAGATACAGAAATGCCTGATTCAGGTAATCCTGCTCTCTTTCCTGCCTGTTTATTAAAGCTAAGAAATAAATTATATTCTTTTTGAAAGAGCATGGAAGAGAGTTTTGGCACGGCTCCCTTTGCTGGAGAACACTCCTCCCTTCCTGCTCTACCAGACATGAGTCTCTGTGAAATTAGTGGCCCCTTGCAGTTCTCTGTTTCTATACATTTTTATTATGCCATTCTGGAGGACAAATATTCTCAGCAGAAGCCCCTCTATGTGCTGAGTCCAGTTGCTCTCCAATGTGCTTTAAGTCTGTTAAGCGTATTTTATGGAGGGTTGCGGCCCTTAATGCAAATGTGTAATGGGCGTTGTAAGTCTGCACGGCAGGGAGAAAACACCTCTGGGGCCTGATTTTCATTTATGCTTATGCTGGCTGTGCTATGCTGCACTGGAAGTGTAAAGGGACCTCAGGGTGGGTGCCAGGGGTGTGTAAAGCCTCGGTGTATCCTTATTAAAGCCACAATGTAAGTGAGAATTCAGTCTGCCTGGCTTACCAAGAGAAATGCCCAGGAAGCAGAACAGAAGACTCTCATGGTGGTGACTTTAAAGGCTGCAAAATTTAGCTTTCCATATGTAGAGGTGTGCTGGAATTATGAATGTCCCTTGTGTTATTTGTGATCTAATCGTGATTATACAGTGTATTAGTAACATGCTAGATAATGAGTTATTGGCGTTTAGGTTTTCAGAATTCCTGTGGCTCCATTTTTTTAGTCTTCATGCTTATATGCCATGGGGATATTTCAGGAAGAAGGAGGTTTATGAATAGGAGTGCTACGGGAACACAGGCTTGCAGAGCACTTGGGCTGCTTGCATTGCTCCCTGTGCTGAAAGTGTGTTCTGTCAGATGGGGCTTTTCCTGTGCTTCGAGTAAAAATAAAGCCATTTTAGTTATATTTATATAAACCCCTGAATCCCCAGTGGAAAAATCGACAGCAAATTACAAGTGGTACATTGTACTGCAAAGATGACACTTCAGGCTTGGAGGGAGACCCCCTTGCCTGGGTCAGCTGAACGCACAGGATATTTGTGACTGAATAACAAGTGTAGCATAACTGGAAGCCTAAAATCCTTGTCCAGGGAAGGCTTGCCTCCATCCCCAGAGCTTGGCAGTGAGCATGCCTCCCAAAGGACAGCTCAATTCATTAACAGGGCAGCTCTGGCTTTGTCAGTAAGCATGTGTTATGAAAATCCAACTGCGAGTTCTGCAGGCAGGCAGAGCCAGGATGTGGGATGCAGGTCAGGACTGCGCAGAGCTCACCAGCCAACACCTGAACTGGATGGCTGCCCATCATCTTCTGAGACAGTGAAACATATCAGGGGGAGGGAAGGGGGGTCTTTGTTTCCCATCTGAAGAAGGAACAGCAGATTGCCAGGTGCCAGAGCAGGGGTTTAGCCAAACCATAGGTTTGATTCCAAGAAGCAAAGTATGGGGAACGTGAAGAGGGTGAAGAGATGGGATTTGTGCGCGTAGGAGCCTCTGCTGTCCAGTTTGTAGCCCCCACCTCTGTCCCAGCCACAGGCTTGTCTGCTGGGGCCACATCCCACCACAGCTGTGGGGCAGATGTGGGAGAGAAACCCACAGACATGTTTTGACGGCTCAGGTTTGCTGAGAAGGAAAGGAAGCGAGTGGGGAGAGGCTGGAAAGCACGGGTGAGGCTCTGCCTGTGGCTGGGGTGCCCCCACAGCAGGGGCCGCCCCTCCTGGGGAGGGCAGGCAGGTTTCAGCGCCCTGGAGATGAGGTGGGTGCCCGGCTGGTGTCTGTGTGCAGGCTGCACGGAGCCCGCGGGCATCCGGGAAGGGCAGGGCAGGACTCTGCTTCCCAAGGCTCTGCTTCTCAGGGCACTGCTTCCCAAAGCTCTGCTTCCCAAAGCTCTGCTTCCCAGGGCACTGCTTCCCAAAGCTCTGCTTCCCAGGGCACCGCTTCCCAGGGCTCCACTTCCCAAGGCTCCACTTCCCAAGGCTCCACTTCCTAGGGCACCACTTCCCAAGGCTCCGCTTCCCAAGGCTCCACTTCCCAGAGCACCACTTCCCAGGCTTCCACTTCCCAGGGCTCCACTTCCTAGGGCACCGCTTCCCAGGGCACTGCTTCCCAAGGCTCCACTTCCCAGGGTTCCACTTCCCAGGGTTCCACTTCTCAATGCTCCACTTCCCAGGGCACCGCTTCCCAAGGCTCCGCTTCCCAAGGCTCCACTTCTCAGGGCACCGCTTCCCAAGGCTCCATTCCCCAGGGCTCCACTTCCCAGGGCACCGCTTCCCAAGGCTCCACTTCCCAGGGCACCGCTTCCCAAGGCTCCACTTCCCAGGGCACTGCTTCCCAAGGCTCCACTTCCCAGGGCACTGCTTCCCAGGGCACCGCTTCCCAAGGCTCCACTTCCCAGGGCACCGCTTCCCAAGGCTCCACTTCCCAGGGCACCGCTTCCCAAGGCTTCACTCCCCAGGGCTCCACTTCCCAGGGCACCGCTTCCCAAGGCTCCACTTCCCATTGGCCAAGAGCTCTTGTGCCCCCAGCCCCTGATTGGGCAGGGCAAGTTGGAGATCCTTGCCCCTGGTTTCTGATTGGCCAGTGCCTTTGGGTTACAGTTGGGGGTCAAGGCTCTAATTGGCCAGTGATGTTGGGCCAAGGGTGCCCAATCCCTATTGGACAAGGAAAGAGGCTTCCAGGTTGCTCCCAGGCTCTGATTGGCCAACTGCCCCTGAGTGCCACCTGCCCCCGGGCTCTGATTAGTCATGATGCTTCTGGCTCCAGTGGCTCCTGATTCCTGATTGGCCAGACACCCAGGGTCCCAGTAGCCCCTGGTTGCTGATTGGCTGGTCCGCCGCGTTCCAGCGGCCCCAGGGCTCTGATTGGCCGAGCTCGCCGGGCGCTGCCGCCCCCTGTCGGTTGCCATGGGAACTGCCGGGTGAACTCTCACCCGCGCGCGGCGGGTCACATGACCGGGGCCAACATGGCGGCGGCCGCCGGGGGCTGAGCGGCGGCGCCCGCCGGGCCGCGCCGCATCCACCCGCATCCCGGGCCCGCCGCCCGCCCGCGGCACCCGCGGCTATGCAGAGCGGCAGGAGGGGGCCCGGCGGCGGGGGCCGGGAAGAGGTGGGTGCTGAGGGGGAGCGGAGGCCCGCGGCCGCTGCGTTGTCCCGGGGATGCGCGGGGCGGGGGGGGTGGACCGGGCCTTGTGTACGGGCGGCGGGCGAGTTGTTTACACCGTGGCCCTGACGCTTCTACGCTTTTGTGTCCCCTCTGCAGACCTTCCTGCGGGTGCGAGCGAACCGGCAGACCCGGCTGAACGGTGAGTGCGGCCCGCGTCCCGCCTCCCCCTCCCGAGGAACTTCCCGGAGTTGGGCCGAGTTGTGTGAGCCCCGCAGCCCCCCAGGCCTCCGGCCTCTCCCTGGCCGTGCCGCAGCGGGGCGCGGGTTCACCCCGGGCTCCCCGGGAAAGCGGCTCCCACCGCCCCGTGTAAACTAGGCCCTGCGTCCCGTGTTTTCAGTCTGGGGCCCGGCTGCTGCGCTCGCACTGCTCACATGGCTGAACCTTGAAGTAAACTTTCAGAGCAGCAGTCTGAGTGTCATCTGACGTCATGGTTTGTTTTCTTTGGGTTTGTTTTCTCTCGAACCCACAGACGCTGGTGCATTACTTTAATTCTTGTATCTCTGTGCGCTCCTAACAACAAATAAGCCAGTATTTCTTGTGGAAAGTGTCTTGATATTTAAAAAAGTAAATCAAATATAACTTAATTTCAGAGAGAGGTATCCCATCTCTGTGCTTCTAAATGGGAAAAAAAAAAAAGCTGAAAAGAAGCTCTTTTTTTTTAGATCTGAGGAAGTTGAAAGTTCTCACAAAGTTCAGTGAAGTCAGAATTTACCATTTGAACAGTAGTAGTAATCTCTCAGCTGTGTTTGTATTGCTTGTAACTACCCTACTGTGTAACATTTAGACAGATTTTGGTTGTTCAGACTGTCAGGAGGCTCATTAATCTCGAACTTCTGGATGCATTAGTTAAAGATAACACCAGTGATGTTGTGCTGATGGAGTTTATTTAGAAGATATACTTTAACAAAATAGCAAAGCCCTTTAGAGTGTACCCTTAGCAAAACAGTTTGCTTGAGTTTGAAGTCCTCCATGTTTAGTGTAGTCTTAAGCAAACAGAAATTACTTATCCAGGTCTGTGATAAGTTACACATAACTGAATTCAGAGCTAGCTTGGGGGTTTTTAAATACCAACCTAGAGGGCCAAAAACCTGTGAACCTTTGAAAGTCTGTTAAGTCTTACAACAAAGAGGTGAGTTACAGGTAACTGCTGGCAGGTGTGCTCACATCTGCACTCTGAGAGGAGTGCAGTGAGCTGCCAGCACTGGCAGGTAGACACTTCCCTGACACAGAGACTTCAGATTGCTCAGATACACTGAGGTGCTGCTCTGTGGTAACTTGTTTTGTGTGACAGAGGTCTCTGGAGTCAGGGATGTCAAACTGTTCCTTTATCATTTTTGGATAGCAGGGGCTAAGCTCCCACCTTCACCTTTTTTCAGGCCAACAATGTGCAGTTACCTTATTTAAATATTTTTTAAAAGTCTGAGCCAGACTTGTGAAATTCTTGGTGTTGTGGAGTTCTTCACTACGAAAGGAAGCTCTTGATGACAGCATGCCCTGCTGAACTGGCTCAGCAGTGCTTTGTGCATCTGGCCCTAACCTGAAGCAGGGCTGCAGCACAATCTGGGCAGGCTGTGATCTAGGAACTCCTCTTGCCCCTTGTTCTTGGATGTTTTTGTGAAGCCGGGCTCATCTAAAGGGAGGCCAGTAGATTTGTACAATGTTTGCGTTGGTTTCGATGGACCTTTTAGTCTTTTTGTATGTGCCTTTTGGAGTAGAGTGAGCAAAACTTAGAGCCATATTCCAAAAGAGGACAATTGGGTTAACTTATATAATGCCTTGTACACCCTGACAGTGCAAGGTCCAGATGTTAGGAAGCTAGATGCAGAAATTTAGCTGAAGTGCTTTGGGTCCCAGAGATCAAACTAGATCAGAACTGGTTACTTCTGATCTTAGCCTTTTGTGACTGGTTATTGCTGTTCTCAACACATACCTGTAGTGATGCCTGGTCCAGTCCTATGCTATTAGGTCAGTACCCAGCCAGATGGCTGGGTGGGTTGTACTGCTCCTTTCTCTGCTAGTGACTTTATACCCGTGAACTCATCTGCATTTGTTTGAACTAAAATAGGTTTGTAGTATTTGTAAGCTTCGTCACATTATTGTTATTTAAATAGTATTACTCAAGATGGAGAACACTGGAGTGCTTTAGGGAAAAAAAAGCTTAGTCGTCTATATCTTGTGTTTTAGTGAGCTTGTAATCAATCACACAACTTTATATCTTTCTCTGCGAGAGTTGTTTCCTTATGCCAATCAGTTCACATGAACAGAAGTTGTGTGGGACTTGTCCAAAGATAGCTGGCTGGCTGTTTCGTATTGTTATTGACACGCTGCAGAAACTTAAGGTATTACAAATGCAGTCTGTCTGTCAATCATTTAATTTTTTTTATTGTGTTTTACATGTACTTTTCAATATTGTTGTAACCAGTTTATCTTGGTATCTCTTGTCAAGCTTTTTCCAGCTGAATTCTAGAAGTGCTTTGGGAATTTCTCCCATAAAAAGGGGCCCACAGTGTTTGCTCTTCTCCACACAATCCTTGAACCGAGTCTTGGCTGCCCAGGCTGTTTGTGCTCGAGTCTTGTTCAGACCCTGATGTGTTTCATGCTGTTGTGGTCATTTAGGAATGTGCAAAAGGAGCTAATGGAAGAGAAGATAGAGAGGGAAATGTCTTCTATGAGCTGCTCTTGGCCTGGCTGCAACAAGATTAGGTCTGGGTAGTTAAGTGGTTCATGCTTACCTGACTGGCCAGAATTTTAATTCTGTAAGTCAAACCTGTGACTAAAATGGAACTGTAAGTAAGCCAAATGCATTTTCAAGCCCTGGAGCAGCAGATTAATTTTCTGTCTTTTAGGCTCTTGGTTGAGTGTTTGTATATGGACTTCCCCGTCAGCTTCAGTGAGTTAATCCTGCACCTCTCACCTATGCTAAACTTACTTTCCAGAGGTTGTGTCCTTGTGAACCCAGGAGTATGAGGTACAGATTCCCGATGAACCCCTGTGATAAGGCACTTACTTAATTTGCCTTATTTCCAATGTTCCCAAACTGGAAACTTTAAGCCACCCTGTAAATTGGCGCTTACGGAATTTAGCATTGCAGAGCAGGTTAAGTAGTCATTCAAAATTAGAGGCACAAAGTTATAGGTTATTAGATCAGAACATGGATTCAGCAGGTTAAGTATGTGCCAGTGTCAGATTGAAGGTTGCTGACAATCATCTCTGTGGAACTTTGACCTTGCAGATATGAAAGCCCCACTGAGACCTGTCTGTGTATCTGGCCCTCACTGTTCTCTCTCTGGCAGATGAGTGTCAAATTGTACATAAGGTCTGAAACAGATTCCTTCTTGACCATCTGTTTTCTTGCTTTTTCTTATTCTTGAGATGGCTTTTTGTGCTCTGCTATTGCTGCCTTTGTTCCCTTGGATTAAATGCTCTGGATAAGTTGATCATCCACAAAAGCTTTTTTTGACAGACCTAACAAAAATAGGTTTAACCACTCCTCAGAACTCCTCTAGTAGATTTGCAGAGAGCAGGTGCTAGCACTTGTGCTTGAATATCTTTGATTCAAATTTAGGGCTATTTGGAAAATTGTCATTCTCAGGTGAGTTGCGAAATGGGTCCTTGCAAAGGTCCTTTTGCACCTACCTCCCTGAGAAGCTGATTCCCATTTTGGTGGTGACCCTAAGCATGTCTCTGAACAGACATCCGTGGAGAAGGTCACAGTGCTGTTTGTTGTTGAACCACCACCAGCATGTGGTATGCTTTTGTAGCTGATGGGTGGGGGAGGAATAAAGCTGGATGATTTTCACTGGAAAGGAGACAAAAATGTTTCCACTTAATTTGATTGGCCTGCCATTGCAGGAGCTGCTAATGATGTCTGCATAGGACTCTGGGGACCACTCAAACTGGTGGAGGGAATCATAAGAGATATTGCTAGTAACTTAATCATCTCCTTTGATGCTGCAGTAGAGGTTGGTGCAGGGTCCACTGCTAGATGCTGTGTAAGAGCACTTCTGAGGTAATTAGTGCCCTGTCCTGAAGGTGAATTTTTGCTTTGGGAGGGAGTACCAGTGAAAACTAAAATCCATTAGCTTTTCTCACAGGAAGTTTTGCTGGACTAGAGAGTAATACGATCTTTAGGCATTAATAAGGTTTAGCCTTGCTGGGGGGAGCCCACTGAGAAAAAATCCTCAGACTCTTCTGCCCCTAGGCAGTAGTGGTGGACTGGCTTCTTTTCTCCGCACCTGTCGGTTGGCAGAGGCCAGTGTACCCTCAGCAGTAGAGGCTTTGCCAGGTGCAGTTTGGCTCCTTCTCTAGTGCAAGCAGCCTCTCACCTTGCACAGTCTTCTATTAAGGAAGGGAAGAGCAATTCCCTTAGCCAGCACAGCTCCTAAATTAAGTCAGAGACCATAGCTGAGATCCCGGTCCTTGCAGAGGATCCCAGTTCTTGTTCACCTCCATGTGCTTTCTCATTCATCTGCTGTGGTGACTTAAATGCCCTGGCCCAATGATTTTGTGTAATCTGAAGGAGAATTTGCACTTGCAGCAGGAACAGCATGTAGGGTAATGTACATTTGTTAAAAGTGAGGCCTCAGAGGTACTGGAAGCCCTCTGATGGCCTAATAATGATTATTATTGTTAATAAAAATTAGTGAACTCCTCACCTTCTGGCAGAAGGTTGGGATAATAACTGTGGAGTCTTTGTTCAGTCAGAGGTAAGAATGGGTCAGCCTTGTGCAAAAACCCTCCTTTTCTGAGTTATGTCCTCTTCATGCATCTAGTTCTGTGCTGGCTGCATTTTTATCTTCCTGAATTACGAGAGAGAATGGCTTTTTCTTTTTTTTCCTCCTCTTCCATGCTTGTGCGACAGGGGCACGGGGGAGAGGGATTAGTGAGCTAATTAGAAATGATCGCATCTATCAACACTAATTAACAATCCTGTGGTCTCACTTGCGTGTTCTTTTGAGCTTCTCCCCTTCGGGACAGCGCCACAATCACCCCCTGCCTTTGAGGCCGCTCTGTCCCTACTGCGCTGATTGGAAGTGATGGCCGGGCTGCACGTCCTGTCGGGCTGGGACAACGCTGCTCTGATGTGCTTTCTAGGCTGCAGCGTTCCCCTTCTGTTCCTGCTGTCACCAGGGGCACCCTTGGCCTCCGTGGGCACAGCGCTGCCGCTGATAATGACCACAGAAGGAAAATGGCAGGGGGATTTGTTTTCAACACCTCTTTCTTCCAATGGCTTTTTCACTTGTGGCACTACAACTTAAAGGGCTGCTTCTCTGCAGAGCTAAAGGAGCCAGGTTAGGGGCTGGCTGCTGGGTCTTGCATGGAGCTGGAGCAGAGTGAGGTTCTGTTTCCAGCTCTACACTAACATTTCAGCACCAGATCAGGTGTTTGCTGTGGCAAAATGGTCCCAGGAATTTATCAGTAAAAGACCTAAAACAAGCTGTCTTCCTTTTGTCACTGCTACACTGCATGGACTGGAAGATGGCAATAGAAAAACTTAAAAACATTAATAAATTCACCGGGCAGACTGATTTAGCTGAATTGTTTGACCATGGGGAGTCCTACCAGAATAATTAAACTGCTTCTTCCCCATGTTTCCCTGGTTAAAAACATGATGAGGTGAGAGAAATTTGTGTCTGCGATCAGGATAGAGAAGGCTTTGTTCCTGTGTTTCTCTCCAGTCAGATGCATGTTTACTGGAGAATGCTCAAGTTGTGTCTGATTCCAGACTTCTTCCCAATTTTGTGCTGGCTCTACAGAGCTACTGAGGCAAGGAAAGAGCATCCTAAATTTACACAAAAGAGCCATGCTGAAGGATGTAGGTGTGCACTAAACCAGAACTTCAGAAGTCTCTTGTGCACTCAAGTACAAACCAGAAAGATCATGGCTTAACTCTTAACTACAAGAGAGGGTTGTGGAGCTGTCAGTGTGATGTACCCAACACAAGAGAGGGTTGTGGAGGTTTAGAAAATAAAATTTAGACAAACGATGAAAACTGTGTTAACTTGAGTCTCTGTTGTTGAAAGTGCCAGATACCAAAAACATTCTTGTTCTGGTCTCAAGTTGCTGTCCCTTATTCTAGGAATGTCACATTTTTTGAATTCTTTTCACGATGCAAGGAGTGGAGATTGATTTTTCAGGATGTTTTCTCACATCTCTATCTCAGCAAGAAAGAGCAATGCCCAGGGAATAATTTGAAGCTTTCTTAGTGTTGGAGTGTCAGAGAGTATAGGGCATGATGCATACTCCTAGTTCTGGATTGTGGGAAAGTATATCCTAACCCAGAGGGCCCTGCATCCAGGGAAGCCAACAAGAAAGCCTTGAAAGAGACCTTTCAGATCTGTGTTGATATGTTCAACTGAAACTGTGTTTTAAGCTGATGCATTTATAAAACAGTTGACAGAAACTTTCCTGTACACTGGTCCTTCTCATCCTGACATTCCAGCAGTCTTCTCTGACTCGTTGACTGCAGGGAGCTGTTGATCACACAGTGTTCAGGCATGAAGGCTTTCAGAGCATGCTGCAGTGCTCACAATGTCAGTAATGATTCCTGGCTAATGCAGCTTTTTGGTGGTGTCATCTCTCATTATCACATGGGCTTTCCTTGGGCTTTTCCTTGTCTCTCATTCAGAATTTTGACCTTCCTTATTAATTAAACAGTGACTTTCCTGCAGCCAGTGATTGAGTTATTTGGTAATACCTGCCTAAAGCCATCATAATAAAAGACAGAAGTTCTTTTTAATGCAAATGATTTGGTTCCAGATGTTTTGATCACATTAAACGATGGTTCAAATTAACCAGATATTGGATTAAGCAACAGGCTACCTTGGCTGCTTTTTCTAATCATCGTGATTCCTAACATGTTTGTTTCACAGAGCATGCCTAGTGTAGCCCCGAGTTTTCACGAAATAGAATAACAGAGCCAGAAGCTGTCTAGCATGGGTGCTGTTTTTCACAGCAAAGATCTTGCCATGAATTTTAGCTGCTGCTAGGATGGTTCTCTAACTTGTTTGTGGTGTTCTGGGAAGGAATTTTTCAGGGTTCACAGGAGGCTCTGTCGTTCTCGAGGTGGTTGTTACATGCTTTGTCCAAGGCTTTCAGATGCTACATCATCCTTCTACATTGTAAGCAAGTTCTTTTATAGGGAACACATGTGTTAGTAGAAAGGCCTCGGACTTAGAAGGCAAAATCCAAAACAGGATTCTTGATCACTCAACTTTGAAAACAATTTCAGCCTTCAAAGGGAAAGTATTTAACCATTTTAATAACTTACTTGGGGATGTGCAGCAGATATTCCCTCTCCTAGTTGTTAAATTGTGAGTAGCTGCCTTTTTGAAATCAGGGAGTACTCAGACAAAGGTTACAGATTTAGTCTGAAAACTAACAGTCTCTGTACTGTTTGTAGAGGTCAGAATAGGGAGCTGCAATAAGATTTTCTGGTGTGAAATGTTACTGTTTCTGCCAAGGGTTTGTTATTTGGAGCTGAGCAAATAAAGAGTAGATCTGCAAATTTGACATGTCTTCCTTTTTTGTTTGTTTTCTTTCCCTGCTTTCTCCATGCAGCTCGGATTGGAAAAATGAAACGGAGGAAGCAAGACGAAGGGCAGGTATGTCCCCTCTGCAGCCGACCTCTGTCAGGATCCGAGGAGGAGATGAGTAGGCATGTGGAACAATGCCTTGCAAAGGTAGAGGCGCAGCAGGATCACCAGCTGCCATTCCCTTCTCCCTACTCCCAGCTTTTCTGCAGTTGACCTAATGTGGGACAAAAACTAACATTGCTGAGCTTGCAGGCAATGCTAACTGTCTCTTTAAGACCTGTAGTCACTTCTCTTTGTCTTGGAAGATGGATTCTTCTGGATTTTTCTGCTGTGTTGCATTAGTAACTTTTTTACTTCATGCACTCTTCCACTATTAGATAAGTCTAAGTTGTAGATTGTAAAGGTGGAGCTATTGAAGTTTATTAAGCCTTTTGTAGGACTTCAAACTTCCTACATAGCACAGCAAGGAGTTCTTTCTGATCTATGCCTTTGAAAACATTAGAATTAGGGTTTTTTGAGTTCTTTTGTAACAGACTGGCATTTGTAAATGTTGCATGACCATCTTACTCCAAGAAGTGCATTTAAACAAAACCGTTCTCTTGCTGTTTATCCCAAAGACAACAGGGAAGAGGGAGAAACAAGCCCTAGGGGAGGGAGAGGGTTGTGTCATAGAGCTTTCTGTTTGTGTTTCTCAGAAAAAGTCCTCAATAGAGATGATAACAAATTCATTCTTTTTGCCCAGAAAGGTGCACAGTGTGAAGAGAGGTGTCTTTTGATCAGTATGCCCCAAAATTATGTTATAGGAGAACATTACTGCTGGGGGTGAAAGAAATCTATGGTTTACATGATAGAGGAATTGTACATTCAAGGCAGGGGAATGCATGTTGAACTGAACACCAGCATTGTTGTAGGAACCAGAGCTTAAATTTCCATGTAAAAAATTATGAACCTTGCAACTTGTTTTGATCTTAAGCTTGTCAACTTCTTCCAGCAGCTATTTACTTCTAGATTTAGGTCACTGGGAGGGGGGACAGGAGTAGATGCTGCTGTCTGCTTTATACTTAGCTATTCTGGGAATGGTCCAGCTTTCATCCTCCATCCCACCATGAGTTATTAACCTCAAAGTGCTATTTTGTACATCTCAACACTCTGCCCCTGCTTTACCCTGTGCAGAGAGAAGGTTCATGCATGACTGAGGATGACTCTGTGGACATCGAGAACGAGAATGGCAACCGCTTTGAAGAGTACGAGTGGTGTGGACAGAAGAGGATACGGGCTACTACTCTCTTGGAGGGAGGATTTCGAGGTGCGCTGGAGTTTTGGGGGCACTTGTAAATCATTGTGCTGTGGAAGCTGATCATTACATATCTTTAAAGGGAGGGATGTGGGGATTTGCCTTTCACAAAGGGCAAAACCATCAGCCTTTGCCAGAATGTAAAGTGATTGATTTCAGTTTTCTGTGTTTCTTGAATGATGAGTCAAAATTTGTGCAAACCTTGAACAAAAGCGTGGCGTTGTTTCATCCTCAAGAAATGTGTCTGAAGAGGGCATGAGTAGGAATGGGTAGATCATTTGGGGAAAATAGCTTTTTACATCTTACACATAGTAAGAAATACATGGAAATATATGAAGAGAGGGAAATAGAAATGAAATTGTAAAAGTCCCAGCCTGGAGTGACGAAAGCTGGTGTATCAGCCCCTGGTGATGTATTGGAGGTGACAGCTAAGTCGCTTTAGCACCTGCATAAAATATTAAAGGGCCAGTTGTGCATTTATCACTCCATCCCTTTTAAGGTTGATAAATGAGAATCCAGAAACCTGCTCTGCACCTCCAGCAGTGCAAGCCTTTAGGGCTCTCAGACAAACACATTTTATTTTTCCTTCTTTGCTCCTTCCCCAGTGACAGGGAAATCAGTTACCGAAGGGAGAGTGAGTTATGGCAAAATTTGACCTCTCGTGAGCTTTATTGGCGAATGTAATTTTATCTAGAAACCTGGCCCCTTTCTTACACTCAGCCCTTTGGCCTCAAAGAGGAGGATTTACTAAACTGTTCGTTGGCATGAACCTCAGGCAGTCAGAAGAGTCTCTCACAAGCAATCCACGTAGTGCATGCCTAATGAGAGGAGGAATGCTGCCTCCCTTCGTTCAATAAAGAGGGTGGGATGTGATCTCTTCCTATATCAGCTTGGATTTTAATTTAGAATATCTCAAGGGGAAAAGCTGCTGCCTAAGGGAGTTGGACTTAAAAGCCAGCCATGTGGTCAGATACAACCAGGCGCTCTTCATCTGCTCTTGCCTTCCTCTGAAATTAAATTGTATCTGGGTTGTAGCAGAGCAGATGATCAGGAGCACAGAGCTGAAGGAACAGCTTCTTTGGGTTTTAAAGGACACCCAGGAAAGCTCACAGTGTTGCATCCTGTGTCTGTAGCCTAACTTTTTTTGTGACTCCATGGAGAGTTGTGTCTGTACATTATTCCACATAGAGGCCTGATGAGACCATGCAGGGTCTTAGACTATGCTTATGTAGTACTGGCACTACAATCCATTGCAGGGAAGCTTGGGATGTCTGTGAGCCTTTATTGTTGTCACTGCTAGTCCTGGTGAGGAAAAGCTACTCAGCTCATTTCTTCCCTTTTTTGTGCCTGAGTAGTTATTTCCTTCACCCCCACCATACAACTGCATTTGAGGAGAGCACAATCTTCCACTTCTTTTCGTCTGGACGTTGTGCTGTCTTCATCTTAATGTTCTTGCTTGTTTTTGAGTTAAGTCACTGAAATGTGATCTGAACCTTTTGTATTGGTTCAGTCATATGGAGACCTTCTTTCAAATGAGACTTCCAATGGACAAAATGTGTGTAATTGATGTGGTTAGGCTGTGAAAATGTAAAGTATTTGCTCTTTGTTGCATTGTCTTAATTATTTTAAGGAATTTTCAAATACATTAGTTTGCATTGTGTAGATTACCTGCTTTCCTGCACCAGAAGTTAGACAGATTCCAGTGTCAGGCAGTGCTCTAACCTCTGCCAGATGGCTACACACACGAGCAGATACTTCTGTAGTTCATACTTGGAGATGGCCTTGCTTTCATCAGGAAGTATGGAATCTGCCAGTTCTTTCCTTTTCAAGACCTTCATGACACCTTCAAGAGTTACATGAACAAAACCAGGAAAAGATTGTAAGACCAGGACAAAAGTAGAGCACTGCTACATGCAGTTCTAAAACCCTCCATAATTACCCTGATGGGAAGGCTTTTGGGTTAGACTCCTTCCCTTTGTGGTGTAGGATAAAAGGTGTCTCTAGATCAGCTCACAAGCACAGGAACCTCCCTATAGCATTTGTAGTGAGGAACATCCTCCCTGTGCAGCTTTTTGTGGCAGAGCTACTGCTGAAGAAGTGACTTTACCTGAGCTGCTGGCAGGTCCCTAGCACCTGGCCTTCCTCCTCTGGAGTACACCTCTTCTGGCAGCTGGATTCAATAGCTGCCATGCTTCTCTGAGGAAGAGGACACTTCTCTAAACAGGGAACCTTTTGCCACCAACTTTCTACCTAGTATTTTGGAATAACCAGGCAGTATATGTAGGGTACCTACCTACTCTGTGCAGTAAGTTGCTGTAAAATTTCAAAAGCCAAAGCAAAGCTGGAGTGATCTCCCATAGTGGCTAATTGCTTTTATTTATAGTCAAGTTACACTTTTTCATGCCGTCCTTTGTGGCTCTTGTATTGCCTCCAACTGTTGGCATTCAGAGGTTTCCATCACTCAGGCCTGCTATGTGCATTTTCAGGTAATCTTAAGGTGACTGCCTTTCTTCTATCTCTGTCAGTGTTGGCTCTTGCCTTATTTTAGGGACAGAATTCTTAATTTACAGCCCTGAAGCACAGCACAACGTTTTGTAGATGCTTTCTAATGCTTAAAACTGCTTTGTCTGGAGTTGGCAAGGCCCTCGTTAACCCCCATCACCCGAGGCTTTGCATTTGGCTCTGTTCCCTTTGCTGAGAAGTTGCAGCGATGTGGAAATCAAAGCTCTTTTATAATGCCAGACAGCCTTTGCCAGACTACAGGGATGTCACCACTGTCTAAAGAGATGACATGGAGAAATATATAAAACCAGAGGGAAAAATAGATGGCCATGTGTCTCATTAATTTCAGTTCTAATGGTGTGTTGCTCTGAGGAGATGTCACAGCTGGGCGAAGCGGGAGCAGGACTTAACACAGGTCCTGGCTTCATCTTTTTATCATTTTTTGGTTAATGGACAAAGTTGATATCACTCTCAACATGAAGACAACTCTTTGCCAGTTTTGTGAAAGATCATCACATATTCCCAGGTGTTGTAAGGTTGGGAGATCTTGGGGTTTTTCTTCTTAAAAATGTAAAGGTCAGGGAAATGAACAGCCCTGTTTGGATTTTTTGGAAGGTGGTCTAACACTTAGGAACAATCACAGGCTGAAACTCTCACTTGTATGGTTCCTAGGGTGACACTTTCCTGCTTCCAAAGCACTTGCTGGGAAAACTTGGTCCTCTAACCTGAGGGGCTGTCTTAGAAGACAAAGAATTTCCAGCTTCTGTGTTGGTGTTACAGCTGCAAATCCCCAGTCAGGTCTAGTGCAGCAGAGCCAAAGCACGCCTTAGCTGCCACAGCTTGGCATACCTGAAGAAGCAGGTGGAAAGAACAGGCAGTGGCAACGAGTAGGAATGTGGCATAACTGAGAAGTGCAGGGATCATTATGTTGTCTCTGAAATTGTTGAGTTTGGGGTGACAGCTTTCGGTCAGTAAATATTTGGTACTTCTAGCTGTCCCAGCATCAAAGCATCATTGGCTATCACCTAATTTGCTTACCAAAACTGGAAGAATGCAGGGTGTCAGTGAAGATTATTGGTAACTCTGTAGGGTTTGGAACCACTTTGTTTCAGCAGAGGTCCTGCTCAAAGTAGGTGTTTGTTGGAGAGTTCTTGGTTCTGCTTAAGGTGGGTGCAAAAGAATACCAGCATTGAAATACCAAGCTGTTTAAATCAAGCTCGTGCTTCAAAGTGAAAAAATAAACAGTTACAGTAATCAAGTGTCTCAGTACAGTGTCACAAGACTAAAATTTCTCCTAAAATACCTGAATATTCAGTAGCTATCTTTCCCCACATCTCTGAATCATCCCTCTCCAAAACTCTTTGTTACAGGGATTATTTCGTGCCATCTTTAATGAGTTTCTGTGTTTAGGATGCCAGCAAGGCTTCACAAGTGAAAGCATCAAGTGGCTTCCTCTCTGATGGTTGGTTTGTTGTTTTTTTTTGCTCAACGTATTTGTAGCAATTCTTCTGTTCCTCTCCAGAATGGATGCACGTTGCCCTCAGTGTTTACACTGTAAGGTTATCCCTTTAAAGAATTCCTGAGGGAAGTTCAAAAGGGTTTTTTTTTCTTTGAAAGATTCAGTGTCTCTTTTTGTGTGTATGTCTCTTACTTGAAAGAAGGAAAGGGAGGGGGGGAAGTGGAAAAAAAGTGCTTTATCTGAAAAGAATCACATCAGCTTCACACTGATAGAAGCTGCTGTCATCTCTTAAACGGCTTAGCACAGTCAAAAGGCAAGAGGACTTAAAACAGTGTCTTACACAGGGATCGATGGGTGGAACACATAACTCGTAACTGCAAAAAAAAAGCAGCACGGGGGGAGAGATAACGGTAATGATTGCATTGAGAGAAGCTTGAGGGAGGCTTGTTCTTTGTAACACAGCTTCAAAGGTGTCTGGACTGGTGCCTAAGCAAACTGTCCTGTGAAGTCACTGCCTCTGTAGGTCTAGGGAATGGTGGGGGGGATGCTTGCACCCTTCTGTTTCTTAACAGATGGGACAAAGATTAGTAAATGCCAGGTTAGTGGCTCCCTTCTGCTGCCTTGGATTTGAGGAGAGGATTTTGTCACTTGGGTCTCTTGCCGTCCATTCGGGGAAGGCAGCTTGTCCCGGAGAGGGGAAGGAGGCGAGTGGTGGCTGGGGCAGCTGGGGAGATGGGTGGGGGGCAGGATGTCAGTTTATCGATCGCACCTCAGTCAGGAGAGCTGCGGGCGCAGTGCTCTGAGCACGAGCGGCAGCGTGCTTAATGTGATTGAAAGGCAGTTAAAATGGCGGTGACCTTTTCAGGGGGAATTAGATTGCCTGCCAAGAGTGGTTAGAGGGAGTGATAACGCCAGCTTGAGGAAGCTGTCCAGTCTGCTTCAAAGGGAGAGAGACAGGGAAAGCAAGCTGGCAGCAAGTACCATTTAAAGCACGAACCACATGGTCTGATAGAACAGAGATTGCTGTCCTCTTTGGATATGAAAGAATTGAAGAATTCTACCTAAGTTCTCTCCACCTGCCCATCCTCCTCTCTTCCAGCTCCCCACCAAAACACCTTCCTCTAGGTGCAATATCAAGCTAGTCACCAATGCTCTTCTGGGTTTCTTTTCCTTCAGCAGATCAGTTGCATCAAAAATAACACAGAAGAGAGAAAGACTTTGAAAATGGTAAAATGGCAAGCAGGGCATTTTCAGGGAAGGATACTTTCTGAGAAAGATTAACATGACAGGGATCTGTCTGATAGATTGTGATAACTCTTGAAGAAGGAGAAACACACAGGGATTACTTAGCTCTGAAGTTTCTGTTTATTTCTCTGATATTTTTCTGTATTTCTCCATCCTGCCTTTCTCCCAAGCTGGCAAAGGGCTTGTATCTGTTTGTTAATGTCTTACCAAGGGAAAAGAACAGCACAACTTAGTACAGAAAGACTTGGTGAAGCCTTATAACTGTAACAAACTACAGTTATACTTGGATGCCCATTTGCATTGGGTCTCATGCCATGTACTATTAAGGCAGCTGCCTGGAAAGTGGGACT
Source organism: Xenops minutus (assembly GCA_035221455.1). Lineage (NCBI taxonomy): Eukaryota > Metazoa > Chordata > Aves > Passeriformes > Furnariidae > Xenops > Xenops minutus. The sequence continues at coordinate 52,723,953 of JAWWEE010000040.1, read as the reverse complement.
GTATTAAAATGTCTAAAAGTTTCCAGCAAATGGCTGCAGTCCCACTGCCAGCTTTCTATTGCCAGAGAATCAAGATGTGCTTCAGTTTGAGCAGCAAGTGGTGTAGGCCAGCCTTCATCCACTCTGGGTTAGTTGTGCAAGGTATAGCTTTGGGGCAATAGCTATATGCTCTTCCAGTTTGTTTTTTTTCTAAATCTGTGCAGCGTTAGAAGCATACTCTCAAGTGTGAGGTCCTGGCATTGGAATCTAAGTAGGTACTTTTCCGCTCTCCTGCCTTAGCAGCAGGTGTTAGTGAACACAGTGCCTTCTTGTGTCTGGTAACTGGCTGGCAGAAAGCTCTAAACAGAGAAGGAAAACTCAGTTGCACTTCTCTGTGCAATTTCATGAACAGAGAACTCTACCACAGAACTTTTAAAGTCTGTGTTTGACATGTATGTAGAAACTGAACTACAGAGGAGCGTATTCTCTGATGTTATAAAGATAGTAGCAAAGCTGGCAACATACCTGAAAAGTCTTGCTCTAGAATCTCACCTAGTAGCCAGCTGTGCCCTCTTTTTCTGATAAAATATAATGAGATATGCAGAAAAGCTTCAGGAGGCAAGGAGACTTTCCTTTTTTCCATGCCAGGAGGTTTAGGCTGCCTTAGGTTATACCAGCAAAAGCATTTGAGCTGAACAGTAAAAGTGTGACTTCTCCTGAGAGACTCTGTGGGAGATGGAAGATGTCACTGGCATATTTAGGTCTTTTGGAAGACTGATCTAGTAACTAGAATCATCTTTCCTATTTCTGTGTAGATGAGCCAGAATTCATTCATTTTATCCTGGCACACTAAAGTAAACTTCAACTTGGATGCAAGAACAGTCTGTGCTAAGAGTGTAGGGAATCTTTGCAGTAATGAAATTCTTAATCTCCTCCCACTTAGCAAGAGCTCAGTTCAGTGCCTTTTTCTGCCATGTTTCTAGTGTCAGCATCCCTCTCTAAGGTGAATGCATCTATACATCTGAGCATCTTTCCCAGCCTCTCAATCCTGGTATTTTAACCTTCCTATATTTGGGTTTTTTCCTTCTGCTGGTCACTTCTATCTGCTGTAAGCTTGCAAGTGGGCAAGATATATAAATTTATGTTTCTCAAGTGCTTATTCTATGCCTTATTACCCCCTTAAGAGGGTTACTGAATCCCAGAGCACTTGTATACCCTACCTCCACCCTTGTGTAAAACAATGGTAATCCTGGTAATCCCTCTGTTGCTGAAGGCACTACTTTGGACCAGTCTGACAGAGTAGCCCAACCACTCCTTAATATTTGCACCACTCTCCTTTGAGAGAAATTACTTGTCCATAAGGTAATACTTGACCTAAAAATTCTAACAGATCTGTTTACATAGTGTTAGATACAATAATTGGACAGGCTGTACCTGATTCTGTATCTGTAGTTTGTGTCCACATATAGAATTTGAAGGATTCTGTGGCTAGTATCTCTTGGATATTGTCCTATATGTTAATTTTGGAAGTAGACTCTAGTGAGCAGGAAAACCAGATCAGAATAGTATGTGATTTTAAAAAGAAAAAAATTCCTATGTTACATACCAAAGCCAGCATGACCCACCGTGGAATTGATGCTCAATGTCATGTGTGTTTAAAGTTCATGTAATGCTTCAAGGGACAACATTTTCTTTGTTGTGGAACACGAAGTAATTAATGGGACTTGGCAAAGTAAAAAATCATTTTAAATGGAAAAAATTTAATTGGTGCATATAGCTGTTAAAATTTCTCATTGTTGATTGTACATTTTTGTTAACTTGAATGCATGCAGAAGTGTAAGAATCTAATTTTTATACTCAAACTGCCAGAATACATTAGCACAATCAACTAAACCTTGCTGGTTGATTCATGTAACACAGACAGCCACTCCAGCCAGGGAAAGATTTTCTGTGGGAAGAATTCTATCCTTTTCACCGTATTATGTATCATATTTGGGGGATGAAAAGGGTTGTCTGTCACCCCCTTCCTAGAGGAAGGGGGAAAAAATAGTTAAAAAGAAAATAGAAAATGCAGTTGTAACACCATGAAAATTGGCAGAGGGAGTAAGGGAGCAGCTAGAGCACCTGAAACTACTCAATTTTTTGAAATAGACTGAGTTTCAAGTTGACAGCATCCCTTTAAACTTCAGTTTTAGTAGATCTCAGACAGCAGCTGCTCTGCAATCCAGTTTTCTAGTGGTCTGTCTGCTGTGGTTTTGAAAATCCCAGGCTTTAAGACAGTAATCTGATAATTTTTTAATTTTTTTCCCAAGTGTCTGCAGTTTTGCTAGAACTGCAACCTACTTCTTGGACACTCAGGTCAAACTTCATCCTTAAGCACACAATAGTTGATTGACGTGATTTTAATAGCATTTTAGAATACAGTTGTTAAGTCAGGGGCAGTGAGATGTTTCTAAAGGAAAAAGGGAGCACAGGTCTCAATGGCTCTAAACAGCTCCTGTCTCCGCGTGTCGTCTCTTACACATGGCGGTGAAACACATTATCGAGTAGCGCCCGGAAAGTGGCTAACTGCGTTTGACACACGCCAACTCCCTGCCTCCACACTGGATAATTGCATTGTCAACTGTTCAGCAAAGTGGCAGGTGACACTGCAGCTGGATTGATTGTCCTACTATGGAGGCTCCCAAGACTGTCAGCCACCCAATCGATAGAGTTTACACAAGACACTGTGACTGCATCTGTAACTAATTTCAGTTTGAACCTTGCAAGATGCAGCTGTCCCCATTTCCTGGCCTCTCTTCTTTGCTTGCATCTTCTCCTTGGACAAGGAAGTTGTTTTTCCACTGAAAGCCCGGTTTTATTTCTTGTTTTGGAGCTGAAAGTGAAGAAATCAATGGTATGTTTTGTGGTTTCAGAGTTGAGGGCATTACAGCACATGGCTAACTAGCAGCTCCAGTTTTGCAATCAATAGGCTGATCAATTGATTAAATTAGCACTGATTTTTCTTTCTTCTTTCCAACCTAGAAAAGAATTAGTTTGGGGGGAAGAGCACATGTGTTTGGCCTGTGAAATTTAGCCCTTGGTTTTTCCAGTCCTTGGTTGCCTTTCCCCCATGAATACAATCTCTTTGCTCATCATTATTTAAAGCAAACTGCATCAAGCCCCACCACTGGCAGCGGCCCGATGTAAGCCAGGGTGTCACTTTCAGCTGTTCACCAGCCTTGCTGCTTCATGCTCGACTGCCTTAGAAAAGTCATCCTCCAAGCTCTGCTGTGCTGTTTTATTATTGGCAAAGCTGCGACATTCCTGTGATCCCTGTCAGTGGTGCTTATTGATCCAGTGATGTGAATCTGCTTAGTGATTCAAGATTACTTTAATTCTCCCTCTTCCTTTTTTGTTTGTTTCCACCCTCTCCCCAGGGGAACAAAAGCTTTCAGATCCACCTTTCCCTGACTGTGGAAAACGAGCTATAGCTGCAAAGACCACGGCTGTTGCTGCTCCTTTTGTATTTTAGGTCTGGGTTTTGAAGAGCAGCCTTTGAGACAGACCTGGGGCTGTTCTCACCTTAGTGCATCATGCCAGCATGAGGCTCTAGGAGGGAGCCACGAATGGCCACACCAGATCAGATCTTTGGTCTGGGTGCATTTTTTCCTCTGCAGCGGTGATCTGTACCTGATGGGTTGCAAGAGGCATAAAAGATGTCTCTGGAATACTCCTCAATTCTGCAAGGGGTGAGGAAGCCTCTTCCCTGAGCCTTGCAGCAGCTGGATCTTACCCTTTACAGCAGCGCTTGCCTGCCCTTTGTTCAGCATGCTGCTGCAAAATTATTTTAGTGGTTGTAAAATTATATGGCCCCTTTCTTTAAAGGCAGCTGTTTCTGTGATCTGTTAGCAAAGATTGTTGTAAGCATCCACACCAGTAAGCAGTCAGGTCTGTGGCAGCCCATTTGTGCCTCTCTGAGAGCTAATAGACGGCATCAGATGGATGCAGCTGCTGTTTCAGGTGTGTGCTGTAACGACGCAGTTGGGTGTCAGTTTTTCAGGTAAATCACTGTTTTGCTTTAAATGGATCTGTCTACAGAGAAATAAAACCCTTGTCTTGTAAGCAGCTTTTCTTGGCTTCTGAATGTAATTTTTGTCTGCAGCAGCCTAGGGGTGTCACCAGAACGATTCTATCCCTCTTTGTGCTAGGAAAATGTGGGGGAATTTCCTAAGGCTGGGGATGTACTACAGATCTGTAGAAAGAACTCTGTTCAACATGGCCTCATCTCTGCCTTCCTCTTGTTTTCAAGGTTTCTTAATGGCTTTCTCTTTCTTCCCAAATGCCTTTTACAATAAAATGGCATCCATGCCACCTTGTCCTCTTGGCAATAGTTTGGGATACTTCAGCAGATGATGAAATAAACCCAGTTTAGAGCCATTCTCGGGAAGTATGTGAGGCCTGGCCGTGAGTCTGCATAAACTACTTTTATTGCCTTCATTGTTCTTACTCTCTAAGAAGCCAACGAGTGACATTTCGGTAAGAAAATAGAGTGAACGTGCTGGAAAGGGAGGTTGTACAGAAGGGGGTCACTGCAAGGAGTGTAATTAGCAAAGGCTACAGTTCTGGAGATTTACGGGAGGCTTTTTTTCTTCTTTTCTGAACGTGTGTAAATTACCTGCAAACGGAATAAATGCCTCTTCCTGGCCAAAACTGGCCCCAGTAGAGCTGTATGCCCCTGAGATGGATTTGAATGTAGACCCATTTACAGAATTTACACAAAATTCTGGATTTCTAAAATATTTCCAGTATAGATTTGTGCCCCCCCCCATTCCTTGGGGGCCAAACCAGAGAAATGTTAGTTATCCAGATGAGTTTGTTCCTCTGCGTGAGTAGCATCTAGTAGCTGCATTCTTAACGGTGGTGCAAGTAATAGTGCTGACATCTTAGTTTTCTTCCTTGGCTTTGTTTGTAGTGATAATTAAATATATACAGAACAGCTGGCCCCCAACACTGACTTATCTGCCTAGACAGAAGTTGAGAAACAGAGGTGGAGTGCAGTAAATCTGTGCTTTTCTACCTGTGCTTACAAAATTGTGGTTGTTTTGGGTCTGCAGTGGTCTGGTTGTCTCACCATTCTACCCGTAATACTGAGAGTCTCCATATGAGCTTGTGCCTGTGCAGGAGCCAGCAGTGCTGCCAGCACCTGAAGCAGCATATGTTGTCACTTTGACCATCTGCCACTGAACGCGATGGAGAAAAGGAGGGACTTGAATGTGAAGTCCTTTTATCTGTTTTGTGAATCTCCTTATGTATCATGTTAATGACTCTGGATCTTAGCCTGGGCCACCATTCACTTGAGAGATCTTGAGATGACCAGTCATCGGGGGAATTGCACAAAGAAAGTGGGATTTGAGAAGCAGTGCAGAGGTCAGAGAGGATGCTTAGGCTAAGAGATGACTTAGGAGGAAGAAGAGTGCCTTGACAACTTACATAAAGGGGAAGGAAAGAATTTCTGGTGAGATTTATCTCCAGCCATCATTAACAGGTGCATGGAAAGAGTGTGAAGTGTTTTCTTCTTTAAGCTCAACTGATTTCTGTAGCCTGCCAGTGCTTGCAGCTGGCAGCAGTGAAGAGGCATGCGAATTTTTTCTGCTTTTCAGACCTCTGAAAAGTCAGTATTTTAAAAACACTGTTGCTCGTGTAGAGTACCTAAATTTTTCAGAAACTGCCTTGAATTGGTGCTCAGGCAGACTGCTCTGAGGCCAGCCCAAGCAAAGAAAGCTGTGTACACAGTGCTAGGTAAGTGATGTTGATAGGTACATTCTGATTGATGGGCGAGTTTGTCTCCCGAACTGTCACAGGGTTTATAGAGGTGCCACTCAATACCAGTGCTGGAATTGCTTGTCAGAGCACCTGGCTACAAGAGCAATGGGGATTGGAGACAGAGCTGTAACTTTGTTTTTTCTCTGCTTAATGACCCCCGCGTCTGACCTGCCTGCTCACTCCTGTTTGTCTGGACCTAAAGGAGGCAGCTGGGATTAAGACTGTCAGAGAATTGTGCTGCTTTAGCATCAGAAGGCTAATTGTATTGGGACTGGCAGCGTATGACAACTAGTTGCCTCCTACCAAATACACAGCAATAGCAAAAAGTTCTTCAACAAAGAACAGGAACATTATAGGAGAGGTTGCATTGGGTTTGATCTTTTTTCATCTAAAAGCAGTGTTTTCAAATTCACATGTGGAATTAGGTTCCTCAGACCTTGGGTGACTCCAAAGAGTCACAGCTGCTTCTGTGGATAACAGTTCATGTCTCTTATGAATTCCTAGGTCAACTCACAACTTAACATTCAGTTGTCAGATTTCACTTTATTAACACGTGGGGATAAAGTTCTGGTCCCGAGCATTGACCTCTGGTTAGCAGCACTGGCTTTAGAGGTCCGCTCTAGGCAGTGTTGCTGATGGCTGTGAATTACTGCCTGACCTTCAGAAGCCTTGCTGGAGGAACCCTTCCCTATTCCCAGTGCTATTGAATTGCAAATCACCCGAGTAGTGTAGTGGTAGGGGGTCTTCTGGAAGCTTCTATTCTTCTCTAATAGGTCCAAAATAATGCTGTCGCAAAGGCCATTTTTTTCTGCTCTGCAACACTCTCTGCGCTCCATTTCACGTTTTCCTTGTTCCTGTACAGCAGTGTGTACCACGGGCAGGAACTGGAGGTTCTGAGCCCTCTTTACATTTGGGCTGAGTTAGTGAGAAGCAGGTGTGATCCTTTTGGGCCTTCCTTGCATTTAGTGGTCCTCTTAATCCATTTATAACAGCACTTGTCCAGAAATCTGGTTTGAATGAGCCTGAGATGAATGAATAATGTCAAGCAGTTCAGACGTCAAATATTTGAACAGCTGCGTGGGTGTTTTCACTGGCTTTGTGCATGGAAGCAACCCCAGGAAGTTAGACAAGGAGGGTCAGGTTGAAATTGTGGCACCAAACCCCATCCCACTGGAACTGGCCTCAAAATCCGTCCTTACTGCAGATAAAAGGACATGAGGATGCTGGTGTCAGGCCATTCATTCTACAGGTGATGCTGCACCAAGCTTTGAATCCTGTCGTTTGGTGTTTTCTTGTGTGTAGGGGCACTACTGGGTTTTTTGGATCTTTTTATTAACATCAGAAACAAATTTTTTGGCTTTTGTTTTTCTCTTTTTTTTTTTTTTTTTTTTTTTAAAGCAGCTTCTGAAGCCCTAAAATGGATAGCTAGGCTTATATTCAGAGTACCTTCTGGATTCACGGAGGTTATTTTGTTTAGCCTACAGTTTTTGAATCAGTTTGTTTGGGTTTTTTTACCATATTGCAGTGGACTGCACTTGGTCATGTCAAAAAAGGAAAAATTATATTTAGTGAAAAACTGAGAGTTGGATCACCTTATTGTTGCTTCTTTTAGGTATCAGTCTGGGAGTCCTTGTTTGATCAGAAGAGAAAATTTATCCTTATCCTGCCCATCATCTTAACCTATGAACTTCTCTGCAGTGCCCTACTCTGACTGAAAAGGCTCTATCACATCATCCCCATGTGTATCTGTCATTGTAACACAGGCTGTCCAAACCCTTCCCCTTGTACTCCTGCCTGTGTAGGGAGCACGGTACTCTGTTGGCAGTGCAGTTGTTCCTATTATAGAGATAGATTCAGCAAAAGCTCTGGAGTATTTTCCTTTCAGACTTAAAAGGGATTTTCTTAAGTACCAAGGTTTTGAGAGCAAGGACACCAGGATTCTGAAGTCAAGGTGCCTTAATATTTGTAACCTGTATTGCAGTGAGCAGATCTTTTTGTCTTAAGCTCTAGCCATAAACCACTAGTTGGCTTGAGTCACTTGGAAACAAAATTGATGCAAAGGTGCATGTTTGCTGTGTGCTTGGTGTCCTTGCTGAGAGAGGGACTCAGCGAGTGGTCCCACTTACATTCACTCTTTTGGAGACTTTCCCCTCCCCCCTGCCAAGGCACTTGCTCCAAGTATTCATTGTCTGGCTAACGTTCAGATCACCTCCTGGGACTGGCCAAGTCACAGCTCCAGCTTTACATGATTTGTGTTTCCCACAGCTACAAGAAAAATGAAGACCTGTGTGTCCAAAGTTTATGGCCTTTGAGAAGTGATGGGCTAAAGTAATGCCAGGTGCAGGGGATGGTGTTACTGCAGGTTAAATGCCATGCCTATAAATTACCACCCCATCGCCCACTCTTGACTTTTAAAGCAGCTTTGAAAGACTATCCAGCTTATTTGACAGGTCTCTCTTGCTCCTCTAAATCTTCTCCCAAACATTGTGATGAACTGAATGAGTCAAGATTTACTAGATGAGCCATTGCAGTGAGAGGAGGCAGCTTGTGACACGTGTTGGCTGGCAGCATGCAGCCACTATGAAACACTCTTCAAGGGGTCTGCAGGAAGAGGGCTGCCCCAGTGACACCACAGGTCTGACCTGCAAGGATGGCTCCTGCAGTACCTGGCACAGATGTGGATGCTCCATTGTTGGTCTTACTTGTGTTACCTCTGCTAAAAATTAAAGCTGGCAATTACTTTGAAGTAAAAGGTAGTTTTTGAAAGGTTAGTCTTAAAATCAGTGTCATGCTACAGTTATCACTCGTTAAGCACCTTCTTGATATTCAGGGAAGAGAAATATCAAATCCATATAAACAAATTTTATTGGGGGCTTAATGAATCAGTGAGAGCATCCATTCCTAAAGAGCCACAGTAAAGAACTGTGTCTGCATGGTGTCCTTGGAAATGAGACCTTTGCTGTGCCCTGCTCTCTGCACAGATGCAGACTATCAGAAATACAGTTCACTCTTCTGGGCTTGTGTAAGGGTACTGTGAGAGCCCAGTGGGCTGAACAGACTCAGACATCTACAGCACTAAAAAGGCTGCCCTAATACTTTGGAATATTCTCGCTCTTTTATTTTATAATATTCAGTTCATCTACAATAATTTTAGCCCGTATTCTGCATTTACATTCACAGTTCAGGAACATACCTCTTTTGGGGCATCTACCTTACTCTTTCAGTTGTTCGCAGTTGTGACATGCTTCCTGGTTTACCCCAGACTTGGATCACCAGCCATCTGGATGTACCAGGTCCTCAGGGTCCAGCAGGTACCTCTGTCTGAGCCAAGTGTCCAGCTCTGCTGTCTGGACAGGAGGTGCTAAGTGAAGGAGTACTGAAGACAGCTGAAAGCGAGCACATATTTATCTGCAAAGCTTCTGTCCCCATACAGCTTAGATCTGCTGTAGAACTGAACATAAATGAGGACCTTGCAGCACCCTGGGGTTCAGGAGACTTTTGTTTAATGTCTGATCTCATGGGAGAAAGCGTATCCAATGCTATCTCTCATAGAGTTAATATGTCTTCTATAGTTTCCCTTCTATTAATAAACTTTAGCAAATACCTTGGGAAGATTCATCTTTGCTGGTGTTTGGGCAGATTCAATTAAACCTAGTTACAGTTTGCAGTAATAGTCAACAAAATGCTTGGGAACCAAAATAAATGTATAAACTGTTAGAAGGTGGCAATTGTTGCACAGTCAGTCTCAGTTGGAACTGTACATGCTTACTTTCTGCAGGAGTTGGGACTGGTCATGTGCTCTGACCTAGCTGTGCTGGAAGAGCAGAAATCTTGATGAGTTGCATTGGAATTTGCTCATATAAGAAGTGCTTGTAAGGAGCTGTTCATGACTGTGAAGTCTGATTTATTTTTTTCCCCCCATCTCCTAGAAACAGGTTTGCTGTTCTTAAATATTTTAAGTTGTAAAAATCTAAGCCATGACTAAATGTATTTTAAAAAGAAAAAGATATTTCTAATTGTATTTTAGCCTCTGCCTGTCCTCTGCATCTGAGTTAAGGACTAATTCATAATGTCCTTGTGGTCTTCTCTTACCTGCTAATAGTGTAGATTTTGTGTTAACGACTTCTGTGAAAAATTAGTCTTTCCTGTTTTGCTTCATTGTTTTTTCTGTATTTGAGAGAGATCCTTAGAGTGCCTTCAATTCTAAAATAACTCACGTGGAGCTAAAGGTCAAGAATGTTTCATTTCCGTTGTTGGGGGGTATTTAGAGCATAAAATCTAGGAAGTTAGAACATTTCTGTGAGTGTTCTTGTGCAGTCTTGGGAGATGGTACCTTTTATGAGGCTGTTAAGAGTAAAGGACATCATGGAGACTGGTGCTATAGCACCATTCTTAGGAGATCTCCTACACTTCATCTCCAATTCAAATGCTCATCCATGTGTTTTATTTTCTTTCAGGTTCTGGGTTTATCATGTGCAGTGGCAAGGAGAATCCAGACAGCGACGCTGACCTGGATGTGGATGGAGACGACACACTTGAATACGGGAAACCACAGTATCGTTTTTGAAAGGCTCTCAGTGAAGGGGGACCCAGAGGTGCATCTGCAGCTACCTGTCATACAGCACTGCCCTGGGAAGGGGTGGATAATTTGTGTACAGCCCTCCTGGAAACAATACAGCCTTCAATTACCATGATATTTGAACTAGGAGGGATTCCCAGTTACTCCCTTCTGTTGATGCAGCACTACTTCAGACCTGGTTGAAATCTGTAGGAGACGTTGCAGGGGATCAGTTAATGTTTCTTTGTTTCATAAGCAATCTGTTGTCTCCATCCAGGCTTCTTCCATGTGGATACCTTTTCTGGCTCCAGGGGTAGGAGTGGAGTTTATTTTCCACAAAACACCCCTTTGTTTTCGAGGGGTTTGTTCAGTAAGCACTTTTCACCTTCCATTCTGAGAGACTGATTTTTTTTTTTTTTTCCTTTCATTGAACAGTTCATGGGCAGAATTATCATTAAGGGAATTTCTATAATTTGGGAGATCATTACTCAACTGTCATTTGGGAATTTCTCCATCAGGGAGCCAGGCTCTTTGGACAGCTCTGGGAGAGCTGTGAGTTGAGTTCTGCCTCACAGCAGCTGTAACAGCCATCAAGGAGGAATTCCTGCAAGGATATTAGGCAGACACTGCCCTAGCTGCAATGAGAAGCAATGTATAGCTATGGAATTAGGTTTTATTGAAATCTGTAGCAGCCTTTAAGATTGAAACCCCAACTCTTGCCTAGTAAAATATCTTTGTACCTCAAACAGAAGTAGTGGAACTGCTCAGGTTAGGCTTGCCAGGGTTGAGTAATTGATTTTCCTCTTCTTAGAGGCTGTGGCATTATGTTATTCTCAGAAGACTTTGCAATTTCCTTCCACCTAAAACAAAACTTTAATCCAGAAGTTAAAAACAAGGCCCTTCTTCATTACCAGCCCCTCCTCTTTTGAGGTGTTCCCAGATGGAATTATCTGTATCCCAGATAGTGTGCCCAACCATCTCCAAAGCCTTTCCACTATCTACAGCAAGGCTGTGTTCCTTAACCCCTTGTGCTCAGGTACACAGAGGCAGACGTTATCCCTTGCACTGGAGAAGAGCCAGGTGAAGCCAAAGAAAGGGAGGCGCTCCGAGGTGCTGTTTTAAAGTAAGTATCTTGCCCTTGTAAATTATTTTAATTACTTTTGAAGAATCTCAGTTTGTGGAAAATCTTTATTCACTTGAGTGCAAAGGTCGCAACAAGAGACTTACAAAGCAGCCTCAATAAAGCTTCCCTGCACACTCTCTCTCCCCGAGACATCCCCCTGCCCAGCCAGTGAAGTCTATGCCCTGAACAGTGCTGGACAGAAGATGAATTCTATTGATGAGGAAGCTGTGTTTTACTAAGGCCTTATGCATCATCTTGCTTCACAATGAAATGTGGTCTCTCTTAGGAGGATAATGTGAGGCCATCCAAGTCTTTTTCAGCACAGTAGAAGTCTGGCACCCAGGGTATGATTTCAGTACATCCCATTACATGTTGCGGGATGTGCAAATTAATCCTTCTGTATTTAGCTCTGGACTGGGGTAAGGTGTGTGCTCTGCCCACATACATATGTGGAGAATGTAGGCAGCCAGCATTCAGGGCACTTGGAGAAGCATTCCAGGCAAATAAAATGAGTCTTAACAGGGAGCTAGGATTGCTTTCTAAGCCCTCTGCCCTGCATAAAACAGGGCTTAAATTACCCCTCTATCTCTTTCACTGAGTGATCCTGTGAGGTCAAGGTTGAAGTGATTGATAGAGCAATGAAATGAAGTTTTCTTACTGCTTAGCCTATTGCAAACACTAGTTCAAAATTAGGTTTCACTCCATAGAAAAGTGGCATTTGCCACACTGGATCCAAACCATTGGTCTGTTCAATACTTTGTTAACCATGCTAGTCCAAAGGCAGAGCATCAAAGATGCTGAACCTCCTTCATAGCCAGGACTGTGGGATTGTAGCAAGAAGATACCGGTTTATCAGTGGCTGTGAACACTTAGTCCTTGGTGAGACAACTGAGGACCTGAATCCAGGAGACCCAGTTCCTTCATGTGGCTTTCACCTAACATGTTGTTTTGCTGTTTGGGCAAGGTCATTGCATGTTTCCTGGACTTGTTGCTCATCTCTAAAACAGGAGAGGTGATGTTGCATCTAAAAGCACTTTGAAATTGTGGTGAGTTTCTGTAGAAATGCAGTGATGTAGCTGATGCCAAGAAGTATGAGCCTGTGTTACCTTTGGAGTCCAGCTGTCTTGGCACATAGAGCTAAAACAGCATACAGTCACAGGTGTGCAGCCTGCTCAGAATATTCCTTTCTCTTAAAGTCTCTGTTCCTGGCTTGCAAATGAATGGAGAAGTTTCAGAAGTATTGTGTGTACTTCAGTGTTGCTATTACAACACGGTGGGTGTCTGTTCACAAGTGAAGTTCATCTTTGAAACAGTGTATTCAAAAATGAGTCTTAGGTCACAGTTGCTGTTTGAATCCCAAACCTTCAGTCAGCATCACAATCCCTGTGGGATTCTGCAGAGGTCACAGCTAGAAGTGCAGGTAGGGAGAACACTGGTGGAAATGTGGAGTAGCACAAAAACACCTCCTGCAGTCAGTCATCCACTCACATTTCGAAGCCTAGACTGATGGATAAAAGTATTGAGAGAGAAGTGGTAGGTGGAAGAGGTATATTTTTCCGAGTAGCAAAATTTTCCATATTCAACCTTTAGCATTCTGCCCTTTTCTCTTTTAGTGGTGGCACACCCAGTACTCGAATAACACCGGAGTTTTCTAAATGGGCCAGTGACGGTGAGTATGGAAGTTGTCAGTTATTAATTTGTAAGCTACAGGAGAGCAGATAGATAGTCCATATCTTCTGCTTGTCAGTACTTGGCCAAGGTAGTTACTAATGCTCTTGCAGAGTGTTATCAGATATGTATGCACATAGAATTACGCTGTATTTTTTTAAACTTTACAGCACAATTAATTGTAGGCAGTGGCAGCTGGGGAAGTTCCCAAAAATGCCACCTTAGCTGGTATGGTGATAAGAGATGGCAGTTGAATTGACTTGCTGTTGCATCACTAAAGGCAAACTGCTGTATTACAGAGGGAGCCAGCAGAGCCTGACTGTATGATGGTGCTGTTCAGCTGCTGGGGGTTTAAAGCACACAGTTGCACCTATTGCTTGGGTTTTTTTCAACTGCTTTCTTCCCTTCTTTGAAAAGGAACACTAGAAACTTGTATCATGATCTTTTGGGTAGATCTTGTCCTTGCTGACCTCTGTATGGCAAGAAAAATCTGCATCTCTGAAACCTGCACCTTCAGAGTAGGAACTCTTAAGATCTGTCCTACTTCATGACCTGTAGTTGAGACTCCAGAGCAAACAAGTTAATGTGAATATGTACCTTAGCATACATTACTTGAAAGCTCATAGCGTTAAGAAAGAAGGGGGAAGTGTTAAAACCATTTGACTGCTGGGTTTTGTTTTTTTTAATTTAATGCTAGCAGCACTGGAAGTGTAAACAGCAACCTAGTAGAAATATGAGAATAATAAAACCTGGCGCTTTCCAGCTGCAGATGCCAAATCCATTTCCAGAGCTGGGCAGTGCTGTTCCAGTTCCCTTAGGAAGAGAACTGAAGCTCAGCGACCTGAAGAGACTTGTCCCAATGATTTTGTTCCCTGTTGTGTTACTGTCATGCTTTGGGCATTTGATTCCCAGCCTTGAAAGCACCTACGAGACCTAACTGCTTGCCAGTGGGAGGGGGGTGAATAGAACCAGTTTTGCCAAGGGCATGATAGTTAAATGGCGAACATAGGATATTTATCGCAGGCATTTTTTTCTCTGGGATAAGCAATCACATTTATTTTCTGTGATGTAGGAGCACTCTCTTGTACGTATGATCAGCTGCAGTAGCTACAGCCTCAGAGGTGATGAGGAAACAGCCCTGACGACACTTGCTATGAGCTGTTTTCTTCATACCTTTTAGTACCTGAAGCCACAGTGCTGAATCTACAGGTCAGGGGCTGGCCCCAGGACAGTTCATGTGTCTCATCTCCAACTGGTATCTCACACCCTCTCAAGTGCTGGGAGCAGCCATGATGAGCAGTTCTGCCATACTAGTTATCTGGCATGTATTTTTCTGCTTGTATCTGAGGGGTCTCAGCAAAAGGGAGAAGCTGAAAGCAGGGTCTGGGCTGGGTGGATTTGCTCTGGACCCACTTTTCTGGAAGTAAGCTTTCATGTGGCAGCTGCATCAACCCTTCTGAATGAAATCCTGGCTTAAACAACTGGAATGTCTGTGAGGGTCAGTCATTATAAAGTGGGGGAGGGGGTAGGGGTTGTATCTTCAGCCCCGAGTCATAGTAGCGTTCTGTCCAGAGAGTGACCCTCCCACCAGACAGGGACATGTAACATTGGTATCTTCTCTCTCTTACTGAGAGTTGTCATGAAAATGGCTCATCGGGTCCTCTGAAACTGTGACTCACTCAGGCTATTTCATTGCAATGATCAAACATTCTCTTGCTAATTCTTCTGTTCTTCCCTTAGCAGAAATGCCCTCAACGAGTAATGGTGAAAGCAGTAAACAGGAGACCATGCAGAAGACCTGTAAGAACAGTGACATTGAAAAGTGAGTGTGAAGTGGATAGCTTCCATTTTTCACGTTTTGAAGAACTGTCCTATCCCATTTGGTGCTCCCAGAAGCAGTGGTAATCTGAGGGTAGGCATATTTGAAGCTTTTACCACTGAGAAGGGAAGTTGTGCTCCAACAAGAAGCCTGGACTTGAAACACTTGCCGCTGCTGTGCTCACAGAGGGCCTGTGGGGAGTTCTCCACCACCTGTGTGGGCAGGTACCCAGTGACAAGTGGTACAGCTTCCAAAGGGCTTCTCTACTGCAAATTACCTCCTTCTAAAGTATGTAAATCAATCTATCCATGCTTTCTACTATACTCTAGTTAAGGTGAGTTTTCAAGTGTGTGTTGCATAACAGCTTAGACTAGAACCGGAACTTTGGACAAAAGGTGAAGATTCAAAACCCACTTTAACATGACAAAAGCAATTGGCTTGTCAAGCTGTTCTTTGATCTTTTTGTTTCCTCTTGCAAATGTATCATGGGATCCTACTTTTATTGGAGAAGTTGCCTTCTTGCATCTTGGTTTTTGAGGGAAGTCTTTCACACAGTCTTTATTCTGTTTTGTCCATGGTGTCTGCATGTTCCACCTTCCATCTCTCCAGCAAAAGGGCAGCACTGCAACTTGGGAGAAGCCTCAATGAGTTTCTTTTTCCATAAGATCCATATTGTGCCTTTGTGTAGTTTCTAGAATAAATAATGTCTTGGTTTCTGAGTTTTTTACCTGTAAGCCTTCCAAAGTTTAAGTCCCAGTGTTTGAATATGCAGTAGTGCCGGGGACTTCTGGGCATCTCCTTTCCTGTCCCTTTCTGCTCACTGAATGCGCTGCAGTCTAGTCTGGGATAGAAATAAATGGTTTTATCTGCACTGTTCATTTGAGTAACAACCTGTATCCTCAGCCTTGTTCCACATGCTGCTAGGGTGACTTACTGCTCAGACAGATTTGATGGTCCAAACCTAAAAGTGCAGGCTTTTCTTTGCTGCCGTGGACTGCATTAGCTGGGATAGGGCAGTGTTTTAAGTTGGCTATTGCCTGATATAAAACGTTGCCCCAAGATCAAGGAAGAGACCATACAGCTTGAATGAGGTGGAAGCAATTAGGTAATGATGGGTTTTAGACATTACATTTTGGGGTGAAGTCCAAGGATAATTTGAGAGGAGGAAAAATCTGGTGACAGCATTAAGATGACTTTACAGAAAGTCGTCATTTTTTAATGCAATTTGTTCTCTTCCTGCCGCTGGGTCCTGACTTGAAAGGTTGTGTCCCCATTACATTTCTGGATCTGTGACAGTTTAGGCAGCCTGGCAGAACATATGTTCACAGTCAGGGGTTAACTGGGGAAACTCCCTGCTGCAGACGAAACTTCAACACTGCTTTGCTGTCTCGGCACTTTCCTTTATACAAGCCTTTTTATTAGCATATCCCAAATGTTGGCTGTCTCCCGTTTGATGCTTCTTGGTGAGCAGGCTTTGGCCAAGGACCACTGAGTTTGGGAGCTTGCAGGTCAGTACAGAAGCAGATTTGTCCTTAGAGCAAGCCAACCCTCGCATGCTGTCTTGGGGGAAAGGACTCATCCTTTCTGCCCTAATCTGTCAGCCTCAGTCTCAGCTGCTGCTTGGCTTCCCTTTGGGCCTCCTGCCTGTCAGCCCAGCAGCCCTCCACCCTCCCAGATCCACTCCTATTGAAAATCTTTAAACTGCAGGAGCTGAAAGGATTTGACATTTTCCAGAACACTTGAGCTCAAGTGATAAAATTGACATAGCTTTAATAATCTGATCAAAGAGGCTTTAGCTAGCACCTTTTGAAGGGTCCCAGAATCCTTTCCAAACAACTCTCATGCTAACGCTGCTGTGAAGTGGGGAGAGCGTGTATGTGTATGCACACACACTTTGCTCTGCAATAACCTTGCCCCAACTAAAGCTTCAGTTCTGCTAAAAGTCAGCAAAATCCAATAGAAATTACAGGAAATTCCTTAAATGTCTTGCTCAGTCTTTCCAACAATGTTAATTTTTGAAAGTAGCAGGGGAACCTTTTTATTGAAGATGCTTTATTTCACCAAGGTTCAGAAAACAAGATGGTGTTTCAGGTGGAGAATTCCTAGCTGCTTTTTTCTGCTCTCCTTTCCTTTGAGATTCATGTGTGATAAATAGTTTCTGTCCTGCCATTTAAGGAGTCTGAATGCTCTGTGTGCTTGTCTGTGTAGAGGGGTTCTGTTAAATTAATTGATAACAGGGATCAGAGCTAGAAGCCTACAGAAAAGGAGGGGGAAGGGTCTCTCACTGTCTTGCTGCTTCCCACTCCACTGCTGAGCCATGATATATGGCGACCCAGCCCAACAGGCTAAATTGATTCATCTCTAGTTCCTGTTTCTTAATCTGCAGCTAAATTGGTTTCATTTTTCTTGTTTTGGGAGGTGCTTACAGGAAGTTTTTGGCAGCATCACTTTACTCCATTGTTTGTAACTTCAGTTTTTGCCTTTAAATCTGAGCATTATTGATTGGCATGTTAAACCTTGTGTAGCATCTGATTAGCATTTTAAAAATTGTACAGAAGCACATGGCTTAGCACCTGTGTCAGCCATGGTCTCTGTTTAGAGCGGTGGCTAATAGAGTTAGCAGCGATCTGTGTATTGATCTGTCTCTCATAAGAATGGTGTTCCTTCCTCCCCTCTTCCAAAAATAAGTCCAGGCAAAGGGAGCAGTGTGTTTTTGTTTGTTTTTTAATCCGTTAATACAGTACAGCAAGCAAGTCCTCCTTTTGGCACACAGATGAAATTCTTTGCTTATGCTAATCAATTTAATCTAAACTTTTTTGGTTTTGTGGGAGAGTCTCTTGCATGTAGAAGAACTAGATGGGGTTTGAGGTAAGTCTGTGTTTGTTGCCCCTCTCCTTGTACCGTGCCAGCTCATCAGTAGCTTGGACAAGTTGATCTCATCTTGTAATGTTTAACTTCACATGGCAGCCAAGGTAGTGACACGTGTGGTGCTGCTTCCAGCTCTCCTTCCCAGCACCACAGAATGTCTCAGCGCTGCTGAGCTTTTCTAATGTCAGCAATGTGAAGTGTCTGGGAGACACCCTTGGGATGCTGTAGGCTCATGGGGAGAGGTGAGGGAGCATCACGTCTGAGCTGTGCCTGTCCTCTGAAGACCCCAGCCACTGCCAAGGCAAAGCTCAGTCGGTGCGATGCTACTTTACCTCAGCTTGAGGTGCAGATTTGCTTAGAGAGAGCAACTGGTCCCTAATTGCCCAGGCGTCCTCCCCAACTCCTCCACCACCGTCGTATTCTCAGCAGAAGCACTGTTGCGCAGAGAGCTGCAAAAAGCACCTTCCCCACAGAAAGTCTTCCTCCCCACTCCCTCCCAAGATGCTGCCTGTGAGGGTCTGGTGCCGTTTTGAAACCGAGGTTCCCCGGGGTTAAAAGCCAGCATCTTAATTCAGAGTGCCAATGTTCAATTTTGCTTTCTGCCACCAGACTAGATTGCAGGCCAGCGAAAGAGTCTGGGTTAGTGGCCCATTGGGTCACCTCCCATTTGTTTTCCTCAATTTTGTGTTGTCATAAATTCATTCCAGCCCGTTGTGGTTGATCAGTTTATCTCCGCCGGGGCAGGGAGCGCTGCGAGCATGATATATGGCACAGAGCATTGTAGCCAGCCTCTCCATGAATCACTCCAGCTGTTTGGTGTCAGCCCCAAAGCAAACAGGACCCGGCCGCTGAGCGTTGACTACGATGAGCTCAGTATGGGAAGAGACATGACGTATGAATGTTTATTTAATAATTCTCTAATATTTCCAGCGGAGTGTGGCTGTGCCTTCTGGGAGGGGTGAAAGGGGGGGAGGTTGAAGAGGGAAACTCTAATCTGTTGGGGTGGGTCATAAATCAGGCAGACAACATCATTAATCAGGGATGGGACAGAAGTGGAAGGAGGTGGGACTAGAACTGCCATCCTCAGTGGGAAGGGGGCTGTGCTTTTTTTTTTTTTTTTTTTTGTAAAACAAATCTTGTTTCTGATTCTGCTTGGCCCCAGCTGTGCTGCCTGCATAATAGCAAACCCGGACACAAGGCTGTTTAAGTGAGTATGCTACCTCTGCTCTGAACCTTGCGATACAAGCCTGCCAAGCATTAAATCCCTTTATAATTATCTTCTTTATGTAACACTTCATGCTTATCATGCTTCATTGGATGAGACGTTCATTGGGTTAAAAAGAGGGGTTTAGAGACAAAAAGCAATTGTGTTTGTTTTATTTTTCCTGTCTCCTCTTTCTTCCCCTTCCCCCCCCACCTCACCTCTTTCCAGTCCAGCTGTTCTGAAACATCATCTCTGGAGAGGCTCTGTTGCAGCAGCACAGGAACGAGCATCACTTAAAATTATACAAGTTTAGGTTGGGGTCCTTGTGCAAAGAGTCAAGCATGTGAGAGCAGTCAGGGATATAGCAGTGTCTGTCTTGAAGACTCTGCTCCCAGGCACGCGGGTCAAGGCGGGAGCAGAGTGTATGTAAAGCCAAAGGATTAGCAGAGGCCTGAAAGGGAAAGAGCCACTCTTAAGCTGGTATGTCAGAAGGAAACAGAAGCTGTTGTGAATTCACACCACAGGATAAACGCTTCCGAGCCCTTCTCCATAGTATCACACCATTAATAGGCTTTTCTGGGAATCAAGAATATCTCATAGCAAAGACAGAATTAAAAAATTAACTCGAGTCATGAATGAACTAACCCCTTGTGTTCTGCAAGTGCATGATGTTCCCGGTGGGTCCAGTCTTAGAGCAGCCCATGTGAACTTGAGAGAGGATCCAGGAAGCTAAATTGAAGTGTGGGATTGTCAAAGCCAAGCTGAGAAAGAGCTGCTGGGCTGTGCTGCTTGTGTCCAGATTTTCATCTTTATTAGGTTTTAGTCCTTTTCAGTAATTCATTAGTGTATAATACTGTGTTTGTACTGTATACTGGTGTTCAGTGCTGAAAGGGTGCAGAGGTAGATGCTCCATTTCTTTACAAAGGTGACACTTTGTCATTACTTTGTCCTCTAGGTTGTGACAGTGGAGAGCTGGGCTATGTTTCTTTATTTTGCTCCCTCTCCTAACTGTTGGGTAGAAACTGCATGTGCCAATGGGGGTCTCCAACATTATAACCATTGTGCAAATTGTAATTGTATTGGCATCGGTTTTAACAGGGTGATGGTTAACTAAGCTCAGTGAGGCAGGCTGACTGTACAAGCTCAGATCTGGGGGAAGGTGGTATCTCTGTGTAGTGCAGCTGTTGTCCAGAGGTTTGGTTTAATTTCATGGCTTGGGGCAGTTTTCTATAGATTTTGGCATCTTCATATAGGAAAAGACTCTCATGTCTGTTGATCCTATGATGTTTTATTGCTGAACCATCTGCAAACCCAAGGGGGCTGCTGGTTTCAGGGGCAGTAGCATCCCTGTCCCATAACTGATGAAAACCCCAGGAAGGAATTTCATTCCTGTGTTGGGGGTGTGGTTTAGGCATCTTGCCATTTATGTCTTTTTGCCTGCCCCTTCTGTTCTTTTTTCTTTTTTTTTCTTTTTTTTTTTTTCCCCTTAGTTTCAGAAATGCTGTTAACTTTAATTTGTAGAGTTGCTTCCTGGGAATGAAAAATCGATGGGGGGCTATCGCAGTGTGAAATTCGACTGTCACTATTGAGCTATAGAGTTACCAAGATGTCTTAGAAGGTAAAAAATAAATCGTGGCCCAGCAAGTGCTCAGCTGTGCTATTTCAAAGGGGATATGAGTCTGATGGTCTGTTAGAGGGTACTTCAGTTAGATGGATGATGATTCCCTGTGAAATATTGGAGTTATTCCATAGGTAAGAGAAACTTTAGCTTATAAAACACAAACAGCTGCCTTCTAGCAGACAAATTCTGCCCTTAGATGTGTGAGCAGCTTGTCAGAGAGAGGACTCATCCCTAAAATTAGCCTGTTGTGTTTAACAATGTCTCTGATGGAGCATTGTGGATCTTGCTATGTTCCTTCTGAAAATATCTTGAGGATGTGACTGTTTATCCACATCCCTTAGCTACACTGCAAGAATTAAGAGGCAGGGACTGATATTATTTTTTTAGGAAATGTTTGTGTGGTGCCCAGATGCTCTCAAGAGAAAAGTAACAATTATTTTTACATAGGCTGCGTTCCCTGTTTGGATGGAAATGTTCCTTTGCAAAGCAGAAACGGGATCATGTTGTGCCCCCTCTGTTGCCAGTTTGCTGTCGCTCTCCTGCATCTGCTATGGGGCAGCCCTGGCTGCACAGGCTGGCTGTGTGCTGGCGGTGACAGGGCTACTGCTTTGCTTGGCACTCACTGACTGTTGTGGCAGGACTCAGTAAGTGTTTGTGCTGTGCCAGCTGCTGTATGACAACAGGATGATTGTAATTACAGCTCTTGGTAGTTTATGCATTTCTTAGGCTACAGTCAGTAAGTATAAATATGAAATAGTACTAAAAAAACCACCAGTTTATGTTACACTTCACTAAACCATGTCTGGGACAACTGTAGAGTTGGTAATTATTTCTCATACACTTGCATGCACAGTTGCAATACCGCTGAGGGGAGCTTACCCCTCTGCAAGGAGTGTTAAGCCACATTTAGTTAAAGCTTGGTAAAGATTTCCAGAAGAATTGAATGACAGAAGAATTCATTGTGCTTTTTTTTATCTCCTTCGCTGCTGTAGTACAGAACCCAGCCCTGCCTTTCCAGAAGCAGTGTAATAGCAAGTAATGTAATGGAAGTACTTTAATATCCATGTTGACATTTTGCCCTCACGTCAGTGTTGATCCTTGTCCTGACCTTACTCCACACCACTATGGTCACTTCATCCTATTTTTCCATTCTCTTCTTTCTCCTTTTTTGATGGATTTTGTCTGCAAAAAGCTGTTATTTCCCACTGAGTTGCATAAGCATTCTGGCTTTTCCCTCAGATAGCCAGCTCATGACCTGTCCTTCCACTGCCCTGCTGTTTCCTCTTCCAGCTCTGGGACCACAATTGGTTATGTGATACTAATGTGCCGTGGCCTCCTTTAATAGCCTCATGTTTCTTTTTGAAGGCACAATTACCTTAAATGATGCTAATTCTGATCCTTTCTTTCCCTGTAAAGGAAACAGCAACAGTGTAAAAGTTCTAGGGCGGCAGCAGCAGTTGTAGGAAGCTGTCTGGAGGATGTGTTATCGCACTGCCCTTGTGTACCTCCAATCGGCAGTCATGAATGGAGGTTCTGGAAAGCATATCACCTCCACAGTAAAGCCCTTAAAAGGCTACAGATGAGTCCAAGTGCTGCTGTAGTAGCATAGATATTTCCTGTTTATTTCGGTCGTTTGGATGTGGGCCATGGGAGTAGAAGGCATTTATTTAATTGCTAACAGAGGCTGGCTGCAAGACTCGGCTGCATGTCCAACCTTCTGAGCACCTTTCAGCCCTAGGAATCTGCTGTTCCTCTTTCACCTTCATGGATACTTTATAATTTTGTGTCCTGATTGTCCATCCGAAGCTACCAATAATCCCAGACCAGCTCCAGGCCACAATAAGGTGACAAGTTACAGCTGCCCATAAGTTCCAGTAGAAAAACAGACCTGCCTAGCTATATGTGGATCTTGGTCATAATCCAGACATGTTTACTTGTGGATGGAGACAAGTTTCAGTGGGGTGGAACCTCTAACCTGTGTGTCTCAGAAGAGCTGCGTTTTCCATTTCCACCGTCTGCCTTTTGTGGCCCTGGCTTGTCCTGAGGTAGAGACCACAGTGCACCTTCACAGATCTGTTAGAAAAACAATTATGGTCACCAGCATGAAGGATACATTGGAAAAGTGAACCGAGATATTAACACATTAGATGAGTAATTATTTCTGTATAGGAACTTTGTTTAGAGAATAATTGCCTAACTCAGCCTGTGCTGCCTCAACAAAACCTTGCTGCAGCAAACCACTTTTCTTTAGCAGCATGGCTTTTTCCTTCATCGCCAAATCTGCTCCAGTAAAGCAATGGGATTGCATTTATTTTCTCTTTGGAACAGGGGACATAGTCTCTAAATCTAAATCAGAATGACCCATGCATTCTTTCTCCCAGCTTTCATGTCGAACCATAATTGCTCAAATGGCACATTTAAAATTTTGGCACAAGCTGAGACTTTCACTCACCGCCTTTTTAAATCAGTCCCAATGGCCAGCGGATACTGCGTAGCCCTACAAATGCATCCAAACATGCTGACTCCGAGGCTCCTTCCATTCTGAATGATCAGTGGTGCCATCTGTCTCTGTTTTGATTGGGGCTGGGCACATGTGTCCCAGCAAAACACGGGCCAAAAAAAAGGAAGAGAAAGAGCCAGTGCCTGAATTTACTTCCCGCTTCTGTAAAGACATTGTTTGGTTCTGTGTTATGGAGGCGGGAGAGATATGAAAGCAAAATGAATTCTTCTGTCATTAAATTCTTCAAGGAATCTTTACCCAAGTCCCTACTAAATGCGGCTTACAATGCCTTCTTGCAGTGGTAAGCTCCCCACAGTGGTATTGCGACGGTGCATGCAAGTGTAAGAGAAATAATTCCTCTGTGGGGAAAAAGAGACAACATTTTTGGTTTGCATCAAGATGAAATTAGTCAGAAGCAAACTCTGAATTTGGCAAGCAGATGCCAGTACTAACAAGTTGTGCAAGCAAGTATAAAATAGAGGCGCTCGTGACTGAGAGCGCCTCGGTGTTGTGTGTGTGTGCCCTTGCATGCACCCCGCTCCAAATTCACAACTTAGAACACGGAAATTAGAATGGGGAACATTGCATTATTCATAACTTGGCAACCAGAAGCCAGGGCTCTTTGCCAAAGTAAACTATTCTCTATAATTACAGGTGAAGCAACATTCTTTAATATCTTACAATACAAAAACATACATTAATCAAGGAAATAGGTCTTTTTTTTTTCCTAGAGGACAATAAATTAGCATCCTTGCCAATTTCCTCAATACATGTGACAATCTTTTACAGGATTATAAGTCAGCCCCTTTAAAGAAGGTTAGTCTAAAAACAAATAAACCAAATAAATGAGATCTTTAGCTAAATAAAGGGGAAGCCAGCTCCTAAAACATTGAAGTCTTGCCAGAATATTTGCCTTTAGCACTGGCAGTCTTGCAAACTGAGGGTCTAAACTTCACTTGATGTGATTTGACATGGTTCTACTGTAAACAACTTTGCTGAGCAGTTTTTTACAGCAAGGGAACTGGCCCTTCTGCTGTAACCAGCTCATCTAGTGAAATAAAATCTCAGTACTTTGTGCCAATCCAGTAGCCCACATGTGGGGTGATTCACAGTCAATCTGCCACCAGTGCCTGACACTGGGCTTCCTTCAGAGAGTTAAGAGATTGAAAATGCCTGAGCTGTGTCTGTTTCCTTTTAAAGCCACCTGCCACTTTCCCTTTAGAAAACTTTCTTATCAGTTTAAGTGTTTTGCTTGTTAGTAACAAAGAGGGTTTTTTTCAGCTTCATATTATGTTCTTGCACTCCAGTAAATGTAAAAGACCTTTGATCTGTGGATCTCCCCCTGACTTCAGCAGCGCTCACCCACATCTGCCAAAATAAAGTCCTCGTATCCTTAGCTCTAGCACTTGCTGCAGGAGACACTTGCTAAAAGGGGGGGCAAATTCTTTTATCAGGTTGAAAACAGAAACAATTCTTATCCCAAAAAAGATAAAGGTGTTTATATTTAGTGTTTGAAACTCAGATAGTGAGGGAGTTGTGTTGAAGACAATGTATGAGTGGGAGCTGTGACAGCATCACTGTACTCTGCAGTGCTACCAGTGTCACCGAGCTATACACTGCATGTTACAGGCTAATAAGACAGGGTTTCTTGTCAGAAAAAGTTGCCCTTTCACCCAAATGCAAATTTGCTATGAGAGAAGGCTTGCAATTACATGGTTGTGCACTGCTGTTGAAGTAATTTTTTGGATCATTTTAAGATTTGTGCCCCATGAAGTGGGGACTGCAGCAGGCTCTCTCTCCTGCAGTGTAGCAGTGGTTATGATAATTGTCATCTATGGCCGTGGTTGGATATGGCCAGGGGCAATTTCTCTGCTCCTGAAATGTTACTTAACTTGACTCTACCTTCAAAGCATCGACCAGTCTATTTCTAATATTTATGATATGTAAGCTGCTAGTGACCTGACCTCTGCCCTTAGTGCAGGGAGGTGGCATGTATGTTCTGCTGGGATCAGGTTCTTCACTTTGGACAGGAGAAGAGAAAGGCTTTGTTTAAAAATAAATACATCACTCTTGGGTTTGTCAGTGGTACTGTACATTTTCCTCTCTGCCAGTCTGTGTTTACAGGCATAGGAAAGCAAAAATAAATGTATGAGGAAGAGAGAAGGTCAGAATATCAAGTGTCAAAAGTAGCCCATGAAATTTTATTGGTAGTGCATTTAATCAGTGCTAAGCGTTTTTTACAAGGTACATACAAACAGTGGAATTGTAAAAATTTATGGAATGCTGTGTACAGTGTGGCCATTTATGAAGAAAGGAAAATTTATATCCAGTTGAAATAAACCAAAGGGGAATGTTTTATGGAGACTCCTCAACAGCAGGATACATCAAGTGAGATCTGGATAAGGTGAGGATAGGGTATTTGTGGGGCTTAGCGATCTTTTGAGGTGTTTTTTTTCCTTCTTCAGCAGCTAATGCTTTGCATCTTTCTGTGACTCCTAAATAGGCAGGATGCTGGGTGCAGTGACGGTGTGGTGTTTGTGTTTTTCTGTCAAGTGGAAAGGAAACACAAGTGAACAGCTGCTACTGGTATCTGTGGTACGAGGCTCTTGCTCTTGGGCTTGTTCCAGTACAAGTTTCTTGAGCAGCGCTTAATATTCAGCTGGGAAGGGTTAACTGAAGCCAATCATTCTGACATCAGCATTTTTTTGTTTCCTTTTTGGTCCAGTATTTTGTTGATGATAAAGCACAGACTTAGTCAATTGAGAGATTCCAGAGCTGCAGAATCAGAGATAATTTAATTAACGGAATTGCTTGTGATTGCCCACTGGGACAGCGGATAGGAATTGCTCGATTTAATTTGGAGAAACAAAGATCACATGCATGCTAATGTTTAACAAATAACCAGTGTTTGGGTTAAAGTTTTTTTGCAAAGAGGGGGGCAGCCATTTCCCAGGGGAGATTTCCCAGGAGGTGATTGCTGTCTAACAGCTCAAAGCTACAGATAGGTCTTTCTTCCTCCTCCGTGATATTTTTGTGCACTTCTTCTGGCCTTTTACCTAAACAAAGCAAGGATTTTCTCAGAGAAGAAAGTTTGTTCTTATTTTTAGTGTTATGTGGAAAATGCTATGAACAGTAGAAAAATGTGCATT
This sequence comes from Xenops minutus, assembly GCA_035221455.1. Lineage (NCBI taxonomy): Eukaryota > Metazoa > Chordata > Aves > Passeriformes > Furnariidae > Xenops > Xenops minutus. The sequence continues at coordinate 52,697,659 of JAWWEE010000040.1, read as the reverse complement.
GGGCACAAACACTGACAATTACCATACGCTGTCTTCCCAGTTTCGCAGATTTTCTCCTTGGTACCCAGCATCCTCAGCTGTGCCTGCCACATTGTGGAAGGCTGAACCACTAAGTCCAGAGAGAAGTGCAAAACCCAGCTTCCTCCACGAGAAGCCCCCGCTTCTTGTTTTTGTTCTTGTGTAAATGTTCTCACTCAGGCTCCCCTGTTTGTGGTGGTGTAGGTCAGCAAGTCTCTGCTCTGGCATGGGTGTGCCCTCTTGATACGTCCTCAGCCAGGGAAGACTATTCAGGTACTGGGGAGTCTGGTTTCACCTGCTGGAGAAGTATCGATGCTGGATCTCTTGGCAAGCAGTCATGCTCAGCAGGTCTCTCTGGAGGCTGATAAATGACGTTATCCAAACACGTCAAATCGGAGCGCTGAGGCGCAAAATTGTTGAGAGTCCTCCTGTATCCAGCACGAGGTCAAGGCAACGCAGAGAGCCAATTCCTTCTCTGTAATTCCCTCTGCCTCACTTGGCAGGGTAACTTGTACACAGCCTTACCCTGTCCGTGGAGCTTGGCTTTCTGACCCTCACTCCACCCTGGCGTTACCCTGTAAAAATACTGCCCAAGGCTGCTCCCAGCTGTGTCCAGGCAAGCGCACACGAGGTGTGCACACAAGAGGGAAGCCTGAGGGAGTTCCCAAGATTGCTGCTGCAGGAAGAGTTGCTCCTAAGCGATGCTTATCTTTAGGATACAAGCAGCAGGTTGACGGTAAAATTTCACTAAATGGAATGGCATGTGTCCCAAGTGTGCTGGCCACCACGGGAGCCAGACACATGGGAAGTGACTCTCGTCTTTATTCCATCCCTGGAGGTGGTTTCAGTTTCCTTTATTTACTAATGTTCTCCCTATTTCCCTTGACCTCATTTCCTCTGGCTTTTCGGAAGCAACCATGCAATTATCGCTCACTTTGGATTGACCCTTGGCTGCCACGTCCCTTGTTGCTGCTGCTCTGAGAGGTTTTCCTGAAATCTCAAGTGCAAAATACTCACTTGTGACCAAAACTCCTTTCTCTCTTGTGAGACAGGAGCTGTGTCTTCAGCACTGTGCTGTGCGTCAGAATTTGTCCTGTGAGCACACTTGGCAGGGAGAACATGGAGTTCAAATTCTGTCATAGCTGAGCTTTGATCAGTGCTGGGAGATACTGCAGTGGCTAAAGCTCCCTCTCGTACCAATGCACCCCAGTCTTGTTAATAAATGTATATTTAACAATGTCTGGAGCGTATGAAGTGATAATAACTAAATCAATACCTCCCACATTGATTGTCCAGGATCCCTACAGCGTGACGCACGCAGCGGTGCGGTAATTTTCCAGCTAACTAGCACCCTGATCTACAGCCCTCCTATTGATTGGCCATTGTATCAGGCAGCCTCTGAGCATTATTGCTTATACCTCTATTCAGCCTCCCTTTCTGATTCATTCGTTTATTACTGGACAGGTGCGATTATCTCAGAGACTTACCAAAATTGGCCAATGGGGGTCAGACATTCAGATTTCCATAAACTAGCCATTTTCTATAACCTCTAGTTGTTGCAGTGGCAAATTTTTCCTCTTCAAGCTTTGTTACTGGGCTGGGTCTGAGGTTGAATGGGTGTTTGAGTGTGTCTGCTCAAGGAATCAACTTTTCCCTTTTCTTGCCAAGTCACCTGCCCATCATAGGAGAACAGATAGCTCCACAGATGGTAAAAGGAGAATTTATCAAGGGTTGAGGTTCTGCTTGCCATGTGCTTTGGGCAGGAGTCACAGTCACTGCCTTTACACCTTCAGTGCCCTTGTGCATGCAGAAAGGAGAAATGGATTCCAGGCAGCCGAATTCAACTGCAGCCTTCACCCAGCATCAGCTTGTTGATAGGCCAGACTGGAAGAGAAACAGTTTTCTCAGCCAACAATAATCTTCAAGCTATAAATAAATAATTCTCTTTCTTCTTGGACAAAACTAACACCTTTCTAGACTTCCTTTGAAAATACTCTCAACTCTTCCTTGCAAGTGAGACCTCAAGCTGGGATATGGTAATAATTTATACCAATGGATAGGAGCAAGTGGGTGTTTCACAGCAGGGAGGATTGTCTCCTACTGAAGCTCTTTTATCTTACTCCAAAGAATATTTATTGATTCTAAGACTTGAATCCACAGTGGTCCTGTCCCCAGACAGTTCTCACTGACTAGGCTATCATGGGACGTGTATTTCTTTGCCTTTTTTGCAGTTTTTAAATTGTTACCATTTTCTAGCAACTGTCACTTGCAATGAATCTCCTTCTGATGAAGATCTCTTCTGGTAGCTCATGCAGAGCATGTCTGATCTGTACAAAGGCAGGAGCGAAGTTGAAGGAGCTTTTTAACACTGGTACTTAACCATATGCACTCAAGCAGCTCCACTTTCTTCTGAAGTGTCATAATTAGAAAAACCATCCAAGATCTCTTTGACTAGCTCTTTTACCAAAGACTTGGGAAAAGCCATCAGAATCAACTTGTGGGAAATACCCCAGGTCCCTCCCTGCATGCTGGCGGCAAGTGACTAATGAACAAAAGAGTGAGTGCATGTGCACAGTGAGAGTGCTGAGATTCCGGCTTACTTTGTAATAATTCCACTAGACCCACGTTTTAGCCACCTGTTGATCCTCTAGAAAGGTAGAACACATAGATGCCACTGTGGGTTATGTTGTGGTTAACAATGCAGCTTCTGATGGTGAGATACTCTTCAGGTTCTTCTGAGCTGGAGTCTACTTTGACAAACCTGAAATTCACTGACAAGTGAAAATTGGTTTGTTTCTATTCACAAGGGTGAAAGCCTTTATGTCAATGCTCTAAACCTTTTCTGGAGAATGCTTGAGGGCCCCTCCCTATGCCTGCACTATGTATAAATCGAATTTTGCGGCATGCCAGAGTGACACATCCTTATCTATAATGCTCCCTGCATCTCATTTGCTAAGCATTGCTGTCTGCCCTTGCTTTTACATTGGTAAGTTGCTCTTTTCACAAGCCTTGCAGAGCCATGAAAATACACTTGCCTGCCCTCAGCACAGCGCCTTCGTGACAAAAGAGAGAATGCTGCCCATCAAAAATGACCCTAGGAAATGGGAAAGCAGATTGTACAGCTGCCTTTATAGCCACCCTCTTGGCAGTGTTCAGTGCTTTTGGTTTCTCCTTTTTTTCAGTATTAGAACCCAAAAAGCTAGGTCTTCCATTAATATAAAAGCATTATGTTGATCCTGTGTAATGAGCTGATTTTGCCTTACATGAGGTTGATGGCCAGCAAAGGCCTCCATTCTCTGAGGGGAAGAGCAGCTCCTATTGCCCACAAAAAGTTATTTCAACAGCTTTAAAGGAACATACAGAACTTTGTCTCAAGCATGTGGTTCTAAGTAATCTCCTAAGGGAGACAAGAAAAAAGGCAGAAAGCAAACAAAAAGAATCCAGTAAAAATTCCTATTCTTTAAATGTCTGTGTCTTGTGTAAACTTGCTCTGCATGAAGCAGTCAACTCCAGCAAGCAGTCAACTCCAGCACCAGTTGTGTTCTTTGGTGATGTGTTTGGAGGTGTTTAGTAGGACACTTCAAAGAATTCACAGTAGGCTTTTCAGGAATTCTTCTTTGCCCCAAGGTGGATGTTTTTGAATATGATGCCATTTCCTGTGCAGTACTTGTGGGGATCCTTTTTCCCCCAAACCCTTAACAATGTTGTGTGCTCCGTGATGCTCACTCTCCATCATCTTTTGCAGAATTACAGAAGACTCTGCAGTGACAACATTTGAAGCGTTAAAGGCTCGTGTCCGTGAGTTAGAAAGGCAGCTTTCCCGTGGGGACCGCTATAAATGTCTCATTTGCATGGTGAGTAGCACTCCACTTGTGGTAATGAATCAGAAATGCCTTGGTATCTTTGCTGAGGAGGGGAGAAGCTTTTCTCCTTTTCTCAGGCAGAATGGGGGAACTTACCACCAATTAGCCTTCCAAATGAAGGTGGTCTTAACAACTGAAATTTCTGTATGCATCACATTGTTCCTCTGGTATTTGCAGCTGTCCATCTATATCATGGGCAAGAAAGTTCCAACTTCAGAAGACTTTCAGCCTTCCTATAGAGTACTCCCAGATACCAACATCCTCTTACTGCATGTCCAGATTTGCATATATAGGAGAGAGCAGAATCCGTGATCAGAGATCCACCTTCTCTGATTTGGGAGCAGGAATGCTGCCTGAGCATTTAAAAGTTGTCGATGCCCTGCTTGCTCTGTGGTGATGCTGTCACCTTCCTAAAGAAGGGCAGCAGCTCCCTCTGATGGTCCAGGCCTGCAGGGCTCTGCATCTCCTGTTGGGTTTATGTTCTGCTCAGAGCAGGAGAACATTCTGCTTAGTGGAGAGCTCCCTCTGCAACTTCAGCTTGATGCACGAGGCTCTCTCTCCCAGCCAGCTCACAACTTGTAGATGTGGGAGTGCAGTCCTTGCCATTCCTCCCCCAGAAAGGACAATAGCTTGCTCTTGCTGCTGATTTCTACAGGTTTGTTAGGAATTATAGAAGATACTTGAGAAGGCATGTCTGCTGAAAGAGCAGCAGCATTCTTGGGGTGTAGTTAAGCTGTTCCTGCAGAGCTATGAATTGTGATAAGGATTGATCTTACCCTGTCACTGGTTTTCGTATGTTCTGATGACCTTTGTTATGAGAATAATGGTAGGTGGCCACAGCAACTTCAGATGCTTCTGCAATAACTGTGCTGAGACAGGTCACCACTTGAGTGGATTATGGGCTTCCAACAGGAGTTCTGGAGAGCCAAGAAAAGGGACTGCAGGAGACTTTCTGCCTCTTCTATACAAGCATTACAAAAGTACAACTTATATTTTACACAAAATACAAGGCAGCGTTACCTGCAAAGAATGGCATTGTGATGGGATTGGGAGTGAAGGATCAGTAGATCCCTGCTGTGGAAATAACCTGTTTGCTTCTTTTTCTCAGGACTCCTACACAATGCCCCTGACTTCCATTCAGTGCTGGCATGTGCACTGTGAAGAATGCTGGCTGCGGACTCTGGTGAGGCTCTTGACTACTTTCTTATTGTCTTACAACCTTTTTCCTCTCTTAATCAGTATTTTGTTTTAGATCACCACAGGGAAGGGTGATTTTTGCTTTATTTTAGACAATCTGAGTGCTGTGTGTGCAGACTGCCCAAACCTTGCTGTGTAACACCCCATTCTAGCTTTGACATGAGTGAGTTTTGTTTGAGTTGCTGTGACCAAAGTGCTGTCCTGCCCCTTGCTTGTTGCACCATTGCTTGTGGGGACAGCCATTGCTCATGGAAGAGCTCTGTGCTAGGGTCTACCTTGCCTTACTGTAATTTCCTGTGGGGCATCCATGCAGAGAGGTAAAGCTATGTGAATGGAGACCAAATCCGCTGAGATTTCATGGAATGGGATGCTTCTGAGAAGCAAAGGAAATCTTCAGGGGAGAGGATATGGAAGGGAGCTTTTCTGAGTATGAATGTATATTGTATAGATGATTTGAAATAGCACTGTATAGTTTTCAAGCATATGCCATTCTGTTTAGAAGACTGGGGAGTACCTTGAACATATAATAGGTGATCCAGTAGAGTAGTAATTTATACATTTATTAAAGGACATCAAGTTAAAATTTAAGGTGTTATTAAAGAAAGAGTTTTCTTTTCCTGTGTTTAAACTGTGGGCTTCTTAATCAGTCTTTAATGTCCCCTCTGTAGCTGATTTTCAAACTTCCATTTTGGTCAGGTTGGGGAGTGGAAAACAGTTGTGCTTTCTAGTACTCCTGTTAGCAAGATGATACAGTGTTGAGTTGAAAAAAAATGTGAAGAAGTGCCACTCCTAAAAACTTGTTCCTGTAAGGCATTACCATACTTTATAGAACACGTTGTGTGCTTGGAATTGCGATTAAGCTGATCGTGCTCCTTTAAATCCTACCTTTTAAAAGTCTTGTCCAAGAAAACTTACCAGGATGGTGAAGTGCCTGTGGGCTTGAGTACTAATAGCAACTCAATAACTTGGCTATCCCTTGGGCTGTGTTTTATAGCTCTTCAGCTACACCCCGTCACTATTTAGATTATACAAGCTTTTGTAAACATTTTAGCAGCATGTTATAAAAGACACATACGTGGGTATGTAGCTGTGAGGTGTTTGGGTGAGTCTGTACTCTGCCACCTTTGCCAAGTGAAGAGTAATCTTGTCCTTCAGCGGTGCCACAAGCACAGGATAAAACACTAATTTCCTTTTCATTTTCTTTACTCTGAAGTCTTTGTCTTCTCCTCTTCCCACCAGCCTCAAGTAATCTTCTGAATCTGTGGCACCAATTCCAGGCTGCTCTTAGGCTCAGCAGCAACTTAGTTCAATTCTTCAGACCCCCTTTGTGTCATGTTCAGCAGCGTCATGGCTGCTCATGAGAATGGGGAAACTCACTCCAGGTGCTCAGGGATTAGCATTTCCCTTGCAGAGTGGGAGCCATTTCCCCCTAGAATTCCATGAGAAAGGTGGGGATGAAGCTGACTGTGTGTGATCTGCACATGGCAGTTCTGCTGACCAGGCAGGAAGGATGGGAATAGTCCAGCAAGACATCATATTAGGACTTGGCACTTGCATAGGGGAAGCAATTAATAAGTGACTACTCATGTGTTCCCCAGTCCCTAGCCTCTCCCCGCAGCCCCCAATTTATTAAACCAGGCCTTTTCACAAGGCATGCTTGCACTCCCTCTCCCATCTCAAAAAAAAATCTCCCAGCCTGTGTTCGCATGTTTCTAATGTAACCATTAAAATGTAGCCTGAAGACAGCAATAAAAACCCTGGAACGCCTTGGTGCTTTTGTGTCTTGATCAAAGTCAATGTGTGTAATCTCGTTAAGACTGCCCTCCTTCCCCCCCTCCTTTTTTATGAATTTAATGGCATACAGCAGCTGGGCTCAGTGTTTAATGCTTACCAACCTGCATTGTTCTAATTAAGGTATCTCCTTTTATTTCGGGCACAAAAGAGACTCTTGTTTTTTTTTAACAAGCGAGGAGCTGTGGGATAGTGTGTGTAATAATCGCTGCTGTTACCTTTCCCTGGGTATAAAGCCGGCTCCCCAGTGGGCTTGGGAGGAGGAAGCCTGCGCGTGCAGCACACATGGAAAGACTTGGCTGGGGGAGAGGGACAGCATTTTTCTTCTGTTGTGCAATAAACAATTTGTTGGAGTTAATAGGAGTTGGGGCGGGCAGGTTGTGTTGGGCTTCCGGCCCCTTTTGAACATTCTGGAGTTCTGCCATCCCTGCTGGTGAAAAGTTCCTTTTCTCCCGTATGCCTGTGGTTCATGTGCCCAGCCAAGATCTAATATTGCACCAGAGTGTGATTGTGTCTGAGAGAGTGAGGATCGTGTACTGAACAAGGCCCTGGAACTGAAGGTTCAGAGTGCCTGGGAGCACTTCTAAACCTCTGCAGGGTATTGAACACAGGGTGAAATTTGATGCTCACATCTGTCTAGACCTAAAGTTTAAACATTTTCTAGCATACAAAGCTACAATGACCTTAGCATCTCTAGTATCCTCTGATTGTGGTGGTGTTTCGGGCACTAATGAGGATTGGATCTTAAAATGCTTAGACTTTAAGAAAATAAAATTCTTAGTGGCTGCAGAGTTCTCTAGGTTAGGTACTGTTATACTGGAGCTTGGCACATCAACTGGCTCCAAGTTCTGGGGTGGAAACATTGACCAGAGCAGACTCCATCTCTGTCTTCCATCACTGTGTTGGATTAATGTGAAGCAAAAGCTGGGGTCACAGAAGGGGACCCAGGAGATACCTTAAGGGAACCGAGGTCATGGTGCTGAGTTAGACAGTGCTCCTCACTGGGGCCATGGATCAAGGGAGGAGCGGTCCCTTCACCCAATGACAGGGCACAATGAGCTGGGGGGTTTTCTTTCCTTGCACTTGCTCTGTGAGGAGAACTGATGTGCTGAGGTCTGCAGTACAGGGGACGTAGGCTAAAGGTGTGCTGTGGGCAGCTCTGTGCTTGTAGGCACAACAGGAATGGAGACAGGAAGAGGGATACAAGAATGTGTTGTGTGATTCCATGTGATTGTGCCTGGGCTCCCAGGAAATCATATTAGCTGTTTTTGTCAGTTGGGTTTGTCTGCTGATTTTGTATTGCTGTGTCAAACCACAGCCACGAGCTTGCTGCTCCCTACTTGCTGATTGTCTGGGACACTCAACACAGTGACAGTTTTCATTCACCCACCACCTCTCCAGCCAGATCTGGCATTTCCCATGTGTATTTCCTGACCCTCGGCTTGTGCGTGCCTGCCTTGTGCTTATTTGAAAAAGACAACTGCAAGAAAAGGAAAAAAACACTTGTAAAAAGTCTTCTTCATCACAGAATGCTTCCAGGGGATCCATTGATAGATAGGTGTGCTCCGCAGTTGACACACTTAAATCTTTGGTAGATTACTACGTTCCTAGCTTTGCCACTTTAATAACCCTGTAGGCTGGAGGAATTTTGTATGGAACACTGCACATACCGAGCAATCCTTCTGGGTGATTCCTGGGTGCTCCCAGCAGCATAGGGACCTCCTGAGTCAACAGCTGCATGGAGGATGCTTCATGATGTTGGTATCTGCTGTGAGGTTCTCTGGTTATTTATTAACATATTTCAGTTCTGGCCTCCAGCAGCCTGTGGGGATGAGCTCTACCCTTTGAGAAGGCTCTGTGAAAAAAGTTGTTCTCCTGGTGGTTTAAGCCCACTACCTGATAGTTGGAGGGTACCCCACAATGGCAGGGGGGAACAGCTGATTCTCTAGGAATTAATGTTTGCAGAGAAGAAGCTGCCATTTCATGTGAAGGCATGGGTGGGAGAGGGAGTGTCACCTTAGTTGAGAATTGGATCTTGGCATTTGATTCCTCTCCTGGCAGAAGCTAGCTCTTGGTTTGGGTCCCTCTTATCACATGTCTCTACTTTGATTTTACTTCCTCTATTTGCTCTCTCTGTGTGTCTCTTTATTCTCTGTGCCTGGTAGCATATTGTGCTTGGAAATTGCCCATTTTTAGACCCACAGGACAGCAGGAAGTGCCTAAAATCCTTTCTTTTGAGTTTCCTTGCTTTAGTCAATTTATAGCCGACGTCACACCATTCTTTTTTAAGAGGCAACTTTAAGACAAACTACTACAATCCTTCCTGGCACCATGTAAGCCCTAACGACTTTTCAACATCTCAGCTCTCGTTAATGTATTTTTCAAACTACTACCCCAAGTGATTAGCCTGTATTGTGGATCAATCACTTGCCAAATTTTAATTAAGAAAGGAGGAGAAAAAATAAACTTCATCCTAGTTCCAGCCCCATTTCTTTGCTTTGTAACAGCCCTGGAGCAAACTTCTTGCAGCAGAGTTTTATAAACCCCTCAAAACTGGGGTTTATAATGGAAAAGCTGAGGTGGCCTTTACTCTAGCGCACACAGCTATAACACATCAAGGCTTTTCCATGTAGCTATGATGAAAGGAGCAGAAGGACCTGGAAAAAAAGAAAGAAAGAAATGGCCGACAGGTGGGACTTATTATTCCACAGCATTTTTATTTCAAGGGAAAAGTTTAGTAACCCCAGCTGGCAGGTGAGCAGTGGGGGAGCAAATGCTTTTTCATTGTGCCTGTGCCAGCATGTGTGTGTGTACAAGCTTATGTGCCTCTCCACGAGAGAGCTTAAACTCTGGTACTGATAAATGCTGTACACCTACTCCAAAAGTCAGATGTAAGGAACAAGGTTCTGAGCAATTTCAATCTAAAAAGAAAAAATGAGGACTTGGTTCTGAACTTAACACACATGCTTATGTGTGTAGAGGAGGACGGTTTTATTTCATTACAAAAAAAAAGAAAAGAAAGAAAAATGCATCCCCAAGGCTCCAAAGTAATTATTTTTGCCAGAACTGTTAATACCAAGCATAAGTACTAGAGAGATCCTGAGCCCAGCATGGCACATGCAGGCTGTGCAGCATTCAGGCCAGGATGCTCAAGGTTTCCAGGATGCTGTTGTTCCCTCCAACGTACCTGGGCTTCAGAGCTCCAGAATGAGCTGTGCTTCCCACATGCAGGTGAAGCAACATCCACCACTGCCCTAAATCAATCTGTGATCATGTAGCTTCTGCAGAAAATAGGTCAAGCTCCATGTGATTGGGTTCTGCTTTGTGGCATGGTTGAAAAAACTTGGCCCTGGCTGCCTATGCAGCTCTCAGCCTTAGGTGGGAGAGTGGATCCCCCTAAAGTCTTCAATATGTGGTGCAGAAAGTAGATCTCCAGGACAGAGATCCCAGGGTCTGGCAAGATTATCCACCCATCTTCCCTTTCCCTGTGGTGTGAAGGAACTACATACCTGACCTTGCTTGGCCATGGAAGAGAGTGGCAAAGCTGCAGTCAGTTTAATCAGGCTTGTTCTGCCAACCCTGTGGGCTGAGTGCAGGGCGCTGGTGCTTATAGTGAGCAGAGTTGCTTTCCAGGAACCTGGACTTCCAAAATTTCCTGCACAGAGCTGTTGGGCCTGTGTTACCAAGGTTGCCCTTGCTAAGGTTCACAAACATCTGCCCACAACTGTCCCCATCCAACTCCACATCCTGGAATGGACCACGAGATACAAGAGAGTGAGGTGGCAGCAGCTGAGGTTTGTTTTGAGCAGAAGCAAACTCAAGAGTGTTCAGTGCTTCTCCCCACCCACCTATAGTCAAATGTCTCTGACTTTAGTGGAGCTAAAAGAGCAGCTGAAGTGCTGTTGAACATTGCACAGGGGCACTGAGGAACAGGGGCATGGTCTGAGGTGGCAGCAAGCACCGTCTGTCCTTTGTCCCATACTGACAGCAGGCTGAGGCGTTTGATGAGTCAGAGCACTGGTCCTACAGAAGGTACATTGTATCCTGGTGCATTGTCCAAAAAGGCAGAAGCTCCACCTGCTTGCTTGGATGCTTTGCTGCCTCTTGCACGTAAGCTGTGCCTGTCTTGGGTGAGAAAACCTGGACACAGACATGGCCAGTAGTTCCATCTGGGTGCTTAAAGACCCCATGCACACTACTTGTGGTTGTGAGGACACATAGGAAAGCTCAAACAGGGAGCTGCCAACTGCTGTCCATTGGACAACATGCTGTGAATTAATTCGTCAACACCTCCCTGCCACTTCCTTTGGGACCCTCCAGCTACAAAGATGATGCCAAGAGAACAACCAGATGCAATAGGGGCCTCAGTGAAGGACCAGGGAACTGCATGGAACTGGGCAGGGACTCAGTTGAAGCAGGCTATTTTGTCACATTTGCATCCAGATTAGTGAGTCCCTCCTTGGGAGTACTGCTGTGTAGCCTGGCCCACCGTGGCAAAAGGGGCAGATGTTTACATTTTTCTCTCCTTTGTGTCATCACCACTGCAGCAAGTTTTTACTGGGACATGCAGGGTTAGAGTTTGCCCTTTCGAATGCTGGAAATCCAAAGCTGTGGTGTTGAACATGAGCAAAGTCCAGTGCAGTCAGATTTCAGTTTCATCAGGGTTAAGCCTTTCCTTTGAGTTGTATTTTGCATTTGCTCTTCCCAGAATCCAGCATGCCAAATTCCCTCTGTGAAGACCATTGCAGGGGGCTGCATGATGCATTGTGCAGGCACAGTGGGATGGTCCCTGCCCTAGAAAGCTGAAAATCTAAACAGACACGGTAGTTGTCCCAGATAACTAGAAGGATGTGCCCACAGACATCAGCATCAGAGTTAGGTGTGACATCCAGACCAACCACTGGTCTGCCCCACTGCCAGTCTGTCACTCACCCTGAGAGTGATGCCCAAGGTGTTTTGGGTGTCCATGTTTCATTCAACTCCAGCTCAACAGGACGTTGTGTGTGCCTGATTAAAATCTCGGGTGCAAGGACCTATGGTCCCCACATGTGTCAGGGCAACTGTTGATCCACTATTAGTAAGGGTTGTCAAATGACAGCCTGATTGTTCAGCAGTCCAAAGTTCAGGGAATAGCAAGTGTGTGAACTCCATGCGTACCAGGAATACGGTGCACTGGAAGCGGGAAGGGGGCTGGTTTCTAAGTGGTCTGCAGTAGTACTCAGTACTGCAGAGCAAACATGACTTGCACCTCTTTGGAGCTTCACCCTTATGAATTATTTGCAGCCATGTAAATTTTCTATAGCTGGGACTCTCTCCTCTAGATTCTCCTTAGCCCAAGGAGCTTCCAGGGGAGAAGGCGCCTGTCCTGGCTTTTCAGGTATTGTCACAGAGCAGAGAGGACCTGTTCTAAGGGTGCTTGCCTTTTGTAAGCAGCAGTGCCAGCTCCTCTGCTGGGGATGTACCCAAGTGCAGGTACCAGTACTGAGGCAGTGTCCTGCCCTGCTGCCATGCTCACTGCTGCAGGTGCTGCAACAAGCTCAGCTCAGGGAGAGCAGCAGCATCACTGAAACAGTCTCAGCTCTGCCAGCCAGCCCTGTGCAAGTTAACAGGCTCTCAGAGTGTTGCATTGCTGTCAGCTTGCTTGTCACCAAGTGCTGGACAGCAGCTGCTGGAAGGGTCTGTCTGACAGCAGTGAGCAAAACTTGGGGTGCTTGGACAGAGCCTATGGTCAGTTCTGTGTGACAGAAGGTTGTGTTGAGGCTGCAGTTGGTGCTGAAAGCCAAGGCATCCCAATTTCCTGTGCTGCTGGTGCTGTAGATAGGAGTCTGCCTCACAACAGAGCCATCTTTCTGTCATTTTTCCCATCAATTGTCTGTCACATCTGCCAATCTAATGATGACCGGCTTAAGTTGACCCCGATTCTGAGGCTTATTAACACCCTCTTGCTGTCAGGCTCTGTGATTGATGGCACATCAGCCCTTGTTTTATTTCATGAAGTGTACATGTTGGCCACCGATTACCCCACCCCAGCTCACATCACAGTTTGCTGGTTTCAGCTCACCTTGGCAGAACAGATTCATCTCTGCAGCATCTGTGCAAGCTGGGCGAGACAGGGCAGGGGTTTCCTTCATGCCAGCAGATTGTAGGCTTTTGCAGGATGGCTGAGACAGTGCTCCATCATTCTTCCCTGAAAGACATGGTCTAAGCCCACCATGAACCAGCTCAACCATCCCTGCCGAAAACTTCACTTTTTCCAGCTGGGTTGTTTTTCTGCCTGTTCAAGGACCTGAACTGGCTCATTGAGGGCTGAAGGTGAGCAAGAGAAACAGTAAGGAGCAGATCTCTGTGGCAGCCAGCCAGTTTCAGCGTCCTAGAGCTCCTGCTTGCCCAGCTGCCTCATGCCAGGGATTGGAGCAGGACGAGGGACTTACAGGGCAGGCAAAAAAGGCGTTGGTTGGGGCTCCCCCTTCTCACAGTTTGTGCTCACTGTTAGGAGAGCACAGACCTGCCTGGAAGGGAAGGGGAGTGTCATTGCTGCTCCCCTGAAATTGCAGGCCAAAGGCAGGGCCCAAGAGTTGTCCTTCATGCTCTCACACTGTTTGTCTCCTCTGGTGGTTGCAGGGTGCCAAGAAGCTCTGTCCCCAGTGTAACACCATCACGTCTCCCGGAGACCTTCGGCGCATCTACTTATGAAAGACCCGGCTGTAGGGCAAGGACCCAGCTACTCGGCTCAGCTCATCACACCCAGGGGGAGAAGAACGACCGCAACAAAAAAAAGACGTTTTAAAATTTAAAGAAAAAAACAAACCAGAGACTCCAGACATGGACTCGAGGATACAGGAGCAGTGGGGAGCCTCGGCTGCCAGGTCCCGCAAGTTGAGACCTCCTTCAACATCTGCAGTGGGCAAAACCAAATCCATTGTTGTGAAGCCCCCTTTTTTAAAACCAGTGTTCCCCATCACCCGTTCCCTGGAGCTGGCTTTGCATTGCGGATGGCTCATGAGCCCTCTATTGGACTGTGTTGTTGACCACTCTGCCCCCAGGATTCTGGGGAAGGGACCCTTGACAGAAAGATGTTAAATAACCTGTAACTTGTGTTCTTTGTTCAGGTTTTGTTTTGTTTTGTTTTTATTTGTTTTGGTTTGGTTTTTGGTTTGGTTCTGTTTTGGTTTTTTGTGGTGTTCTAGTGATAACAAAAGGTTTAAAGAAAAAAAAAACACACCCAGGCAGAAATGAAGCACATGTAATATAGATTATATATGTTTACAATGTTGTGTATAAATGGGATAGACTCAAACATTACATACTAATAAGTTTCCCTTTCTTTTCTTTGGGTTGTATTTTTTTTAAAGAAGAAAAAAAAATGAGCAGAGAACATTAAACCCATATTTTTCTTGGTTCAGCAAAGTTTTGGCATTAAAGTCATTAGTTTAAAAAAAGTATATATATACATATATATAATATAAATGGTTTAATGTTCTGTGGTGTATATTTCCTCATTCAGATATGAAGTTAACAGCTTTTAGTAATGGCTGTAGCATTGCCCATAACTTACAGAACTTATGGGGAGTAGAGGAGGTGGATTTTTGTCATTAGTTGTAGCTAATGGGGCTATTTATAATAGAATCGTTATCCCCGGAAAGACACAGCTTTTAACTCCTCACCAGGGGGCTGGGCAGGATGAGGGAATCTAGCTCAGCCCCTTTGCCTTTCCCAGCTGGCGAAGAGGCAAATGGTGCGGAGCTGGAAGGAGAGAATCTGTCAGAGCGCTGCCCTTTACACCAGCCCGGAGTGCCTGCTCAAGGGTCCAGCTGATCCCCTGTGCCTCCTCCAAGGCTGTAACTCCTTCCCCTGCCTTGCCTGGCTTTGCTTTCTTGTCCTTCGGGCAGCGTTTGCTGGCTGAGAATGCCTGGGCTGCTTGGGACAG
>JAWWEE010000040.1:52616782-52682763 GCA_035221455.1 Xenops minutus | reverse complement strand
GGTTTTTTGTTTTTTTTTTTGTCTTTTTTTTTTTTTTTTTTTTTTTTTTGGTCTCTGCCATTTAGGTAACAAGATATTTAGCCAAACCTCTTTATCAGAAAAGAAATGACCAAAAGATAATTCACGTACTGGGATCTTTGAGGATTATCTCCCTCCCCTTAGGTATTTGACTGGCTTTCCTCCCACCTTGCTTAGCCCCATCAAACTCAAACAGCCAGTTTCTATTTGAGTCCTTTCCTTTACTCTCGTTTGAGACATTCTAAATTTTCTCCACTGTTTCTTGCTATCTCAAAATTGCTGAATGCCCTTTTTTCCCCCTCTTTTCATTTCTGCAACATGAGATTGCAGAACAGAAGACTCTGGCCAGTCTCAGTCAGTGCTGTTTCTTGTTCCTTTTGGGCCCTTGGTCCCAACTACAGCTGTTTTCAGGGTGGAGGACCTACAAGAGTCAGAGCATCTCAAGTGAGGTCAGTGAGAAGCAGCCAAACATCAGCCTCCCAGTCCTACGTCTCCAGAAGAGGCAAAAGCGCAAGCCTTCCCTAAAAGATAAGAGAAAGCCTTCTTCATTTTTTTCTTTTTCCTGTCAGTGAATGAGTGAAAAGAGACACACAAGCTGGACTAGATAAAATGGCAGGAAGCCAGAGCTTTCTGCTGAAAGCTGACTGACAGGTAGATCTGGCTAGAATTTGCCCAGTGGTGAAAAGTAACTCGTGACTGCCCCTCGCACTTCATGTGTTTGGAAAGATAAAAAAGATCAATTCCCCACTTTAAATGCTAGTGAGCTCAATCAACAAGCTCTTTGTACTAATCCATCAGGGAAGATACAAATCCATGAAAATACTATTATTGTCAGCTTTTTAACTTTATTAACTATGCAAATACATGCACGTTAGCTACAGCTATTATATGTTCTGGAAAATTTCCATGTAGCTCTTGGGGTCAAAGTCGAGGCATCCAACCTGTATTTTGCATGATGTCAGGATATTAAACAGGTGTCATCGAGATGCACTGTTCAGAATAAAAAGCAACACCAAAATCCTGCATAACACATGTTATGCAGGATAGAAAACAGCCTCAGCTCAAAAAGAATTTATCTGAAATGGGATTTTTTTCCCTACTGGAAAATTTGTCCTAGAGTCCTTTTTTTTTAAGGATGATGAAAGAAGGCTGCAGTAACTATACAGTAACTATTGCTAACTGAATAATGCTTGGTAGGAGCCTGAAGGTCTAAAGTATTAGTTATGATGTGCGAAAAACTCCCCACCCAAATACCCAAAATACTGAAGGAATGACTTCTCACCTGTTTAAGACTGAAAGATCTTGTCCTGTTTGTATCCATACAAAACCGTATGTATTTCAATGCAACAGCCAGAGTTGCAAAAGAAAGAATCAGAGTATCTCAAGTTGGATGGACTCATAGCAATCATAAAGTCCAACTCCCCGCTCCTTACAGGACTACCTATAACTAAACCATATGACTAAGGGGGTCATTCAGATGCTTCTTAAACTCTGTCAGGTTTGGTCTTATGACCTGATTTCAAGAGCTTGGTGCCGTGACCTTGGGGAGCCTGTTCCACTGACCAACTACCCACTCAGTGAAGAACCTTTTCCTGATGTCCTAGGATGATTTGTGGAAAGGATGTGGGAACACAGCTTCTATCAGACCTCTGGCATCCTAATAGGAAGTTGAAAAATAGCAAATACATATGAGAAAAGGAATTTGTTCTTCTATTCAGCGTCTCACCAGTAAAATCAACTCTCTCCAGACCTAAACTTCTACTTTTTCTGTCTTAGGAGTAAGACATAATGGTAAAACTTCAATAGCTGAAAATGCTGCACCAAAAAAGAGGCCATTAGTAGGTGGAACACACATCCAGCCAGTGGAATAAATGCTATATCCTATAAAGAACTATTAGTTCTCTTATTTTCAGCAAAAGCAAAGAATTTGCAGGAAAACAAACAATCCTCCATCCTGCAGGGTTGGAGGCCAGGTGAGTGGAACTTCTTGTATCACAATTATTGCTTCAAGAGAACAAAAATTACATAAAGCAGTGTTTTTTTCTCCAATGGTAAGTATTACAATAGATCAAAACTCCTGCGGACTAAAAAGCTCCAGGAATACATCTGGAATAAAAAGGACAATAAAGGATAAAATGTATTACAATTATGAACAAGCAAAACTAACAATAACCTAGTATAAGAAGCAGTGAATGCAACAGGGGGGGGGGGAGAGGGGAGAATTGTTCTTTTCTTTGTTATTAGAAAGAGCTAAGATGTCTCTCAAACAATGCAGCACTTACTAGAGAAACAATCTGAAGAAAATAAAGACATTATTGGGAAAGCTGGGCTCCTTCAAAGCAAAAAATACTGAACTTTAAGGTCATGACACCTGTCCAGGTTATTGCCTAGGTTCTGGGTAAATATTGTCAAATATTTCAGGTAACAGTGAATTTGCATGAGTAGTGTTTAAAGGAAGTGTCCACATAGCAGGCATGTATCTCTTACACTTCTTGAAACATCTGATATAAGGGCTCAGACCACCAGCATCACCCTAATTCCGTGTAATCTTGTAGTTTCACCCTAAGGACCATCAGATAAAAATGCAATTAGATAGACAGGTGAACACAGATTCTAAATGCCTGATTAAAACAATACTGATGGAGATACTTTATAGGCTTTCATCTATGTCAGCTAAAAACTGTGGAACCCATTCAGCTGTGAAAGGAGTCAAACCTGAAATAATGGAGTATATTGAAAAATTATCAGACGATCAAAACACCACTCAGTTTTCATCTTTGTTTCTGAAAGAGTGCGACCTAGACACCATCAACTTAAGCTTAAAGGATGAAACTTTTTCAGGATTAAGTCAGTTTGAGCTGAACAGTGGTATCTTCACTAAGAGAAATTTCACAATTTGGAAATTTAAAGTTCTCATATCAAGTTGACTCAAGTTAACATCAGTGGCATCTCAATAACTTCACTATGTATGTCAAAAAATGAAAAGTTGCAGGATTAGGTCAGTTTGACCTGAAAAGTGGTAACTCCACTAACAGAAACAATATTTCTCAATTTAGTAGTTCAAATGTTCTCATGTCAAGCTGACTCAAAAAGAGACACCATCAGTGGCATCTCATTAATAATGTTATTATATATCTCCCCTTTGAAGCAAGTACTCAATCTCTAAATCAGCCTGAACACCTTTACCCAGACTGAGATGGTTTCAGAAGACCTATGAGAAGAGCAACTGTAATGTGCCCTTGAGCTGTGTCAGGCACACAGCATGGCTTGTCATTTCTAGTGCTGTGAAAAAGTGTCATACAAAAAGGTGTGCCTAGATAAGATGAACATAACTTTTCACCACAAGAATGACTATTTCAGCCCTAGTCCTTCAGAATACTTTGTGTCTACAGTGCCTGCTGAACTGCTCCACGGGAAGTAGCTCAAATCTGAACTGTTGTGCAACATCTTCCTGAATCTCGGTTGTTTCTCAGAAACAAGCCAATGCCAAGTACCTTACAGATTATGAATTCTAACAATTTCAGCTCCCTAGTAGTGAATCAAGAATATTCTTTGAGTCCTTTCAGCCTGCTATCATTTTTCAGCTTATCGATCAGACATGGAAATATATACACATTAGTTCTTTGTAAATCTAAAAGAAAGAATCACTAAACATCCTCACTAGGAATGCCCTGAATGGTCACTGCTGTTCTTCTATCAGTAATCGAATGCCCTTTGACAGGGAGGTGTCCTTGTGAGCAAGTGAAAAGCCATTAAGATCTAAGACTATCTAAGATCTAGTCATTATACGCCTTCCCAGCTTTTTATCTACTAGTGCTAAGAAAAGAAATTGTGCTGGAGCACAGGATGACCACTACGTCTCCCCAGCAAGTACAGGGGATACACAACCTATACCCCTCATGCAGATCAAAGTGTTAAAACAATTTCTGTCTGTCCAAGATTAGGACAGCAAAATGCTTTCATTTCTCATGGATGGATGATAACGTTCTAAGAAAACAGAGATAATAATGTAATGGGGATGCATAACACAAATAATATTTGCAGCAGTTGGTTTGAGACACTGTGTCTTCTTTTCTTTTTTTCCAGAGCACCTTTTTTAATTTTTGTCAAACAGAGTAATTTTTGGAAAATCTCATGTGCAGTTATTCATCTTCTTCTCATTCTCTGCTAAAATTGCCTTCCCTGGAGGTACAGCACATGTTGCTGCAATGAGCAATGTTTAAGAAGCTGAATGCCAAACAGAAATCCTTGCTACTGAAATGTCACAGTCAGCTACTATGATACAAATGTGGGTGATGTTAAGTGGAAAGGCTTTGGCTCCTTATTCCTCACTTCACATATGTTGCAAAGAGCAGCAACTACCCTGGCTTCCTGGTGGAGGTAGTACAGAGCAACTGCATTGTTTTTCCCTAGAATCAAGAAAAAGGTGAAGCTACAGAGAAGCCCACCACAGATAGAAATAAGTTATAAAACTAACAAAGACCTCCAACGTTTTTTAAAAGCACCAGAAACAACAGGAAATTGTAAGGGGTTTACAAAGGCAAGCACGAGGCTTTCTTTTGGAAAGGCAGTGGAAGCACTGCACAGTAGGACACAGTAGGTAGACTGGAACCCTTGGAAGAGGCCCAGGAAGTACTGAGCCTTCTTACATCATACTGGGCTTCATCTCAGTATACCAAATTCTCACAGTTCCAAATCTCAAATAAACTGACAACATTTGTAAATCCGAAGAGAAATTACATAAAAATCTGCAAAAAGCTACTTCATGTTTGGTATCTTGGCTCCCTCCACAAACAATGTCAGAGGTGAGGCTGCTCCTGAAAGCTAGATGTCACTAAGCATATGACAACTGCTGGAAGACAAAAAGGGCACCATGACCAATTTCTGACCAGCCCCACTGATTTCCTTGGCACTTCTTTCACGGCTACCTGTTTAGAATAGACAGAATTTTAAGACCAAGTTTGATTTTATGTAAAATTACTTTCTTCATTTTCTAGATCTGAATAATAACAGAAAACACATCTAAATAATAGTCCATAATGTTGTGTGGTGCTTTTTTTGTGCAGAAGAGGGACTGGGAGGACAGAGGAAGTACTGCTTAGGCTACTCAGTCTGCACAAATAGATTCTGACCACTTCACAAAGGTTCCACTGTGCTGGGGAGTTTGAATTGCTATCTGTTTCTTGGTGGATACTCATTTCCTCCCAAACAGTCTGAAGGAAAATATCTTGGCTTACAAAACCTGGTCTGTTAATGTCCAGTCATCTGTACTGAAAACCATGGAAAAAAGACCCTGTTCTTAACATGGAATGCTTGTGTCACAACCACAAACATATTTTATCACCTGAGACTTCACACCTCTAGTATACAATATGTTCATTAGCAAATACAAAAAGTCTCAATTATAATGTAGAAATTTAAATCTAAAACTAAACCATGCAAGTTATAAAGATCTGAACGATGTTTTGATTATAGACTTCGGTTTTCAAAATCTTAAATTTGCATATTTAAAAAAAAAAAAGAGAAGGAGAAAGGGCAGGAACAAACAACAGTGCATGCCTATTATTTCACTGACATGCAGTAGGCCAGTTTAGAGAAGGACTGGTGAAATACAGGAGCATTGGAAGCCCACCATAACATGTGACAGTATTTGATCAAAACCTCAGTGCTGTAGAAACACTTTAATTGAATACTTACCACTGCGTAAATGAATGTAAACATAAACAGATGCTGTGTCATTCTGTATTGCATTAATAGCAATTAGATCTTGCATATGAAGTGGAAAAGAAAGGAAAGAAAGTAATGTACTTTTGCTTTATAACTTTGTGTGTTTGCCTCTGAGGCATACAGTGGACTACTTAACAGATACACAACCATGCACTGCCCTTGAACAATACATAATCTACATGCAGTGCAATGGAAATACAGTCTAAATCCATGATAGTTATGGGTTAGTCACTATTACCCTGAAATAAATTGTTAGGGATGGCTACTTCTGCAACATCCAATGCAACTGCTTGACCAGAAAGATGGGGGAATGCAGGAAAAACGCTGGGCAATTTTGTTGTTCAGTGCTTTATCAACACTGCTATCATTGTCACCCTCTACAGCTGATGTAAAAAACACTAAGATAATAATCTGTTAATCAAATACACTCTCATATCTTCCCAACTGCCAGTCAGGTCCCTCTCTCCCATATTCAGTAGGTAGTATCTGCCATTCTGTTGGAAGTATTCGCTTGACCATGGTTCCAAAATTGGTATATGGCAATGTACAATACATGCAGCCCTATCTATGCTATCATTCATTGGAAAAGCTTCTGCTGGTAGCCAAATATTTCATGGCATTTGAGCTGCTTTTGGTGTAATTTGCTGCAAAGACATTTACAAGTAGAACACACTTTAAAACAGCTAACATTATTAGGTTATTGACTCAGAATCTAATTCTTGTATGGACAATACAATGTGACAGACAGGACACTTGGTTGCTGTCTGGATGGTATAGAGAGTCTTCACAGTAAGGATCCTTTCAGGGTCACCTTAGTTGTATTGGGTGAGTCTCCCTAAAACATGTTTCTGTCCAATTTTTGTAATCCAGCTGGCCTGTGGTCCTACATGTCCACTGCAAGACATGCATAATGCATCACTATAGATTACTTTAACCTATATACAAAACATTACCTAACTATCTTAAGTACATACAAAGCACTGTCCTACATGATCATTTCTACATATGTAGAAACAGTTTACATTGTCTTACCCTTATAAAATTGATTAACTTTGCAGCAGGAACTGTCTGTGAATATCTGGGACAACCAGATTCTTTACCCATGATGTTAATCGACATGCTTAAGCATACAAATTTGTCTAGGCACAGCAGGGTCTGCCTGGGCAACCTCAAGAGCTGTCTGAAACTCCCACTGGGATAGCTCCTGTAACAAGCTGTCAAATACTTCTTGTGCAGATGGCCAGCAGTTAAATCAATCACCTAGTTTCAACTTGGTCTGCTGTCTCAAACCCACCCTTTATCTCATTTATGCAGACAACAAGCCTGGGAGTTCTTGGACCACTCTGTGAACTGGAGCGCACTGCGAGTGCACACAGGCACAGCTCTGAGACCCAGTTACACTGTGATTATTATTAAAGAATTAAACTTTATTTTTCTGCTTAGATCTCACAGTGCTTTGCCCACCTATCTGTCCAAATAATGTCAACATCTGACCTAGTGAACTGCCTTCAGAGTTCAGATAGAAATGGCTATGAAGTGACTCATCTCATAATTAAGCGAGGGCCTAAAGTTAGGTGATCCTAAGTCACGCATTGTCCCAGCTTGGTTTTGCTATCTGGGTCATACCACTGTTTTTGACTGAGAGTGCAGGCTACCACATTTCTGATATGAAATTACCTAATGCAGCACTGGTAGTCAGATTTGTGGTCTAATGTTTTCAGGAACAGTAAAAGCTGAAATATTGCCCACATAGGCAGCAAACTCTGGAGCTTTTTGCATTTCACTTCCAGGTCAAAGATTTACTCAGAGTGGAGCAGGCCACTGCTAATTCTCCCCTCTGCTTTCTTCAGTCCACCTGATGTTGTCATCAGTCTATCGGGCAACATCTGCAAAAACAAACTCACCTCACCTGAATTGCACCCATCACACATACAGAACTGCTTTATTAGCTGTTCCTTCTGCTCTGGGACAGTGTAGATCACAATGGGTTGAATGCCTGTACTTCCTTGTGAGTGAACTGACATAAGACTCCTTATTAAAAAATCAAGTCTAGAAGCCAAGTGCTCATGCTGCACATCTTCAGTTGTTTGTTCTGGAGTTTCTTCATGTAAGACTGAACTGAAAATCCCAATATACTGCAGCTTGATATTTGCAAGTCACAGCTGTAACAGGTCTTTCAGATCAATGTTTCAGAGTTACATTTTTTCTTTCAATGTTCAAAGAAGACAATTTTTAGCTTCCTGTCATTTTGTGGGATGCAGTGCTGTAATAGAAACATCTACTGCATTTGGACCGAAGCTGAATAGCACGACTAAAGTGATCATATAAAGTGAATCTACATTGCCAAGTAACTTTCCAGTCTGTAGTCACAGCCATATGTGATCACATAAATTTGAAGACTTATGTGTGGGCCATACTGAGTAGAACAAGAATGAAGTCTGTAGTTATGGAAGAGTTCAATTACTGGCACTACTATCAGCTGCCCACACTTCAAGGATGCCTATTGCTGACTACTAACTTCATGTAGCAAGTTTAGCTAATGGGAGAGAGTTCACAATCCAAACAGCTTGTAAATTGAGGGAGAGCTTTTAAACACCCCTCTATTTTCCTAGTGGTTACCAGCAAGGAGACAGTCTAATTTATGCTGGGGGAAGTCAACGAGCATATTAGTAGAACTGGCTGTTAAAAACATCAAACTAAGTGGTTTAAAGAAATCTATCCAGCAAGATCCCATCTCAATTGTGCCTGACCCTTTTCCTGGAAGTGCTGTTATGTTAGGTCAGCTCCACAGTCAAGTCTCTTCCTCTTCTGCCCCATCCCTTATCATATGTCTCAAGAAAACATACACCTTGCCCCAGTCATTCTTTCCTGTGCTCCATTCCTCTTCCAACCAGGCTGCTGTTAGTTTGCAGGACCTGCTTTTCAGGAGAGAATGACTGCAAGCTCTTTGTGATGCAACATGAATGTGAATAGGTGTTGCAAAAGAAAAAAAAATTTTCCCTAAATTTTAAAATGACATTCTTAATTCACAGCAGCGAAGTAGGTATGTTGGTTTGCTGGCCCTAGAAATTCTGATATAATCCATGGTACCTTGTCTTCCCTTTCTTGCAGTGAAAGACCTAGTTCTCTAAAACCTGAGAGAAAACAATAGCCACTGCTGAGCCTCATTTTCTACACCTTCCCTCAGGACACTGATTGCTCTAACTCTAAGCTAAACAGCACTTACGTTAAGAACTGCAGGGTATTTTAAGAGACATTGCCAAATATTTTAGTCTCCAAATTCTGCCTTTTAAAAGACTAATACGCTAGTGGACACTATTGCCTGAATTTTAAATAGCTACTTGAAAACAAAAAAGCATCCACACTATTTATGGAGGATCTAATATTATGTGCTCCCTTCCACTGTTTGAGCAGGAACAGGAGTACAAGCAGGACTTTTCCTAGCACTTAAGGGCTTAAGCTAACACGCCAGCTCCTGCTGCATTAGAAGGAAGAGACTGGAAGCTCATACATATCCAATGGGGAGAAAACAAACATGAAATGAAATGTTTTCTTTAGCAGCCAAAACGTGTTCCAAAACAACTCAACAGTGGTGAATGAAATCTGAGCAGAAAATTCTCATGCTATTGTACCGCCTGAACCCTTTTAAATGTCAGGAATTGGTATTGATTACAGGTCTAAACAAGAACTACAGAGGGTCATTTAAACTGAAACATAGTATATACTGTAACTGTGGATTCATACATCACTCTAGAGAAAGATAGACTTTCTAGTAAACATTCCAGCATCAGCTCTATGTTTTCTTAACACCAGGCAGCATAATATAGCTCCCAAGAGTACAGGTGAAATACATGAACCCAAACCAATCATTAAATCCTCTCTAGAGGCTATGTAGGAAACAAATGAGATGAGCTCCTACAGCTGTCTGTAAACAGCTCCTCTGTCTTCTTTACTCAAACTTGCAGAATGGTCTGGATATGAGCCAGCATCATACCTGGCTTTTTAAAAATCCATTTATATTTGCAACTCTTTGGTCTTCTTTAGCAGTGTCTGTCACATTCACCTAGGCTGAACACTATATACTGTGTTTTTTGGCTACTGAAATCAAAGAAATTGCTTGGTATGCAGTATGAGCTCTGAACGAGGGTGGCAAACCTGCAAAGAGCTATTTATGCATTAATACCTGCATCCAGTGTGAAAAGTGGTCCTCAATCTAAAGCCTATGGGTTACATGCAAGACAGCCAAGTGTTGATTTAGGTCACCAGTCATATAAAAATTAAGATTGAGTGAAGACAGAGGGACAAAACAAGAGTTTGCTCTGTAGCCTCCTATCTGCATAGTGCTTTGCCTATAAATCAGCAAGTTTGGGATCACTGAAGTAAGCTCTCTTGGTTATTATTTACTTAACTAGATTGGACCATACCCAAATGACCAGAAGGAAAACACTAAGAGGTCTGTCTTCCCCAGCTGAGAGGCTAATTAAAAATTTGCAGAAAAGCACATGTAACATAGACACATACAAGATTTATAGGAACAAACCTCCTCCTTCCTCCATGAAGCTATGAAGAACAGAAGGGAGATCTCTGGCTAATTAGGTTAATATCAGCTTATGGCTTCATGTAGAAGAACCAATAAAAAAATAAAAACATTTAGAAACGAAGTATTTTTCTCAAGGATTGTTTTTTCCCTTTTCCATCTCTTTCTAAAATTTTTGTATTCAAGATTCTACAACATGGTGTGCTTTGAGTTTATCCCTTAATTAGTACAGCAATTTGCTAAATCTTGTTTTTTCCTTGTTTCAGGGTGCTGTTCAGAACAGCCTGATAAGTCATACAAATTACTGCCACCAACTCCAAATGCTAAAATCTGAATACTTCATTCTACCTCCACAGCTAAGAAATATGCAGCTCAAAATCAATGCTGAGCCTCCATGTTCTAATTTAAACTTTGTAACTATGAAAAGATAATTGCTTTATGTTTTGAGGAAGTGATTTTTTCCCCCCTTGGAACTCTTTTTCATATTCATTCCTTTTGAAAGAGCATCCAGATAAAAAAAGGTGGCTATTTCAAACTGTAGTACTGATACCTTGTACAAGTGCGTGTACTTACAGTGTTACGCATCCATGCCTAAGGAATGCAGGGCAGCTGAATGTTTCCAGTAGAGGCTTGGGCTTATTGAAAAAGATACTTAGGATTCCAGCATTGCTACTAGCAAGAAGTCTCCTTAGCAAAACAGAACGTGGTCGGATGGACAGCCAGAACCCCCCTGATAGCAGGTAAAATTCTAAGCTGCTAAATGACATATTCCATTAGCTGAGAAACTGCATTGATTTTAGCCATTTAGTATCTTCTTGTTAAGTGCAACCGGGGTTACACTCATATGAGCTGGAATTAGTGCAGTCAGGGAGAATATTTTAGCCAATTTCTCCCCTGCAAGTCACCAGTCAAGAGAAATGAATGAAAAAGTGATGACATGAAACCAGAAGTGTATGACTGACACCTGTGTATGTCTGTCTTTACCTTGAGCTCATCTGCATCATAGAAGTCTATGCGCACAGCAGGGACCATCCATGTCTGGAACAGAGTTGCCAGGATCTGTTTGGCAATTGCATCTGCGATGAGGTGAAAGTGGAGTGGGTTTCGCCTAATATGAGAAGGGAGAGAAATGGCATTAGTTCAAAGGTTCCTAATTCCTGTTGTTAAAGGACAACATCAGAATGTACAAAACTTATCTGTGTCTAAGATGCCAAGTTTAAAGAGTACAGCATGTTCGGTGTAGCCCTGCTCTGTGGTCAAAATGCTGGGACACAATTTGTACACATATGACAATAATAGAAATACTTTATCAGTTTCTGGGTGGTTGTGAACAGATACAAATCCTCTGACTTCAGTGGAATGTGAAAATTTTTAACACCGAAGGATCTTGTCCCTTCTACTGGCTCCTTAAAAGAAGGCCAAGTTAATCTCCCTTTGGGGACCTGAGCTGCAAAAGTGGTTGCTTTGAGTTTCTAGGTCAACTTGGTAACTGTGGTAAGAACAGTTGTCTGTGGAGAAGTGGAGGTGCAAGGGAAGGTTAAAAAGTAATCATCTAAATGATGGGAAATTCTGAGACCACTGGGTTTACATAGCTCTTTTCTACAAAGCAAACCTTTGGAATCAACAGCTGTCCTACAGAAACCCAAAGTTAAATGTTTCAGGTAAGTGCCTTCTAGCTATTCACTGGCATAGTGATCAGAATGGAGATTGTAAATCTCCTTACATCCTTGCTCCTAAGAGGGAGGGATGGTTAAAGAAAGGCAGGAAGAAAGAAAACATTTTACTTCAAAACACCAGATTTGGGTTCGTCTCTGTAGTTACAGGACTTGAGCAAACTGAAAAGCTTCAAAACAAGATGAGTGAAGCCACTTCAGCAAGACTGGCATGGTTTGACAAAGTGTATGGATTTTTCTACAGTAATGTGAACTTGGACACTACAAATACCTTGTTTAAATCCCTTAACCTCCCTCCCTCTTTGAAAGATCATAAGCAGTAAAATTTGATCTTAACTTCTGCTGTAGGAGTATAAAAATTTGCCAGCGGAAGTTACTCATTAATTATGGTCTTCTACATTTACCCCATCTTAGCAACTTTCCTTGTCAACGAGGAGGACAAAGTTTGCAAAACCCAGTAAGAAGACAATTTAGACAGTTGTTTAGACTTTAGCATTGGCTCAACCTTTCTTTGACCCCTAAGGTGGAATAGTGGATTCTCATTTCTATGAAATTTACAAAGCTAAGTGGGTGTACTTGTTAACTGGTATTTTTCATATAAAAAGATGTTTCAGATGTTGGCTAAAGTGAAAGACGACTGATGCTTTGGTGTTAATGAGAAGTGAGGAAATCTATGTCAGTGCAGGCCAATCTACTTCCATTACACTTCTGGGCTTAACCCAAAAGATGAAGGTTATTTTTTCTCCATTTCCTACATTAATGAACAATATATGCCTTCCTCTTTAATGTTTCTCTTCTTTCTTTGATGAGTAATACTGCTTCCCATTAAACAAAGTCCACAAAAAAATGTAAAAATACATATAATGGTTCATAGTGTCATAACAGACCTCTCAGCAGAAACAGGAGATTGTGAGAAGCAATGTATGGTTGGATTTTGCAGTGTTAGGAACCAACCTGACACCCAGAATTGCCAATGAAGCTGCTGTATTGGGTTCAAGGACACTGTAGATCACATTATGAGCTTACAGAGAAAGCAGAAAAGGGCTGAGTAGAAGCCTTACACATGAAATAATCATGACTGCAGAATAAACCCACAGCTGATCTGCACTTAACAATATCCAAAACACTAAGCCACAACACACTTTCCAAAAAGACAAAGGTCTTTCAATCTTCAGCTTGCCATGCTGGGGGGAGAGGAGAGGGAAAGGCATAAGCTGCCAGCTGTTGAGTGTCCCATTACCAAGCTAAAGGGATCACAGCAAATACATCTGCTTCACCAGCCCAGCAGGAGAGTAGAAGAGGACATCCTGGCTCATACAGATTCTGCAGTAACCAGGCACCTTGCCAAGAAAAAATCGGGAAATAGCAGTAATCAGGAAATTCATCTCATTAGCAGAGACAAGGCCAAGAGAAACAAAGTACAACACCAGTGGCCTTGAATACAGGCAAAGCAGTATCTCAAGACAAATAGATGTTGAATATCAACATACACATCCCACACAGGTCCCTCTGCTTAGTAGGGGCTGAGTCTGGATTCTGGTAGGACTATCTCACAACTGGTATTCTTCAGTAATTTGTTTTTCTTTATTTTTCCAGGGTTATTTATCTATATATTGCAAAGTACAATAAGAAGAGTAAAAAATCAGTTAAAAACAAGACAGCTCTGTCTTCCCTCAAACTATCATTTAGTTAAATAAAATCAATATAAAATATTTCAAGATGAAACACACTAGTTGAAAAGAAAAAATCTGACACAAAGACACTCAGATGTTCAGTAGCAGTTTATACTTATCTGAATGACCCAGAGTGTGTGAAACTTAAATGGGAACAAGTAGGTGACATTTTCTTTAGTTTGTCTCCTACTGGGAAAAAGAAAAAAGGAGTAGCAGTACTCCCACACAGAAATCTCTTTCAAGTTGTTAGCCTCATGGTAAAGATTCAGCTGGAAGGAAAGTGTGTGTCAGAGGCAAAGCAGAAGATTATAACTTACAAAAATATATCCCCCAAACAGTATAGTGACCTGATGACATCTACAACTAAATGTGCATCAGCCACAGAAAATTTTAGTCCAGATGGGATTTTAGTTCTGTGAAATGTGAAGTTTGGCATGGTGCTAGAAGCCAACAGAGCACAGACTCAAAGCTGGAAGACCTTCTGAAGATAACAGTACTAGCATACACACAGATGACATCTTTAACCTCTTCTGGTGTCTGCAATATGCAAAGCCTAGAAGAGAAAGATTGCTTCAAAGGGTTTATGAAACAAGTTTCGAAGCTTAAAGATCAATGAACATCCATTGTAAAAGATATAGAAGATTCTGTAAGATGAGAAAATGAGAAATCTTTCTCAAGAAGTATGTCAAAGGGATGCCATAATTATTTGTCAAAATGATTACATCACTGGCTCTAAGAATCATGGGTGACAATCAGGATATTGTGAAGGATTCCACAAAAAGCTGTACTTCATTAGACTTGGACATTTTGCTGTACCATTTGGTATCAGTGAAAGGTATTCCTTTCCATCAACTGCTCTTCTTCCTGGACAGAAACATTTTGGGATATAAGCTTTATAAAACTGAAATGCAAGTGTATTGCTCCTATAGTAAGTTATGTAGAAAGCCACCCTTCACAGGCATTTAGCAGCTACAGTTAGAAAAGTTTGGGTAAGGCAGGGGGAGATGCTCGAGTCTTCTGAGGTAGGCTTGAGAATACCTACCCAAGGAAGGGTGATGTGGCCTGTGAAGTTCAACGAGCAGCTGATGACACAGAAGTTTGCTAGTGGAAATTGAGTGGCATGAAACTGAAAATACATGATGCTCTGGTTAAAGAAAACCTCTCTTCTGCTGTGAAGGCAGATCAAGTTATGAAAAGGATTTCAATTCTGTGCTCTCCTGCAACAGGAGAGGTAAAATCTAGAGTTAATGAGATGGCCCAAAAGGTTCTTTCCAATTCCCTAAGCCTAATGACTCCTGTGCAACTCACTTGTTATGTTGAAAGGAACCTGGAATCAAGTCTTGGGAGAAATAGTGACCAGCACAAACCTCTTCTTCTCTCACTCCAAATGGAATGTCTTCCTTTGACTTCAACTTCTCCAACCAACTCAAAGCACAGCTGTTTGTTTTGCTTATTTTTAAAGTATATAACTCACTTTCCACTGGGCACATCAAAAGAGCTAAAAAAACACATATAACCACATAAGCAGTGGTTGTATCTTATACTGCTAGAAATCAGTGCACTGTAAATGGTGACAGTATATGCGCCTATGGAATAATATGAGTCAATATATGGCAATTGTGATGTGTTTCTTCTGCAAAACCAACAGGTTTTGGAAAATTCCCAGTATTCATGTGAATTTGTATGTTTGGAAATCAAGGTTTCTTGTATCCTGGGTTTCAGAATAGGGCCCTTGAACTCTGAGTCCCAGGTCTTCCAGTTTCCTTACTACAGAAGCCAGTATTGAGACAGCCACAGAATTTCTCACAAGATCCATAAATACTTAATCTCATTTACCTCAAAAACTTTGAACATCTGAATTTTTACCAACTACAACTTTTCACAGTTTTTGCTACATGGAAAATGCTGATGCACTAATGTCTTAATGTGGTAAAATGTAATTTCAAAATATGGGTATTTCCCATCGAGTGGAAACTCTAGATTTTAAGCACTCTATTTAGAAAACTGCAGATCTTCATATACTAAATTATTTCTACTTGTCGTAAGATCAGAACACTATCTGACAAAGAAAACCATATGTAAAGAGCACACATTTATTTTCCTAAATTACTTTCCTCAAAAGTGAATGAAGAGAGATTCTGGCCAACATTTTCAAGCATGGATGCTTAAATATAGGCTCTTAGACCTAAATATAGGAGCTTGAATGAATGCTCTCATTTTCAGAATTGCTGAGGTCCTATAAAGTTAGCAAAATGAAAAGATGTCAGTAATTTTAAAAGTCAGGCCATGAATTTAGGATCTTATTCCAAGGTATCCATTTCTCTATACTTTTTTTTAACATGATATCTTATTTTTGCATTTCAAAACTTAATCCTAATCAGAGTTATGATCTGCTCGCTCAAGCATTCCTGGCCCTTTCTTTTCAAATAGCCACTGCCAAAGAGTTAAATACAAAAATCTACAAATGAAAGAGGGAGTAGGGAACCAAGACTCACTCTTCCCATCTGTACTATTCCCTAGCTCAATTGTTAGTAATTCAAAAAGCAGCTGCTTGGCTGCTTGGTTGCACAGTTCTCTCTGCAACAGAGGAATTTTATTTTCTAAGAATATAAAAAGGTCAGTAGCCCAGGGGTTTTATTTCCAAAACCTATACTTTATTAAGGGAAGCACAACAAGGTAACACCTTTTATATCTGTAGCAAATGGTTACATGAACTTCAAACAGAAATTATAAAAGGCAGCTTGGGAAATTTCTTTTCCTAATGCCCATATGACAAACCCTCTCTCATACATGGAGAATTTTAATGTGAAAATCATTAAGATTTTTCATACCCCTTCACATCCAGTATTGATTAAAATGCTTCCCAAGCTATTGGAGAGATCTTAAATATGCACTTGCTACATCATTCATGGATCTTCTTGTTTATAGAAGTTCTCTGGCAAGTAATGGGCAGATTTTTTTAAACATTGCTTTCTCCATTATGCTTCTATTGCTAGGACAGCTAGAAAACACAAAAAGAAGTGTGCATATTGATGCATTTATACAGATCAGAGAAACCAGGTCATGCTTTATAGTTTTTGCCAGAAAAATCTCCCACAAAATAGACTGACATGTTAGAAAAGTTGGAAACAATGACAGAGGTTTTAAACTCTCAAATTAATTCCATTAAGGCAAAGTGGTCTCCATGGAATATAGCCATTAGATTACATAAGCTTTAATTACCAGCCAGAGTTGACTTGTGACTCTTACTTGGAAATTACATGTTATTAATTTTATTTAATTTAGATTTTCATTTGGTTTGCCTTATTCTACTTGTTCTAAGAAAAAAAAAGTTCCTTATTCATACAGCAATCTGTAACATAGTTTTATATTCTGATCTTAAAAATGTTCAGACATATGCTCAACTTTAAGGATATAAGCAGCCTTCTTAAAGGAAAGAGGCTGCTTCACATTAAAAAGCTGTTGTCTAGTTGACTGGTTTTATTTACATACCTTACGAACACCCCCCCACACCTCCATTACTATGCCCCTAAGCAAGAGCAATGATTTCTTTGAAGAAGAGGGACTGACATAGCGGGGGGAAAAAAACAAACAAAAAGGCACAAAAAGCCAAGGCACTATTAGCTGGCACAAAATTTAATTTTTCACAGATTGTCAGGTTGACCTGACTGCCAGCAACAAGCTGTAATTGTGTAATTTGGTCTTCCCTTGTTCTGAAATGAAACACAGTGTTTAGCATGTCTTTGGAATAGATAAGAGTACATTAAAAATCATTTTAACTCTTACTCAAGTTAAACTTACCTGAGCAGAGAGAGAAATCATCTCTGCAATACAAAATATAATTGTGGGCCGTTTTTGTGGCCCTCTAAGTTTTACAGTTTTCAGAAATGGAGTAAAACATTGAAAATCACCAATTAACTTGGACCAATAGTTGCAAAAGATTCAAGGAGAATTGTCAGCCACAGGAAACTGTTTCAATTTTGAAAAAGAAATGCAGGTTCTTTTTTAATACTATTATAAGCACCGTTTCCAAAACTACTTGCATTTCATTTTGCCCATTTGACCCAACATAGTAGTGTTTAGTCCATTGGTTTGGAAAAATCAAAGTTAGTTGCACTTAGGACACAGTAATATGAGCTTGGCTTGTGTTAAACTGGCTCAGAGATAATTTTTTTAGCCCTACAATGGATTTATAAAATCTATCATAATCGGGAACTAGATGTGCAAGAGAGGAAAGCAGGAAAGTTGCAGATTGGGACTGAGTGCTCGTTCTACAAGCCTCCCTCTGTGCAGCACTGCCAATGCATATTTATCAGACTGCAAACCCTGCACTATCCCAGCTCTGGTGAGTCTCCTCCTGAGAACAGACTGTCAGTTATGTCAGACTGGGTGTTAAAAGCTGCTGGGATTTTGTGGCTGGAACATACGTTTCCTAAAAACAAAACTGGAATCAAGCTCCTTTACCACTGGGAATGAAACTCATTTCTGAACTACGGTGTCCTTATGTGGAATCAGCCACACTACTCCTTTCCTCTGCTCTTCTTACTCTCTGGAACCTGAAGACAGATATAGTTTCTCAAATGGTCTGAACAAGTAGCTTGCCTAAGTCTCATAATATATATGGTATGACTAGAATCAGAAACTTGCTTTTGTAGACCTGTGGAGAGCTGAAATGTTCAATATGCAGAATTTGCCATACATTCATGCAACTGAGAAGAGACAGCACACTCCATCTATAGAAACTCCTGTGGCTTTTATCCTTAATGACCCAGCACTCCTGCTGTTTTGTGTCTCTAGCACTCTAGCTCAAAGTTGGGGGTATAACAAATATGTTAATGCATCCTGGGATTAAAATGACATGGCCTCCTTTTCTCTAATAGCAAAGTAGGGATTTCCTACCGAAGTAGGGAATTTAAGCATCTCATTTTGCAACAAAATGCACTGCTAAAACGTTTTAATTATTAAACTAGACAGAAATGATAAAAAAAAAAACACATTACATCTCTATGAATTCCAGATAGATTCTCTGAAATCAATGCTCTTACAGCAAACACCAAGTGAGGTGCAGACAGGTGAGGATATTAAGCATGATTGCTTTGAGGGGTCAGTTGTTTAATCAGTAGATTGTATTCTGGGTGTATTCAAGGAAAAACCAAATGTCTCTGACAATACATTTGCATGCCTATTTGTACTGTTCTTGAAAAACTATATTTGAGATTGAATGTGGTGATGCTATAAATGGAGGACCAGTAGCCTAACTTTAGAGAGTAAGATAACAAACTTCTTGTTAAGCAAACTTCTCCATTGGAAACATATAGTCCTTTCAAATGTCTGTTTTGCTTAGCTTACTGGACAATGCTAGCTAGGATGCACTTCCTGGTGCACATTTTAGGGTTAAAAGAAAAGACATCTCCATGCCTGTTTTCACTGCTGACCCTCAAGTCAGAGAGTAAACTTGCTGCTGATGTCATGAAGCATTTACTATCTGAAACAACCACTTCCAACTCTCCTAACTCAATCCTCCTAATGCAGCATCATGACCTGTCTTCATCCTTCATTTCTACAACTAAATGGATTCTAACAACTAAAAGAAGCTTTCTTTCCAATGATGATAATTTCTGAAGGGCATACTAGTCTCCAAGATAACATTATTTGCACATGGCAACCAGTGCAAGCAAACTTGGTTCTAAATCAATTTTCAGCCGAGTTTGTTGTTTATTCTCCATCCTTCTTCCCAATGGCCACTCCAAAGATAAAGATCCAAGAAGGGAGTGCTACAGAAGCATGGCCATGTAGCCATAGCATCAACTGATGCTTATGAAGCCTGTGTTTTCTAGAAGATAAGGAAGAAATGTCTGTAAGAAGCTCTGTCTCTTTTTTGAGAATATCTTCTTTTTCTAGCCAACAATTTAATGCCTAGTGAGAAAAGCTAGTTCTAGGCAGAAATGGACTTAAATTTGTCTTTAAGGATGTTTTGAGCAAACAAAGGAGATAGATTATCTTGATTGCAACTAACTGTACTAAAGTTTCATTAGCTATACTGGACTTTATCTTGATAACCTCTGCTGAGCTAGACAAATCCTTTGAGGTGAGCAGTAGTGCTAGCCAAACAACAATGGTCTTGACAAGGGCAGAATCCACCAGACTTAGAAATACCCATGCTAATTTTCTTTGTTTTGGTTTCATATTTTAATTATTATTTAATAATTTAACTAGATGGCAGAATTGTTTATAAATTTGCTAATTGCTCAGATGAATAGCTTATGTAAAACAGGGACATTTTCTTTAAGTACCACAGAGAGAAGCTGCTTAAACCTTTGAGTTGTGAGATTCCTGTTATTTACAGAACATTGGGAAACATGCAGATTAAGGTATTCTCAAAATGGATGCAATTATTAGGAGACTAAAACAGGGAGAAGCTAACCACTAGGATAATGTGTATCACCACAAAAATGCTATTTTCCATGAAATCCCTTAGAAACATCAAAATAGACAAAACCTCCCCATATCCTTGCAATATAAAGCCAGTTTACACTGAATAATTCAAACCTCTAATCAGAAATAGTTTTAAAATCTGACAGAATTTTAACATTCAGAAAAATTGTGCACAGAGAACAACAATTACTGTTTTGCTTTTGTTATGTTTGTTTTAGCATTGATTTTCTGCTCCTAGCCCTCACCTAACATGAATGTGCTACTTCTCAAAAGACTTGCAAAGCCTATGTGTTGATAGTGGAAGTTGCTCTCATATTTCAGAGATTAAATAGTATTTACTGAGTCTTTTTACATATTGAGCATTTATATTATGTTATGAAACTTACCAAATATTGTAAAATGGGGTATTAAAATCGTTGTAAGGGAGTGATTACTAAGACTTCCAGCAGAAGACTGGAGCCAAACATAAGGAACAAAGTGTGGGGCTGGAATGCCCCATTCATGCTAGCTGTAAGATATTAGCACATGACATAAACAAGAGTCATTGACCCTGCCACAAAATTATCTTTCAAATAAAGCAGCACACTGAAACTACCTCCTTAGTAAACTGTTAATACTGTAAGCATTATTTTATTAGTCTATTTGTCCTGTTAAGAGTCAAACAGTCTGATCACTTTCCTATTTTAATCTACTTTCTGCAACATTATGGGAAGACAACTCTGAGAGACTTTTCTAAACTGGACAAGGGATATACACATATGCCCATACACAGTTTGATGTTAATTCTCTTTTTCTGGAGCTGCTGTCTGTTAAGGGAATTGTTTTTTTGTCTTCACTGTACATTTATGCCTCTCATTTTTGAGGTCTAGCTGTGCTCCGTGTGCCAAAACCATGTTGCAAAACCTTCTGAATGGCTGCAAGTAGCCATTCCAAAGCCAGAATAAGCAACCTGACTTTAATAAATTAGTATATACTGACTGTAGTAACAGGTTTACTTCAAAAACAAATGTCTAAACTGCAATCTGGGACAGTCAATAACCAGTGTGAATTTATCATCTACACCTGTGCCATAATCCGATGCCAGAAAGAGGCTAAAGGAATACAATGCTGTTATTACTATCATTATTTTACAATATCCAGGAGGGTGCAGATACTTTACAGTAAAGATAGATACTGTCCCTGTACACACAAAGCAACAGGGGTAGCAGGTGGATCTCTGATCACTCTAATTCACTGTAGAAATCCTCACACAGGTGAATCTATTTATGGTGGTCATAAATTTCATGCTTCATTCCTTCCAAAGAAAAGGCAACCAGGGAAGGGAATTCGACTTTCTTTTGAAGGAGGGGACTAAATGCAAAAAGAAATTACTTAGCCATAATCAGATATAAAATATACAATAAAAGAAAGCTACCTTTACCTGTGAAATAAGACAGACTTGACAAGTGTGACAACATCCCGACTGGCATTGTACCCTGCACAAACAATGGCAACGTGGATAGTCTGTGGGAGAAAAGGAACAAAAACAAGAAAAATGAAAGCCTCCTCCTGTGTTCTGTCATTCACTAAGGAGAGCACATACATGGCAGTGCTATTATTTAGTGCGGCGATTGTTAAAGATTTGAGTGGGTGTTTTGCAGCTGTTTGCAGCCCACTTGAGGCAGTTTGTTAAAAACATCTTAATTGAGTTATAACACCATCACCATTCCAAAGTCATTACTATCCCTAAGTTACATCAGATGTTTGAACAGAATTGCATTTAATAGCTAAGAGCATATGTGTGTACATATGTACACACCCTCCCCAAGTAAGCAGCATGCAAAATTCTGAGTATGCAAACATGTAGACATTTTTAATCTTTTAAAGTTTAAAATTATGCCTGATAACTAGAAGCAGATACGCTCTTAGAAATGTTGCACTATTTCTGTCTTAGGAACAGCCACTAAGGAGAGGGTGAGAAGCTCTCATGGATGAGTATTACTGGGACAACTGGTTTGTCAGGGCTGGATGCATCCCAGTGATACCATGGGACAGGAGCTGTGAAGGCAGGCGGCCACCCCCTTTCCCATGACTACCAGTATGGGCAGTACTGGGCAGTGTTAATATGAAATCAAATACAACCCCCAAAAACACATTCTCTCCACCTCACGACACTGGTAAATTATCACTTATTCCGTGCCTTCTTACCTCCCTTTTAACATGAAGCAGAGGCTTCCTCATCTTTTCAGGAAGAAAGGGAAAATTGAAAAGGCACTACAAATCATTATTATTTAGGCAGTAAGTACTAATCTGAAAAATGTGTCACATTACTCTGCTCTGGTTTTAAAATTAGCCATTTTTATTCCCTAGGGACAAAAGAAAATTAATCCTAGCAAGTTTTGACTCCAGGTTCTGTAATATTCTGTTTCTTAGTGGTCACAGAAATGAAGGAGAGTTCACCATGCTGGCAGCACAAAGCTGCCATTGGGAACACAGCTGTGAAACTGCAGGGAAGCCTCATTTGGCTTCCATTTGAAGCTTGGTTAGCTGGTTTCTCACTCACACAGCTCTCATTTTCCACAGAATGCCCACTATGCTGAGAACAAATGAGGAATTCTGCCTCTTCACATCGTCATAGATTCCCAAAGACTGGCTTATAACAGAAGCAGATTTACACAAGAGGTGGCATGTGTTGGGCACATCTAAAGAGTCCACAGCCCCATCCATTAATATCACCTGGTACAGGGCACAATTTGAATCATGTAACTTCCAAGTGGCTGTGCCATTGTGGAATGTCCACATGAACACTGCAGCTGCCTCCAATGCTAATGGGTTTCACAGGCTGTGGTGCATTTAAGGTATGAGGTTTTAAGATGACTTGAATTAATAAGAAAACTGTCTGTCCAGAGAGGTGTGAGAAACAAAAGATATTGCAGTACATTTTGGCAACAGCTCTGCAAGGTACTAGTGCTTTAAATTTATGTTAAAGTCAATGGGAGTTGAGCATGCTCAACACTTTGCAAAAATGGATTGTGTTTCTCTTGTTTCTCTCTTGTGGTAAGAGGGGAGAACAGAAGCTGCTTATTAATGATTTATTGCAGCAGGAGCTTGTACTGTACTCATAGGCATGGGTTCATGTGGGTGCACTGATTCCTGATACAGCACACACACTGCACACACAGCCTCCTCTCTGACTGCCATCTGATCCTTCTCAGGCTTTTGGAAGACCTTCTTCCCTTCAATACCAGTTAAAATCAAACTAACTGAGAATAGTTTCACGCCTGTTTTAAACATTTCACCTGAAGACACTGGACCAGACACAAAATGTTTAGGGGTTTTGACAGAACAGCACTGTCATATCACTGTCAACATCATTTTATACTACTACTTGCCAGAAAAGCTCTCCTTGCAATCTCTCTCTCTCCACCTTACAACTCCCCTCAAAATCACAGTTCATTCTGTCAAATACTTGCCCACATCTGTACTCCTTTTACTAAATCAGTTTGTTTCAAAACTGAAAGTATGCTTTCCTCACTGTCTTCTAGTAGTTGCCGTTGCCTTGGATGTTGTTTCAGCCAGGGCAGTGAGAGCAGCACTCGCTACTCTTCAGAGTGTTTTTTTCCAGTTCAGAGACAAAGACATCCATGTACCTTCTGCTCAGCCTCTCTGCGGTGTTTGATATTACATATCGCTTCTATTCCTGCCTGCAATCACTTATACAAAAGAGCAGTAATCCTCAAAGAGAATAGAAATCTAGACCTTTTTCTCCAAGTTGTTGCCTGCAGCATGCTGCAAGACTCGGTCTGTTCCTCTCCTTTTCCTGATTCACTTTCCTCTCCTTCATTGTTTAACTCTTATGCAAAGTCTGTGGGAAAACACATAAGCCAAAATGAAGTCATCAACCTGAACTGGCTGCAGATGTTTTCATCCTAAGGGAAAAAAAAATATTTCCGGTTTTCTCCATGCTTGTTCCAAATCCATGTTTGGACAGCAAGCAGCTGGCTGTAGCCAAATTCTGTCAAGACAGGACAATAGTAGCTGGAAGAAAGAAGCACTTCAAAGAATTTGCATTCTCCTTAATATTCTATTGCAAGCATCAGCTCTCAGGTTTTGAAAACTGTCACCTCTCTCAAAGTCCTCCTCTTTTCCATTTGGAGATGGCTAGAAGATTGTATCCTCCATTCCACCAGAACAGGCCACTGTGATTCCCACAACCTCTGGACTCAATGACTGCAGCTAACACCTCGGAGTGAAGCCACATAAGCAAAGAACGCTCCAACTGCTGCAGTGTGCATCAGCCTGCCTGACTCGTTCAACATCTCCCACCAAACTCCTTGCACCAAGGCTCTGCACACTACACTTGCTCCTTACTGATGACAGTCCATGATAATTCGAGGTCATTCTGGTCACAGTCTAGCTTGGATATTCAGAAGTCACTGTGGTTCTAAACTGAGCTCCTGCAAAATGTTCATCCTTCTAAAATGCTCTCTTTAAAGTGAATGATAGACCTGTGCACCACTTGTTACAAGAAGTCTAGACTCAGGCTGTTCACTGCAGATGCTTTTGGATAATGTAACTCATTGCAGCAACACATGAAATGATGATACATCTTCCTCTCCAGACTCAATGGATTCTTCCTCTGTTTATCCATATAGATATGAATAGGTAATCAAAGCACTGTGGAAGCACATCACACCATTCTCCCTGCAGGCTGAGGATCAGGGACACAAACAGAACTATTTTTAATTGTAAATAGTTTAGGGAGCATTCAGGCCCAGGTACTTCAAGACACTTAAGGATATTAAGCTTTTTCAGGAAAGAATTTAAGTCATACCAAGGTGCATGCTAACGTAGTTTAGAAACCCTTCAGCCACCAGAGACCAGGAAAAACTGTTTTTGAATGCAGTATTTCATGTAAGTCTATTCTGGGATAATATCCAAAACCACATGAAGAACTGGGCCTTAGATCCCATACTGATGGGGAGTATACGGTACCCAGATAAACAGATCCCACTTTTTTCCCTCTTTGCGCTACTTTTGGAATTATGAAATAATAAGCTTTACAAACTCTAGTTAGTTCTTATAGCTAAAAATAATCTTTGGTAAGACATTTCATACTTCAATAATTGTCCAGTAGTGCTAGCTAGGCCTTCAATTATAGACATTTAATCCTTCACAAAGAATTGCTGAATGTGATTAAGAGATACTAAGAGTATGTTAGAAAATGCTGGTATTAGTAGCATATTTGTAAATACACTAGAAATAGTTTCCAGAGGCAGGTGACATCTGCTCTTCCTGTGCTACACTGTTTAAGTTTGTGAGGGCCTGATCTTGGTGGCTGTGGAGCACTACCCAATTACCCCTACTGAAAGCACTGTTGAGAACAGTAACAATACAAATATGCCTGTAAAAATACTTCAAATGTGAAGTATTTTGCTAACCCACTAACTGCTATACTGCTAATTGCCAACTTTCTACTATATAATCACTTTTTAAAATATTTATAAACGCATATTTAATTCCAAGTAAACGCTCAGCTTATGGGGGCACAAGCTGTAAAAATAACACCGTAAGAAAGAGGCACATAATTGTGTTAGCTTCCATTGGCATTATGTTCTCCTTCTGAAGCCTGTTGTTTGTGCCAACATCTGTGTAAGGACTACTCGTACTTTTGTCTCCAAGGCTTGTGTTACAATTGTCTACTAGTGGGAAGGCATCTGCTTCCTCCAGGGAGAAGTCCCTTGGCTGGGACTCTGATTCTTCTCTTGCAGTATAGTGATGGTCCATTTTACAATATCAGAAGAGCTCTCCTGTAATGCAACGGAGTAGGAAGCTGTGGTTGGAATGCAACAAACTCACAGCTATTTGATATAGATCACAATTATTATCGCAGAGATTATGCTTTATCAGAGATTCAATGTTCATTCATTGTAACTGCATTTTCAAATGTTTTAATCATCATTAAAGACCATCTCAAATTAGATTCTGAAATGTTATCTTGAGTAAATCTCTAAGAACAGACTCAATGAACTGAACAACTTATTCCTAGCTGTCTTAGTCTCTCTCAGAGCCCCAGTCTTCTTCTCAAGAACCCTGTTTTTTCACTACCCAAGTTGTTGACTCTTGCTGTGATGT
Source organism: Xenops minutus (assembly GCA_035221455.1). Classification (NCBI taxonomy): domain Eukaryota; kingdom Metazoa; phylum Chordata; class Aves; order Passeriformes; family Furnariidae; genus Xenops; species Xenops minutus. The sequence goes on along the minus strand of JAWWEE010000040.1, from coordinate 52,656,586 downwards.
ATTCCAGGGTCAGAAGCTAAAAAATATTTAGTTTGCACAGCTGAAACAATGAAAACAGAGAGAGTGAATGGAGTCACAAAACTCCCCACACAAACACAGAACCAGAATCTACAATAATAGGATAAATGATGAGACCCTTGGCAAATCTGATAAAAAGGAAGTTTAATTTTAACCTCCACTGCTGTTACTGAATTACTGAGTGAATTCCCTAGGAAAAAGAGTAAAAAGCTATTTTGCTATCAAAATTGTGTTCAATGAGATAGGGGGATGGCAAAAAATGTGAGATTTTGTACGTTATATAACCATTGCCTCCAGCATAATGCTAAACCGCACTGAGCAAGTAAAGTTATTGCAAAAACACATTATTAACTGAAAGGCCACTTAAATTATTTCTACTTTAAGCTGCTATTTTTGTGTCCCAGGCTGGTTGGTACACTGAACAACCAAGAACGGAGATTCAGCTCTTTGGCATAATAATAAGGGAGAAGTGAGGTTTGCTTATTGATGGCCTGAACCTTCCCTAATTAAAAGAAATGCAAAAATGCTCATAGTGAGGAAAATCAGAACCTCACTATCTGGAAGAGGGAAAATAAAAACCAAACCTCTCTTTTTCCCTCTCCTTACAATAATGTTGCTTCCCTTCTTCCACACTGATGGACAAAGATATCCAACTGGAAAGCAGTAACTCATTTTTAAACTGTACTTGGTATTTTCCCATTGAACAGAATTTATCTCAAGAGGTAATTAGGATTTCTTTTTCTGCTCCCACTAATTTTCTTTCAACTTTTATCTTCAAGTGGCAAAAAGCAAGATAAAAGGTGATAAGTTATTACTCTCTTTTTGTAGAAATAAATGGAGGAAGCTACTTTTGGTATCTTCATCAACTGGGATTGGCACAAGGCCTTTGAGCAAAACTTTCTGTTTTGGATCTATCCGTATTTGGACCTATCATTCAGACATCTGACAACTAAATATCTGGATGACATCCACAAAACGAGGAAAACCAAACCAAACACCTCAAAACCTTCATAGAAGGAGTTCTCCTGCAGCCAATCACACTGTCAGTGCACAGCTCTCACTGCTCCCACAGTAGCACCCAGACATGCTTCTGAAAGTGGAGTCAAAAGAACAGGCTGGCTCCGTAAGCCACAATTTAATTAATTCTAAACCCTGAACTGTTCCAGTACAGACACACAAACAAAGGAACAAGGCTTTTCTAAGCCCTGTGGAGCTTTCATTTAACTTAAGAACACATGGGGTCAGTTTGCCACAGGTCTTTATCAGCACAGCTGTACTGAAGTCAGACTGAAACAAGGCTCTGATTTTTATACCAGCTTTGTGGACAAAAGAATGAAAAAGACAAAAAGCTGTGATGAAATAATAACTCAGAAGATATTGTGATTATTAAATGTTTTAAAGTTAAAAAAAAAAGTGTAATTAAAAATTATCTTAAAAGTTGCACCCAGTAGACCTTTAAGAGGCTGGTTTCAGAGAATAAAGTTACAAGGGAAGGAGACAGGGATCTGCAATGCCCTTAAAGGATCAAATCTATCAAGGTTTGTGTATTTACCTCACACTTTTCCACTGCTGGTTGCTGCCCGCACTCGGAGCTGTTCCCCGCCACAATGCCAGCCCGCAGGCTCTCGCTGTCACCTGTGCCCTCTTCCATGGAGTATGTTTTGGAGTGATTGCCATGGTGGTGCGCGGGGCTGCGGCTCTGCGCCAGGCTGAGCTGCTTGCGAAGCACGCGGTTCTCCTCCTCCACCTCCCGCATGCGCACCTCCAGGCTCTCGCGCTCCCGCTGGCTCGACGCCGTGTACCGCGGACTGTGGGGCTGCGATTCAAGTGGAGACAGCGACACTGGCTTCCCATCTGCAGGAGAAAGAAACAAATCACTTCTTTCACAATATATACTTGAGGTTGCATTTTCCTTGAATGCCAGCGTCGTGAGGCAGGGATGTGTTCCAAATGCAGCCATGTTTTATGCAGACTTGTCACTTCAAGGCAATGCTTGAGTGGTAAACTTGGACAAACACTAAAGTTCTATGAGCTACAGGTCCTACTAATTTTAAAACCACACTAAAAGATAAGCATGTGTTTCATTTGTTCTGCATAGGGCTGCCTGCCAGTCTCTAGTCTGGGGAGACAGTCAAGAACAGGAGGATTTAATTCAAAGACAATTAATATGCAGTTAAATATATTTTACAAATGTATGCAAGATGAAATAATTTTCCTATTCTGCATTTCCTCCACAGTCAAATGACAGCATTTTGGCAACCATTTTGTGCCAAACAGCAGCCCCAGTTGATTCATATGTGAGGAGCAGATGGGTTTTATTCACAACATAGTAGTATGTGCTTGCTGAGAAATAAAAGGTTCAGAAGGACAGAAATGTTGAATACACATGTGGGTCAAATTCTGGAAAGTATTTTGGCTGAAAAAGGCACAAGGGAATTTTGAAAAAAATAAAATGGATCAATTCAGCACCTTCAAAACTAAAAAGTTGTAGTTCAGAAATACGAAATTAGCATTTTCTTTGTTCAAATAAGTATTAAAAATTAGGTAAAGTATAAAAAAGTTACCTGAAACCAATGTCCACAACAAAAGCAACACATTCTACCATCACTTCTCAGTACATTATTGCTACCAAATTTTAAAGGAGCAAATTGGGATGCAGCTGATATGTTTTCAAAGGAGACATATTTTCACATAACTTTAATAAAGTAATAACTATATACACAGAGAGTACAAATGTGTGAAAGCTGAGGAAAAACCCTCATGCTAAACTACTGTTCAAAAATGTTCGATCAAAATCCAATTGAAACAAAAGACAGTGAGAGTTATCTACAATGTCATAATTAGCAAGATGTTCCTTTTCAATGAAGATATGTATTTCATGCTAAGGTACTTCTCTGATGTAACTTTCTACTTGCATGTATTAAATAATAGAATCACAGAATTGTTAAGGCTGGAAAAGCCCTCTAAGATCACTGAGTCCAAGTGTTAAGCCAGCACCACCATATTCACCAGTAAATCATGCCCCTAAGTGCCCCATCCATGTGTTTTATGAACACTTCAAGGGACTGTGATTTCACCACTTCCCTGGTCAGCCTATTCCAATGTCTGACCACCTTTTCCACTATGTAATTTTTCCAAGTTCGCAATCTGAATCTTCTGTGGCATAACTTGAAGCCATTTCATCTCATCCTGTCACTTGTTACCTGAGAGAAGAATATGACTCCTGCCTCGCTACAACCCCCTTTCGGGTATTTGTAGAGCGATGAGGTCCTGCTGAGCTTCCCTTTCTGCAGGCCAAACAACCCCAGTTCCCTTGGCTGCTCTTAACAAATCTTGTGCTCCAGACTCTTCACCAGCTCTGCTGCCCTTCTCTGGACTGGCTCCAGCACCTCAATGCCCAGAACTGAACAGAGATTCAAGGTGTGACCTCACCAATGCCAAGTACAGGGGAGTGTTTGCTATTTAGTGATTTTTTCAATGCAGAGAGTCTCTTTGGTTTTATCAAATGAACACCAGCTTGAGTGGTTTACAAAATGGAACTCAGGCAGTTATTGTTTAAAGGTTCTCTCTAACAAGTACATTTCTCACTTGCCGACTCTAAACTACCTCCCTGCTGTAAAACCCCACTCATTGCTTGTTCTCTTCCATTATTTCACATTTACTTGAATGGTGAGGAGTTTTTTAAACTGAGTTCATGAGAAAAAACAGCTGCAGAAATCAAAACCACAGTTAGTGTAGTGTTATACAGGTATACACACTTCCTGTTATATATATATAAATCACTATCCTGTTTTTTATACATAATTTGGAAAGAATATATTGCATTTTCTAGCAGATGTTCTCCTGCAAATTTTTTCCCTCTTTATTATCTTTGCCACTAACAAAGCTTATGGATAAATTTGAGCTTGAAAAATTTCTCAAGACGTATTCTGAAGATTGGCCACTGTTATTATGAAACTTGAATGCTCCAGCAAATAATTAGTAAAGATTAAGTGAGAGATTTAAAAAGCCTGAAAATAATGTGTGCAACAATAGAGAAATGTCAGCATAAAGAACAGAGCCATGCTACAATAAGACATGCAATAGAATACTGAGTTATCTTTCTCCTTCCAGCTTGGAAGGCATGGAACCAAAGTTGTGTTACTTCTCAGCTGCTGATGCCCAACCTAGGAAGACTAAAACTCATTTGGATGTGATTACATTGCATTCCTATTAATGGACAGCAAGAGTATATTGTGTAGACACTCTCAGATTAAAACAGCACCTCTACTCACTCACACAACAACGAACCTGTGTTATCATCAGATACACTATTACAGTGCAAATGTAGCCAAAGATTTCACTGGCAATCATAAGCATGACACAGATGTTACTGATCGCTTCCTATTCTTGCCACTGAATTTTGCTTCCTTCTCAAATAATTACCAGAAAAGGTAGCAAGATATGAAGTAAATCTCAGGGCAGCATTCAGCAAAATTTCAGAGTATGGAAAAAAGTTTAAACGTCTCTTTAGCTATTCTATGGTCATAAATCAATACGTCATAAGTGTTGCTTTGCCAAAATTAAAACTTTGAAAGCTTCGTAACTTTTAAACAATATACCATTTTGTACATCTGAACAGCTGTAGGTGTATTTATCAGGAAAGCTGAACTGTTTCTACAGAGTATTTTGAAGAAACAGCATAGTCTGAGAAAGGGACTGAAAGAAAATATCACCTCACTACCTCAGACTGGAAGTTGCAGCAACTAATGAGACCAGCTCAGTGTCTATGCCGCCTTAGCTTTAAATGCCAGTAATTTCCACTACTGTTTTCTCAGTAGTAAATATTTCTGCCAGTATGCAAATGGCAGTAAGAAAATCCTATCACGAATTAAACAACTAGCTGGCTTCTTCATCAGAAATGTACATAGTTGAAATGTATTGATTTACTACAGAAGTTATCCACGTTTTGTTACAAGGCGCTAAATCCAAGATATTTTCTGGAATAATCTCTTCAGCCTTCATACCGTTGGACAAGTCATGTTTTGTTAGTAACACTGTTCACTATTCTCAGGTGTATCTTGATGCATTCGGTATATTCGTACATCCTAACTCCGTGCTTCAAATAATAATGTTTCAATTTCAAGACCCATTTGAAATAAAAGTATAAAACCAAAGGCAAACAGAGTTTGATATTAGGACCCAGATTTTTTTTTTTTCCATACATCCTAACATGGCGTAACTCACAGTTTTTGCACATCTGAGGATGGGAAGGCTGGTGGCAAGGTACTATTTGATTTAGTTTTATTATTATACTGGACATGACAAGATATTTTTACTTCAGTGAATATGCAGAGAGGACAAAATGCTTCTTGGGAGCTGTTATCTGGTAGGTAAACAGCAACACATGCTACCCTGATCTGCTTCCTACCAGTTTCCAAGGCAATGCAAGGACTGGGTGTTTCACCCCATATCTGAAGAAGGAGTAAGTGGGCTAATGTTAGAGACCGCTCATAATTAATTGACTCTGTGTGTTACTTGGTAGAAGAGTTAAACTGATTGCACTGTATTTGAATTTTATAGTTCATAGTAACTGGCAGACTGCTCTGAGCTGACATCTAGACACTTTTTATCTAATCTAAATCAAAATAAAATAACATAACACATAATGAGGTCTGTGTGACTTCGGGACTAAAGATTTCCCAGGGAACACTACAAGGAACACTACAAGGAACACTGCTGTGCTCTTAAGCAAGAAGTACAGTTTTGAATGGTGCAGTAAATAATAATACAGTTTTTATTTTTTTTTATTCTTCATTTGGGGTTATTACTCTGGTTTTGGACCTCAGTGGTTTTAGATTTAACTTTTTTTTTTTTATTTCTGCTAATACAATTGCACCTACAAAGACCTACAAAATTCCACTGTTCACATAACAAAACACAAAGCCAAATAATTATTTCACGGTTGATAACAATCAGCGACTTATTATCACACTAGGTCCAAAAATTTAGAAAACTTGACTATATGTAAATTATGAATCCTATGGATTACTGAATGCTTCTGTACATATGGAGTCACTTGGATTTAAGGCAACAGATTTCATTAACACTTACTTAAGCAGAGCAACTTAGGACACTAGACAAAATAAAGCCTTCAGAAAGCAATCCAGCATAATTTATTTGAAAAATGAATTTTATAAATTTTAATAAATAAAGAGGATGAAGCAGTGTAGAATTTCCTTTCTTACATACAAAACCTAATGGGTAAATATTAAAACCAAATTCCTTGCTTTCTAGTTATCAGACTTGGAGAGGTGATAGTCCTGAAAAGGATGCAGTGGTATTGGATACTTGCTGGGGAAAAAGTCACAGGGAAAAGAGAGTTTATCAAAAGGTTAACTGAATAAAGGGGAAAGAAACACAGTGTAGGAAAGAAACATCTGCTCTGATTCAGAGGACAAGAACAGTGCAGAGGCAGGGATTCTGAGTTTCTCAGATGACCCTCATCTGAACTAAAATGCTTACAATTGTGTTAGGAAATATTTGAGGCATGTAAATTTATGCAACATGTTTTGGAAGGGGTTTTTTTATTTTTTTTTTTCAATTTCTTTTGTTTTAAAGCCAAACTACTTGTTTTCTGCCATCTTTTTAGGGTCTAGAGGTTTCTCTGTGTTTTAGTTATTATTCATCCCCTGCCTACCAGTGTGTAATGCCTTTATAATTAATTAAGTGATGGCAGTGAACTCTAGGTTGCCTCTTAGACAAGAGGAAGTTATGCTGCCCACAGATAATGTTTTGTTCTGTCTGCCTAGAGATACAAGAAAATGCCACTCCTCCATTTCACATTTGTTAACATTTGAAAATTCACATTATTTGTGCACACTTTGAGAACTGGCAGTATAACAATTTTAACCAAAAGCCAGTATTTTACAGAAAGAAGTGGGGTAGCAGACTACCACTCTCGTGATTTTCCCTCTGCTGAGGCCATGGGCAAAATAATTTCAAATTTATTCCACAATTATTTTTTTTCCCCATAAAGAGCACTGTAGAGAACTCCATAGACCTTAAGGGACAAGAAAAAGAAGGCTGCAATCAGGACTACAGAGACATAAAAGCCTGGTGTAAGCAGATGAACTATCCCTTTTATTTTGGAGATCAGCTTTAATCATCTAAAAACTTGTACTGCTGCTCAGCTGGATGCTCCCACAGGTACTGTAGGTGCTGGCTATATGGGAAACTACGAGTGAAGTCCTTTCTGCTAACAGTTGGTACTTTTAGATATATGCCTCTATGAGTAGGTGCTAAGACATTCCAAAGGGTCTATTCTCACATTCACCAAGGCTTTTTTTTTTCTGCAACAACTTTTTGTGAAACATAGCAGTGCGTTCTCAGCTGGAAGTAGAAAACCTTGCCCAAACAACCATCTTAGAAGCGGAATACAGCCCAAGTAATTTACTTCAGGTCTGTGAACACGAAACTTCTTCATTCTAACAAATGAGGCAATTATAAGCTTACTGTTTTCAAGTGTCAGAGGTAGAAAGTTGTAACACTGAAAGAACATTGAAAACTGATGTCCACTAGACAGAAACAGCATAAGAAATAACAACCAAGGCTCTCCATACAGCCCAAAGGAGTTTCCTCAGCTCTGACAAAAGAGCTGCTTCCATCAATATTAAACACAAACCCTTCTCAGACTCACCATGGACAACATATGTGTTAAATTACATGTTATTTGGTAAGGAGATACTGTTTTCACAAGATATGCCAATCAACCTTGGATTTAGGAACTTCAGCATGTCCTTTAAGTACTAAATTTGCATTCACTTCCATTGCTGTTAATGGTACTTAAGAACACATTAACATGTTTTATTGAACCCAAACCTGACCTATTCAATTCCACTGCAGGACTGTCTTGTTTAAAGAATCACATTACTGCCTGCTGCTCACATGCAAGGAGATAATCTCACTGTCCTTTCCTTGTATAAAATAGCGCTCTACAATCAGTGGATTCAGAAATTAAACCTATCATACACAAAAAACCTATACCCATGGAACATCAGGCTTGCCAATCGCATTGGGTTTGTGTGGCTAGGTTTTGGCAGCAGAGGGGCTCCAGGGGTGTCTTCTGTGTGAAGCTGCTGGAAGCTTTCCCCATGTCCTAGAAAGCCAATGCCAGATGGCTCCAAGATAGATCCCGGCCAAGGCCAAGCCCCCTCAGTGACGGTGGTTGCTTATGGGATAACAGAGTAAAGAACGGGAAAGTTACTACACAGGAGCAATTGTAGCCAGACAGGAGAGGAGTGAAAATATATGAGAGGAACAACTTTACAGGCACCAAGGTCAGTGAAGGAAGGGGAGCAGATGCTCCAGTGCCAAAGCAGAGATTCCCCTGCAGCCCATGGATGACTGTACATCAGACCAGGTGGATGTCCAAAGAAGGCTGTGACCCTGTGGGGAAGCCCACACCGGCACAGGTTTCCTGGCAGGATTTGTGATCCCTGTGTAGGGGTCCCACACTGGAGCAGTCTCTTCCCCAAGAGAGGGACCCATGCTGGAGCAATTTGTGAAGAACTGTAACCCATGGAAGACTGCCTCCCGTGGGAGAGACTCAATGCTGGAGCAGGGGAAGAATGCGAGGGGGAAGGAGCCACAAAGACAACACATGATGAACTGACTGCAAGCCTCATTCCTCATCCCCCTGCACCATTATGAGGGAGAAGGGAGAGAAAATCAGGAGTGAAACTGAGCTGGGAAGAAGATAGGGGTGGGAAATAAAGTGTTTTTTCTGGATTTGGTTTTATTTCTCATTACCCTACTCTGTGATTTGATTTGCAATAAATTAAATTAATTTTCCTGAGTTGAGTCTGTTTTGCCTGTGACAGTAATTGGTGAGTGACCTATTTCTGTTCTTGTCTTGACCCATGAGCTTTTCATTATATTTTGTCTCCCCTGTGCAGTTGAGGAGGGAAAATCACAGAGCAGCTTTAGTGAGCACTTGGTATCTAGCCAGGGTCAACCGTCCACTGAAGTCAAACACTTAGAAGTTTGGAAATTATGATCTCCTGTTCAATCTTTGCTGTCATTCCCTTGTGCCTGATGACAGGATTATTAATTGCATGATCACCACTTAATTTCTAAAGAATATTGGCATCACTGTGTGCACAGGATGGATGGTGCTCAGCAGATTGTTTCGGCTCATCATTCTGTTTGTGACCACACATAAATACTATGAAGAAAAGACTTATTTATTCCTTCACTGGCCTATGATGTTCATTAGTGTAATACTTCAATGAAGCACAGGGATCAGTGACTTATTTTTCAAAGTTATTTACGGGAAAGGTGGTACTATCAGTCCCTCTTTTCAGTCAGGTAAAGAAGTCTTGAAGCCACTAACACTCAAGGAATATACTGGTTTGGGATGCACAATTGAGATGGTTCTGATACTGCTTTTCAAGAAATAATCACCTTTTCTGCACTAAATTTGTTCAGACAGACCTCATCATCTGCATATACAACACTATAAGCTTAACACTTCTGTAATGCAAGAGTCTGCAAGTTGGAAACATAGAAAATGTGATGAAAAGTAGTTAGCAGTCACTTGCAATAGCTTTATGAACATCATGCAATGAACTCAGTGGTAAAGACAGAAACAATTTTCCAGGGCAAATTCAACTTCATAAAGTTGTCTCTTTTCTTTGTACACTCCCCTGCCTTGCTCATGACACAACTCTCAGTCTCTTGAATTAAGAAAATGGAGTGGTTCAAGAACCACTCTTACTGAATTGCTGAATTTGCTCTTCACACAAAATAAGGAAGGGCTTGTGTCTCAGAAACCGTTTGCAGTTGTACCATCAATGATGGCATCACATTGTGTAGCTGCAGAGACCTGTTTATGTGTTGGCTGAGTTCACACAATACTTCTAATAGGGATAATAAGGATGGCAGACAGTAAAAGACTATGCAAAGAGAAAGCATGTAGCAAAAGAATGAGGGAAGTAATATGGAAGAAAATCTAAACATATACATCTTTCTTGAATCAGGATGTGCCTCTTTGTAATAGTTTGTTTTTCCAAAAGAAATATTAGCTCAATATCTAGTTATGAATGTTAGCTTATTAGCATATTTAAAACAAGAGCCCAGAAGTCTCAAATACACTGGTTTTTTGTGTTCTTTCTTCTCATTCCTTCTTTCCCTGTTTTGCACTGCCTTGACAATATATATGCCTCTCCAAGAAAAGAACTAAAAATAACATTTCCCTCCTTTCCACTGGGAGTGGAGATGTAAGAAAATAATATCTTATCAGAGTAAGCACTGAGGGAAAATAAGATTTTATCAGGGACTTGGCTTGACGAAGATAACATGTTATCAAGAGGGGAACTTGGCAAAGATAACACATTATCAATATCAGGAGTAAAGCTTGGGGAAAATAATGTCTTAATACCTATTAGACTCTAAATAAGCCATCTGTGCTCTTGATGAATTGTTATTTTCTCCAAGTCCCATTCCTGTAAGGATGTTGATTTTTTGGCAAACCATTTCTTTAGCATTTGGGAAGCGGGGGAGAAAGAAGAGAAAAGGAAGCTCCTCCACAGAGCTAGAGGGATATTCTCTTTCTTTTCAAAAGCCTTGCATACAGGTGAAGACTGCAAGTGTGACAGCTTGGAAGACTCACATATTTAGACCCTGAATGGGTATTGCAGGGAGAACTCCTACAACAAGTACAGCAGAGCACTCAGCAAGTACACAGCAGAGAATGCTAGAACAGAAGAGGGTCAATGCCCCCTCTGTCCTTTGACCATACTACCAAGCTCTGAGGTGTTGTCTACAGGACTTTTGGCAGAAACACTTCTCTACACAAACGACGACTAGCCATCACTTAGCAATGACTCTTTGGCATTAACAACCTCATCACAATTAGCAGTATTCACTTGGAGCACAAATAAATGACCCCTTTTAGATCATCTGCAGACATAAGCACCATTAAGTTAGAGGTTACCATTCCCACAGCTTAAGCTGACCCAAAGGGTCACACAGTGCTTCTTACCTCCTGCAGTGCAAAGCATCCATTGCCTGTCCTGAAGCTCTCCCCTCTACCACCTCCACTGTGGGGGTAGAGACAAGCCACTGGCTAGTGGGTGCCTGTGCCCTGAAGCTGGAACCCTCTGTAACTCAACTATAAATCTGTACAGTTTCAATTCGTATGAATTTAAATAAATTATGGCACCTCCTGGAAAATGAGGAATCCAATTCATAGTACGATGGACTACTAACTGCCTTAAATGGCAGAATGTGGGTGAATGCCACTGGTTATTCATAGGAATGGGCAAGCGGAGAATAATTAGAAGGGAAGCTGTGGAGGGCCTGTAGGAATGTGATGTGAATAATAAAGCACACTTAGGAAAAAGCATATGAATGATATCTGCAGGGTAAGTATTTGTAGCCAGCTGAATATCCCTGGTGTACAGTAGGAATGGAAAGGAAAACAATGGCATTTGTTAATCTAAACATTTCCTATGGAGAAGCAGCATCCTTTTTTTTTTTTTTTAACATTAACCATTTGGATATCTTACACCCAGCTATTTCTCTCTGTTGAGGTGTGAGCTTTGTGTTAAGGCAACTTCTGAGGCCCTGATATAGCAGAATACATAATCAGCAGCAGGCAGCCATTACAGCTCTCTAAGGTAAAGCATGTCCCCAAATGTGTCCCTGCAGCTGTCCACAGTACTGTGACTATCATTCATGACAGCGGGATGTAAAACACTACAACTACTTGATGTTGGCTCCTGCTCAGTAATAAAATGTGAAAGAGATAGAAAGGGGAAAAGCCTAAAATACAGCAGTTTACAGTGGGGTTTTTTTTAAGTAGAGAAAGTACAAGAAATAAATATCTACAAGCTTAGAAAAGACTATAAAAATACCTACAGGTTTTTACAATTGCCACAGTAACCACAAGCAAGAGACAAGCATGCTCATTCAAAGCCCAATAGTAGTTAATTCAGAGTCTGTTGCTGATGATTAGCCTCAGCTGCTCATCAATAGAGACTCCAGCTGATAATTATTAAGTTAAACTTCTGAGCAGTATTTGCATATGTAAAGCACGCTTTCCCTGCTGAAGCAACAATGGATGCTATAATGCATTTCCTGATTGTACAGCTCTTGGATTTGGGGAACCTGGGCAAGAGAGTCTGCTTTGCATATCCTTCCTTACCCTCATCAGGCCAACCATTCAGAAGAAATGCATTTGCACATATTGACATCTACAAGCTACAGCAAAAAACATTCTTAACCCTGCATAAAAAATGCAACCATTCATTTTAACCAGAATATCTCTAATAAGACACAATTTTGCATATTCCTGTAAATATTTGCCTAAGCTTCCTTACAACCTAAAAAATGTGCAACAACTGGTCTGTGACAAGCCAGTGTGGTTACCTTAAAAGACCTACAGAAACTTCAGTGGACAGATTCAGTCCATTAGTTCCTAGTGACCTCCAGAAGTGGAGGAAAATTTAGTATCATTATGTGATTTTCTGTTTAGCTTTTTCTCTCACTTTCTCCAGAGCAGACCTTCATTTCCTAAAAGTTATTCATGGTCATTAGTAATAGCCATGCCTGCCTTGCTAACTGTAGGGTCAAGAACACAGATAAAAACACATAACACGTAGACTACATTTATCTGTTCAGTTCTTCAGGTTTACATAATTACATGACAGACAAGGCATGCCCAGATCTGCTTAATACCCAAGGAGTTCATAGGCAGAGTCGCTTTAGGAAACATGAAAAAGAATTGGGAAGATCCTTATGGAATCCTTAACAAAACTATCTGCCTCCATGTAGCTACTGTATCACTTTGCTTTAAGAGGCCATCATAGGCTTACTAATAACAGACCTGAATGGCATTTTTATCAGAAAACAACAAATCGTAAAGCAAAAGATCTATTAATTTCTTCATTTAAAAAAAAAAAAAAAGTAAAGCAAAAGTTTTAATTTACTTTTAAACATGGGAAATAGGCTGAAAAAGGGAGGTCTAAGGGAATGGAGGAGATCAGCCTCTACGATAGCAAGCATTTAGGCTCTCAAATGATAGTTTAAAATTTAGCTATATCAAAATTTATGTGCATTGTTGGAAGTCACCTGGTAGCACTGTTACACAGAATCTCAAAAGTTGATTTTCAACACATCTACAGAAATGCTGCAGTATTAGTTCGGGCTGGTTAGTGATGCTGAAACCTGCTTGAAAGCTTGTTATATCCCTTTATCTCCCTTGGCACAGAGATGCCATCAGAGAACCATACACTGGTATTTTGACTGAGGCTGCTAGAAAAGAAGGTTGTCTGAATACTGACTGAGCATCAAGGATTGTTCAAGGATAAATAAGTAAGCCAATAAAAAAAAAAAAAATCCAAATTCTGCACCACAGTATTTTCTCCTTAGCAGGAACCAGATGTGTAAAAAAACTTCACATCTTACAGAGCTCAAGCCAACAACAGCAGATATAAGCACACATGTATAAAGGCAAGTAACAAAGAACAAATTTTCAAATCAATTATTTCTCTTCTTTCTCAATGTACCTGAAGATTACACATGCAGACAGAAATACTGCAAGTTTTTATTTCCAGTTTAATGTTATGAAATAACATCAGTGTTATTTCTCTGATGACATAACAGTGCAAAAGTTATTAATATCTTTCAGTATTGAGTCTTCTTTTCTCCTCACACATTCTCAGAACTTTTCATTTGCTGCACCTGTCATTTCAGCCACTTCAGTCCCAAAGAAAGTGAAGGGAAAATGCAAATAACTGCATATTCAGAACACATGAAGGCTGATCAGTGTTATGACATTTATCTTCACTTATGACAAGAGATAAAATAACTCAGAAGTTAGTTTCCTGTCCTCCTCATGAAGAAAAATGTCATACCAGATCGTCATGCACTATATACAGCAAAATTTCTAACACACTTTGCAGAGGAAAAAAAAAAATCTCAGCAGTGATACAGATGGTAGGTTACATGTCATGGCTATGACATCAGAAATGAAACACATAATTTTAAAATAGACATAAAAATAAGTCATGATATAGAAAAATATCCCTAGAACAGTGCATAAATTAGCTAAAGGCAACTAGTAAGACTATGTGCAGAAGTTATAATTATATAACAGTAGATGCTCATACAGTTCAGTGGAATTCTAAATTCTTATTTCCCCACATTTGCCAAACAGAAAGCCACAGCTGGCCAACATTGTGTCTGATAAAATAATACTTTTCTACTTAAAATCTCCAAATCCCATTGTATACACAAGAGGGAGTAACAAAACTAAAACAAACAAACAAGAAAATGTACTCTTAATTCTCTTGAAATCACACGGAAATCCACACTGGTTGCAGAATTAGCTTTGGCGTGGCCAGATATATACCCCAAGGCTACCATCTATTTTTGGTCATCAGACTCCATTGACATGTAACACAGAACCTTTTTTTTGCATTAACCTACCCAACATTTAAGTTTTAAAAAATATTTCGCGTTAATATACATTATAGATGCTCCTTGTACAAAGATATAATAAGTTTGTACAGAACTGATTTTATATCAGATATATCTGATAGATATATCAGGTAGACTGAGACTTAATTTCTATTGGTGACCTAGGTTTCCTATAAAACATGGGGAAATTAATCTTCTTTATGATACTCTTGATTTGTTACAAAAGTGAAGACGGATTATCAGACACATAATCTTGTTTCAAGTAAGCCAAAGGCAAAACTTGGTGACTTTGAAGAAAACAAACATAGGTCTAATATTTCATATGCGCATGCATACAGCATGGTGGTGTGAAGTCATTTTTATGTTGCTCCATAATTGTACACGGTGCTGTAGTGTTTTAGGTCAGAATGTGGGCCATGTCCCCTGTGCCCCATCACAAACCTGCTAAGCTTCCTGTGAAGCAAGCAAATGAAATTTTTCATTTTCGAGCAGCCAAGTTTATTAAAGTTAAAAATCAAGAACTAGGAGCAAGACTTAGATGTTCTGCTTACTAAGGTTTTGTCTCGTAACAGATGAGGGGTATCTTAGAGATTGCTGTGGTGCACAGAAACACCTTAATGTATGTGTAGGATTCTAAATAAGAATTCTAAAGAATATGGCGATTCTTCTGTACAACAACACTGAGGCTACGCTGCAATGACATGCTTAGTTAATATTCTAAAATAAAGTTGCTTTACTCAATTACAGCAGCAGTGCTCAATATTCACGGGAATCTGCATGTTTTTAAGTAAAGACTTTCTCTTTTTCTTTCCTCAAATAGATCTCTTGTTTTCTAAGTTCTCATTATCTCCAGCAATTTCTCTCAAAAGTAGAACATACCGTGTGAAACCTCTTTAAAAAGAAGAGAAAATGTGAGCTTCTTAACAACACTTTTGTTAGGTAGACTGGGTGCTGGGCCAGTGGCCATAGGCTTTCTGCAGGGATGTAAACTATGAGCTAATTCATCTCATGACAAGTTTTGGTGTTGGAGTAAATGGAGGATGGAGGCACTTACAAAAATTACTGTATTGTGCTGTGAGTAGAGGTCAATTATAGTCTTACAATTGTCCTGTATTTCTGTTGACAGATTTTCATTCAAAACACCTATCCATCTTCCTTTGTTAGTATAATTTTAGATTTATTGATTTCTACCATTTGAAGTATCTTTTGTTATTTTAATGTCTAGACAGAACGAGGACTTGACCAAAATTGAGTCATATTAAAAAAAATCCAAATCAACACACCTTATGCCTAAAGAACAACCAGACATGGAAAAACTCAATAGATTGAGTACATTAAAAAAGTAAAATTCCAGATTTGCCTATAGAACCACACAGATCTATTCTATTCTACTATTATGTGACAGTCTTTAAAATCTTGGGGCATTGAGAAGAAGGGGATATAAGAGTGAGTGAAAGATTTGCTGTCTATGTTCAGCATTTCTAGTTTTTAAAATTGTATTTAAAGTCTTGCAATAATTTAGATTTATTGGAAAGTCAAATCTTGGAATTGCATGAGAAAACATCAGTCCTTTTTACTTGTTTTCTCTGCGGCAAGATCTTATTTTTATCCCCACAGGGAAAAGCTGGGAAAAAAAAAAAAAGTCACCTGTCGCAATGAAAAAAATCAGCAGACAAAGCTCTTAAAAACTTATAATTTTAGATATAGTAAATTATGCCTTTAGAACACTTTGAACTAGCCATGCAAATTTTTTTATTAGAAGTGTTCAAATGACTTGTGCTTTACTATGATGGGTATGTCTTGTAACAGCAGACAGGTCAGCTGGGGTGGGCAAATGCAAGGGCCAGCATCTGTGACAAGCTTGTGACAGCTACAGTGCAGCCATCACTTCAGCCTAAAGAGCTCTAACTAGGACAAACCTAAGTGGTCAGACATTTAAAGGAGCCTAAATATCCCATGGTAATCTTTAGCAGAACTTTCAAGACAACAGAATGATATCAAATAAATAAATACAGGAAATTTACAAGTATTTATAATCAATCATTTGAATTACTGTGGTTCTGTTTGGTTTTGTTGGAATTACCCTTGAGACAGCTCTGCAAGCAAAGTTTTGTACTAAAAAACATGTTATTTTCACTGATATCTCCCCAGTACACATAATGGGGTTCTTCCCTTCTCCATGCTGGACACTCAAAAGGTGTCAAGATGCCAGGAAAAAATGCCCAAATAAAGGTAAAGTACCATTTCTACTGTCACACTAAAGTGCTTAGAAAGCCAAAGCTTAACTCTGCCAAGCATATACAACTCCAAATATGTCAGATATCAATTACTATGTATTTAATTTCATAGCTGTGCCTTTTCCCTTTTTGATTCACCACTACCACCACAACCTTTTTCTGCTTCTCTTGTTCAAGCATTTTGGATGTGGCTCATAATCAGGTCCTGATGATCCTTAATGCCTTAATTTCAGAGTCCAGCATTCCCCAATTCCCTTCTTCATTTTGAAATTTCTGAAAATTCTATCTTCATCCTCTGTCTGGCTGTGCAGACTGTAATCCCTCATAATAGGCTGATGCTAATCCTGCTCTATGGATTAACCAATGTAAAATGCCTGTGTAATGATTTCTTACCTTCCAAACTGAGTCCCAAACAGCCCAGGTATATCTAATCTAACCAACTGGCTTTTATCAGCTGCACACAAGAGACGTGAAAATAAACTTCATTTCAAGCCTCAATCACATAGCTACAACCATGTTATTATTTATTGCATTTAACAGAATGAGCATATGTGAGGAATTCTGAGGTACACTCTATAGTTACACATCACTGGATTTGGTATGGTGCAAGTTTCTTTGAAAATTGTGAAATGACAATATTTTCATGGCTGTTTTTGATTATTTATCTTAAAAAGAGAGAGAGAAGAAATACTGCTGAACTTCAAGTGCAGTTTTACTGCTTTCTTCTTGTGAAATCTATATTCCCATGCCAGATGGTGTCTCAGTTATCAAAGTTATTACCCTAAACTCAATTAGAGAAGAATGAAAGTAATTAAGTAGGGGATGAAGTGACAAAAGTATTCAAGATATAAAGCATCTAATATAGGTGAGGACTCTAAATTAGATAGAAATTCATCTGTAAATGCAGCCTAAAACTTGTAAAGGCTTGAGCCTTTACTTTCCAATATTCTAAGTCATTTTGGAAAATTCAGTACTTGCTCAAGTGGGCACAATTCCCAGTGACACGGTGGTCTGGAGAAGGTGGAAGTAATTTTTTTTGTTCTGGAGAGTCTATTCCTAGCAATCACCAAACACACTCTGAAACAGTTATTGCTCAAAATGTTCCTGTATCTGCTGTGGGATCGATTTTTAGGCTGTTGTGTGACCTAAGGAATGATTGTTTCCTTTCTTAACTGTGGCTGTTTTGTACTCACCGCAGCAAAAAACAATTACAATAAATACTTTTTACTATAAAACCTGTAAAGTAGACACCACACAGGTGCTGTTAACACTTAGTTTATTTTACATTTCTTTTTCCTTTCTCTATTTGCTTTTCCTTTGGTGAAGTAAATCTAAACAAGTTGACAGTGAGCTACAGATATGATCAAGAACTACAGCTACAGGTTTTAAGGTGAAGCAGCCAAAAATTACTTTTTAACCTGACAGTCTACTTATAGGAGAAATATGTAAGAAAACCCAGTGAAAACAAATAATCTTTTGTTTATCAACACTCATTTTTGAATAGCTTCAATTGACAAGAATCATGTTTATGGATAAAACTAATCAGGATAATTTGTTAACGCTCTGCAGGCTGTTTATGAATTTTCTCTGATATATACACAAAATCTAAAGGTATGTATAGGTGAATGATGGTAAGGAAAATACCAGTATGTTCTAGAATGCTCAGAATTGATGCTATGTAGCTGAAAGAAAAGAAATATGCACTCCTTTAGAGAACACAGATGTAGCTTGTGCAAAATCTTGAGCCAGAAAGGGAACAAATTAAATCCTACTAAAGCATGCATCTCTTGTTGTCCCCCCCGCATACCATAACACACAAATATCCTAACATGCCATACCATAACTAAAGGTACAGTGTGGAAAGAATACAAGAATTTCAAGTATAAGAACTGAGAAGGTAGGAAATACCAGAAGTACTTCTGCCTTTGTTTGCCTCAGGTGTGCACAGGACAAAACAAAGCAAAAAGCACTCCTTCAAGTGCTAACAGGTGAGATGCAAACACTAACAATAATTCAATTTTGCAGGGAATGGCCTGACAAACTGCAGTGTCATGACATACATGCCTAAGAAACTCCCAAGCTCTTTTCCCCACTGCCCTAAGGACTATTTTTAATGCAGACCACTTAAATATTGGGTTTAGTACGCCCTCACAAAGTTTACAAACTCATGTAGGAAGGGAATGCAGTAGCTGCTTAGAAGAGAGAGCAGAAGCACAGGCAGTGAGTATGAATTCTCTAAACCAGCTGAGCCAGAGCCCCAGAGAAATCTGCCTTCAGTTACATCCTTTCAGCATCAGTGGCACACACCTTTCCTGAGCAGGGCTGCTCTCCAAGGCTGTGCTGGGACCAAAAGTAGATATACTCAAAAGACTCAAATAGCTTAAGAAAAAGAAGGAAGGAGTTTTTAGGGGAGTCACAGCAGAGCCACCATTTAGAAGTCTCAAAAACTATGTCACTGGGAACAACAAAAAAATGGATCATGAAAAAATGGAGAAAAATTCCTTACTAGAGACATATGCCCCTGGGGAATTGATCCACTACATGTCTAGAGTAGGACATTAGGGCGTGTATGAGACTGGTGCGTGTGCATACATGCACATCTATTAAAGGCTTCTAGAATGCAAAAAAAGTCCCATCTGGAATTACTGTTGGTTCAGCTGCAACATTTCTGAAAATACAGTAACAAACCATGGTATTCTCATGGCCACTGCAGGTTAGGACAGCTGAGGCTATGGCACTATCAAGTGGTATATGAACGCTTTCATCCTATGTCACATGGCAGCATAAAGGGCAGCCTGCAAATTGTTCCCTTTCTGACCACTCCTAAAATATCAATTAAAGCTACCAATAAATCACAATGAATGTACCTTGCTGATTGAATTTCAGTGCTTGGAGAATTTTGAACCCAGGGCACAGTACAATTTTGGGCTTCTATATGTCTTCAGGAAAAAGAGCTTAAACGCTCAGTGCAATGGAGTATGCAGAGAGCAGTGAAGCGTTGCTCCAAGAAACAGGAAAATCAGTAACTTGAGGTCACATTTCATATCTTGCTTTGTAAAACAGAAATAGCAAAAGAGAGAGGCACAAAGCCAATTTAGAATAAAGAACATATGAACCAGAAAAAAAGCATAATGAAACTCCAGAAATGGAGCTGTTAAGACAAAGATGTCAGAAATACCTATTTAGTTTAAAACAAGCATAGCAGACATTGACCTTAATTCAAACGTTACTACGGAAAAACATCTGGTAGACTTTTGGTTAATTTGCTGAGACAAAAAAGAGATCACACTCTTCAGACTACTCGATTTTAGGGAAATGTAAAGAGCACATACATTACTACTCTCACCTATCCTAGTTTCAGGGACAACGAAATTTACTAGTCAGAGGACTAGTAAACTACTTCCTGGTACCTGAAGCTTCTGTAATGTTGACTTGCTCAGAGGCATGAGAAATAAGTCTAAACCGATGGATATATCTATAGAAAGCAATTCTCCATAAGCAGTGACACATCCATCAGCACTGTCTTTGAAAGAAAATTACTAACCTCAGTAAAAGAAGCAGCGGTGATTCCCTTTATAATTCAGATGAGGGGGAATCCTACCACGCATCTAGTAGGCCAAAATTATTAAGACAGTGATTGAGAACTCTTTTCCAGAACAGCTTGCTCTGCCAAACCTATATTTTTATCTTAATATGGAATTAATTTATTCCCCAGCTGTCAAGAAAAGTCTAGCAATCAAAAACTTTTAATTTTTTTTTTTTCTTGTTTCTCATTTCTAATTCCAGTGTAGACGGGACGATGGAAGAGTAATGAGATAGAAAAGCACTCATAATTATTGTTTCCATTTAGGTGACTGAGAAGATGAGCATTATTCAGTGTAACAATTCCCTGTATTGATACTTTCCAATGAAATAATATCTAATATCTGGACTTTTTTTTTTTATTCCTTTCTAACATTTTGTAAAAAAATAAGGTCTTAAAGATCACTCAGATGATTAAGAAACACATTCCATTATAAGAAATAGTCACTGAGGACCTGAGAGAAGCATATTTCTAAAGAAAAGCAGGTGTCTACAAGGCAGGTAGGTGCATGTTTAGGCATCTATCCTCACTCAAATTGCTTAAGTGCCTTTAAAAATAAAGTCCTAACTGACTCACTTTGCTTTTGAAAGTGAGATTTAATATTCTTTTGAACATGCTATCCCAAGACTTATTATAAATCCATTCTGACAGGCAGGAACCTGCCAATGCTCTGTAGGCAGACAAGCCTCTGGAAATGCAAGGGCTGTTTAAGAGAGGGAAAACCTACAAACCTCAAACACGCTCTTTATGTCCATGGCTGCTACTGAAGGGTTTGACCATATCCAGTTTTTATTTTGATGTCTACTGCAGCAATTTGGCTTGGAAGATGTTACCTTCTGCTTTACATTTATTACATTGATAATGAAAATGCTGCCAAAATAGAAATTTGAACATTCTTTCCTGTTTAAATAAATGAGACAGGGTAATGCCCTGTCTTACACAATCCTGATTTGCTTTGTGCATGTAACAGATCAAAGTATTTGCCAGCTCTTAAGTATGACTTTTGATAAATAAATGTAGCATAGTTTTAGACTGCTCCGTTCATCACAGTGACTCTGCGGCTCTTCATGCTCAGAAATTTCAGAATCAGAACAGAACTTCTTGTGCTACTGATTCAAAGCCACCACACAGCAGTTAAGTCATATTTGAGAGAAGAATAAGAATAAGCCTTAAGAAAACATCTTTATATGGTGGTGTACTGCGGATATGAAATACTAACAAAAAGATTTGGGGAAGAACAGCTCATTAGTTTCTTCTTAAGTAAGAGTATTTATTAAAATGAAAATATTCCCTGTTTGCTTCACTAGCTCCAAATACAATTGGAGGTCCTTAGAGTTTGGTTTTTTTCCCCAGAAGAGATCAGGAAAATTAAAAACAAAACAAAACAACAATCTGTAATAATTTTATATTATTATATTAAAAGCCCTCTTACTTTGCTAACCAGCTAACAACGAAATCCTTGTTCAGAGGATTTTTCAGGATTCAGGCAGCATACCTAAGCTTCCGAAGAGACTTCCTGAGCCATGAAATGGGGTATGAAAATGTTTAATCCCTGACTGAACTGCTATCCTTTTGGAAGCACTGTGGATACATACAATTACACCAGAAAAAAAAAAATCATATTCACCAGCAGTGCATTTCATTGTGGGGAAACAGCTTATTATTTCAATACAGATGGGTATTTTTAAGTGGCACAGTTGCCTCCATGCTAGAAATGCTTTACCAGTACAACATACAAATGACTGTGTACTGGTGAGGTGCTCTGAGAAAATACACTGGTATACACTCTGGTTAGGCCAATGCAGTATTTTGCATTTTCCTTCCTTTAGATTTCTATAAATAGCATTTTTAATCATCAGCAATTCAACATATGAATAAGGTTCAGAAGATGGAGTGGGAATTTTAGAACGGCATTCATTAGTTACAAGAACAAACAGGCTGTGCTCATCTTCCTAAATCTCTCAGACACTTCTGAGCCTGTCACGTAGGCCTATTTCCTGAGCTACTAAATCACTTAGGTACCATTGAAAAGCATATTCTTAGTCAAAACATATTGTCTCCAAGACTTTCAAAATGGCATGGCTAGGATTTTGCCTTTTAGTTAATACTTAAAATTCTGGCACAAATTAAAACGTATTCCAAATTGTTCAGCTGCTTTAGCTTTTTAAACATTTGAAAAAATAATAGATTTATTTTTGGTATTAAAATACTTAGTCTAAACGCTTGCAAAAACTACTGGATGCCCAAAATCATTGATTAGCTTTTCTTCTTCAAACTATAAATTTTTCAAAATATTTTTTTGAGTTTTAGAAAATTTTTTCAAGTTTCTGGAAGTCTAAGGACAATTTTTTACCTATGTTAGAAAGAAATTGGCTGACAATCATATTACTTCGTGAAGATCTGTTTCTTTCTTAAAAAAAAAAAAAAAAAAAAAAAAAGAAAATATTAGAAAGAAATGAGTATAGACTGACTACCTGGCTCTAGGCAGTGGCATGAATGGTAAGAACAGTTTATTCTTGCCAGAAGAATTGCACGGTTTTCTGGAATTTACTTTTATTACTTAAATGAATCTATTTTAACAAACAAAACTACAAACTGTATAGAGATATCAGATTCTGTAAGACTTGGCTTAGCATCAAGAGTATAAATTGGACATCTATACTGTCTTTCTTTTACTGTATTTTCTCAAGAAGTTCTGTGAAGAACAGCAGTTCAACCTGATATGAGAATACTGGCTATTGGCATAGAAAAAATGCTGGAAGAAGGACTATATTAAGCACTTGCTATTTTATAGCAAAAATGATACTTTAAAAATTACTACAGATGGCATAGACTACTGCAATGTAGTATTGTTTTGATTATGGGGTCAGCTGCTGAAATAAAGATTTGGACAAGTAATTGTACAAAAAATTCCAGATCAAGAACTGTGGGTCCAAAATTTCCTGAGCTGCAATCCACTTAAAAAAAATTAGCTTAGCAGTTAAAGTAAATATATAAAAAGTCTTCATTTGATATTGCTGAAAAATACAAACAAACTTTTCTCACTTTTGAATGGCTGTGGTGGTGGGCTACATAATACCTGGATTCTCACCAGTGCTTGTGAAATTTACTACTTATAAAATCAGAGTACAAGGTATCCCATTTTTCTGTAATGAATCTGCTAGAAGTACAATGCTCTATCTTTTTAGTTTAAATGAATTTCATGGCAGAATTGGACAAAGCCATCTGCTGCCAATTGTCTTGGCAACTAATAGCATAGCTGCTGGCTGCTGCCAAAGAAGAGCACATTGCCATACATCTGTTACAGTTGCTATAAAACAGCAAGCTTCATCACTCCTCTCCATTGCTGCTTCCTCCCAAATCCCTGAAGGCTAGATCATGGCCAAAGTACCACCAGCATGTCAAAGGCAGGAGACCTCATCCAGAATTCTGCCTATACTGGCGAGTGTGCAGCATCTCCCTCCTAGCTTTGTCCATCCCTCTTGGCCATTGTGAGGGCAGAGAAAAAACTGTGCAAGCACGTCCAGTAGCCACAGCCTCCCTTCTGATATTTAACCATTTGTGATGTGCTAAAAAGACTGCTGGCAGTCATGGGCTATTTCAGATCGCCAGTGACAGTCCGACGAATTTAGGTAGGGCATCCTTCTAGAAGTTAGGTAGGAGCTGAGGTCAGGCTGCCTGGACAGATGATAATCTGAGTTGTTCACATCTGTTTTTAACGTAGGGGTTGCAAATTAGGCACCTAGGCAGCTCACGTGAACTTGGCTCATGTTTTTAAGGAGGATTTTGATCCCTATCTTTTGAAGCATGCTGAGAAGATCCTTGAAAGCTTCTTCAAGAACAAATCCATGAAATTTTAATTTGTGGTGCAGTCGAGAGTGCAAAGACACACATCTAGTCCTTGTGTCAACCACTGCCAATCACTCATGAAAACCAGATAATAATGTACTGTCATAACGGGAAACAATGGTGACGCATCTAGGCATTTTAAACACTGACATGAAACTCATATAATGAGTTTTCAAAATACTTGGTGATGTTCTCCAGTCTGTCACAACTGCCATAGTGGAGTTATGTAGGATCTCAGGTTCTAAGTGAGAGCAAAAATACACTTAGCCCTGCTAATGGTAGAGAAAAACTGAAAAGTAGTTCCCTAAAGGTTTGAAAATAAAGAAGTAAACTAACCTTCCACCTCACCACTTCCAGAGGAAGTTCTAACCCACGGATACCAATGGCAAAACTTCCAATTTTCTGATACGGTCTCTTTCAGTCTTTACCAAATGACAAAATAGATACTAATGAAAAAACACAACATGCAGTCACAGCTGTTTCTTAAATCACCATGTTTAGCACATATAGGCAAAAAGACCTGACTAAATTCCCTATATTTTGCTGCTCTGGTGTGTTTGTGAAGGTTTCACATCAAAATAAGATCAGAATAAAGGTCACAAAATACACAACGAAATACTGAAACAAACTTGTTTGAGAAAAGATAAATTATTTCTTACTGATTAGGCTGATTGAAAGGATAAGAAGAAAATGATAGTCAGTGTATTTATAAACTGGCACAATAAACATGTCGGAAATTAAGAAAACAATATGTAGATCTGATATTTTACAGAGAATAAATCAATCAAGTGGACACACGTTATTTTATAAAACACACAGAGCAACAAAGGGATGAATGGTGGGTTAAGGAGAGAGTAAAAAGCACAACACCTATTACCTTTTATTACAAACTACTATGACTAGAGCCAACAACCCCTTATTAGGAGAAACGTCAGCACTGGATGATTTACAGGCCATAAAGACTCTTAGACAGCACTAAGTGAATTAAGTTGATTCTTAGCCAATACTAACTACTACCTAAAAGCAGAAAATTCCAGTCAAAGAGAAAGCTTGATCTTCTCTGCTGCTCCTGGTTGTTCAGGAAGCTGAAGCCAAATGGACAAACCAGGAAGAATCTTAATCTGGCTGCCCTGATTCAGAAAAGGCACGCTGCATAACATGTTCATTTTGTTCATAGGATGCCAGTAATTAAGCCCAGTAAAAACTTACATCCATGTTAACCATATGAGGAAGAAGTTACAGCAGGTGGTGTGGTTACCTAGATGGCCCAATTTATGTAAGCACTTAAGTTTACACAGAATCAGAGTCTTGTATTTTAGAGCAGGACATAACTCATTCTATACTTTACATATTCAGTGGGAAAACAGCTGTGAATAAGTGCAGTCTTGGGGTTCTGTATTTAAAGTCCAGAAATTCAAAGTCATCCATGGTTCCCACAGCATCCATTACTCTCCCCACTGGCACATATGTAGTGTTTTGCATTGCTGTTTATGCTAAGAAATTTATGCCCTGAAGTGTGTGTAAAACATTACCAACTTATGTTTCCCACAGCTGCTGTAACTCTAAAGTTCTTGGCTTCTGTGCATTTAAATTAACAGACATAACAATACACCAAAGCCTTTTCTTGCATTGAAATTCAATTCTAGGTAATTTTTTTACAGTATATAACCAAAACTCTCATATTGATCTCCTGCTGAAATAGCTCTCCTTCTCAAAACATTCTGAAATAACAGTGGCAGGTCACTTACTGCTGTTCCTGTACAGCATCTAATCTTCATACCTAACATTTTCTCAAATGCATGGTTGTTTTTTTTTTTTCCAATGTCATGGTCACCTGCCCTTGTGAAAGGTCCTATTCATAGCACACGTGATGTTTTCAAACTCAGTCTTTTTGAAATCACCCACTCACAGAAAAAATAATGTATTGTTTTATTCCCACCCTTTGTCAATCTGCACAGCATTTAAGTCAATTCCTTTGTACCTGTCCCCTCCTAACCACGAAATAAACTTCTAAGCAAAGAAGTACTAGAAACCTCAGTTCAATAGGTAACTTTCTTAAAAGTCAGAACTGGCAAACATGGGGACAAAGAATGAAAGTATTTCCTGCTATGGTTTAACACTGATTGAACCATATTTGCAAGGTAAGTTATTTTCTCCTGGAAAATAAACAATTTTCTCAACTAATTTAAAAAAAAATCTTGCATAGGATCTGCAAAATTTTATCCTGAGCAGTCACAGTCTGAAAAACTGTAAGCCTCTTAAAAAGGACATGTAGACTGGAAACATTTTGTCAATCTCAATTCTCTATAAAGACACTTCAAATTTTTCCTATGTGTATTTATACAATAAAAATGAATGAAGAATAGAATCCTGTTATGTTCTGGTTATCCTTATTAAAGAAGCAACTCAATAAAATGAAATATGCAAAGACCTACAAAATGGCCCAAGCGCTGGAAAACCTATTTCAGAATGAACTGCTGAAGGACACAAAATCTATTCAGATAAACAAAAGTATGCCTAATAGACAATTTTCTCACATCCTTTAGTATCTATGAGAAATACTAAAACTCATTTCAAGAAGACTCTTCCAACTTTAAGAGAAAGGTACAGCAACCAGTGGTTGATAATTGAATTTTCAAAATTGAAAGACGGAAGCAAGGTAAAAATTTTGAGCAGAAAAAAGAATTAAGCATTGAAATAATCTGCAAGAATCACCAATAACTTTCTGTCTCTGTATATTTTAAAGTCAAGAACAAATTTTTGTAAAAGGCAACAAAAAAGTCCTATGGCTTGTGTCATGCAGAAGACTCCAAGTGTGTCTTTTTGCTTGGTATACAAGAAATTCCCTTTATGTCAGTGGTTTTGGCGAAGGACCGAGAGCACTATCCGAGCTAAGGAACGCACTCCCCAGATCTCAGTGATCGCCACTGCTCCTTAGCCCCTCTCTGGAGAACCACAGTTCTGAAATTCCGAAGAAGAATTTGGAGGTGCAAGAATCCAAATATTTAGGGCATTTGAACTAAGTTCTACCACACTTACATTGCCAAAGCCAAACTCCGCATCACTCTGCTGCCATATCTCATGGCACCAAAATCTACTAAATCACACAAACCTCACACTTTAATGTTATTGGCTGCAACCAAAGGAAGAAAGAAGCAATATAAATGTTAATGAGAAGATGTCTGTTTCACTTTATTTACAAGCCAGACTAATCCCATAATCCTAACAAACAAAAATATTAGGCTCTCCATAATTACAACATAACAATGTCCATATGGTGTTTGTCTGTGGGGAGCAACAACAAGAGGCTTTACAAGTTAAATTCCAGGGAAAAAGTCCAAGCCTCAAGGAAAACTAAGACAGACCTACTATTGGAGGTGTTGAAAGAGTGACTGCAGTTAAGTAGCAGCTATTGCTTCTAAAGGTATTCCATTTCATTTTTAAAGAGGAGTAAGGCGTATATACTCCAATATTGTAAAAGGAAGAAGTTTGTGTAAGGTAGCCTAAAGATTATTCAGTTTCCCTTTCTACATTTGTGTGGTTTATTTAAGAGCTATGAAAATTATAAATCAGCCATTGAGTTCTCAATGACAGCTGCAAAAGAACACATTAACAAAACCGGCAAATAGAGAACTAGAAAGAGAGAAGATTACAAAGACTTCACAATTTTTCCCTTGTGAAGCCTCATTGCAGTGCATAGTTGGAAGTGTAGTCATACGAAGGTAGTATTAGTGTGTAAGGATATACTCATTGAGTTCTTTGTATTGCAATACCCCTTTGTGTAAACCCAGCCCATGATGCTCTAACACAGGCTTAGAATGGGGCTTAGGAAAAATTTCCAAAGGGGTCTTGGAGCCAGATGATTCAAGCAAGAAGGACAGTCCCTCAAGAAAAGCTTTTGATATTTAATTGTAAAAAAATGAAGGAAGCTAATATGCTGATGGGAAAAGATGAGAAATACATCTACTCATCATACATCAAAGCCTTGGAGAGCAGTGCGTGTTCGGCAAACTAAATGTACTTGAAGACAAACTGAATGTGACCTTTTTTCTTATTTAGAAAATCTGTGGTTTTTTAACACAATAAGCACTGTGATTTTACATAATATAAATAGTTGCATTGCAGACAATATTGGCATTTGACTTTTGTTAACAGGAATGTAAACCAAGATATCTTCTATCCAGTGGTCCATACTAATTAAAGAGGGAAAGACAGTGTGCTCAAGAAAAAAAGGAGGCAATTTGTGCAGGGAACTGTCAAGAACACTACATAATACCTGTCAGAAAGGATAGGCTGTTTTATTGACTTTAGTATTTATTCTGTGTTAGTACTCAAAAAGGAGAAACAAAATGATCATGATGACTCTTGGGCCTGTTGCACTGATGCCAAATGCACTAAGTGCACTTAAAGTAATGAAAAAGTTAATCCAGAAGTCAGTAGATAGAAAATTAATTGACAAGAATATAATTAAAGATATGTAGCCTTTTTTACTATTGATCTGATAAGACTGATTTTATTTTTTCATCCCATATAAAGTTGGCACACAGATGTAACATACTAAGGCATTGCAAAGCGTCTGACCTAGCAAGAAATTTTCTTGTTGAAAAGGTACAATACCAGGACATTCTATTTTAAGAACTAAAAACTGGCTAGTTAAACAGATTGCAAGCAACAAGTGTCAGTTACTGAAAAAGGAATATCTCCAGGGTCCTCAAAGGATTCAGTACTTTGGTGGCTCTTATTTAACATCTATTGACACTTTGAAGTCAATGGCATCCCAGCCTGTATCAGGAAGAGTGTGGCCAGCAGGACCAGGGAAGTGATTGTTCCCTATATTTGGCACTGGTGAGGTCTCACCTCCAGTCCTGTGTCCAGTTCTGGGCCCCACAAGGTAGGAAGGGTATTGAGGTGCTGGAGCATGACCAAAGAAGGGCAGCGAGGCTGGTGAAGGGACTGAAGCACAAGTCCTCTGAGGAGAGGCTGACAGAGCTGGGGCTGTTCAGCCTGGAGAGGAGGCGGCTCAGGGGAGACCTTTTTGCTCCCTACAACTACCTAAAAGAAGGTTGTTGCAAGGCAGGGTCTGTCTCTTCTCCCAGGCAAGAAGCAGTAGAACAAGAGGGCACAGCCTGAAGCTGTGCCAGGGGAGGTTTAGGTTAGACATCAGGAAGAAATTCTATACAGAGAGAGTGAGCAGACATTGGAATGGGCTGCCTGGGGGTGGTGCAGTCATTGTCCCTGGAGGAGTTTAAGAAGAGACTGGATGTGGCACTCAGTGCCACGGTCTAGTAGGCAGGGTGGTGTTAGGTCATAGGCTGGACTCCATGATCTCAGAGGACTTTTTCAGCCTAGTTGATTCTGTCATTCTGTGAAATAAAAAACCCCAAACTTTACACATAACACAAAGGTAATAGTGTGAATTACGCTAAGACAGGGCAATCCTGTCCTACTCAGACAAAATGTCATTCATTATGTCCAACTGCAAAGGAATATTTTTGAGAACAAACAATGCAGACCACATCTATGTAACAGAATCACGTACTTTGAAAAAACTATGATCATGCAAAGGACTTAAAATCAGCACAGATAAGCAAAGAATTGAAAAACAGTTTCGAGAACCGGGAGAGTAAGTAATTTGTTATTTGAAAGCATAATTGGGGGAGTAAAGAGCAGGAGGTGATACATATATCACCTCTGTGATAAATATATAAATATATAGTACCTGTGTGTATAGTACTGATGAGAATGGTATTTCATACCACTATGACTTCTGTCATGTGCATTTTTAAAAGTGTGTTGAAAATCTGGACAACATTCAGAGGACGGCCAGAAAATTAGTTAAGACTAGAGATACTGCCCCACAACTGAAAGAGATTAAACTCTTTAACTTGTAAAAAGAAAACTGAGAAGTGAGTTGAATAAACTGTGTAAACTCCCTCGTAGGAAGAAAATAGCAGGTACAAAAGAGCTCTTTAATATAGTGGAGAATGATATAGTAAGAACCAGAAACTGGAAGCCAAATTTCGAATGAGAAATGGGGTACACATTTTTGTCATTGAAAATAACTAGTTATTACACAAGGTTCCCATCAATGGTGTGATACAAACATCAGCTCAAAGAACTGGGATGTCCCTAGTGGCCTTGAACTGCTGAACATAAAACTTCTATCAAGGTCTATAACTGGTCCTGAGAACTGCACACTGTCAAACCTCACTGAAGTTTTTGCTGCTGACAAGATCAGGCCCTACGCTACCAACTCCACTGCTGCACGTAAGGTCTAGCATAGTCTCTGCTGTTCATCCTCAAGTTTCTCTTTTGCCACATTTTAGTTGGAAGGCATCCTATCAAAGAGGAAGCAGATATTTCACAAACTTTTCCTAAGTAAACATGAAGGCAATTGCCACAAGCATCTGTGGCCAAGTCCCATAAAGCCTACTAAGCTGCCAGATGTCAGCATGACCATTGGTAGCTGGCACATTGCAGTGCTAATTGCTGTGGATTATCACAGAATTTCCCATAAGCTGCCATCCCCTGCACCCTCCTGTGTCTACTTTGAAGTTTGAGAAAGGGAGATACAGCACTTGGCACTCTCAATCTGTAAGTAGTAACGATAGAGAACAAGAAAATAAAATGCACTTCCCAAGTCCTACTCGGGATGTCATAATTCTTCAACAAATCTTCCTTAGAACTTCAAGACAGATAAGAGAAAAAAAATCAGTATTAATTTAGCTGACAATTCCAAGTACCTGACTTACAAGTACAGCTTAGATTTTACAGTCTCAATTAATGTGCATGTACATGTAAACTGTTAACTGAAGAGCCTTGGTTTTTGTTTCTCTAGCAAGCAGATTTTTTGTTCTTTAGAATGCCAAAGCAGAGCTTGAAATTTTTATCTAGTTATAAATTCTGATCTAATAATTCATTACCCCAATGATAACTAATGAGGACTTTTATTTTTAGGAGAACAGATGCAGAGCTGCTTTAGAAACAAAACTAAAAATTCAGTGTCATGATTTTTGTGATCCAGAGCTTGGGATATTAGGACATTTGGGACTGACAACACTGTAAGTGGTATTTTTTCTAGCCAAAGAGTCAAATTAAATTCTATTAAATCTTTAAAAGTTCAGAGTGTTCAAAATATTTAAAAGTTTGAAGAATTACATTCATTCTTTTCTCCTTCTGCCTATTTTTGTGAGTATACTACTACAGTCTCTTATTTTACAGACTAAGAAAAGAAGATTTTCTGATCATACAGATATAGACATATGCAATTTTTTTAACTTTTCTGATATTGAAAATAGGTATGTAATGCTTTCCTATGGATGAGTTAATTCATTCATGACAGATATATCACACTGTCTTGTAATTTTTGTTAACATATCCTCATTTTTTTAAGAACTCAATTAAAAGAAAAAACCTTTAAATTGCCAGATGTAACATCATTTATCAGCTTCAGGCTAGGACTCACCAAGAAGCCTGAAGCTTAGTTAAGTATCCATCTTCTTATAATTAATCCGTTTTTTCTTTTTTTTTTAGGGAAGAAAAATATCTACAAAATGGAAAGAATGGATAAGACTTGGAGAATAATTACCCTTGAAGGTTAAAGATTTTCAAATACTCATTAAAGAAATTAATGGAAATGTTAAAAAAAAAAAAAAGTACTGAATTTTCTTTTCTGATAAATTTCAAAAAAATTGAGGTCCACTTTGATTTATGCGCTAAAATGCATCTCAGTGTCCTCCCATCCCTGCCCCCAGTGAGCTGATAACTCATTCTTTTCAGTAAGTGTTACGCTCACTTGATGGTACAGACCTGGAAATAAACAACAAACAAAGCTACATTTTTACAGATACTGACTTGTGAAAACCTTAGCTGCAAACACAGATATTGGCCATCTCTCCCTACAACCAGGACAAGTACCTGTAGGATTGTTTCCTACCCACACATAATATCTCCCCATCTGCAGTTCTGGCTTAACATGAGCACATTTTAGCTTGCCATTTATCAAGGCCAAGTTGCTCTTTAATCCTCAAGTAACACGCACTTCTGCTCTAAATATATTTTGCCACACAGGTCTTATTGACAATTCAAACAATCCAAGAGTCAAATTAAATAATTAGAGACAGGGAATAAATTTCTTCCCCTTTGAATCCCTGCTCTCAAAGTAAAATGCACTTCAAACTTTAATGATCCATTTAAACCTCCATCATTCAAAAATATGGTCTTTTGTCACTGTAGAAAAATGGACATACCTACAGATATTCCACTGATAACAGTTCTTTAAGTATCTTCTAAATCAAATTGCCTTTTGGACAGCAAAAGTTTTGCTTGAACTACAAACAGATATCAAAATAATGTCCCATAAGTACTAACAGTAATTATGCCAGTAATAACCAATTAATAATTTGAAAGTTCTGTCAACTCTTTTGACCCAAGGCTTTGCAAATTTCTGACAGTGGGAATCAGAAGGTAGAAGAATTGCTCTCTCTATCTTTACCAGTAGCAGACCCAAAACTTCCTGGGAAGCAAGCAGCTTCTGGCTGAGAGACAGAACATAACTGGATGGAGCAGTTGATCAGATAATTTGAATAAGCATCTGGTCTCCTCCACTGCTTTTTCAGCCCCTCTGTTCTTAGGTTCCCTTTCATCTCCTACTCCTGTCAGACTAACCACTATCTCTGTAACTCTGGTGATGGCTCATGGCAGCTTTGAAGTGCAGACACACCAGAGATGTTTTCATTAACTCATTCAGACACTGACATCAGTATGGTTGGATCAGCTTGGGCTGCACACAGAATCCCAGAATATCCATATTTCACCTTACCAGCAGAAGTGGAGATACTAGATATGTAACAGCAACGATTCAACTGTACTTTTAAATGCACCATAGATGTACTTGGAGTTTTTCTCTCCTGTCAGAATGAATAGCTTTGCTTATTTCTATAAAACACCTGAACATCTCCTTCCCAGCATCCCTTCCCCACCAGCCCTCTTATGCTAACTGACTGAAAAAGATACAGAGCTTCTTTCTTATGTAAAGTAAAATAATGTCTTACCTGTTATTTGTTCTTAGTTGCAATGAACTAACACTAAAATCATCTAGCAACTAGCTAACTCTAAGTACAAACAACATCCACAACACCTCCACCAGTTCAACACAGAACCACAGAATCATGGAATGATTTGAGTTAGAATAGACCTTGAACGATCATCTAGGCCAACACCCCTGCAATGGGCTGGGACATCATGCAGTAGATCGGGTTGCCTCCAAGATCTGTCCAACCTGATCTTGAATGCTTCTGATAACAACATATACACAACTTCTCTAAGCAACCTGTTCCAGTATCTCACCAGCCTCATTGTAAACATGCTAAAAAATTAACAAAAGTAAGCAGAGAGAAGCAGTGCATGGATTTGAGAAGAAACTTTCAACTATCTGAAAATCCTGTTCCCTAGTTTTTCTTGGCTGGCTATGTGACTTCTCATGACATTTTCTTCAGTGGACGCCCTAAATATAAATGCTCCTAAGCAGTGCACAACTCTGTGCAAATAAAAAGAGATGCAAAAAACCCATACAGCTGAAGAGTATGTTAGAAAAAAAGTACAGAAAGCTACATTGGTTAGGAGAAGTTTACTTATAAAGGGAATAATTAATTATTACATGAGTCTCAAAATAGTAACATAAGCTGCAGTCGATGGTTGGGGCATTTTTATGTTAAGCATAGCTAAGCAAGTATTTAGGGAGCAGAATATACAACATAGGAAAGCAATAGACAGGTGAACTGCGCCCAAATGATTTGCATGACCTCAATTCTGAAATGTCATTTTGTACAGAAAGGAACATCTGAATCATATTGGATCTTATCTATTATAACTGGGAGGATGCAATACTCTTCTCTTTTAGCCCCATTTCTAGGGTCCTTGGGTCTCTCACACAGAACATATTATAACTTTGCTGAACAATGTTGGTTGGTCTTATACATCCAAAATAAAGTTATTTTTTACTAGTGAAAATCAATTTAACCAAAAAGGAAGCAAATGGGATTATTTTTTTAAGAGAAAGACAGAAAATTAATGATGTACATGTGGAGGGAAACTACCAGTGGTTAAAATCTGCTGATCACATCATCATCAGTGCTGAACAAGGAACATAAACACTCTTAGAGCAATACTAGAATGGCAGCCTTTATTCCCACTAGGCAGCACTGCAAATATGTCCCTGAGAATTCAGTAATAAAACAGAGAAAAATTGAACATGTGTGACAGAGAGACCAAGTGAAATGAAGCACGAGAGAGTAGTGCAACACAAAAGGCTTTAAAGGTGTAAGTAAGAGTATGAGGAATGTGCGAACCAGTGCAAGTGTAAGAGGAAAACAGTTACAGGATTTTGAGTGAGGCTGAAGTGATAGAGGGTAAGCAAGCAAAAATGTGAAAGAAGAGGGGTACAGATGAACATGCAAGTGAGCAATAAAGCATGGCAGTGACATGCTATGATGAAGTAAGAAATGGCAAAAGTAGGAAAACCAGAGAGAAAAGAGTTTCAGTGATGAATTTCTTTTTTGTTGTTGCTTTTACCTTCATCATTGATCAAAAGAGAAAGTGTTAGATGAAAGCAGACCAGCAAACAACATAAGAAAGAAATAAAAGCCATAGAAACCACTAAGAATTCTCAATAAACAAGATACTGGGAAATTGCCTTCAATTTTGTCCACCAAGCTGAGATGGTCAGAATGACCATGCAGTGTGTTCTTTGGAAAACAGCAAAGTGAAAGAATGAGGAACCAGTAACTTCATAAGTGCAACAGAGTGCTTAATTGTTTTCTCCGTTCTGCGATGAACTGTTCTTGTCACAGTCTACTGTGAAGTCAAACACATATACAGCATCACAATAAAAAGTCTTCAGTAAGGAATTAGGGGTAGAGAAATTAGGGACTACAGACATTAGGCACAACTATCCGTAAGATATTGTTGTAGAAATGTTTTACTGCTGTATTGGGTTTCCAAGACAAGATTTTGGTTGCAGGGCTCTACTGGGGTGGTTTCTGTGAGAAGCTGCTGGAAGCTTCCCCCATTCCTAGAGAGTCAATGCCAAATGGCTACTAGATGGACGTGCTGCTGGTAGCACCTCTGGCATAACTGAATGAATAATGGAAAATAAGTTACTGCACACAAGAAACTGCAGCCAGAGAAAAGACGAGTGAGAATACATGAGAGAAACAGCTCTGCAGCTATCCAGGCCAGTGAAGAAGGAGGCAGAGAGGTGCTCCAAGAGCCAGAGCATAAGTTTCATCATAGCCTGTGGTGAAGACCATGGTGAGGCAGGATGTCCCCCTGCAGCCCATGGAGGTCCATGGTGGTGCAGTCTGCTCCTGAAGGACTGCACCCTGTGGGAGGGATCTGCTCTAGAGGAATTCATGGAGGACTGTCTCCCATGGGAGGGAGAAACGACATGTAATGAACTGACAACTGTCCCTCGGCAGCAGGAGGTAGAGAACTGGGAACAAAGTAAAACCCAGGCAGAAGGAAGGGTGGGGGAAAGGTGTTCTTAAGATTTGGTTGTATTTCACATTACCCCGCTCTGATTTGCAAGCAAAGTCTGTTTTGCCTGTGACTGCTTTGACCCACAAGCCTTTGGTTGTATTTTATCTCCCTTTTTAAGCTGAGGAGGGGAATGAGGTGGGCACCTGGCATTCAGTCAAGGTCAACCCAACACAATCACACAGCTGCATAAAAATATTTCTCTATTCTCATAAAAGAAATCTGAAAGAAACAGAAGTATTCAAATACTTCTCTGGATAATAACAGTTATGGTGCTCAAATTACTCTGCTTTTCCTAGTAGCAGCCTTAATGCTCTTTCTTTCTTTCCTTTATTTTTTTGTCATCTAGGCTAAAAGATACCTTTTTTAAACTATTACTCCTTCCAAGAGTTTCTAGACAATCTCCACCTACATAAAATGTCAAGTAGAAAAAAAGAGTAAACTATTTCATTTTGTGTGGTTAATGGCAGAGAAACTGCTTGTTTTGTTTTTTTGAAGACAGCCTCAAGTTTATTAGTGTAAGAGTATTAAAGAGGTTGGATTACTTCCCTGTGAACAATCAAACTCTCAGTTTTATTTAACCTTTCTACAGTCATTTTTATTTTATAAACAATGCAATTTGTCACATTCATGTCACAGTCTTAAAAACCTGTAATAAAGGATTCCCATTGATTCATAGATATCTTGAAGTTACTGAATGCCTACATGGTAAGTAACTTATTTGTGCTTATCTAGTCTCAAATTTGGATTTAATGGACTAGATGCCATCAATAGCTTTCTAAAAAACTACATGCAGAATATATCATAAGTAATAAAGGGCATAGCAAGTTGTGCAAGTCGTTAAGAATTTCCTCACAGATTATGGGTGCTTCATTCTGCTCCCCATCTATCTTCTAGCTCAGGATGCTGGGTACTCTGAGAACAACTGGTCCTCCTATTGAAGACTGAGGCAAAGATGGCATTAAGTACCTCTGCCTTTTCCTCATCCTTTGTCACCATGTTTCCTCCTACATTCAATAAAGGATGAAGACTCTCCTCAGCCCTCCTTTATTGCAGATGTATTTGTAGTAACATCTTTTGTTGTCATCTTGATGGATGGGATTCACACAAGGGTGCTGAGGGAGCTGGCCGCAGGGCTTGCCAAGCTGCTTTCCATCACTGACCAGCCATCCTGGCTCACCAGTGAGGTCCCAGAGGACTGGAGGTTAGCAAATGCGACACTCATCTACAAGAAGGCTCAGAAGGAGGATACGGGGAACTATAGGACTGTCTACCTGACCTTGGTGCTGGGGAAGGTCATGGAACAGATCATTGGGATGCCAAGCCCAGAGAGTGGTGGTGAAGTTACATCCATCTGGCAGCTGGTTATGTGTGGTGTTCCCCACGGCTCAGTACTGGGGACAGTGCTGTTTAATATTGTCACAGACAACCTAGACGAGGGGATCAAGGGCACCCTCAGCCAGTTTTCAGATGGCACCAAGTTTGGTGGTAGTGTTCATCTGCTGGAATATGGGACCTCCATGGGCTGCAGAGAGATAGCCTGCCTCACCACAGACTGCAGGGGAATCTTGCTCAGGTACCTTGAGCACTGCCTCCTACTCCTTCTCCACTGACCTGTGTCTGCAGAGTTGTTTCTCTGACTTATTATCTGTCCTCTCTCCAGCTGCTGTTTCTATTCCTGTTTTCCTGCTTCTTAACTCTGTTATCCCAGAGGTGCTAAACACTGTCACTGATGGGCTTGGCCTTGGCCCGTGACAGGTTCATCCTGGAGCCTGCTGGCATTGTCTCTGTTGGACATCAGCAAAGCTTCTGGCAGCTTCTCAGAGAAGCGACCCCTGTAGCCCCACTGCTACCACACACACCAGATAAACTCTGAACCACTCATTTTAAAAGAAATCAGCTTTCCCACACAAGTGCTTTGAGTAGTTCATGTTGCACAGTGAAACTGTCACTCAAAAGAAGCATTCCTAAAGCTTAACAGCATTCCTTTTACTCCATCAACATTTCTTTTCCTTTGCCTAAAAAGGCTGGTGTGACTAATTAGACCCAAACACTCCATTATTGTTAACAATAATATTGCCTAGCCTATAGAGTGTTTTTCATCAGTGGATCAAAAAGTACTTAGGAAATAAGGCAAGTGTCATTACCTCATCAAGTAATAACTACTAAATAATCAGCTCTGCTGCTGCTTTAATCCTTAAAAATGGTGTTTTAAAACCATGAAGAAGCCAAGACATAATCTCCAAATAATACACCTTCTCTAGCAAAGGAGATTATTTATTGCCTATTCAGTGGAACCCAAGAAAGCTCCATGAAGCAAATAGGGAATATATTTGCAAAGATACCACATAGGATTAGAAGGGACCTTTTCAGTTATTGAGCTAAGGCCCAGTGGTCTCAGACTGAAATATCATATAAGCCCTTTCTTAAACAGCTTGAGTTTTGTATTAAAACTAGTTGGAGCTTTTTGCATTTTATTAATCCCACTGAGAGACTGTGCCAGAAGTATACTGAACTGATGAACAGATATTTTCCTCCCATTTCCATCTTAAATGTATTGTTGATATAATAAAAAAAAATTTGTCTTTGCATTAACAGCTTCTGCTCACATGACAAGCTCTGCCCTATCTTGTGTATTTAGCAAGCTCTCAATTTGGTAAAGGAAAGGAAAAATACAAGTCTTCCAACCTAAGAACTAGCAAGGTCTATCAAGTTTTGCCTATGGCTATTGGCATACATAAGCTACCTACTGTCTTCCAGTATCCAATTCAGCTTTCCTAGAAACCAAGATTTAGTTCCAGAGAAGTGATGACCACCTAGGAATCCACTATAGTGTATTAAGATTATTCTTTCCCAAGGTGCCTTACTTTACACTTACCAACACTGAACTTAATTTGCCATTGTACCGCCCAGTTTTAAAAAAATCTGTGGTGAAGATTCCACAACTCCTGTTCACAATCTATTAGGACACTTCACACCCCTTCTGTTTAGAGCTGCTTTTCCTCCAGTCAAATTCTACCCAAAATCTCTCATTGCTGCAATTTCAGGCTGTAACTTATGTTCTGATCAAATCTAATTCTGTATGCAATGAAAAGTCTTGTCAGCTTGAAGCATTGAATATAAATGTGCAGTCCTTCTCTTCCTGAGAATTTTACTGTTTATCAATCTTTCTCTCTTTAAACAGCTAGGGAAGAGGTTTGACCTTCCCCCATATGCTTTAGGACAGTACTAAGATACACTTCTTTTGCAACAAACATCTTCAGAAATAGTAGTTCAAACATCTTCTATTACTGCTTATGTGAAATTGTGATTTGTTTTACCCTATTTTTACTACCTAAAGACCTTCTTGTTTACTTTTTTCTGCCACATCCTTAGCCAAAATCCCCATCAACTTGGTATCAACATTCTGCTGTTTTCTTTGGAGACAAATAATAATACTAAGTAGGAATGCAGTTTTGCCCATAGTCTGGAATCTTATAGCCGTTATCTCTTTTTCAATGAGCCATCTTGAAACAATATTGACTCTTTCAGTTCAGTCTCTTAACTTTTCTTCTGTTTCAGTATCCAGAGGCATACTTGTCCTTTAATACATGCATAGAAAACAACCAAAACTTAAGTGTTGTAATTATTTCTTAAGGTTTTTGTGATACACTGAAATTGTGGATTAGAGCAAACAGGCAGAATATGACTTCCTTATCAAGCTGTAGTGATTGCCTTTGAGTTATTCTGTTCTTCATATTATTTTTAACCACATAACCACCAGTTGTCTTACTGGAGGGTTGACAATGTAAAGCCTCTGCTCTTGAGCTAGATTGATAATAAAAAGTGCTAGGAGGTCTAGAGAGATTTAAAATAGCCTTAAATAATCCTTGCACCATCAGCCATCATCAAAAATGCTGCATTTACAGAATCACTTTCCTCTTTCTCTTCAATATATTGCTAATTTAACGTTGTATTTGCTCTTGAGAGGACCAAATAAAGAGGTTTTCTATATTCCTTGTGTCCTAGTTCAGCAGGTGGGACCAGTTATCACTGCGTGGGGGTGATCAAAGCCATGTATTCTACCCCCCTCTATTCATTTCCCAAGAACAATGGACCATTTGCAGCAGCTGCCCAGGG
>JAWWEE010000040.1:52565582-52616114 GCA_035221455.1 Xenops minutus | reverse complement strand
GCTGGGTTTTGGTGAGTTGAAAGCAGTTTTCTCTTTGTGTCAGTGTATTTATTGTAATATCTTTCATTAAATTGTAACTCTGACTTACAATCTCTCTGGTAGTGGGTCCATTTCTCCTGCCAGTTTACCTTTAAACTAGCACACCTTGTAACAGCAAATCCTCTCCTAAAAATTTGTAATTTTTTCCTACAACTTTAAAAACACTGATTGAGATAAATCCACAAACAGTTGATGACTACCAAATATCAATCATCAATTTGCAAGTTCAATATTAATTTTCATGTTTAGAATAGATTTCACATAGAAGAATTCCCTATAATTTCAAAATATTGAAACCTAAAAGAATAATTTAGAATGAGTAACAACTTGCACATTTTCAGGATGCTGAATCCTTTCACACATTCATGATGCTCAAATACAACAAGGTTAGTGTGCAGCACAGTGAGGCTGCTGTTGGTAATATTGCAAATGATGCTTTCATCACTTCATCACTCAGTGCCTTCCTGACTCCTCAAGATAATGCCCTCTCTTTTCCATATAAATCCACTTTTTTTACATTCCACTACTTGCAATGCATGCATGTCTTTTCCTTTGTCTTCTCTCCCTGCGTGGATTATTACAAAAAAAACCAAATCACAAGTAGTCCATTCAGCTTCCTACCAATAAATTGTTTATGACAATGACAGTAACACCTGAGCACTGTTCTTTCCTCACTTTCATTCATTAGTTTCTCCATCTCTAATTAAACTCTCACATTCTCAGTTTTCACATCATTAGAACATCTCTTCTGTGAGACATACTAAGAACAGTTTCCAGCCCTAAACAACTTTTTGCAATTCTTGCTCTCGCAGAAAATCTGTTTCTTTGAACAAGCACCACAGATAATCTCTACACCAATAGAAGCCTTCCATTACTTGTCTGCCTCTAAGCAGAGCCTCTATTCCACCACAGCTGCTCTATCAAGCAAGTTACTTCTGTGCAATCAAATGACAATTAGTATAAAAACATCCTTCATTTGGAAATGGCTTAGATTTTTCCATTATTTATGTGCAGTCAAACTATGCCAAGTGCCAGGACCTTGGTCAAATATTTCTAAACAATATTTAAATAATATAAGATCTTCCTAATCCTTCTAATGTACTGCTGGATATGTAAGATAAACAACCATTTAGCTATTAAAAAATATGATGCTTTGTCTTAGTCTGATCTTTCTTCTCTGACTTAAAATTTGTAACTTTCTGCTGCTCCTAATGGAGAGTTACTGCTTTTAAAACCACTCAGAAGCCAGCAAAGCCCTTGCAATAGGTGGAATATGCAGATTGGACATTAGCACCTATACAGACAGTTCTTTGCTGTCTGACTGTAGCTACCAGGTGACAGTAGCAGCATAATCTCAGAAAAGAATGTTGTTGAGTTTAGGGCTTCTCTGTAAGGTAAGTCTGTGCCAGTCTAAGAGATGTGTCATTTAAAACAGCTATTGCTAAGTCAACTAGGGTAATATCTCACATGACTGCTTTTATTGGTACATATGCCATTTTGGAAGCTGTTTTAACTGAGCTGGCAAAAGACATTCGTATGCTGCAATAATGTTATCTGTGACAATGACCAGTAAAACTACACGGGTGTAATTTATGAAGTTTTCTGTGTGGATTCTTTCTTGTCATCCCGTGATCCACTGTGCTCCACATCCTTATTGCACTGCAAATCTAACCACACTTCTGAGGCACAAATAAATAAATGTGCACATACAGAAGCTGGGGACAGGGAGGATATGGAATTTTTCAGGGGAACAGGTAGTGAGTCACATACCAAAACAATTCCCGCAGTTTTCAGTATCTTGATTTAACCCATCTTCTTCCTGAATACAATAAAAACTATGAGTCCCTGAAGCAGCTTTGTTCAAGAAATAATGTTTTTCTCTCCATCTCTTGACAGTGGCCTTCAATTAAAGCCTGCAATGATGGAACTCACTGAGACTGATGGAGGAAATAAAAGGAAAGAAACCACTGAAATGCATCTTTGGAAGCGGATTAATATATGTCCCACAGACATCAGTGCGACTGACATCCACCAGAGCTCAGTGAAAAAAGAGAAGCAGAAAATTAAACTTCTCATTGGGCCTGATGATGATTAATATCTCTTCTCTGATGAGCTGAAACTGCTTAATCTTTGCTATTAATATCAAATCACAGAGGTGTAAGTATAGTAGCTGAAGAGAAAGGGGGCATATGTGGATATTTAAAATTTGTGGGAGGAAAAAGAACAGGAATAACTGAGGTATGTTTTGCTCTTAAATCTCCTAAAGGAAAAAACTCACAATGAAGCTGAGAGTCACCATCAGCAACTCTGGAGTCAGGTTACTATGAGGCAGCTCTTGGGCAAACAGTGTCGTACAATTTCAAGGAGATAAATAGTAGGTTTCAGTTGTTTGGTTAAAGGCATTTGCATTCTACAGGAAAGACCACTTAATTCATCACATCTCCATTCAAGTGTGTGTGAACAAGCAACTAATACCTTCAACCAACTCAAATAAGTTAGATAATTGTTATTTTCAGACTTACTTACCTCTGTGTATATTGGCAAAGCTTTGAAGAGAGTTAGCTGGAGTTCCTTGGAAACCAATAATTACATGTAGCTGTGCAGATGGATTTTTAAACTTGGCTCCTACAAGAATATTCCACAAAATGTAACCTCTCTGTTGAGATTTTTACTTTAAACCCTTGGGTTTATAATGCAATGAAGCAAGAGGTGAAATAGCTAAATCCATTATAGTTAATACTCCTAAAAAACACTGTGTGTATTACATTCTCAGACCAAAAGAATCCTCTGTTAAAGTCAGTATAGATCCCTTGAGATATACATTACAACAGTGTGATTAGTAGA
This sequence comes from Xenops minutus, assembly GCA_035221455.1. Classification (NCBI taxonomy): domain Eukaryota; kingdom Metazoa; phylum Chordata; class Aves; order Passeriformes; family Furnariidae; genus Xenops; species Xenops minutus. The sequence continues at coordinate 52,613,231 of JAWWEE010000040.1, read as the reverse complement.
GAATAAAAAGCATACTTTTATAGCACCCATTCATCCAAAAACATTATTCCTGTTGAAGTTAACAAGCAAAATCACAGTTAGGTTAAATTAAATCCCATGACTGGCAGGAAACTTACCGATTGTGAACATTAAAGCAGTGTGTGAGAGACTGAAATGTTAATGGTTAATGACTCAAACAACAGACCATTTGCAAACGCAGCAGGGTGCTTTGCTGCGGCCAGGTTTGCACCCACCACCTCCCAATATAAGGAAGGAAGAGAGTTTTTTGTGTGTGGTGGCAAAACCTCTGCTCTGCATAAGACAGAGAGGGCACGCACAACCACCAGAGGCTACAAACTGGGTTTTGAGACAGGTAAGGAAGAAGGCTAATGAGAAGCAGACCCTGTGGAAGTGGGATAGTGCTTTTTTTTTGCATGCCCATGTTCTCTTTCACATAACTGACTCAGCTGTGAAAACTCTCAACCCAACCCCAGGGGAGGTATCGGGATATCCCAACACAGACCTGAAGGTATTCATGCCTTCTGACGGGGCATGGCTGGCTCAACCACACTGACAGGAAAGGCAGCTGTCGTATTTCAGAAGGTGTCATAAACCATCAAAGAACCCCAAGGTGGTCTCAGACTCATTTCTGGGGCTTTCCACCCCAGGACTGCACACGATCCAGTGCTGCAAGAGTCTGGCAGTGTTGCATTAGACTGCACAAGTCCCCCCTCAAGGGAGGTGCCTGGGCATTCCACCTGAACCTAAGGGTATATTGACCCGTTTGACTTTGTGCTTCACTGGCTTCCCTCACCCCTGATGGATCAAGACTGTGACCATCACTTTGACCAACAGGCATCGCAATTGCAACAATCGAGTCTTGTAGCTGGATCCACAGGTGGTGATATCTTTCCCCTCCGCTACCTACTCTTTCTTTCTTTTTCTTATATACTTTCTTAAGTGATCTCTCTACTTTTATATTGTTATATTCCTATGGATAAGAATAACCAAAAAGGCTACATACCTCCTTTCCATTGCAATCAAATTGTTCTAAAATAAACCATACGTATATATATTTACAAACACCAATCAGTCATAACAATTCTAGAATGCTGAATGCCTTAATGCCGTGAAAAAAATGGTTAAGAAATCTTCCATTTGTTAATGCTGTAAATTGTAAACACTTGTTTACAGAATCAAGATAACAATATTGATAAAATATAAGTTTATAGGCCTTGATATCATGAATAATTAGATACCAAATTAGTGCTCAAATAAACACTTTTTCTTAAATGTAATGAAGATTCTTAACCTGCAGCTGAAACTGTGATTTGATCCTTTCTGAAGGGTTATTTTCCACAACTGGAAAGGTACAGTAACCTGGAGCCCAAAACAAATATTCTGTTTGGGATATTAGGTCTTCTGGACTAGGATGGCAATTGATTATTCTAATACCTAGCTTCTACTAGCTCTGGGAAGGTTAGCAATTATCCTATAAATTAATCTCTGATTTTAAACAGCTATATGTTGCCATAACTGCAGCACTGTAGCACTCTCATCTACAGTTCTCAAGGTGATATTTCTTGCAGTGCACTTTATGTACTGCAATATCTCATAATCGTGATCACTTATTTTACATGAAACTGAAACTGTTAAATTGATACTTTTTTATTTTTTTCCTCATCTATTTCTCATTTTTCAGTTCCTACCTTGAAGCCATAAATATATGAACAAGGATTAAAGCATGTATTTTTTAACAAGGTGGAATAATTTATTAAGATGTGCTAGAATCCTCCACCAGCTTTAAAATCAGTTCAGAAATCTGGCTAGAAGAAAAGCTTTGGTGTATCTAGAACACAAGGGTCAGACGCAGGAATTACCAGCCAGCATTATTTTATCAGCTCTACTATATAATACAACCTGCACTATGCAAGGTGTTAGAGACAGTGATTGTTAACAGTCACTTGATGGTAAAGACCTACAAAACTTCAGAAGCCAATAAAACATCAGTAACTGTTCTGTGTCATTTTTGAGATGAATCTACAGTTTTGCCCTCCAGGTCCATTTTTGAAACACAAATTCCACTGCAACAACTCTAAGAGAGAAGCAGTGACATGTAAACAAGGAAAGATGAATGATAAAATAGGAAAAATTAGAAAGGAAGAAAACAGTGGGGCGAAACAACTACTTTTGGATTTTATTTTTTTCCACTTAATCACATAATAAACAGATAGCTCTTTGATATATTTTATTCCAGCAATTTCTTCAAGTGCTTCCCAGCATATAAGAATAATTCTATCTTATTAGCTATGAGTTTATTTCAGCTCTAGGAATAATCCTCTATATATTACATGAATGGTATGCAACATTCTTTGATATTAAACTCCACCATGACAACCTCAATCCTGTGCCTATAGAGCCAAATGAAGATGCTATTGTAGCACCAACAGCCATAACTGCACTGGTTTTAATCTACTTAGGAAGAACAATAATCACTTTGAAGATGTAGGGGCCATGTATCATTGCCTAGAAAAGAGTGCACAAGCTCCCCAGGCTTCTTCTACCCCTAAAAATACCTGTGCTTGCTCAATTACAGCCAAGCATGTAGGTCTGGCTGTACTATAATCACACTTTCAGTTAATTTTGCAAATACACACTTTTGGTTTTCACTTCAAGATTAATAAGTCCAAGTTTGTAAGCTACTCCATGCATTTGAAAGCATCCATTGGTGATGGTGATTTCACTGGGCATCTACAGAACTCAGGAAGCAGTAAGCAGAGAGCAGATCATGGACCTCTTCTTTAGGGTAGGTATAGACCTATTATTACAAGTTCACTGAAAAAAGCATCTCATTAGGAAACACTTTATTTAGACAGTAAAATATTTTTACTAGGCCCATATTTTTATTAAGTAAATATACTAAACAGAAGCACATTCTCCTTTGGACTGCAGATTTAACTTAGGAAAATGTGGTGATTCTTCTATGGGGTTTTTTATAATTTTAACTTCACTACTTTCAGTTCCCCCCTCCTAATTACTGATCTCTGCAAACTCTGGCATTTAGCAATTTCAAAGGTAAACAGAATTTGAAAGAATTATAACTTATTAAAAAAGTTTACATCCTGAAATTTGACCATTTGACCAGAACTATAGAGAATGACAGTCATGCCACATATTAGAAAAAATTATTACAGCAGGACAGCTCAAATGGCTTGAACGTGGTCAAACTGGAAGAGACTCTCAGGCTAAAAATGTACCAGTCTCCAGGTCATCAACTTTTCCTCTCATTGTTGGTATCTACAAAGTTGAGTGAACCAGAATGACTGCTGTCAGCCCATGTTTTTGACATTAGCAGTGCATTTCACACAATTGCTCAAGGATATTGAGATACATTAAAAAAAACAAACCTCTTTCAAGTCTAAAAACAAGAACTGCAAAGCAACACAAGAGAACAACTCAGCTGAAAAATTCAATTGCTATCATGTCTGAAAAATGTTTGAAAAGGGTAAGGAGGGAATAAAAGAGAAGTGTTCAAGATACTGGTGTTCTTAAGTCAAGCATACCTAAACCACATCCATCCAATATTAACCTTCCCACTCAGTTCCTTTTCCTAAACCATGCCAGAATATTATCTGCAGAACATAAAATGACCATACTCAATGAAATTGAATTACTTACTTGAGTTTATTTTTACCTTGACTCTGCCTGCTGGTATTATAAACATTTAAATAAATATTCAAAACATAAGTTTCAAAAGTACTGGAAGGCACTACAGATTCAATTTGCTGTCTAACAAGAAAGAGTGACTTTTTCCTGATATGAAGAAAACCCCACAAATTTAATACACAAAAATGCCACAAAAATCAAACAGCCTTAGTTAATTGTTCTGAGAATAAAACTCCTAAATTTTCATTCCAATCTTTTAAAAAAAATCTTTATTTTGGGTATTTTTTCATCCTATGCATATGCATTTCTTGACCTGCTTGTCTGTTTGCCCCCAAAACTCATTGATTAATTTCAAATTACTTTGTTAGAGGGAAAGAAGTCAGAGGTAATGAAGCTTCTACAGTTGCCAGGAACACAGGGGGGGAGAGAGAGAGAGAGATGAGAGATGCTGTAAATTCTACCATTGAGAAATACACTGCAGCATGAGCTCAAGATTTATTTAGGTACCAGGAGATCCATATGGGAGCTAGATTTTATAAATGCCCTAATTGTAGGAAAAGCAACTTCAACATCAATCAGCTGCATGACATCAATCACAGCAAGTCAGGCTACATTAGTTCCAGCACTCAAAGGAGTTCTGGTGTACTTATACTGCACATTTTGTTTCAAAAGGCAAGCATTACTTCTTGGGCTTTGTTTTGGGTTTGGGGTTTTTTTGTTTGTTTAGGTTTTTTTTTTTCCTTTTTTTTTTTTTTTTTTTCAACAAGCCATTTAAGCTCATCTTGCTTTTCAGGTTTTCTACAGAAAAACATGTTTTGACTACAAAGTCAGTAAATACCTATCTTTGAATCAAAGAAGGAGGAATAATCAGGCAATAGTTTTCCTCCTGTCAGTCTTCCATGCAGCCCTAACAGAATTTGGGCATCCAGATGTCTCTTCTTCTTGGGAGAAATTTGCTCACATTTGTGTAACACAACTTTTATAGACAGCATTTTTCCCAAAAGTTTGTTCAAAGAATGAGGAAGGCAAAAATGAAACAAAAATCTTGAGAAATCCTACAGATTATATTCAGGGTAAGCTGCTATTCCAATGAAGCTGGTCCCTTATTCTTGCTCAAAGAATTCCTTTTCATTCTGACCTTTATGTTTCCTCCAGAAATGACAAATTAAGAGCTGATTAGAAAAGGAAAGCCAAGAGAAAATTGGTGTTTAGAAACAAAGAAACATTTCACCCAATCAAGAGATTTAAAAGAGAGGAAAGCCATCAACCCTACAGCTTCCTTTATTTGTTTTTTTGAAGAATAAGCATGTACTTAAAATGGTAAGTGTCAAAAGAGAATGTGTGTCCCCCAGCAATGGAGTTCAAAAAAAGCAATGAGGACTTGCTTTCATTTGGCATAGCACACTGACAAAAGGAGGCTTTTCCTGAGATGATAGGCTATTGGTTTAAGCATGTAAACTCCTGGCAAGCTAAAGAAGAAACACCACTGACCTCAGCATTTAGGTGCTGAGCTAGAGCACACCTCATTATTTAAGGATAAAATGGTATTGCAGAATTTTAAGTATTTAGTTTAATTGAAAGAGTGGTTGAGAAGAAAAAAAAAAATCCATGCTCCTCACTAACTCCACAATTTGACCTCCAAAAGCTTTTCATGAACAAGTTGCATTTTGGCTGATATTCTTGGCTTAAGGTCATTCTTGTTTGGTACAGAAACTACTCCAAATTTCCTGTCACTGCTCACAAGCAGACTCCTTATTTAAGCAATTGGGAGTAAAAGTCTATTTTTTCATATTCAGTTATTATTTTCCTAGATGATGAGGTAAGGCTTCTCAAGTCTGTAAAACAAAATAAATGTGGGAACACTGACTTGTACGTTAAAGATGATGAGCAGAGAGCAAGCTTCAGCTTTCACAGCATGGACCTTCCAGTTAACAGCATCTTTCAACCATATACCTCAGTATTCTTCAAATCACAAGGATTTCATAGAAGGACAAGTTTCCCAAGATAAAGCAACAAAATTTCACATAAGCCTGAGGTATTTACTATCATGATGGATATTATCCTTGTAGGCTCCCTAAACATATTTAAGTAGGTATAGTGATTGCAGAAGAGATAAAAGTGCTTAAGTGACAATTTTCTACCTCCTAAAAAAAAAAAAAAAGAGAAGAGAGGAGTAGACCACTATCATTTACTGCAGAATGGATATGAAGGAGTTGCTATCTTAACTAAAGATAGCAAAGTTTAATTAAAACACACCTCCTGTAAACCTGCTCAGGTACCCATCTCAGTAACACCCTTACTATATACAGAGGCACCCTTTCAGGACTTCTTAGAACTTTATTAAAAAGACAGGATCAACACAGAGGTTGAAGCTTCTATTTTACAGGGACACTGGATTAAGTTTTCTAGTTTAATCTCCTGTTGAGACACATACCAGATAAAATTCAGGCCAATTGAAATGAAACGTAATAAAAAGACAATTCTAGTTTTTGCTCCTTTCTGATTACATTGTCTGAGAAGGGATTATTTTCTGATGTTTGTTCATCAGTTGCAAGTGTCTGATAGACATTTTAGTAATTAATTGTTTGCCTCTTCCTGTGACTAACTTATTGCAAGCATTAAAAATTCAGGCAGTTTTCATCATGCACATAGATCATGTGATAAACTTTTGGCACTTAACTGGATAAAGCTGAACTCCCAGAATCAGTTTTCTGATTCAAGTATTCACAAATATGATTTCAAAATCTACTTCCCATGAATATTAAAACTGGATATTCATTGTTTCTGTAGACAGTCTTCCCAATTAACATACTCACTAGAATATTTATGGAAACATACTCAAAAAGAGTGTGAACAGCATCAAAGTGAATCCATTTAAATACTAAGATGAGTATTTGCAGCCTTCCTTCAATTTATTTTATTGTATTTGATGAGGTGTTTGCCCAACTCTGGCTTCAATCATAACTCTACAGATGACTTTGACTAAAATGAATTGTCAGAGAATGATAGTCACCCAACACTGGAGTGAAAAGAGGACAGTCAAGGCAAGCAAGTCCCAGGAAGGAAGGCAGATGCTATTTTTTAAAATGTTACCCAGGCAGTTAAAATAAAACTGAGACAAGTGCTCTCTCACAGACTCCCTACATGATCTCACACAACTTCTCCATTTTTCAGCTTAAAGCTAACATCACCAGCTCTTCCTTTCCTGTGAGATACGTTCTACACAGGAGCCCTACACACATACCTTATGGCTTTCAACCTTAAGTGGATCCACCACACAGAGACTGTTAACTCAAGTCTATTTTCATCCTGCGAGTCCCTGGAAATGACTGGAAATCTGCTGAGGCCACAGAGCCACAGCAGACCTTTTTTCTTTTTTCTTTTTTTTTTGAGGAATCAGTACTCTAGAAAGCATGGCAAAATTACAGTTCCAAATCTTTATTTTACATGACCTTCATGATAAAGGAGATAGGAAAGTGCTGCATAAAGCATGGAAAATTAAGCTATTTATGGAGCTACCTCTGGTTAGTGAAATTACTATTTTCTTTCTAATGAAAATTCATCAGGTATTATTTGATTATTTCCTCTTCCCTGTTTTAAATGCACTTCACCCTTCCTACTCTATTACTTTGCCTTTTGAATGTAATCTAAGAATGTTGGAACAATTAGCTTTTTCATTCAAAGTAACTGATAACTGAAATGATGCTGTCCTTGTTCATTATTAAAAACAATAACAGTCACCAGGTATGTTCAAAGGCTACACAACATTCAGTATCATGTTTAATATTCTAGTTTAAAACCTTAATAGACATTTATAGATGATTCATGAGGCTTTTGGTAGCTATTGCTGCCACAGCTTGGGTAATGCCACCTCCAATGAATATTCTAAGGGAATGGTCTTACTGGCAGTGGCTGAGTGACAACTGTGAAGTAGCAGGCTGACGTGTGCTTTCTGACAAGAGAACAAAACCCAAAATAAAACAAAATTATGTCTTAAGGAGTTGCAAACTGTTTCAAAAGCAGAACATGAAACTGACTGCACTAAGGCATATTTTATGTTAGCGATTCACTAACAATGCTTTAAAAGTGTTTCTAAATGTGATCCCACTACCATGTTATGGCAAATGAATAACTTAAGTTCTTAGACACAAACACAGGGATGAATAATGTAATTCCTAATTATATTAAGAAAATATAATTGGCAGACACAGCACTGCAGATATATCAAACAGAATATTTCAGTCTAGAGCTCTGAAACATACAAAGAAAAACCCAAAAAACAATAAACAACAACAAACAAAAAAGCCCACCACAAAATTTTTTTTGTTATGACAACTCAGCCAGGCCAACCTTTTTCCTTAGACCAAGAGTTGATTTGATTACTATATGTAAATATCTTCAAACAGAAACACAGCCAGGCCTTGTGGAGCAATAATTAGCATGGATTCACCTAAGGTGAATCATGCCTGACCAACCTGACTGCCTTCTGTGATGAAATGACTATGAATAGGAGATGACCAGTTGGTGTGATCTGTCTTGAGTTTAAGCACAGCATCCCCTGTATCCAATCTGGGACTTTACAGTCTATATGGGTGGACTACTAGATGGGTAAAAAAAACTATCTGGTATGCTATGTTTAAAGGGTGATGGTTACCTATTCATGCTCTGTCTGGAAGTCAGTTACATGTGGAGTTTGTCCGTGTTTATTCTGTGACTAGACCTTTTCGATCTTTTCAGCACTCACATGCTGAATTCACACAAGATTGCAAATGACACCTATTCTGGGAGTTGCAGTCAATAAACTCACAGGCAAGGATGCCACCCAGGAGGATCGAGACAGACTGAAGGAACGAACAATGCAAAGCCCTTTGCCCAGCAAAAACTAACCCTCTCATAATGGCACAGACTGTGGATTAGTCCTGGTGGGGAAAATCTGTAGTCCTGGTGTATAGAACATTAAAAATCTACAGGAACAGAGCAAGTAGGCTGAGGAAAGTGACCATTTCCCTTTACTTGATACACAGACCACATCTGGAACACTGTCCTGTTTGCAGTACCAAACAGAACAGCATTGATGAAGTTCAGAATAGGGCTATGAAGTAGTACGGCAGCTAATGTGCTTGCCCTGGCCTTGTTTAGCTTGAAAAAGAGAAGGCACTGGGGGACTTATCAGCAGCATGCTAGTATCTACAAACAAGTTACCAGAAGACATAACCAGACTCTTCACAGGGATACATGGTGAGGGGTTGTGTGAGATCAGACATAAATTGAAGCAGGGGAGCTTCAAACTACTCCTAAGGAGAAACTCTTCCAGCTGAGGACAGTCAAACAGTGACACAAGTTGCTCAGGGAGACCACCTAGTCTCTCTCCTTGGGGCTTTTCAAGACACAATTGAATAAAGGTGTAAGAAAAAAACCACATTGATTTGAGCAGGAGTTTAATGAGAAAACTCCTGAGGCTCCTTACACACTGAATAATAAAATGAGTCTATGACGATACCAGATATTGATGATTTCTTTAATTTAGTGGAGAAAAGCCTAAAAAGAACCCTTTACTCAAATCTAAAACTGAATGAACCGAAAATTTCTAGAGTTGTGATTAACCAAAGAAATTAATGCCAGAAGACAGAGAGAGCTCTCCACTTTTGTTGGTTTCAAATCAAGGCACAAAGCAGTTGTGAAACAATTTTTACTCCTATAGAATCATAGAATAATACAATCGCTTACATTGGAAAAGATCTCTAAGATCATTGAGTCCAACTATCCACCCAGCACTGTCACATCCACTACTAAACCATGTCCTTAAGTGCTACATCTACACCACACCTCTTTTAAATACCTCCAGGGATTTAACTCAACCACTTTCCTGGGCAGAATGTTCCAGTGCTTGTCAACTTTTCCACAAAGAAATTTTTCCTAATATGCAATCTAACCCCTCCATGGTGCAACTTGATGTAATTTCCTCTTTTATATTGCTTTTTACCTGGGAGAAGAAAGCCACCTCCACCTCACTACAACCTCCACAGAGAGCTCAAAACATGAGTAAATTGTGTGAACCCTTGTGGAGAACAAAACAAGAAGTTACATAAAATAACAAAATGGCTTTAACGCTTTGCCCATAATATCTACAAGTTAAGGAAAACAGTAGCTATTCTTTGGTTAAATAAATATCTAACTGACCTTAGTTTTTAATCAACAAAAATTGATAATGCCCCATCCAAAAAGAAAAAGAAAACAGATACAGAAAAGTAACTGAAAGAATTACTAATTTATGTAATTTCTAGCCCTCTTCCAGAGCAAGGTTTTGTAACAGGTAATGGGCTTTACTCCTTGGTTTGCATTTAAGATTAATTCACACTGAGAGCTTTAAGTCACTTCAAATACCATGTAGCAGCAAATTTCAAGATTTGTATTGAGTTCTCTGTAAAAACAAAGGATTCTACACACAGAGGAATTTAAAACACCATGGCATTATCAACTGTGGACACAATTAAAATAGTCATTACCAGAAGGCAGCATAATATTCTTCTAAAAGAAAAAGGTGAGGCCTGCATTTGCTCAGCTTTTAAAAATCAAACAAAATCAGTACTGTTCTGCCTACCAGATCATTAGTTTTCAAGTATGCAGCCAGATCCCCTTTTATTTCCAATTTAACATGAACCTCATAAGTGTTTCATTCCAGAATGAGCTCAGTGTTACTGCACATTAAGGTAGAATTTTAAGTAATCAAATTTGCACAAACATTTGTACATGTCATGTAACTAATTCAGAAGTGCATGTAATACACACTGAAAATCTTTACATGTTCTTAATTGTAATTTAACTTGGAAACCCATTTTGTTTCAATATAGAGCACAAATTCATCAGACAAGGTTGCATGAAAGAAGCTTGACATTTTAAACAATGCCTTTTTAAAATTATCTGACTGTAAAATAGAATCTGAACAGTTTTTAAAAGGTTGAAACACCTTTCCTAGTGCTAAGATAAAAACATTGGCTGAACAGGTTTTTTTCACTCTTGCCAAAATAACATACCTATTGCCAAACAAAATGCTCCATCTCCACGACAAATGAAACAAACAAATAAAAAAAGGCAACAAATAACAAAAAATAGGACAGCCAGAATCTTTAAATGTCACCTAACTGAAGTATTACTGCTGAACTGTAAGGCCAGGAAAAAAAATGCATCAGGTCATTTAAAAGGTAAAGTAGGGATTATTCCAAGTCTCCTTATAAACAGTGCTCATTATACAGCTACAAGTCAATGTACCTATAAACGAGAGGATTTCCACCTGAAGAAGGAAGGGAACAGAAAGATATTCCAGCTATAGCAACCCACTGCCACTCACAGGGATGTGGTTCAAACTAATTTTATATCAAAGAATTTCATATAGATATTCACTGACTTTCTGTGTTCAGCACATCTAAAATGAGATGTTACCTTCAATTAAAAGTAAAATCTTACAGGGCATAGGATAGACCAACTTTTAAAAATTACAAAACACAGATGAAATTAGTAAAGTGGGGGTTTTTTTGTTGCACTTTTTCAAAGTTCAAAGAGTAGTGGAAAATGAAATAGCTGTGGCCAGTAATTAACTTGTCCTCAGCAGTGAGAACATGGTAAGTAAGGACTTTTGTTGAAATCTGCACCTTGGGGACTATTTCATATGCAAGCCAAATGAGATTTGCTTAAATAAAATCAATGATCTGCATTTGTCTGCCCAGATACAAATCTTTCAACAGCCCACACCACCCCTCCCCAGCCATTATTCCTCTCCTACCTTCAAAACTCCCAGCAAACAGATAAATCCATGTAATGGCTGGGACAAAAAGGACGGTCAGAGAGGCAGCCAGGAATTTCCGTCGCCCTCTGCAGATTCCCAGCATTCTCTCAGGAGTGCAGATTCCCAACCCAATGTTGTTCCTATGTTGGAAGCAAATAGTCCACAGCCTCCCACATATTACTTCCTGAAAAGGAAAGAAAAAAATATTTCAACAGCTTATCTCTCTACAGAAAATATTAGACTATGCCAGTGTTCCTAAATAGTTAAAAGAACAAGGCTAAAAATAGGGTTACTGCAATTGCAAGGTAGTTTCCTTCTCAAAATTATCCACTAAATAATAAAACAAGTTTTAGAAGTTGGAGTAAGACAGGAAGTCAATAAAACACATCATCTCACCTAAGTACACACTAAGCTCTGTCTTACCACAAGACATCACCTTTATTTGTGGTTTTGCTCTTGTTTTACCCTACAGAAACTCTGTGTTCTTTGATGCCTTTGATGCCCATGTGTGCTGGAGTCCCATGGCAGATAAGAGGAATCCACCTGTATTTCTTCACCTGCTCCCAAAGAGCAAAAGTCACACACCAAATCAATGAGCTGGCTGCACAGCTGGTCATGAACTCAAGAGAGTGAACCAAAAAAGGAAAGGCAAAGTTTGAGGATAGAGAGATGTTATTAAAATGATCCACTTTGCTCATCAAAAAGCAAGCCTGAGGAACTGCTATATAAAAGGGGAGAAGAGAAAGCACAAAATGGGCAAGGAAACATTGTTCTTCACAAAGCAGATATCAGGTTTAGACTGTATGACAGGAGAAAAAAAGCGGATTCTGGCGAGTAACACTGTTTTTATTAGGAAAAAATAAATCTGGTCTTAATTTGAAATTCTGCATTTCAGAGAGGTCAAACTAACAAAATATGATGATTTTTATTCACAGGAAAACGAGTATTCCCACACCAGTGCAGGCAGGCAGGGCATAAAAATAATGTTTCATATTGATTGCAGGGGGTTTTTTTGGGTTTTTTTTTGAAAGGCAAGTAGACAAGTTGGAGAGGGAAATAGACATATTAAGTTCATGCAAATCTAGTTCAGGTTTTGTGTGAAAAGGCTTAAGTTTTTCAATTCTAAAAGTAGAACTGGTCTACAAGAGTGATAGGGAAAGAAACACAGACTCTGGCAGTAGAAGATGTCTAATAACAGTGCCCTTTGGCTTATGCTTAAATTAGCACTAGAGCCAAAATAAGCAATGAAAGCATTTCTATAGTGATGTATTAACAATGGCTGCTGTGTCTTGAAAGCATGTCTGAGCTCTAAAACTTCACATATATTGCAGTGAAAGTGCAAAAATGAGAACTGGAGACAAGAGAAATGAGTTCAGACAAAAACCCTCTGATGCTGGAGATACCTGGCTGCAGCAGTCAGGCAAACTTACAGCTGTTGCTTGAACATTCAATAGAGCTCACTTTACTACACCATGGTTTAAGAGCCATGATAGTACTCTGACCTTGGAACTGATAAAATGGACTATAATTTGTCCAGAGCCAGCACAAAAAGCATTCCATTGTGCCAGCTTTTCAATGCAATGAATACCTCACCACAGAGATTTCGCACAAAATATGTGGACAGACTTAATATTAACAACTGTGGTATTAGAGTCACTCTGTGTTAGACAGACACACACATTTGGTAGATAAATTGTGGAGAACTCTTATCTTTATTCACTGCATTTGGATAATGATTACATTTCATTTCTTTTCCTTATATCACATATCTTGTACAACTACTCTGAAAAGAGTCATTTACATGCCTACTTGAAAACCACTGATAATTTCCCTGCCTTCTGTGTTTATAAGCATATAGTTGTTTTTTTTTTTCCTTAAGTGTCATGGGATGCACCACTGACATCATTCTGTGAATGGAAAAATACACCTTTGAAAATATAAACTCCCAAACATAGTCATTTGCAAATAGCCACATCTTGTAATGCAACATGCACTGGCTGCACACTGCTCTGATCAGGTTGACATGGAGGATGGGATCCAGCTTTTCTGCCCTATGAATGTAAAGTACCCTAACAACTCAAGAAGGTATAAGGAGAAACATTTAACTCCCAATTCAGCTATGAAGGAAAACTAGGAATGTGGCAAATACAGTTTTCTACAAACTGTCATCATTCAGAGTAAACAGTCAAATCATTCTGCACATTCATGTGCATCTTTTATCTAACTAGAAAGACATTTGGGAAAATCCTAAACAGACAAGTCAGCTTGTGATGAATCACCCCAGGAAATGTTGAGATACTTCTTTTAATAGTGCTTTAAAAGAGTCATAAACTATTTTAAATGAAGCTTCTACTATCTCCCCACCTCCCCAAAGTTGTCAATAGCTTCCCTTGGGTCTTAAATATTCATTTCTAGTGTATAAAATCACCACACCTGCTGAGTGTTTTTTTTCCAAATTAGATGATACATCATATGCAGCCCCTACACAAGCAATTATATAAAATGTCCATAAATGGCAATGAAGATGCTTAGCTTAAAGGAAGTGCTGTGCATTCAATCATGTATTCACCACTGGTTTTACTCAGAAAAAAATTTTACCTAATATATCATGGTAAAATAAATTGAAAGAAGACATCACAGTTCTTTGACTTGGTTTTCCTTTCCATTCAACAGGTGCCAGACTGACATCCCGCACGAAAAGAAATTGACAACACTGGCTGGAGCAAGGGCTGAGCACAAAACAAGGTAGCACATTTCTGACATATGAGGTTGCCACTGCTTTTCAGACTCCTCCTACAGTATCCACTGCTTTTCAACCCACAATCCTACTAAATCAGACTGTCATCTTCCTATAAAAGGCATTAGAAAACAGTTTCACAATAAAGGCTAAAAATGGAGCTACTTCAGATGTGACATTGCTGGGTACATTCATCTTTTCAGTAATAGCAAACACTGTAACACAGTTCTCTTCATTTACACAAATCCATGCAATGTTCGTCCGGACAGTTTTCAGTCTCAACAGCTGTGCCAACTGAACACCTCTACTCAGAAACACACAGCATAAAACATATCAGAAACAAAAAAAAGTATAAAGGAATAATTGGCCAATTTAAGCACAGGATTTGGGTGTGATATTCTGATCAAAAAATAGCCTGTGGCTCCTTTTTATCTGTTTCCCAGGGACAATATTTTCAGATACATCAAACTGAGCCACAATGTGCATCTGCAACTTTATCCATTTTTATTGGGTTTATCTCAAAGCAAAGGAGATAAAAAGTAGTCCCAGAGTGAAAGGGAACAGTTGTGTTTGCAGTTTAAAACATGATCTTAGCTACACTCCTCCAGACACAATCAGATTTTCTGCCCTTGTGACAGGTACAGAAAAGTGCGTGCATTGCAGGACATTGTTCTACCTTAGTCTTCAATTGTGCTCCAAGAGCATCATATAATTATATTTTAGAAACCTGATTCAGCAAGTAATACCCACAAAAGCTACCTGTGTGTACATCATGCATGTTACGTCTTGCTGTATGTCAGATGCTCTACACTTCTACAATACACCAGTTCAAGATTTATAAAATCTGCTGCACAGGAGCAGTTCAACAGACATTTATGCTGCAACTTCAGGCCGTCTCATCCCTGACTACTGCTAACAGTGCTACAAAAGGCTACTAGCTTCAACAATACCTATGTGCAGGTCACAGAGGGAAGTAAAATAATTTGGGTTTCTCATTGCAAAGACTTAGTCATGACCTTCTCATGACACGACCTTACTCATAACCCTCTTATATGAACAGAATGACCTTTGTTACCTTCACATCCAGTCAAATGCTTCCATTAACTACAGTAACTCACCAGAGTGGTTTCTTTGTTTTAAATCACAGATTATCTCCTCAGCTAAGCCTGAAGCAGCTCTCAACCACTATGAGCAGCACATATATTAAAGCATGTAACACAACATTAATCACATTAGTATTCAATTTCTATATATTTATTTTTTTAATTACGGCACAGCAGCCAAACTATGCCAGACATTCAGCAGGAGTTCAGTAAAACAATGGAAGTAATTATGAAAACAAAACCCAAACTCAATTAACTAGATTTAACTGCTCTACTATAAAAAGCTTTTCTAACTGCTTCATACATTCCCTTGCATTTGTTGCAGTTAATCTTATCCCAGTAATCTTCCATTTGTTTTCAGAGCCACTGGAAATGAATACATACAGTTAAAGCTGTTTATACACCAATCCTGTGCCTTGGCTTTGTTGTTGCTTCTTAAATTAATGTTATCTAATTCTTTCTGCTCTTCCACACTTGCCATCACAGAGTCAATGAACAATTTCTACTGTGAAGCTTTTCTCTTGGCTCTGTGTCAGTGTAGCATTCATCCCTTACAAGAGATTTTTCAGTTTTTTGCAATTCTCAAAATATAAATAACATAAAAGTAAAAAAGCAGTACCTTAGACAGTATTTTTCTGGTTTTCTTTAAAATGTTGCTGATGAGGGCTTATAAGGAGTTTACTCCTTGACAGTCAGATTTTATCTTGCAACTTTGCAGTCTTTCTTTCATGGACATTGGTTGTCATGTGACAGACTGCTTTTTGTCATATTAAAGAAACGTTTGGTGCCATAAAGGCAAAGTATAGAATAAACCCAAGATTTTGAAATAAAATATGAAGTAATTAAATGGTAAATCTTTATTTAAATAAACATCTCTCTGTTAATTTTCATGGTTAACCCCAGCCAGTACCTAAGTACAACACGGGCACTCACTTTCTCCCTCTGCCTCCTTCCAGTGCAATGGGGAGGAGAATTGGAAACAGGTGTAACTCATGGGTTGAGAGAAGAACAATAAATCATTTAATACATATTCATTGATTATATCAGTAATTAATGTGATGACTGAAATGAGGTAAAATACTTTTATCATTATCATCATCATTATTACAACGGTAACTGCATGAAAAGGAGAGAGAGAGAGGATTAGAACCCAAGGAAAAAACAAGTGATGCACAATACAGCCCCTCCCCACCTGCTGACCAATGCCCAGCCCATTCCTGAGTAGCTGTTGGCCCTTTCCATTTAACTCCCCTAGTTTATATACTGGGCATGATGTCATCTGATATGGAATATCTCTTTGGCCTTTGGATCAGCTGTCCTGGCCATGCTCCCTCACAGCTTCTTGTGCAGCTCCACAATGGCAGAGCATGGGAAATTAAAAAGTCCTTGATTCTGAGTAAGCACAACTTACCAACAACCAAGATTTCAGGGTGTTATCAACATTATTTTGATGCTAAATCCAAAACACAGCACTGCTACAGATACTAAGAAGTTAACTCTATTCCAGCCAAAACCAGGATAGTTAAAATTCCACTTTGCAAGTTCTTAGAGCAGAAATAGCATTTTGAAGGAAAATACCATTTCTTCTCTCATCAACCTCTTTCTCTCCCACATGGAAGAACATGCTACAAAAAAAATATAATGCTCATTTTGCTCCCAGACTCTGAATTTTCGTGGCATTGGAGAACTCCCAAAATTATACTTAACCCTATAGTATCATGACTTTAAAGAAGCATTTGGAGTAAACTCAAATTCAGCAACCACCTCAGAAGTTCTGTGAAGCCACCTTAAAGGAAAAGATTAGAGTTTCCAAATGCTACCAAATTTACTCTTTGTCAACTAGTTACAAGAAATAGTTCTGTCTATAAGAGAGAAAATAGCCAGTAAGTTGCAGCACAAATGAGTTCTGCCTTGGAACTGTGCTAACTGCTCTTAGGGCACACAGAATTGACACCTTCCTTCATATCTTCACTCAGTATATGCTGTGGCTCAAGGAAAATTATATCAGTGTCCTGTTAATCAAAGTTTTCGAGAAGGTTCCAGCTGAAAGCGAATCTATCCTGATGGCACAGCAGACACAGACAGAGAAAAGTAAATAAATGCTATGCTTTCACATTTTTCCTATTTTGTTTCCCTGTATTCCTTTATGTACATACATATTTATTTATATATATACACTTCTAAAGGTATTCCTTTTTTCTTTCAAGCATAGGCTATTCAAAAAGAATGAAAGCCTGCAACTTTAAAACTTGTTATTAAGGAATAAGACAATTTAAGATGAACAGGACAAGAATCTTTTCCTAAGCCTCCAAAAAAATCTCACTGTTAATATGAGAGGGAAAAAAACCCATCCATTGAGAAGAGAAAGTGGCAACAAAACACAATCATGACAGAAAGATCAATCTTGCCTGTTAGTCACATTTCATTTGCAAGGGAAGAGTGATACTTATTTTCAAAGCAGCTACTGACCTGTTTTTTTCAGAAGTTCTCAAAACTTTACTTTTGCTCTACTTTCTCAGCTATATGAGCATATAGCATCAATATTTCCTGACTCCCCAGCTCATCTAAGGACTCTGCACACTTCAAAGATAGTGAAATGGAGCCTGAGTTGGTTTGTGTATAGGAGAAGTCTAACAGGATACTATATATACATACATACTAAAAATACCTTGGAATTTGAGATCCCATCGTCATTGATTTAGGAATGTACTGGAGACCATGGCCAACCATCAGTATCACACGTGTAATACAAAATCTTTCAAAAGAAAAACAGCTCTCCTTCATAATCACAGTTTACACTTAGATCACAGCACTTTCATATATGTAGTTCAGACGTAGAAAGGACAAAGCTCCGCATCTCTCCAAGTCCAGACTTCCTCACCTGAACTAATGGCATGAGGAAAAACTAACATGCTATCTGTTCTCAGCTGGAAGAAAACATCAGTATGTTGGTGCGTCACTATTCTCCCCATCTCTGTATACCATGACATCTTTCTGCTTCATAAACAAATACAGATGAGTCATGGGTTTGTCCATTCACCAATTCTCTAAGTATTGTGTACATGCAACTATATAGAAAAAAAATGGTCTTTAAATCAGAAGTACGGTGCTATCTGTAACATACATAACCCCTCTCCAGAATTTTGATGCTAACACTTTGCTTCTCAGCTAAAGCTCTTGGATGCTTACTCAAAAACAGTGTTCGCCTTCATTAGAATCCTCTACTTATAAAGCTGCTCTACCAAGGAAATTGATTAAAGATTCATTAGAAAGTTTTGCTCAAGAGAAAACAATTATTGCTTGAAGTGTTCCTCCCTGACAAAAGAATGCACATCTCTCTATGAAGCAAAGTCCTATTATAAAACAATAAAATGTACACAACAAAAAAAGCCTAATTTTTATTTTACTGCATAGATCTCAAACTACAAATTAGTTTAACATGGGGATTTGTAACATGTTCATAGCAGCTACTTACTTGTCAGATGGAAACAGAAGTTGGCACTGTACTTACAAATTGTTCATTGTGAAATGTGTACTAAACTAAACAAATTCAAAAATAAATAATAATTAAAAATAGAGATAAATGGGTCCAGGTGGCTTTCTCTTCAACTCTGATGGTAAGAAGGAAGGAACTGAGGAGCCCATAGATACTGCAGGTCAAAAATCAGTTGTGCAGCTGGTATTGACAAGAGATACTTTAATTTTACAATCATGGGACTCTCTCTGAGAATGGAGGTCTGCCACCAAGAGACAGGATCCATCTGACCACATGGGGGAAAAGTTTCTTTTTTAATAGATTGAGGGCAAACTATTGAGGAATTAAATTATGAGTAATGAGGAGGCAGAAGAAAACCCATAGCAAATAAGAAAGTACTGGAATAGGCTGGCAAGCAAACAGCTTTGAGTGATATGGACAGGAGACACCTGTCTGCAGCTGTCAGGTAATGGATAGATACAGGTTTTTTAGGAAGGACTAGCC
Organism: Xenops minutus; assembly: GCA_035221455.1. Lineage (NCBI taxonomy): Eukaryota > Metazoa > Chordata > Aves > Passeriformes > Furnariidae > Xenops > Xenops minutus. Next base: position 52,593,984 of record JAWWEE010000040.1, on the reverse strand, counting down.
AAAAAGACAAGGAAGAGAAATTGCCCTGTATGTGAGAGCAGCAGAAATAAACAGAGCTCTCCTTAGGATCCTTCCTCGGTGTTCATCAGTGGTAAGAAATGCCTGGAATGCTGTGTCCAGGTCTGCACTCCCCAATGAAAGGACACAACCAGAGAGGATGTAGAGCCTTCATCCTTGGAGACATTCAAAACTCAACTCGACATGGCCTCAAGCAACCTCCTTTAGCTGACCTTGCTTTGAGCAAAGTGTTGAACCAGACAATCTCCAGAGGTCCCTTCCAAATGTAATTCCATGATTCATGACTCTACAGTTTTGTAACCAGTCGTAAAATATATAGTGGCCATTCAATTTAAATCCTCAAAAATTCCAACTAGCATTAATTCCACTATGCATGAACAATAATGCACATAAACAATTATACTGAAATACATAGAGAATCCGAGGTTAAACTTTTAGCTAGTACAAATCAATATAGCTTCCCTAAGATCAATTCAACCTGCATCAACTCACAAAAAATATGGACTAAGTCTCTGATACTTAATGAAAAGAAGCTGATTTTTTTATATAAGCACCAAAGTTCTCACCTCATGACTACATATTGCCTAAATATTATTAAACCTACAAATATTTATATCATATTTACATAAAAATAAAATGTTGTAAAAAACTCCCAGAATTGCTGGTAATTTTCTATTTGAATAACCAAGGAACCAGCAAATAGGGAAAAAAGTGTAATACATAATTTGATATATACGTGTGTGTGTGACCATGATCAAAAGCAGAAGACAAATCCTTCGCTCTGATTACAGTACTACTTTACAAAGCATACTACACATTCACAACAGTTCCTTGATGCTACTACAGAACATCCAATAGCACCAAGAATTGTGAGGAACTTTCTTTTTTTTCAGTAAGTGTCCTGCTGAAATCTGTGTGTTTCAAGGTCCAGTATTTACTTGTTCTCAAATGTTATACCATCCAAGCAGGCTACAAGGACTATCCATTTTTGTAGGTTTTCTCAAGGCTGAGTGGGTTTTATATGAATTGATGGGAAAGGTGATTACACCCCACACTCCATTTTACCTGACGCAGAAGAAAAGCTCTTGCAGAATTATTTGGTGTCAGACACCTTTTTAAGTAGAAAAGGCAGTTGTTGATTTAGGTTATTTCACATAGGACATATTCTTGAACACTGGGACATTGGAAAAGGGCTTGAAAAGTTTATGAACACAGATTTCTCATGGCTTCTTATTTAGTATTACACAGATTATTGTGGGTATTAGACAAGAATGGCATATAGTTTTAAGGTAATTACAAAAGCAGTATGAAAGGTATTATCAATGCTAAATAAAGGTGTAGAAACCAGCCTTAAGATACTGGGAAAAAACCTCTTACTGAAGAATCCAAATTTTCCATGTGTGGAGTTAGCATTTCAACAGAATCATAGAATAGTGCAGGTTGGGAGGGACCTCTGGAGATCATCTAGTCCAACCCTCTGCACAATGCCAGTTGAATACTGCTCTTTCAAATGAATCTGTAATTTGGATAACTTTACTCTTCCTTTAAAAACTACCATCTGAGGGAGGGTGGTTTGCCTGGAGAAAAAGGGCAGTGGGCTATGTGTTCCTATGTTCTCTCCATCTCCTCAAACTGCAGTGATTTTCACTGAGCATTTCATTGTATCTCTGCATGAGAACTTTAGTCGTCATAATCTCTTACGACTCTCATTATCATCTCATCATTGTTCTCGGAAGTTTCTATAATTTTGCAATTAGATGAAGGTGCAGAAATAATAAATATAAAATATTTAGTAAGTCTCTTGTAAAGAAAACGAATATACTGAAAAGAATGATCTTATTCAAATGCACATAATTAACACTTCCCCTTTAAATGTGATTATAATTCATAATTTTCAGGGCAGAGGGGAGGTTGCCAGATCTTTTCTAACAAAATGAAAAGAGGATAATGATGATGTTGAGGATCATCAAAGGATGTAAAGGACTGCAGTCATAGTCATGTCATATAAGACAAAAGCAGGCTTTGGACTGGCTGATGAAGATGAGGGGGGAGACAGAGAGGATGAACACTTCTTATTATGACTGCTTCTATATTCTAGTATCTTTTAAGACAATTTGACTCTTTCTGTGTCTGACAGTCATTAATATACATCCAGGGCAGAAGTAAAGCTAACCTCTAGTAACTTTGAGTCTTATGAGAGCAGGACAGAAAGTGGGTAAGAGTCTCAGAGAAGAATTAAGGTGAAGATCCTTACTCTCAAGTCTTGAGATTAGTGAAATACTTTCATCCAGTCGACAACAAAGTGAGACAATCAAGCAGAAGTGACTGAAGATTTTGTTACAAATATTCACATCTTCAAAGAAAATGCTGAATGACACCTGAGCTTTCTATACTGAAGACTGGTCTTTGAAACATTCTGCATATTAGATGTCAACAGTTTAAAACCAAAAAATCCTTACGTATGTCTTTATACAAAAAAATATACAAATACACATATGTAAATATAACTTCAACTGATACCAAAATCAAAATAATACATTTGAACATTTTTTTTTAAAAAAGGTAATCTAAGCAAGGGAGCTGCAGTTAAAATAACCCCATGTGTACAAATACTTTTATAATTTTGCTCCAAGGGAGCCAAGTTCTCAAGAACTGTGATATGACACGGTTCTCCATGCATCTCTTAGCTCCTGGACTGTCTTTCAGGGTGAGACAGGCAGGTCCTTCGGACACAGAATCAGGGGAAGTTTTGAAGATTTACTACCAGGACCATTCCCTACCAACAGCATGGATGGCCGCTCCCTGTGCACTCTAACGATCCCCCAGTACTGTCTCAGCACGTTTGCTGCCTTCAGGCACTGCCATCATGCAATGCCTGAAGAAATACAACATACACCCCTCTACATCATGTTATGACTTGGGTGAAACTGTAGCAGTTTTTGTGAATCATATAAAGAAAGAAAAATAACAACATCTTGGGATATAAACAGGGCATGTTATGCATTAAGGCTGCAGCCAATCTGCTCCACGGGAGCCAAGCACTGTGAATGACAGCCATTCTCCACCTTTTGGCCTGCAGATCAGGATGTGCTCTCTGTAGGCAATGCCTTTGGCTGTATAAACGGCATTGTTATAATGTCTGTTTTGTTACCTACAAATGGTCTCCCCTGTTCTTGCATCACAAGCATTATCTTTTATCATAGCCCCATGGGACACAATATTTAGGACCTATGTGCCACATAAACTGCAGATTACACAGCAGATAAAATGATCATAAACTAAATGAGGTCAATTCAGTCATAACTGTACAGAGACTGGGATCATGATACCGGCCCCAAGGCCAATGTTTCACCAAGATGAGATACACCTCAATATGTATTGCAACAGAGAGCAATATTCACTATAGATCACGGCACTTTATGCAGAAGAGTTTTCTGTTGCTCAAGGGGAGCTGTCAGTGAGACAGCATGAAAATATAGGGATTGTGAAAACAATTCTAGCACACTTCTAAAAATAAAACTTTTTGAAACTTTTTTTGTTGCTAGGAGATACCAAAATATAGGGCATAACAATGCAGTTATTTGAAGGGCAACAAAAGCAGTCCTTAGAATTATCAAAAATGTACCACACTATTATTATTAGCCATAGCAATTCACACAGACAGGTTGATTTTGACAACAAATTACATAACATTGTTTTTCCAAGATTCACCCAGAACTATGAGGATACATAGCTCTGAGGAGCTTGGTAGGACAAGTTTCGTTTATTGCCAAGCTTACATTAACTAGTTTTTCAATTGATAAAAAAGATTTTTTTTTTTAAAAGAGCAAAAAAGGCTTGGGTGTCTTTGGGGTATTTTTGGCTGCTGTGGATTAGAACTATGGATATATAAAATAAATGCAGTGATTGTATATTGTTGCACAGCTGACAGAAAAGATAAATTCTTATTTTCAATATAACAATGAAACTGCATTAATAATATTTGAAAATTTAGAGAACATACACAAATATAGTTTGAACGTTGATAATATGTCATTTGTAGAACATAGTACTAGTATTAATTTTGGGATACACAAGGTAATAGAAAATTAGACTATTTTTTTCACCACTAACTGCTGGGAAAAGATATGTTGCATGTATTTTACAGGCAACTCAGAATTCGGTCTTGAAAGTTCTTAAGTTGCATTTTCAATTACTTTTCCTTATTTGTTATAAAAGTTTCAAAATTGTAAGATCTATTTTGCCTGCCTTGTTTTATGGAAATGTCCTTGTAGTGACAATATTTTTTTATACCATGCTACTAAAAGAACCTTAAAATGTGTTCTGTTAGTAGAAAGTGCTTTGGTACATCAGGTGAAGACAGCTGAAATGCATGTTTTGGGTGCATTAAGAGTGACAAAGCTGGAGATGAGGAACAGAGTGATGAAAGGTTATTTCTATATGTTAAAAATGTCTTGTACAGTCTTAAGAATAGCATGATCTTACATTTGTTGACATTTAGACATAATTTTATAGTTACAGAGTAAATTATGACCTAAGTGGCTGATTCTTTGGCCATAACTTTTTTTACTACCTAACATAAAAAGTACCCATTGAAAGTAGAAAAAAAATGTGAAGGGACTTCTGCCAGTAATATGCACTAGCTCTGAAATGCATACCATGACTTTGTATTTCAAGGCCAGCAAGCAAAATGATCTTCATTTGATTTAATTTCTCTAAAATAAGATATTCTTTTAAAAAGGAAGTACATTTACCCCTGAAAGACTTCAACTTGATTAAATGCTAATATGGATGTTAATTGTTTGTATTTTGTAATATCTATGTACTTTTTTAGCATTGTGTAAGAATATGGAGTAATATTTCCCAAGTAGAAACTTGTGAAATATATTCATTTCTAGCTCACATATAGCAGTTAGAAGAATATTTTACTTTTTAAAAAGACTTCAACAGATTACAGAAGCCTATTAATATTGTTATAGGTGACCTTAAAATTATGTCATCTCTACAGGTAAAGACTTGTACAAACTGATTTTAAATCAGAGAGACAGAGAAATATATCAAAAGCCACAAAAAGTACCATTTTCAATAAGAAACTGAAGCTTTAGAAAATTGGAAAGCAGGGCTAAAAACTATTAAAAAGTATAGTAGAGTGAAAAATATCCTAGAGAAAATGGTGTACTTGTAAAATCCCCCTTAAACTATGGTAACATGTCTTATTTCTGCTTAAGTGGCCATTTCAACAACATGTATTAGCAACCTGACAACCTGAGGTGTCTCAGAATTGAAGAGAGGTCCCACCATCAGAGGAAGATAAGAAGGTGCTGCTCGTCTCATTTTCTTCAATAACACCTTCAGGTTGAAAAACTTTGAAAGTTCATGTTTCAAATTATACTTGCAACTATGAAAACCTTGAACTTTTCTTTTTTTTTTTAAATAAAAGCTGAAGTTGCATTAGAACTTCAAGAACTGGACTTGACACAAAATGTCACCTCTGCATGGCTTCTGAGAAAATTGTAGAGTTTAGCACTAATGTTTGTAGGCATTATTGGAAATGCATGTATGAGCTGGAAAAGAGAGCAAACCATCACTGGATACTGATCACAATTCAGGCTTTTATCATGCACCTTTTGGAAATTCTGAGTCTGATTCAGGCAGACTGTGTCTACTGTATCTCAGTCTTCCAGACACACACTGTGGTGAGAAACTGTTTTGAAACTTTAATAAACAGATGCCTGAAGTAGTTTGTAACTGTTCAACGTAGAGATCCTTTAATATTTTAAGACCTTACCAAACATTCACATGGAAATAAGATGCATGTTAAGACCTTTTCATGTGAATATTATAAACCAGTACTATGAAGCAAAGCAAAAGCTTAAAGGTTGAATCATGTTTTCTTAGTGTCTAAAAAGACTTTGGAAGATGTAATGTTCAATGTGCAATACATCTTGAGGCACTTTTTGTCAACTTCAAAGATATATTCAATGATATGACCAAACACTGTATGTGCCATTTTTCTAATATTTAAAGTGATGCTAGCAAATAATTATACTTAAGAATTCGGGAGGAAAACTGGCATTTGCACAGAAACAATTGCAGAGTTTTATCAGGCTTAAAAAATTTTGAAAAACTGAGACAGTTATTTGGGAGAATATAATTTTACTACTTGGGATACTGAAATACTTCAGTAGTATAAACGGAGTTGTCTTAGCTATTCTCATTCTTCATTTGAAGGTCTCAACTTCTTCAGCATTTCCAAAATTAGTTTAACATACCCTGATATAAAGATACCTGGGTCTTTAAATTAAATGTAATGATATTTACATGTTTTTGGGAGTCCTTGAGCTTTAAGGTAAAAAAAAGAAAAAAAAGGTTTTCAGGAAAACTGGGAAAACTGGTTACACAGCAAGTCAGTGGTAAAGTTATGAAAAGCAGCCAAAAAGCCAAACTGCAGTAAAAATCTCATCTAAGCAATACCTCAATCCTCATTAATATTTTACCACAGTAGCTCAATAATATTGTCTAAGTGCCACTAGCAAAGATTAATGAATCAGATCCACACATTTTGTGTGTATTCTTTCAGGTGGGGGGGAGGGAGGGGCAGGGAAGAGGATGTTGTTTCATAATGACATGCTGGTTTTTCTGTTTAGGTTTTATTGCCATCTGTGAGGTTAAGAGATTTTGGGTAAGAACATCTAAAATTGTTTTGCTGTGTGAGTAATATGAACGACTTGGAGATATAAAAATTCTAAAGTTTATGGGGAAAAAAGTTCAATCAGCATGCTAATAGCAGTAACATTATCAATTGAAACCCTACAGCTACCATGACATATGTCTCAGAAATTCAATCTCTATTCCCATTGGTGAATCAATGTGGAAAGAAGCAGGGAAACAGGCAGTTTAAGCTACAACTGAGAAAGAATTCAATGAGTGAGTTTACATCAGCATTTTAATTCAGAGAAGGAATTTTGACAATCTCCCCAAGCATTCCTTCTTATTCTAGACTGAGCTACATGATTGAGGAGTCTGAGAGGAGACAAACTGGATACCCTTAGGATGAAACAAAACCAGAAGATGCATGCCAGAGTGTATGCCAAACGATGCTACGGATGCTCAGCTGCTGGGACAAGACTGTAACTAGACTACTGTAAAAACCTTGAATGAATGCAGCCTGTGTATCTGGTCCTCTGCACTGCCTATTTCACTCTACAAATCCACTCCTGCTGGGCCTCAGTATTTGTTAGCATGGACAAAGCTGTACCACATTAAGCTGCAGAAAAAGCTGAGCCACACAAAATATGATGGGAAATGAAAAGGAAAAACAAAAAAGTTTCATATAGCTGTATTAATGAGGAACAAGTCTGAGAACAGGCTGTAGTGCTGTCAGGAAAATCAACAGCTGTGATCAAATACAATTTTTTTCTTCATCTAAAAATTAGGCTATGAAAGAATTCCCTTTATCATCCCATTCATAACCTGTCTTATGTTGAAACATAACAGCTCAGCTAATTAGGTACTTGATAAAGCTAGCTTATTTGGGGCATTTTCCTGCGTTTGCATTTACAGCAGGCAAAGGAGGTAAAGATAAATTACTTAACACCAACACTTTCTTCCCCCTTCAAATCTAAAATTCCAAGCAGTTAATTCCTCAAAGGCAGCAACGAATTAGACACATTCCAACTTTCAGCACTTCAGAGCAATTTTTTTTTTAACTCAGACAGACTGAACTCACGCATCCCAATGCGCACAGGGAAGCGGCTCGGTGCCGCAGCCAGGCAGCAGGTGTCGCGTTGCCAGCAGGAGGATCGTCCCTGGAGCCTCCAGGGAAAGGGCAGAGCCGAGGGGAAAACGGCAGGAAATAAAGTGTAATGACATACATTTATTTGCTGGTTGCAGGAAAACATACAGTGGCCAGGCAGTGGGAAAGATGTCCCTCTGAATCCTAGAAGCAAGTGGCTGGCTTGCCCGCACAGTGCAAATAACAGTAATAATATGCAAACAAAAACTTATTTGCAGTCAAAATGGCAAGGTTTCTATGTTTTTCCTCTTCACAGTGCAGAAATTTCTTCTTGTGCAACTATGCATGTGGGCCTTAACATTGGAGGCTCGTATCTGGTAGTGGTGTGCAGAGGAGGTTCTTGTGCCAACAGACCTTCAGTGGAAAAGCATCCAGAAATACTCTATACTTGCATAGTACAGACTGGTGTGCCTTGTCTATAATCCGACTAAGTCTGAAATACCACCTTAAAAATGGATTCTGCAGACCAAGTCCACCACTGTAACTGCAAGTTATTCCTCTTTAAAAGCATTGGTACCACAGAACCCTTTATGCCATGATCAGATGCTCTCACACTTCAACACTCAAGAGAACCTACAGGCTCAAGCTCTCTCACCTACCAACACTTTCTTTAGCAGCACAATTGGATGCCACGCAGAGAGAAAAATTAACAATTGAGAAGACAATTCCACTTCAGGTTTTTTGGCACTGAATTTTTGAAGAAGATATGATCATTTTGGGATTGTTTTTTTAGGAAGTTCTCAGTATCACACTGAAAGAGTCATTACAGTTTTTTTCCTCTCAAACATTTTAAACATAGGAAGGTCTAAGGCTTTTTTGAGAAGTCTATTTTTCAGCCCTATAATCTGGCAGCTGCCCAGTATTTAGTGCTGAATTACAGCTCTGGGAAATAAACGAAACATCATTTCCAAAATAAATTACAATTTTCACAGTGGTTTAGAGATGTATTGAGGGATAAACTACCTTTTTAATGAACTGGTCAGGATCCATCCCACAGAGGAAATGCCAACACTATCGTAAAACAACAACAAAAAAGACAGAAAACATTTGTAAAACAGCTCTGCATGAGGCTATTCACAAAGGAAAAGAAATATGTTCTTCCTGTGCTGGGGGACAGACAGGGCTGAGGGCTACTGGCTAGACAGCCTCTACCCTAAGGATCGTGAAGGGCTGACCTTTCCTGGTCCATCCCTAGTCAGTGTTACATACGAAGCTAATGCAGACCTAGATTTTGCCTGCCTACTCATATCCTTTCCCCTGACAATGCACATTCTTGCAGTATTTAAAAACCTGGTATTACAGTAATAATCTTGTTCTTTCCTTTCAATTTTCTATGGCTGTATTTAATTCAACACTAGTAACCTTATGTGAATGAACAGGAACACAAGCAGGTGTCTCACATTTGTGTGCATGAAGAATTCAGAGAACTAACACAAAACAATTTGGTTTTATATTTTTGGTTTACAGACATAGAAGTGCATGATCCTTTTTATGAGTTACAGAGCTGAGTTTCACAATCTAGTTCTTAGAAAAATACACACATAAATGATCTTACTTGGTGAAAGTCTCATGGTTTTGGGACACAGCAACAGAGTTGTGACATAAGATTGTGGTCACAGAAGGAAAAAGCAGTCTCACACAGGAGCTGTGGACAACCATAAACACTCGAGCTAACATGCCTTTTCCCGAGACAGCATTTGACTTTTATCTGCAGAAAATTACAGAATGGGAGATTACATCCTCAATAGGTTTTGGAAATAAAACAGTAGAAAAATATTAGCACTAACTTTCAATACCCAAATAGGATGATGGCAAAAGGAACAAGCAAGAGTAGTGAAGCTGATGTGAATGACCTCACAAGCTGCTGTCAAGTCAAAAAATAATTTCTGTAATGCCCTCACATTGTTAAAAATCATTGCTTTCCTTGGTACCTGGCAACTTAAAAACAGAGACATCCTTACGCACTTAGTTCATACTTTTCACACACTTCAGTCTGACACAGCAATTGTAAGTTTAGACCCCATAATTGTCACCTTTAGGCAGCATGAAAATGTCATCTGAACCTATGGGAGCATCATTTGCCTCCGAATCCTCCACAGATACAAACAATGGCTGAGAGATACCCTATTGATTTTTCGGAAGGCAGCAGGAAAATCAAAATGCAAAATAAAGAAATAGAAGATGGAAATCTATATTCAAACTACGTAAGATAGACTATTAGTTATTTATTGAAGACAGTCTTCACATTATCCTTTATCAAATCCCTAAAATACAATACCTTAAAAATGGCCTATTCATTTTTTGTCATTCTTTGGCTTTGCAGAAACAGGACATGATAATTACAGTTTAGGTGCAAAATGAACTATTTTTAGGGGTTTAGGGTTTTTATTTTTAGTGGGTTTTTTGCCTCTAGATTGCAATCTAGAGGTAAATACTGTCTAAAAGTCCAAAATTAAATATTTCTTTCTAAAAATCTGCTTTGAAATTTTGGGATGTCTACCTTTTAATAAACCCACTTTTGCAAAAACTTAACAAGACACGATCGTACACAGTACTAGATAATCCCATCTAGGCTGCCTTTTCCAGGAAAGGTTGGGCCAAATGACCTTTTAAGCCCTTTTTAACCTGGGCTATTCTCTGATTTTATTAATAAAAATATCCATTTTGTATTAAAGGTCACAAGTTCTAGATTTAGACTTTCACAGAAGCTACATGCACTCAAAACTTCTGTAAAACAAGGTCTTACAATGTCTCAAATTCAGAATTAAAATTAATACAGATAGAATTAGCAACTAGCTTCAAATATGTAGGTTTTAAGAAGTTATGACCTACATTATAATGCAAAAATAGGTCCCAGAAGGGAAAGGTCGAGTCACCCCTTCTCTCAGTAAAAAGAAGACAGGGCTTGCAGAAGCATTAAAAGTATCTTTTACCATTTTATTTTAATTTTAGTGTCTTTTTACACACCACTTTGAATCATCTCCATATTGTTTGGCAAATACCAAGATTTTGGGAAAGGAAATGAAAGACCTTTTCCCTATCTGAGCTCAAATAAAAGAAAGGTTGCTACATCACTCACTAGCTGTGATCTTAGCCCTGGTAAAGCAAAAGCTAATCATAATATACAAGATTCTGTAAACAGAAAAGAAACATAGTCTGCTATTACTCACATATATTAACCAGAAAGAAAAACCCTCTATAAAAGAATAGCTGTTATTGCAGAATAAGTATTCTAACTCACAATTCTAGCACTTATAATGCCCCTTAGGAAAAAAAAAATCCTACAACCTCTTCACAAGAAAAAGTCATTCTTCCTATATAATACATTATCTATGTGGCTTATTATGTATGTAATATGCATACATACTCTTCCTCTGTCTGTCAGACCACTTGTTTACAATGTAAGATAATGAAGTCAGTATCTTCTGGGTTTTTTTATTAGTACAGCATGCTTTCATAAGGAGCATAAAAGTCACATTTTCCAGGCAAAGATTTCAATTAATAAAGGGCCAGAAGAAGCCCAGAAAGCCAACCATATCCTGGGCTGCACCAAAAGCAGTGTGGCAAACAGCGTGAGGGAGGTGATTCTGCCCCTTTGCCCTGCTCTGGTGAGACCCCACCTGGAGTGCTGCATCCACCTTTGGGGTCCCCAACACAGGACAGACATTGACCTCCTGGAGCAAGTCCAGAGAAGGGCCACCACATTGATTAGAGGGATGGAGCACCTCTCCTGTGAGGAAAGGCTAAGAGAACTGGAATTGTTCAGCCTGAAAAAGAGATGGTTTTGGGGTCACCTCTCAGTGCAGCCTTCCAGTATCTGGAGTCTACAAGAAACATGGAGAGAGAAAACTTACAAGAGCACATAGTGACAGGATAAAGGGAAATGGCTTCAAATTGAGAGAGAGTAGGTTTAGACTAAATATTAGGAAAAAATTCTTTACTGTGAGAGTGGTGAGGCAATGGAACAGGCTGTGCAGAGAAGTGGATGCTTCATCCCTGGAAGTGTTCAAGGCCAGGCTGGATGGGACTCTGAGCACCCTAGTCTAGTGGAAGGTGTCCCTGCCCATGGCAGAGGGGTTGGAATTAGATGATCTTTAAGGTCCCCTCCAACCCCCCTGCCATTCTGTGATTGTAACAAACTCAAAGCACAACACAGGAATTTCTGCAAGTGCAATGCTTGTTATAAGGCAACATGGGCTTGTTCACTGGATGCTCCACACTATTAATGCAGTATTTTCTAACCAGTGGAAAGACAGGAGAGAAGGAGAAGACCAGTGACTGGCTGTGATAATAAAAACCAGAGCATATACCTACAGCTTTTACAATGTATCTCTTCTTCTGAAGCACCAGAGAGATCAAAGGAATTATAGAACTCGCTTGTACCTTAGCAAAGGATGTTTTTTCATCCCATCAATCAACTAAATGTGTAGACAACTGTAACAGGACTATGAAGACTAGTTGGAATGAAGTATGAATGGAAATGTATGTGTTTTGAAAGGACCAAAAGAAACAGTCAAAAAATCAGTAACAGATATCACATGTTGATGGGCACCCCCAAATACACCACTGCACTTCTGTATGTAGTTTCTCAAGAAGTCTGTTTTTTTTTAAATAAAGAACAAAATTAAATCATTAAGAGAAGGTGACAGGAAGATAGAGAGCTATAAACCACCCAGTGGCAGAAGGAGTGAGGCAATCAGTAACACTCCCTATTGACTTACAGTAATGGTACAGAGTGAAAAGGCTAAGATTGCAATCACTGTCAACTCCTAAAGAGTACAAAAGGAACAGTCAAAAAACCCCATTTGATCACCAATCAAGAAAAAAACCCAGCAGATATGATGAGAACTTAATAGCCAGCATCTTTTATCCTTCCTGTTACTGTAAGTAATCCTAGCACCATCACTTGGACTTCTGGATATGCAAGAAAGTGAAATCAGTGAAAGTGAAAGAGTAAGTGTGAGAAAGAAAAATGTGTTTTGTTAAAGTAAGATCACTTTCCCCCCTCTACAGACCTTCCACATCATAGTTTGCTACACTAGGTGCTAACTACAACCATTTGTGCTCCCAGGCCAGGGCACTGAAAAAAGTCATCCAATGCTTAGTTCACACAATACACTTTGTACTGTTCCTTGCTGCACAAGCCAACATGGTTGTAGATGCTGAATCCTACGATCCCATTCACAAATGCATGCTTACTGCATAGTCTCATGTGAAGATATATGCCACACAATCAAATAACTATTCCTAAGCATCTTACATGCTGGGATTTTAATAATTAGGGAAATCTGTTGATAAACAGGAAAAATGAACTATGTGTCACTCAAGTATAAACACCCTTGTCATGTGAGCTTTTTCTTGATGTCTTTTATAAAATGAATGCCTGGGAAAAGATACAGCAACTAAGTGTTGTGCAGTCATTAAAAGCTATTGTTATTATTGGTAGTAATGCAGTAATCAATTCCCTTTTCTCACACATGGCAGTTTCCACTAGTGGAGCCCCATACATGGAATACCAAAACCTTTCTTCCTCCAGTGGCAAAAGCCTGAGATCTATGATGCATGTAGATATAAGTCCAAACCCTGCTGTCACTGTGAAATTCTATACAGTCATGGCAAACGACAGAGCAACAACCACGAAGCAGCCACTCATTTGTTACAGCTCAGACACTGGTTAACAGTGACCTGGAAACATTTTTGCTCACCCTTCTGGTTCATACTCTCCACAGAAGGAGCCATGCTTACAAACATGGCATCACATATGCTACTCAATGGTATTATTTAACTTTTTCCTGCTGTAAGAACCTACAGCAAATGGATGAATTCTCCACTGCATTTGATGGAGCAGTAACAACTTCTAAGCAAACAATAACACTGGCCCCAAAGAGCTTGAAAGCTGAAAGGCAAAACAAAGGGAGTCGGTTTTCCACATAGCTCTAGGATGCAAAATCATGGAGGCATTGATAAATAACACGTTACTACATAAGTAGCCTTATATGCTGTAAACACTTGATGCATAGTTAGTGCTTTAACAACACATACATTAAGAATTACTGTTTGAAGTTTTAACTCAATAAATTACAGACTCACTAGTCTGCCTCTTTAAGGAGGGTTTTTCCTTTGAAAAGTATTACAATGTAGGATAAGGCAACATTTCATTAACATGAAAATGTTGAAAATAATAATGAGCCAACACAGTCACAGTTTTCACTATAGGCAGACATTTTTATTTTATTTAAACAACAACAACAAAAAAAGTTGAATGGGGGAAAAAAAGAGTCTTAAGAGAAAAGAAGCAGACTATGTTTGCTCTAATGGGAGGTAAAGAAAGAACAAAGGAACTTCTGACCTCAGGCACAGCCAAAAATAAAAGAAGTAATGTGGCTTCTTTCCTCACACAATTGCTGACTCTGTATTCACTTATTCCCATTACGTACCATTCACATATGCAAAGGAGCTGTTAATTTCTTCAGGGGAAGATTTTTGCCATGTTATTTATTAGCTAGGAAATATTTCCTGACACATGCTGAATTTTTGACAGACTTGCTCAGTTTTGACTCAGCCTTTTGATAATTACACAGCAACAGTGCCTATGAATACAAGTAATTTCTTTTTGTTTCTTATGCTGTGATTACTCCAGAGTTCTTCTGATAGCACTTACTGAGCCATTTCAAATACTATTGATTTTTTAAAACTTCTACCTATTCATACTGCTTAGGGTTTTAAGCCTGTTTGTTTTGTCTTCATCTCAAATAATGGTTACACTTTTAACATCCATGAAAATGGCTGTATAGCAATGAATGGCATTACACAGACCCTCCGTAAGCAGGAATTCTATGTGTTTCTTCAAGCGTTATACCTTAACTAGCATAACTCTGTTTAACCTTCAGTATTCTCTGCTACTTCATTCCATAATAGAGTGATACATAGTTCATAAGATGACAAAGCTTTTTGAATCACTGCTTGTGAGCATCTAATTTGAGACATCCTAGTGGGAGGCCCCACTTTGATAAAGTAGAAATCAATACTTCATGAAAATTAGGCCCCCTTTAGCTAAACCCACATGTCTGACAGGCTAAAAAGAAGTGCAAGAAAGTCAGAGCTTTTTCCAAAGGAAAATTCTTGCGTTATTGATGACAGAAGAAAACTAGCACCTGTAACATGCTATGCCACCAAACCTCAACTGTGGTCATGAATGGTTGAACCTAAGCTCTATCCATGATCCCTTTGAGTCTACACATTGTGTACTTTCTTTGACTTCTGCATACTTTCTTATGAATCAAAATGTAATTTATTGGAAAGCATCATATATGTAAGTATTAAAATGCAACAGCATAGTGCAAGTTTCATAACAAAGCATCACTAAGAAACCAGCAGGAAAACTCAAAGGAAATTAGGTACCTTAGCAAGCAGGTTATTTAAAAGCTAGGAAATAACTCAAAAAGCTTGAGAGCAACTTGGTACACAACCATTTTCTTATTTTTTTTCCTTCTCCTTTTTCAATATAACCAAACATTCTTAGAGTCTCCAACTCCTGTGGTGCAAGGAAAAGAAAGACAGGTGAGAGAGCAATAAGGAAAAATGGAGAAGGAACTGAAGACGAGAAATACTGAAAGAGGTTTCATAGGTACTCAAACTCTTTGGCACTTAGGTAAAGAGATGGAGGGGAAAGGACATTCCAGGCATGACAAAAAAGCACTGCAGCTAGATAGAGCAGTGACAGAGTGACTTTGCAGTCAGTCTTCTGTGATCTCCCAGCAAATAAGAGATTGTTATCAAAGGCAGCTCAGCTCTCTAAAAAGGAAGAAGCCCTGAGAGACCAGAGCCATAATGATCCCATTCTAGCTGTCCTCATTGCCATAGCCGTAGTTGCACTGCACAGTGGAAGAACACACTGGAACAGACCAGCTTATTTGTTACTCTCATACACTGAGTTAAAGGATTAACTATTCCTCATATCATTGGTGAAACCTTTAGCAACAGTGGCACATAGAAGACTTCTTTAATGTTACAGAAATTATGTGACAATAACTCCCTGTGTTCAGCCATCCACATGTAGCTCCTGTATTTCTTACTCAAACTTCAGTTCTTTCTAGCCTAAGCAAAGGAAGAAACATCATACTCTTTCACAGTGCTCATAGTGATGTTCAGTGTATGATGCTGATGCAAGATGGTCACATGCTAACAATCTCAAAGGGCAGACTTAAAATTGTGTTACAGTTGTAACAAGAGTCTTAACATTAAATTTTGAAAATTCACATCTAATAATAATATTGCAGTTTTACATTATGGAGTTAACTTGCAAGATCTGTATTTTTAGAAGGCTGGCTGCATCATGTTTACCATGGACATTAGTCCCAGCTAGTAGGACAGAATTCCACATAGTTATTTTTAATTCACTCCAAACTCTTTTTTAAGTGATGGAAAGAAGATGGTGCATTCTGCTGCTGGTAGCTTCTGGGAGAAATTATCTGCTGTGCTGTGTGGGATGGCAGAAACAGTACAACCATCATGGAGATACCAAAGCACTGATGCCACTTCCTTGGCTACTGAAGTCACACTACTGTGATTGAAAAAAGGCTGGTAACTGCATACAAATCATTTTAGCTCAAGTTTTTGGCTCATTTCCTGCTCAGCAACTGCTAGAAAGCCATAATTCAAACTTCTTCCTTTCTTTTTAGCAAAGCTTTCAAATGGCTTAATTCCTCACATGAACATTTTGACCATGGTATGCCTATACATTTTGGGCAGCATCTTCCAAAAAAAATAAAAAAAATCAGTGACTGCAGTTATAGTAACATGTGTCAGAAGAACATGCCCATCATTATTGCATGTTTCCTGTGCTTTATCTCTTTGTTCTTGCAAGAAGCAGTAATAAAAGGCGTAGCCATAACTCTCCTTGACAGCACCATATTTGAGGCTGCACCATTTCAAAACGTGTCTTGAAGAGATGATATATTAAACAAAATACTTCAGGCGTGGATGGAGCTGTCTGTCCTTCTTTGTCAAGGGAATAGAACAGCATTTGAAACAGACTGGAAAAACCTTGTTTTCTGTATTCCATGATAAGGTAAGGAGAATGAACCATGAAGAGCACAGTATGGGGCATGTTGTTACATCACTTGTGTGTGTTGGATGGGGATGGTATTACAACATGCAAGAACACAGGAAGTATGACATTTGCATGTGTAGTCTTTTCCCGGAGAAATAACACACCATCTTACTAACGTAAAAGACCACTACATGAGGTCCATAACCTTGCATTTTCAGACAGATCCAGTTTGTCTGCTGTGGCCATTTCTACCTTTCAGTGGGAAAAGTGACTACCTCACAGATGATGTCAACACGATTCAGAGTATTGGCCTTGAACCTGCAAATAAAAACTGTGCATGTGTTTTTTTCCATCTCCTAGTTAAATAAAAGGCTCAGTATTGCCTATTGTCAGTCAAGTCCTTTACATAGTTTCTGAAAGAAGACAAGAGTAGAACTTCCCAACGATAAGCAGAACAAGTCTGCAAATACACTAGATCTGGCTTTATAAAGCTGTACTTTCCAATAATGCAACTACAGATTGAGTAGACTGAGACCAGTTCTTGAGAAAATGCTTCTTTTTTACCACTGAGGCAATTCCACTCCTGTAGTAAAGCCATCTTAAAGAGGGGGAGACAAAAAAGAAGGGGGAGGGGGGAGCAGAAAAGGAGAATGTGAGAACAGCTTGGGGGAGAAGACATTGCTAACCACAAATCAAGTTGTGGTTTACCTCAAAACCACTTTGACTTACACATGGTTCTTTACAACCATATTGTACCAGAGTTTGAAATTTGCAGGGGTTTTTTTCTTATGGATTGCAAACCTCAACCTCAGCCTTTCTAACAAGGCTGTCCATTCTAGAAGAGCAGTTAGAAGCAGGTACACCCAACCCAATATCTCTAAGTGTTAGGAAGAAACAATGAGCTTATCAGTTTTGATATTAAGAAACAACTCCTTTTAGAATAAAATTACAACTCAAATTCCAGTTTCAATCCACTGAAACTAAAGAGACAAACTGTTGATGCATTGATCAGATTATCATTTTGTATATAATCCACCTAGAATTCATAAGATGCATTTGTTTGTCTTCAAGAAAGTAGAAAGAAGTATCATTCACTCTCCAAGACCAAACTGATTTACTGAATAGAAATTACTTGTCATAACTATCAATATGCAGCCACAAGATTGCTCAAGAGTCTATTCATATGAATAAATGCTAAAGTCATTGCCTCATCTAAAGAGCAGATCAAAGAGGGTAAAAGGTATTGGCAATTATTTTGTAAAAATATTTACATAAGAACTCAGTCTGAAAAGACTGAAAACCACAGCTTGCTTGGCACAGGTTTTCACAAGGTCCCAAACCCATGATGTTGGTAAGGCATAACAATCAGAGGTGGAAAAATGGAAGCCCTACCCGACAACAAGATCATTTTTCAAGTTTAATTTTCATTAATTCTTTTTTCCAGTCAGAACACATGAATTCATATTGATAAAATCCTTTGCATGACAAAAAATTCATTCAGAACTGTGATTTACCTGGTCAAAATTCTTTCTCCAAAACCTTCTAAAAATAAATATAAATATGTATAATGTATACATAGAAATTTACTAACCTTAATTTATATGTAAGTACATCTATTTTTTTCATAATAGAACAGTTCCTTCTCACATCTGAATGCCAGGACACTGCTGCAGGGTAGGGATCAACCTCCTTCAAAAGGGTAACATCTAGGAGAAGGAAAGGTAGGGAAAAAATACCAATTTCCCTGACTCAAATGATATTCCACTGCTAATAGAAGAAGTGTAAAACAGCCATCTTCAGCTCACTCCTATGCTTGTCTCTTCTGCACTTGTCCTAATTACAAAGAGCTGTAATTTTAACATGTTCTACACCTGAGCCAGATTTGGGGCATGCAAATACAAAGACAGAATCAACTCAGAGTGGCTTTGGCCAAAGCAGGAGGAATACCTGGTGCTGCAGATGAGGGAAACAATCCTTGAAAGTCCTGGGGCTTCTCTTGTAGCAGCTAAATGAACAGCTGAAAGAGCAGCAGCTGCCCAAGAGTTATTCTGGGGGTTAGCAGAAATTGTTTACCAAATGTGGAGACCAGACAAATGACCACCCAACTGCCCTTTCAATCCTGGGTTCAGACTGGTTTCAAACCTGTCAGGATTACTATGTTTCCTACAAACTGCTCATTGCAGCACTTTCCAGTTGCATCACAGTAGTTTGAATACTGGTAACTCAAAAAGCCCTAATAAGGTAAGGTTCAGCCAAGCTAATGCATGCATAAAGAGCACGAGGAATCCTTTGAGATGCTGTTGTACTTGAAAGAGGACATGTTGAAAGGTTTGGAAGACAGCCTGTGTAGTTACTCCCTTTCCAGCCCAGTCCTCTGCCCTTGTGACACAAATATTAAGGCCCATGAGGAGAATGAAAGGGCTGCATATTTAACTTCCAATCCTTCTTTCCAGGTATTTCAAACACTGGAGTAACAGGCAAATGGGGTAAAATCATCTAAATCCAATAGTGTCATAATTCCCACTGTAGAAGCCAGAAGGAGGCAACCTATATTCTTATTGCTTTTAAAAAAAGAAAAAAGGGAATGAAGTAGGCTATTTGCATTTGTCTGATCATTACTGAATTACGTAAACGTGCCTACAAAGTCTGAAGTTGATAGGAAATTCAATAAAACTATTTACATCTCATCCATGTGAAACAATCAATGCCAACTTAAAATCTCGTATTTCACAGCAACAGTACTCAAGATTTTGAAAACCAATCAAAAACCTAAAAGAATTATACAGTTTTGCAAGAAAATTGATATCCATGGTCTAATGAGATAATAGCTCTTTGTTGACAATTTCTGAGGCAAAGTAATTTCATATCCACTGGATTTCCTCTTTATGCTTCTAGTCTATCAGCAGATAAAAACTTTAACCAGTTTAAGAACTTGAAAGAGCAAGTATGAGAAAAATCCTTTGTATATATAATTACACATATGTAATTTTCGTACTAATCGCCTCTCATATTACAATGTGAGCATGAGCTTACCTCTGGCATCTATATATGGTGTGTATTTCTAAATATTCATTCCAATCGAGTGTCATGATTAAAAGGACTGGTTGCATAAACAATTAGATCTCTGTGCAATCCAAAGGGTTTACAAGCTCAACACATTCCCATCCACAAGGAATATAAAAGATGAACTAGCACAAATGCAGCCAATTTTAGCCATTTACAAAAAGGGGAAAGAATTTAAAGGAATTCTCAGGGGAAAAAAATAGTTTTGGGGTTTTTTTTGGTTTTTTGGGTTTTTTTTAGTGGAGTAAGGTTCAATAAACAAAAATATCTCCAAAACACAAAACAGAACTAGACTAACAGTTATAAAAATACTACAGTGTTCTCATTCTTCTTAGAAAAAAAATGCCATGAGCAAAATACACACTACTACCTTGTTAAAACTGAATTTCACCTGTGTTTTTAATTAAGTTTCCTAAAGAAACAAAGCATGTGCAACTACTTTTTGTTGTCCCTAATAACTTGTGTATCTGCCACGCAACTTCTACAAAACTGAAATCTTTCATTCATTCTTGTATCATTCAAAAGCAAGAACTATCAAGACAGAGAAGCATCTTATACGTGTCCCTACACCAGACAGGAGGTCTTACCAGCTTCTGAAACTGTCTGTTGAAAGGGTTTGTTGGCCATTTCTTCTTTAATTTTTGGACCATCTACCCTATGACTTTAACAAGATGACACAAGGAAAAGTTTTGTGCTGTACCTCTGTGGTTTGCACACACTTCTCGGGGTGCACAGATTAAACAGCGCTGTGAAGGAGGTAGTGGAGAACATTGAAATAAAATACAGATCTGGCCAATACACACTTTGTACAAACCCTCTCTTACAGTGCACAAACTCTACAGTGACTTTTTCAATTACTGACATCTGCAGTCTTACAAAAATTCATTCGAGGCTTTGTAAACCCATTAATTGAAGAACTGTTATCCAAAACAAGGTTCACAGGATCAGCTAAGCAGGATGAGAGAAGCTGGCAGCACTGTACTGACTGAGTAAAGGTTATCCAAGTAACCTTCATTGTATTTGGCCAGTTTGCCAAACATATGAAGACAGGGTTTGTTTGTTTTGTCCTTATGTGAAAATCTTCCATTTCCACCCTAATATTTCTTTAGACAACACATTAAAGCAAGATCTCCAGAAATGCCCAGGGCAAGCCTAGCTTTTCTCTCACTGAAAAGGATGACAGTTTTGCTACTGACCTAGAGGAAAACAGAGCAATGAAAGCTCTTAAAAATTCTTGTTCTGAAAACAGCACTTTGCTCTCAGTTTTGTTCTAAGTGGTATTTGAATTCCAATCTGAATTTTCAAGTTAAAGTTTTCCAATAGAAGCATGAAGTAGAATCATAGTTCAATGACTATTTTAAGCATTCCTATGGAGAAAAGCACCTTTACCATTTCACTGTCCTTCTTCCTAGAATCACTCCTAACAGAGCTGTCTATGAAATCAAAGAAAAAGGAAAATATGAAAAACCTTGTAAGACCTACAGTGCAATGTGTGCACACATATTCTTTATATTTATATAGTTTAAATTAACCCCTTCATGAAAATGAAGCCTTCCAAAGAAAAAGTGGCCTGAGTCAAAGTCTATGACTACTCCTTTCATGTATCAGCAAAGTCAACAGAAGAAAAATCATTAATGCTAGATTTTAAACAATGATTCTGTTTCAGAGCTACCCACATTCAAGACTGACAGTCTTGCCTGCTCCTTAAAAGCACAAGTGAAATTTTGAACATTAATTTTTTGCAAGAGCTTTTCTATACTTGCCCAAGACTACAGAATATGGATTCCTTCCCCTTGCAACATATACATTGCCTCAAAAATGCAGCTTCAGTTCCTCTGCTTACCCCCAAATCCATCCTGTTTACCCTCCCCTGAGTGCTGCTCGTTACATTTTCAAAGCAGCGAAAGCAAACACGCAGAAAGCAAACTGAGGTGAGATCATTTAGGATCATCAATAAATCTATAGAGGAAGTGGGATGAGAATTTAGGATGAGAACAAGAGTTACATCCTACAAACAGTGTACTAAACCACACCTATTCTCTTTACAGACAAAAAGATAGTCAATGCCAGTAACATTAGTTATGTGAGCTCTATTAGAAAATGTAGGAAGGCCACTAGGAATTCTCCTGTTTGTTCAACTGTTTCACAACCAGCTCCCATCCAGCCAAAAGGATGAAGGGATTCACATTCACGTTGTCCCACTTCCTGCCTTTTTGAATCTCACTGCAAAAGTTTGACAAAAAAAACCAACCCCAAACTGTCTAAATCAGTACAAGTCACTCAGTAATTTCAGGAAGTTCAAAACACATAGGAAAAGAAGGATTTAATTGCAGTTATAACTGCTTTCCACTAACATGGAAAATATAACCCATCTGCAAACATCAAGTAACCAAAATTTATCTTAAATACTTTCATTTTCAAATAATCCAGAATTTCAAAACCAAACATTTTAAACAGCATCTCATTATCTGGAAGCATAACTCAAAATAAATTCTGTTTGTGTATCAATATCAGCACCTTGAAAACCATCTGTCCCACCTATGGAATCAGAGTTATGCACAGAGATGATACAGAAAAACATACACACTTCATACTCTCTATATATTGTTTATTCATATTCTGTATATTCTGTTCACATACGTATTAAATAAAACATAAACAACCTGTTTAAGTCTACTGAATTCACACTTGTGGCAATAAATGACTTGACATTTTAAAATACACACACTATACACGTAGTATTTTTAGAAGCAAGAAATGTAATTCCAAAAGACACTAGATATTTCATGTATCATAAGCACTTTTAAGAGAACATCAACAGCTTGCCCACTTTGGGGGGGGAAAAAGAGAAAGCAAGCCACCTGAACCCAATTATCTCAAAATGTGTCCTCTT
Source organism: Xenops minutus (assembly GCA_035221455.1). Classification (NCBI taxonomy): domain Eukaryota; kingdom Metazoa; phylum Chordata; class Aves; order Passeriformes; family Furnariidae; genus Xenops; species Xenops minutus. The sequence continues at coordinate 52,571,163 of JAWWEE010000040.1, read as the reverse complement.
TCACTCAGTGCTATCATTCAATTAGCTTAGAGAAAGATGGATCCGTTGGTTGAGAGTCCATTGATCAGATTGGTAAAACAGTACCTGACTCTTATCCTATTTTTCACCAAACAGAAAGTAGATTCAGTAGAATCAGCCAATTCAGTGTTACCCAGCTACAATGTAAGTAAACAAAGATGCGGATCCCGGCTACTTAATTCAGACTGTGAGAAAAACCTAAATCTCCAAAGTCTCTCTCATTTTTTCCCAATTGTGTAGGAATACCTACAGGTCTGTCACTCATTTACTCCTATTGTCTGAAACAGGACTGAAATAAGCTGGATACTTGAATGTCTCCAAAGAAATGCTTTTGTTGCCTGAAGTATCTAGCACAGAGGATCGAGATGGAGAGACATAATAAGAACTTGTCTCTCCTGCACCACACAGCTTTCTGCATCAGTTTTTTTCCTCACAGGACTTTTCAGGGCTGTATTTTTAAAATTATTTGTGATGGAAAACACACAGAAGCTTTCACCTTTTCTATTGGATATAATTGAGATCTGAAGCAACTGCAGATTTGTTTCCTCTGAAGGTCATTAACTTCATTTCTCATGAAAAGCAGTGTTTGTCTCTCAAGGTATCTCCCATTCATGACTTCTGGCTAATTTCATCTAAATTCCACAGTGTGTCAGCAGTTTCAATAGATAAAATTCTTGCTAGTTTTGTGAAAATGGCAACTAAGGAAGTACAGGAGGAAGAACAAAGTGAGCGTTCCCAGCGACAGAAAGTAATTACACCTCAATCTTTACCCAACGCTTTAGCACATGAATGGGTTTGCACTAGCCACTCTGTTGTTAATTCTACAACTAAGTAGGTGATATGAGTGGTATCTGAGCGTTTTGTAGAGAGGTAAATCAGGATAATGGGATACATTTCCATAGTCACTCAGTCCTCATTAGTTCAGCTGTTTATGAAACAACCTGTTATATATTTAAATTCCGTGCTCAATGTACTATTGAGTACTGTGGTTAGCAGAACAAATAGTATTTTGACTTTTGAAGAGATTGAAAACTGAACCATTGAAAAAGAGGGAGAAATTTAGTCAGTTATGACAACCCTTTACTGATCAAACCCCAGAAGATCTGTTAGATACCTCTTCACAGGAGTCTGAAAAGCAACTAGTTGAGGGTTGTCATTATGAAAGTGGAGATCTGAGCTTCCTCACCATCCTGGATGAATGCCAAATTAGAATGTCAGGAAGAAGGCATTCAAGAACTCTCTCAGTTCTTTTTATAGTTCAGAGTTTAAAAGAGGTTCCTTCAAATAAATAACCCAACTAACCAGATAATGCCCTAAACATTTGCTTTTCACATCTCTAGACAAGTAACATCCTAATTTTGTAACTGTAATTCTTCCTGCTACCAAGTCAAATGGGAAAGAGCAGAAAAATATCCTATTCTCCAAGAGCAGCAATGCTTGTCCATTCTAGGAAAACATGCAAACCCAGCCGGGAATTCCCTAATGCAGTAGTCTTTGTAACAGACGTGAAAAATAAGATCTTGATGCTTTTACACATCAATTTATTCACTTGTTGAAAAGAATCAAATATTTAAATGTCTCATAGTCCAGTATTTTGTGCAACACGTTTTAGACCTCAGAGATGGCACTGGATGCCCTTTCAGCATACACAGTTCTTGCCAGTGCTGTGCTCTTCTCTCCACCATGCATTCACAGCAAGCAGCATTCCACTCTCCTCTGCCGCTATGTCAATAGCCAGACAAGCAAAGCAATAGCTCCTCTCTGCTTATTTTCCAAGTTACAATCACCTACTCTAAACAGATCATTTAAAACATTCTGGATGTATAGCACTGCAGGGAAATACTGCACTACAGAAGTGTAATGGTTTCGGTATTTCCCAATTTTGCAAAAACACCTTTCCTGCCTGAACCTTTTTATCATCACATTTGCTCTCCATTAGGATTGCATCATAGACACAGTTCATAATCACCTTGCAGCTGACAGCCATATTCCATTCTTTCTCTTAATTAGTTACTGTCAAACAATAGCATTTCCAACACATAAAAGGGAGTGTTACAATTGCATGCTATCCATATTATGCATCTTCTTTTTCTGTCCAGCACTTCTGTCCACTATTCCAGTGCTCCACATCAACAGCAACTTTCAGCTTTCTTATTTTTCATGCCAACTTCCTTAAAAAGAAAGCATTAAAATATTTTCAAATCTGATCTTTTAGGTACTCCAGCATTATTTTCCCTCCTATCTAGCACTCTTCAGCTTTACTTACTGATTCATTGCAGTAATGTCTCTTGACCAGTCTTTCACTCCTTATTCTAAACTTCATTTGTTATATCTTGACTAGAATTACCCCATATAACAGTGCACCAGATGTTCTGCTGAAATCCAGATAAATAAGGACTTCCACCCCTTTCTAAAAAATCAGTTGCAATGTTAGATAGCAGGTTAGTGTAGTAGTACCACCTCTCTTGGTGAACTTCAGGCACATTTCATCTCATTTGTGGTTCACCTCCATGCCTGTAAGTATTCCCTTCCTTAAAGTATGTTCTAAGCTAATGCACTGAGATCCAACGAACAAGTTTGTAGTCAGGCAGATGCCTCTTTGCAGTTTTTAAAGACACACACCACAGTTACCCTTTTCCAGCCATATAAAACAACCTCCTGTCAGTAAATTCTAAAAAAATCCTAACCAGTAGATTTATAATTTCATGGGCTGGTTCCTTCAATATTCTGAAGTAGGGATTATCCGGTCTGTTCAGTTTCAACCCATTAAATTCTTTGCAGTTTGCTTTCACCTCAGAAATGGTAATTTCCATTTCTATATATACCCCTTCCCAAGAGCTAGCCTGCCTTCTACACACCCCCTACATTATCATCTTTACTGAAAACAACAGCAGAGAACCCATTTAGGTTTCAGGCCAGATGCAGATTACCTTCATTCAAAACTCCATTTTTGTATGTTTTTTCCATGTTTCCTTTCTCATCCTCTCATTACATTTAGAGTTACATAGCTGTTTACTATGTGTTTTGACTTTCTTTAAAGAGAGATCTACTTTTCTGCACTGGTGACAAACTTAAGCACTGAATATGTGTTGAAGGCTATTCTATAAATAGGAACAATCTCATTCACCAGTGGGAATCACTGAATTAATCCCAAAACAGAGAAGAAAGTTTAAGAACTTGTGAAACTGGCACACCCTTCAACCTGAAAACTGGGCTATGGAGATCTAGCAAAAATATGTGTAAAGACGTAACAGAGAATGTCCATGCAGCAGTTGTGGGGCTTTTAAACATATTGTATATTTTCATACATAAGACTGTATCTTCACAATACCAGCTTTTAAGAGATTTTGGTCATTTTTTCATAGCAGTACATATAGGAGAAAAATACTAATGTGAACTTGAATGATTCAGAAAGCAGCTGTGCTGCTGCAAGGTAGAACTAAAAGAGTTAATTCTCAATTGTGATGTATGCACAGGTTACCATGAGGCAGGTAGTTAACTTGTACCAACTGCTGAGAAACAACCAGTATACACATTTGTACCCTATGCCAAAACAGAGTAGGTGTGAGATATTTCAATCCTCAGCTGAAAAAGAAGCTGCCACACAGACACTGTTGTGGAGTCAGGGTAAGTGTGTGGACAATCAACACAGGCAGCTGACATATAGAACCACGCTATTCATATTAACCTGCTTAAGTATCACAATCCTCTAACCCCACAAGGTGGTTATTGGTAGTCCACCACTACACATATGCAAGCTGGGAGGTTTTTTGCACTGTGGAGCCCAAAACCAGGCACAGTTCTGTACCCACAGTCTCACGAAGACCAAATGGACAGAATAATCATTTACCTCACCCTGCTGGCTACATTCTTGCTAACACAACCCGGTACGTAATTGACATAGTTTGTTGAAAGACAAGCTGCTCACTGATGTTCAATTTGTTACCAAGCAGGGTCCCCAGGTTTTTTTCTGCAGAGCTTTCTACCCAGTCAGGTTGTTACTGCATGGGTTAATTCCATCCCAGGTGCAGGACTTCATTCATACTTGTCTTCCATCCCCTTCTTGATTTCTTCCCTGGTTTGGGTTCTTTCTTACTGCCCTTCTGCACCCAGGTCGTGAGACACATGCAAATATGGCAGGAATCCAGAATTTCTAGGAGACATCACAGTGTGACTCTTCCCTTTCTCAGCTTTGTAATCAAGGAATTCTTAGTCACAACATGACTATTCTACACCAAAAAAATGCATGCAGCATAACAAAACTTCTCTCAAACTCTTCATGTATCAGCACCACTGCCCTGTAAATGACTTTGACCTTTCAGAAACTCTTAGACTTTATTGCAAGACCTTGAAATGCTGTTCTGAGAGAAAGAAAAAAAACACCCCTCTGTCCATCTCCTATCAGTCTTCTTGGCACTGCACCTTAGCCATCCTTATTTATTTTCTCTTTATCTGGTAGATGATAACTAGTAATCTGGCCTATTGTCAGGAAGTGGAAGTAGATTTTTTTCCCTTATCTCAAATTGCATTTCTAGATGGCTACTAGTGCTGAAATTCACTCCTGCTTTTTGTTTTAAAATCAAGTAACTACATTACCTTGATTTCATAGCTAATGGGGGTGGGAGATGTCCTATTTCTGAACATGTGCTATTTACAGAACAGTCTCATGTCAGTGCTAAAACACAGAAGGAGTGAGTCATCTGTATCCTGTACATGAAAAACTGAAGTGATTGCTTCCGTACTTACAAACCCCTTGACCAGCTATCCTATTCTAGCAACACACCAAGAGCAACACTGCTATGCACTGCTTGGGTAAAAAGGGAACATGAATTTTCACCCTACCAGGCATGCCATATGTAGAGCATTAACTTAAACTGGGGCAAAGAGGATTTACATAATAGCCTTATACACTAATCGTATAGTTCTTCAGACCTCTACAGTTGGCAAATAAAAAAAATGGTGCCCTATTTATCAAGATAATTACTCAGAGGATCCCACAACACCAGAGAAAACCTACATAAAATCAGTATAACACAACTTTTTTCCCCATTGCCTACATATCTTTCAGAGTCTAGAACGTACTATTATATAAAATTCTTGTGTCTTTCACACTATCATCCAAAAACAGTGTGGCAGACACCTCAGGAACATGTGGACTAATTTGAAGTAGTTCAAAGAAGGTAACTGGGAAGAATGGATGCAGTCTCCAGGCTTAAGTTTGCTTGTTTTCGATTACTTGTTTGGGGAGGAAAGGTACTGTCAGTGCTAATATAACATAAATTTATTAAACCAGGTTGAAAAGAGTACAAAATCCCCAGTAAATACTCAACAAAATTATTTTAAGACAATGCTGTAATTGCCAAGACTTACACATTTATTTATCCTTAAATTGATTTGTAAGTGATGCAAAATGAGGAAACTGCAGCATTGGCTGAAGAAAAAGCCTGCAGTATGCTAATCTCACTCAGCTTTGCCAAGCCACCTCTGTCCTTGTGGTGGTTTAGTTTTCTTGGTTTTGGTTTAGGCCTTCCTTGGTAACAATGTCATAACTAAGGAAGTATTC
>JAWWEE010000040.1:52541922-52565482 GCA_035221455.1 Xenops minutus | reverse complement strand
TAATATATGTGAATATATATATACTTTTAATACAATTGTCTTTTTGGTACTTTTTTTCCCTTCTTTCTTGGGGGGGGGGTGGGGGGGGAAATCCGTGTGGCCAGCAGTTGGGCTTGGCAGGGTGCCAACTCAAACCTCCACAGCCCTCATCTGCAAGAACTCATTTTAGTTACTGATCTCCCTTGAAAGGGGGGTCCTCAGTTACATCAGCCAGCATAGCAGATTAGAGTTGAGAAAAACATGTCCAACAGGACAAGACCAAGTAACTCTTTCACTTGGAACCTCTCTTGGAGTTGAATATTGGTTTATTGATCCCAAAGACAGTTATAGCACCAAACGGAAAAGCTAAAATTTAGAAGGACCCTATTGCTATTTACTAAGCACAATTAACTTACAAGACACTTTGGAAACTATTAAAAGGGTGGATCTCTGCCCAAACAAATTTAAAACATGCAACAGAAAGAGAGTCCATAAACTAGGTATTCACTCCAGAACAGTGAAATGGAGAGATTTTAGTTTAATATACATAACATTATTCCTTTCTTTCATGCACACAGTGATTGGCTTGCAGAGGATGTGTGTTCTAAGGAGGAATTCAGTCAAGAAAAACAGATTACTGTTTGCAAATACATATAAAATAAGCACAGCTTTCTGATGCAATCAGAGATAAATTCTAAGCATAAGGGTGAGCATAAGAAAAGATGATAATAAATAAGAACAACCTACTATAAGGCTGCAATGCAGGGAGGGAGAGAAGAAAGGAGACTACTGGTAGAGGCAGAGACTTGCCAACATCCTGGAATACTGCTGTCAAATGTCTTGACAACTGCTGGGCAGCAATGAGCATGGAGGAAAAACTATTTCAATAGTCAAGGCACTTTGGCACACAACAGTTCTTTTTACCTCAGTAGGACTATTCATGAACATAGAGTTAAGCATAAAATACATTATATAGGAATGAGGTAGAAACCAATCAGAAGACATCACAAGTAATTCCTCAACACAACCCATACAGGTGCCCACCAAAAGACAGAGCAGAAAGCTGCCAAAAGTCTTGCACAAACTGTCTCCAGTGTAAAGCCAGATGGTTATTCTTTATTCAGGTAAAGACCTTCCTTCCCTTATCTGTATCACTATTGCTTTCAGATTAGAGGACAAGTCACTTAGATTAGAGGACACTTTACAGAATCATAACTTAAATCTGCCTGACTCCAGGTCTGGAGCCATACTTCCAGATCACAACTATGAGACTCCTATGCCCAAGATGTGAGCTGTGCCAGCGGGTAAACTACAACTGCAACACACAAGATATGGATAATGAGAGGCATGCCACTGTTTAATTCCCATCACTTTTTATACAGCATTGCTGTGATAGCAGGTCTTGCTCCAAGTAGCTGCCCATGTATAAAGAGAGTCATTTGACTTTCAAGTCCAAGAGTCACTGTCCATCTTCTCTGAGGAAAAAGTGGGAGGACAAATGGAATCATGATACAAGCCAGCCTGGCCCATGAGCTGCCATTTGGATCAAGCTGCTATAAACCACATAGAATAGAGTCATAAGTAAGATGGAAATGTCACCACTGAGCATATTTAACGTATTTCCTCTGCCTGGTGATGTTGGAAAACAAAGCTCTAGACAACCATCCCTCTGCTTATTCTAAAAAGCACTTAACCACACAAGAGAAGTTACATATGCAGGATGTTCACGCTAAGGGGATTTCTTTCTCATCCTTTGGGATTTTTTTCCTCTTTTCCCAGATCTCATGATCCAGCATTTGCTGAAAAGCTTACTTTTGTTCTAAAATTCTTGATGTACAACCCAGAGAGCAGACACTATTTGAGCTAGCTGGTGCAATCATCATGCTCGTAAAGAAGGCTAAATTGGGCTCCTAAACCCAATACCTCAACAATCTTTAGCTGGAGGAAGCTACTGACTTGGCTTGGATGGCCTGTACTTATGCTTCACAGAATAAAAGAAAAAAAACAGGACATTTAACCCCAAATTGATACTTCTGAAATATTCTTTATTTTTTTTATTTAGACATACATTCCATTTGTCATGCAAAATATCCAGGTAATGAAGTGTTACTTACTAGGAGGCATAGAAGTGAAGTCCTTCAAACTACAGGAACAGAAACTAAAGCCTACAAACATGTAAAAACTTTATCTTTTTTCATTATACCCCTTCTTTCCAAATTTGGTTATATACACAGAATTCAGCAAGGACTAACTTTGTGCCAATGTCTGCCATCTCTTTGTTACTCACACAAAGAAGACAAGAATACATTGTACTTTCTACTCTGCTTTTTTTACTGTGGAAAAAACACCCATTTATATTACAACTCACAAAGTGTCAGAGAATATTAGAACAGCCCAGGCTGAACAAAACAGCCACATAACTGAAACATTTTAAGAACCCAACAAGAAGCAGTGAAGAACAAAACACATTTTACTAAAAATGTGTGAGTAAATTACCCTTGTTATCTTATGCATTACTGATAATGCTATAATGGATTCAATAGTACTTGCAAACCAAATTATTAGAGACTTTATAAACTAGTACAGCATAAACTTAAATATCACAATGTATTACTAGATAAATTGTCAGTAACAAGAAATCCCTGTGACTAGCTTTTTGGTTAAAAATCAATCCCCATTATAAAAGAATTTGGATAATGTGCTAAATGTGGATAACGTGCTATATTGACTATCCTCATTAAACACACAAACAGCAGATCTAAAGAACAGCAGCAGTAGTAATTGCCTGGATGGTTTCAAACAAATTAAGAGCATACTAGAAAATCCCCCTGAAAGGAAAGTAGGACTCTAAGATCCAGAATCTGGCAGGGAAACTCAATCCACAAGAGATTGTCAAATTGCTTTCTCCTGCTAAATACAGTATGACAGAATTGGTGATAAACAAGTAAGCTCTGTTTTGCAAATTATCAAATGCAAAGCAAAGTACTGTGGGCATGTCCCGCAGTGGTTTACATCGCACTTCACTGACTATGTTGATTACCATTTTATGAGCAGAGACAAGTCCTTTACTTGTCCACAATTTTTTTCCAGAGTAATTCTGCTTCTCACTCCAAACAGAGCTGAGCTCCTAGCTGCTGTTGTGCATAACAGTATCTTTTAATAGCTCTGTATTATTTAGTTTTGCAGCTATTCAAGCAGCAGGACTTTCTAGATATTGCTACTTTTCCCAAGGTTAAAATAAAAATGATGCCCACATTAGAAGTGACAAAGTTCCCCAGGAAATCCTGGATGGACTGAATGTGCCGAGCTGTATTATAACTAAATATCAAGTTAAGTAATTAAGACCTTACATGGCTCTGCCAATTATCTTCCCATCTTCCTATCCAGAATCATGAAGTTTCCCAGAATCCATCTCTATCTTGAAATACAACTTTCCAAATGGATAATCATCCAGGCATAAGAGCAAATTTAGATTTTGCCCATTTGTCCAACTTCTTCAGAAAGCCTCTGGCAGACAAATATTCATTTTGCTATCATCTCTCTCACTCTCAATACTCCATTTTTTTTGGTGTTTGTAAACAATGAACAAGTTGAAGTATTCTCTTCTTTTTCCCCCCATCAGAAAAAAATAAAAATAAGGAATAGCTACCATGGGAGAATTAGACTACCACCAGACTAACCAAGGACCCTCCTGAGTACACAAAACATTCTCATGCCAGTAACACAGAAAGAAATAACAGGCATTTCTCAGAAGGAGATGAGAATGCTGGTGTTTAACGTCTTCAAAGGCAAGGATACTAGAAATATGCATCAAGCTGCCCTGCTACCATACGCTCCTGGGCATAATTAGTAAACCAGAAACTTCCCCTTCAGAATAACAGATAATAAGAGAAAGTGATTGCTGCATAAAATAGGAATGAATAGGTCATGTCAGTGAAGTAGGAAAACAACAACCTTCCAGGCAGTTTTGTTCTGCAAGGATCAATGCATAATGATGGCACCTGTTTTCTATCACAACTATAAAATTGTAACTAGGAGAGTTCCTTTGGGCTGGAATACAGGAACAGTTTTAGATAATTAAGTAACCCCCTTAAGTTGTATTTCCATAAGGCTTTTGCAGATTTTGAAGTTCTAAGTTGGTTCCTTCCTAAGGTCACAAATCATACAGGGTTAAAATATGGAAAACGAAACACATTTCTGATAATGGTAATTAGTGCTTGGATACTCCATGAGCTGGACTACTTGTCACACCTCCAGCTGCCCCAAACTTTTCAGCAATTTTAATCACAGATCCCTATAACAGACATTGTTTCCATACAATCAAAAGTGAACAGCTCCGGCCAACAGAAACTTTCAAGGATTTTTTCCTGTTGTTTTTTTGTTTGTTTGTTTTTAAATAAGAGCAAGTGTCTCTGGTATAGCCTGCAAGGTTCAGCAGGCCTAATAGTTTTGTCTGTGGCACTTGTATGCTAGGTCTCACTGAATTCAACACTGTCTGTGACCACACTTGCCATTTCAAGGTGTATCAGACAGAAAGACCAGAACATCAAGGCTACAATTCAGGACTCAAGCGAAAATTTTTAATCTAAGGAACAAGACACATGTATTCATCACTAACGCTGAGGAAACCAAACGAATCCCTTTAACATGCCTTATATTCTTTTTGAAATTCTTCATATGGTCACTTAGGCTCTTCAATCCTACCCTAAAGAAAGTTTTCCACCTCCTGTCCTGCAGAATAAAGTGCATTGTTGCTGACTTGTTAACTTGCATTTCCCTCTGGGATTGCTGATAATTCTCCCAACTTTGCACACAGGATGGCTGACAAATGGTCTATCATGTGTCCTGGCCTCTTTAGCTGAAAATTCATATTGCTGTCTGCAAGGGTACTTGGATCTCTAAGTTGGGAGTTAACTCTTGTAGCCAGGAGTTTGGCACAGTGCACCTCAAAAGAAAGAGACATGATAGAGACATAGCCTTAACTGACTGACAAAGCTGCACCCAAATTTGCTGCCACCAACTGCCAACAAAGTGCTGTTTCAGTCACTAACTGTGGAAGCTGACCCTCAATCAACTGAGCATGAAGGCAAATAGGACAAAACTCCCTTCCATACTTACCCATCACCTACTAGGATACTATGACAAACTTAAAAAATAGAACAGTCCAGATTTTCAGAAATACTAATCATGTATCAGCTTTAAAGGCTCAAACACAAGTGGTTATTTCTCTTAGCACTTATTTTTGCCAAAGTTATATTTCTCCTTAGTACCTGTAATAAAAATTGAAATTAGCACAGCTCCATTTTAAGTAGTTCCTCATTCACATTTTACCAAAGTCATTCTATCAAACTCAGAAAAATAAATTTCTACCTCTTTCCATGAAAGATACTGCTCTAAAATTCACATTTGTGAAATATGCCAGCAGAAAGAGCATAAATTTTGTGTTGATGCTACAGTAAGGTTTATTTTCTGTCACTCAATAATAATATTTATCATCAACTGAGCTATAGCAAAGAGAAAAACATACACACATTATATACATACACACATGTACACAAACACATACCTGAACATACTATGTGGAATCTCAGAAATATTTGTCTTCAGTTTATAACAATTACTTAGTATAGATACTGACAGTATTTACCAGCCTTTTAAAAAGTTTTAAAAACTGACAAATATTTCTTAAACTGCTTATACTTTCAAAACAGATTCCATGACACTCCATGTCATATGTTTCAGTGTATTAAAATTATGCTGTTTGAATTCAGCCATTTTTTAAGATACAAATTATTACTTTACTTATATTAATGCAGTTTAATTGCTGTGTAATATTTTATTACAATCAGCCTTTTTACACTTCCCAGCACCTATGACTGGGCAACCCTTTAGGGTTCAGAACAGAGATTCACAAAACGTATTCCATTCCAGTATCATGTTTTATTTACCTTCTTAAAACAACACCAGCAACTCACAAGTCATGCTTGTGAAGAAATTTTCCTAAAACAATTTAAATATGCCAGTATTCAACTCACCATACTCTTTATCAATTCTACCCTTATAATTTACTGATGTACAATCCTGCCTAAATAACGATTGGATAAGGAATTCACAAACCCCAGCAAAATCTAACAGTTCTCCCTCTAAACTAGCTCAAAATAAGGAAGATGTATGAGAGCTGTACCAAGCACCAAAGGAATAAAGAACAAGAGAGGTCTGCAGATCCCACATTTTTCTCAAAAATAAATTTATAGATGACAGAGGGAGGCACAGTGATTTGCTAACTTAAAAGAGCCTATCTTTGCCCTTCTCTATCCTTCTCCCTTCCTGTTTTCCTTTGCTGCCTAATCTAGTCACTTTTTTATCCTCTTCTTTCCCCCACCCCTACATCTATTTTCTTTTTAATGACCTATCCCAGTACTTCCACAACTATGTCCACAAGCCTGCTAGAAGCATTTAATAAGAAACAGAGTTTTCTCATTCCTGAAAAGTGCCGAAACATCACGTATTCCTGGGGGTTTAATCAGCTCAAAAACACCCAGTCCAGACAACTCTTTATTCCCTTCCTCCCTCTCCATCTTCAACCTCTCTTATGCTCAAACATGTGCCCTGAATCAGAAAACTCCTTCCTGGTACCATAAGGAAGGGCTAAAATAGAATGAACAAAGTACCAACACTTCAAAGATCACATTATTACTTTACATCACCAGTGTTGCACTTAGAGAAGCATTTCTATTATTCTAAAGTCTCCTAGGTGGTGGAGATTTTTGACCCTCAGTTTCTAGCAATGATATCAACACTACACAAAGTCACTGAATGAAGACCTATGTTTTTATTAAGAAGCAACTTTTAGTGTTAACTACAGCAAAGAAAAACAGAGTATTAAAAGTTTAAGAAAGCAAATAATAAAGACCCTGTACTTACTTTTATGGGTTTCAATCCTGTACCTGCTCTTTGGAGAGAAAGCACTGTAAAAAGAAACATTCAACTCTTCCAATAATTAAGACTTTTCATACCTGGCTACTTTTAGGAGCCTATCAGGCAACCAAGGGAGCTTGCCAGGCTCCTTTGTGGGCTATTTAAAGGAGCTGCCTGAGTGTTTCCCATTTGCACCTGGCTGCTTTTGGGAGCCTATCAGGTGACCAAGAAGTGGGGTCAGGATCCTTTGTGGGCTATTTAAAGGAGCTGCTTAGATGTTTCCTATTTGCACCTGGCTGCTTTTATGAGCCTATCAGGTGACTAAGAGGTGGTGTCAGGATCCTTTGTGGGCTATTTATTCAGCTCTAGGGAGCATGGCAACTTGGAGGGGGCAAGCACAGTTGGGGTATATCACTGAGGTAGTTTGTGCAGGCTGGGCAAAGAGGCAGAACATATTTGCCCTCTCTGGCTCTTTTGTCAGTGATGGGGAGTGTCGTGATTTTCTTTTTTTCCCTGGATCTAGAGGGTGAGGCAGAGGGCACTCATGAAAAAAAAAATAATCTGCCTAGAGAGTCTCCCCACTGCACTGCCTACTATGCAGATCACAACTGCAGCTGTTGAGCATTGGTCCTATCACTGGTCATCCCAGAGAAGAGATCAGTGCCTGTCCCTCTTCCTCTCCTCATGACCAACTTACAGACCACTATGAGGTCTCTGCTCAGTCTCTTCTTCTCCAGGGTGAGAAAATCAAGTGACCTCAGCTGTTCCTCATATGGTTTCCCCTGTAGACTCTTCACCATCTTCATAGCCCTTCTCTGAACACTCTCTAGCAGCTTTAGATCCTTCTCATATTGAGGTGACCAAAACTGAACATAGTGCTTGAGGTGAGGCTGCACCAGAGCAGGACAATCACCTACATCAACATGCTGGTGATGTTTTGCCTGATGCATCCCAGGGTACAGTTGGTCCTTTTTCTAGAACTCATTGGGGAAAAAGTCTAAACCCATTAATATAACTTTTGCAGTCATTCTCTGGACTTGTCTGTACTTTGCAATATTTATCTTTCACATTTCTAACTCTAGATTCACACATTCTTTTATGAGATTCTTGTTTAACAGTTCTCCTGGACTTTCTAGAAACCACCCAAATATCAGACTTTCCACATTTCCTATGTTAGAATAAATCTAACAGTCCAGAGTACACTAAATTGTCAGTATCTTAAAGAAACACCCTCAAGCCCTTGAAATCAAGGTCTAAGGAGCTACAGCTTTGATCTTGGCAACATATTTTCAAATGCTTAATGTCACCACCAAGAGTTGCCCATTCTGTACAAGATTGCTTGCTTAACTGAATGCATGGTTTATGTATTTCCAGAACTATGGCCTAAGTGAAGAGGAACTGCATTCTGAAAATTCTGTTATCTCAATGTTGCAGCTCTTGCAATTACTACAAGTTGCCTGATATTTGTTTTTCTTCTTCCAAATCACAAGGGCTTTAAGAGCCTGAAGAATTGAACCATAACAGCTCAAAAACCCAGATGTAAATAAGAAGAATCTATTTAAAAATTCTATGTTTTTTTAGCAACCTTCTGATTTTAAAAATTACATGAGCGTGCTGCAAGGACTGATCTCATTTCTCAGTTTTCACACAGATTCTGATAGCAGCTGGGGAACTTCCATGAAGTGCAGCATTTAATATTTTCCCCCAGCCCCCATTAACCCTTTAAATAAACAGAATATTGCAAAACTTTAAACACAATTTCCTAGCACAATGGGAAGTTTTGTTTCTTTTTTCAATTAAAAAAAGGAAAAATAGATATACTGCTCAATAGGAGCAAAGCAGGTGTGGTTTACAATAGTATTTATTCAAATTTTACACCTTCCAATAAAAAAAAAAATACGTTACACTATTTTACAGCTCTGTAATCAACTGATACAGACAAAATATTGAACTTGACTTTGCTATTTCTCTCTAAATCCAATAATGTCCTCACTTTGCTGCACTCCTACAGCACATTGGGCATATAGAAACAACAGCTGCTCAAGACCACGTGAAATTCAAACAGCTCTTTTAGGCTCCAAGAGGTGGAATCCTCCATCAGAGGAATAAAAATACTCAAATCTGATTTTAAATTACCACACTTGTCAAATTAATTATTAAATAATAAAATATTAAATACCACACAGAGTTAATCAAGATCTTTTGGTACAGTGTTCTGTGACCAGCCAAGTCTAGAAACAGTCAGCAAAAGAGTGTGAGCCCACTCAAGATAAACTTTTTCAAGGTCTCCTACTAGTCTTGAAACTGGGAAGAGAACTCAGATTAAACTTAATAGAGCTATTCAAAATTTAACATTATGTGGGATTTCAGTTGTTTACTAAGATTTCAATTGCTGATGTTCCAACAAAAATTTAAGTATTGACAGGAGACTGCTCAAAACAGATTTCTGAAGACAGCTGATGAAATACTAGGAACAAATGACAATTTCAGAGCCTAGTTTTTGCCCAGTCTACATTCACAATCCACAGAAGAATGGCACCATTTCAAGTTCTTGGAGTTCAAAGGAAAAAATACAAATGCAGATCATATTTTAGGCGGGAAAGCAAGAAGAGACAAGGAATACCTATTTCTTCTGTAGGCCCTTCTTTCTGTACCAGTTTTAGCTTTAAGACAAGGTTCCTTGAAACCCAAATACAGAATACAACCAAATGTCAAAAGCATTCCCACCACTGTAGATCCCATCAGTGCTCCCAAAATAGATTTAAACTCTGGACAATTTTTTTCTCTTCCCTTTCTCCCCACAATCTCCCAAGCACACAGTCCTACTGAATCTCCTGTATTTGAAATAGATTTAGAATCTCCTTTATGAATTCCCCTATGGTAGGAAGAAAATAAAAAACCCATTCTATGAATCTTTAACTGAGTATTGCTATGGCAACAAACATAATTCAGAACTTTTAAAGCCATTTCTAATGGGAAGTATTTATACAGACAAGTTAGTACATGGCTTTAAAACAGTCAGAAATGTGTAATCAATCAGGAGGGATTACTGATAAAATTAATCTTGTCTTTTTTTCAAATATAACATTAAAAGGTTTAAACTGCTACTGTTTGACCTGGTACTTAGATAGGACAATGATGATTATAGGAAATGCTTGCCTGACCAGGTGAATTAACAAGCACAGCTTTGGGCACTGAAGTATAGAAATTTTTATGATGATCAAGCAATGAATTCAAATAAAAGAGCTGTAAAATAGCACTTCCTGCTCTGGTTTGATCTTCCATAGTGTTTACAATTATACTTCAGTGCAATTCTCAGCAGCACAGAAACTCCTCGTCAACATCCTTAACTGACAGATTAAGATTAAAAACAATAATGGTTTTGTAGAAAAAGTAATGGGCTGTGAGTCAAGAGGCAAGTACCATCTATAGCTGGGTCAAGACCTACACAATTTGGTCATATCACAGTTGCTTCCATTTCCCATCTACATAATGAGATAATGCCATCCTTTCCCTAATCCTCTGTCCAACTTTCCATTTTATTAGGTCGTGAACTTTCCACGGCAAGAAGGGTTTTTATGACATAGTTGTAGAGGGACAGTGCACAGATTTTTTGGCTGTGATTTCTGACTGTTATCATCAGCAGGTTTCAAAATGTGTAGTACAGTTAAAAGACTGGTAGTAAACTTCAGCACTGACTGTGGCCCTAATGAGCAAAAATAGTCTGTGACTGCAATAATCTAAACACTATTTAGAAGTGGAACTTAGAGGAAAAAGTGACAACACATGTAATCACAATTAGTTTTGATCAGTAAGTTTCATGTGTTACAGAGAACACAGTGACCACCTGGCCACAAACTTCTTATACTCAGGGGAGCTGAGAAGCAATCTCTGCTATTACTTTTTTTTTTCTTGTTCACCCCCTCCTTCCCTTTCTATTTTCAGAAGAGATGAGTCTAAAAATAAGGTGATCGGCATGTTGAACAGCACTGCTTAAATGGGATTTTGTTTAGACAGCCTTTGCTTCAACAAAAAAGTTCAGAGAAACTCCTTATTACAGTTTTCACAAGGTGACTTCACTTTTTACAAGCTGACCTGAGATCACCATGGGTTTATACTATATATTGTATATATTAGTATATATATTACTGTTTCTGATTCAACTATGTACTTATTTTTAGAAGACCTAAAAGTTGATGTATTCTATTATGCTTTCAAGAATAATTCTAACCTTCCACAGGACACTTCAAATTCTTTCATAAAGCCAAATATCAACATCTACATGTGATGAAATAAACTCCACAGCAAGGAAATTCCAATACTATTCTATCAGCAGGATAACAGGAATATAGTCCTTCGATGAGTGCAAATCACAGAGACTCTAAGTTCAATTAGCAGTACACAGAGGACAGGACTTCTATCAATGCATTCAGTTGCCTTGCTGTAGCACCCTCTAATAACCTAGCCTCGAATTCACACCATGAAATAGCCCAAAGAATAGTATCTGCTACAGCAAACCACTGTACAATCAGCATGTATTTTCTTAAACTAACAAAATAATTATATTTCCATCACTAATCTAACCAAGATGAAAACTAAAACATGCCCAGTGCTTCAATTACCGTAACTCTGTAACTCATCATGCTTCAAATTTGCTGCATTGGGAACTTGCTCAGGTGCATTTACCTGGCAACACTGATTATTATGGTGGTCATTGATAAAGTCTTCCCTTTTACAATTAATGCAGCACACATTGGCTAAAATAGCACCTCTTAAATGGCACAAATAACAGCTGTAACGAAGTGGCAATAGGAAAAATTTTCCATACTTGAGAAATCTGATTTTAAGATAAAATAATTCTCTTATGTTATAACAGATGCTGAGAAATTGATTTTTTTAAGAAGCCTGTTTACATAGGACACACGCAAATACGTTTATTTTTTTACTTCCTCTGCAGCTGCAACTAAGAAACTATTCCCAGATCTCTGGTGAGATAGTTGGTGATTATCACGTGCAAATAAAAGAAACAAACATCAACACATTGTATGCCACATTAAGTTCTATTCCTGACAAAACCTTTAGGGGACAGAAAGACAGTCAAATGAATGCAGAAAAACACAATATTAACTGAAAAAAAGTGGGGAAACTTTACACTATTGAAAAGGCATTACAAATGAAGCCCAGTAAGGACAGTTTCAATTACATGTTACTGCAACTGTTCGTGGTTCTCTTGGCAATTCTACACAATCAACATTCATTGCTGTACAGCTCTGGCTTCAGCATCTCATCACTGTTATTTTAGAAAACTTTGTATAAATGGGTGCACATTCTATAATTTTATGCAATTCTGATTCTAACTTTCTATTTTGACCTCATTGTTTGAAGAGAAGTAATATTCTCTACTTTTTTATTTAAAAATAAAACCAACTGCCAGTTTAAGAATACAACTGCAAAGATGCCTTGATGAAGCACAGAATGAAGGATGAAGTTGAGAATTACTGCAGAAGAAAAAGTCCATACTGGGAATGAGAGAAGCATAACAATAAAAAACCACAAATGCAGCATTTGCAAAAAATAGCCTGGGCTGCTCTTCCCCCCTGCTTCCATATGGGATGTCTTCAGTCCCAGAGCAATCAGGTATTGAGTGGGCTGCAAATCATACTTCCATAAATATATCAAACATGAGTTTGTTTCTCTTGGTGTTTCAAAGATTCTCTCATACTCATATTGTTTATTTTTAAAGCATGTGCCTGCACTTACACAAAGTTTATTACAAAGATAGTTACCTGATAGGTACATTTACTTTGGAGTAATTTTTACTTTGCATCTTCCACCTAGCCTTTCACGACCCATTTTTATCCTGGTAAACTGATGAGGAAAGGTCAGTGAGCATGGGAGCAAATCTAATATTCTCAGCTGAGCACCACATTAAAGACAAAATTGACAGCTCTAAGAAGACAAAGGGTAACTCATTTTCACTTGGTTAACTTCTGTGGACAAGAGTTGGTACACAGTATAGAAGAAACACTGATTTTCCTCAGTACATGTCAGACAGGCATTCAAGAATGGGTGTGAGAAGTAAACAGATGAGAGTCAGTGAGATTGGTTTGTCTCCCAGGGGACATTCAGAAAAATTAATCCATGTTAACTACAGACGTAGAATTGAGGTATATTAACTAAAGGCTGTGTGAACATCGTTACTTAGAATCATGTGATCTCCACTTGGTTTGACACAATTCAACTGGCCAAAGAAAGTATCCCCCAGAGCAGACTTAATCAAGTTAAACTAACTTCTTTAAAATTGACATGCTTAATAATACAGCTTAGTTTGCTCATGTCTCCATGTACGTAATCCTTGCCTTCACTCATGAAATTTTTATAGAAGCCTTGGCTCAAGGATTACCTATCCATTATTGCTCACTGCTTTAGGACATGGAATTGGAACTGAAGCAATGGGAGCAAAATTTGCACCCCACCAGTGACCAGCCACCAACTCGATGTGGCACCACTCACCACCACTCTCAAGGCCTGGCCATCTAGTTTTTAACCCAGTGAAGAGTGCACCTGTCCAAGCTATGGGCTGCCAGCTTCTCCAGGAGAATGTTGTGGGAGGCAGTATCAAAGTCCAGGCAGATAACACCCACAGCCCTTCCCTCATCCACTAGGTGGGTCACCTGCTCATACAAGTGGCATCCAGCCTAGAATATACCAGCAAGACTTGTAGCTCCAGAAGAAAACAAAAAAGAAGCACCACAAAGTCTCCATGAGGGTTGCAACTGTCCTTAAGTGTCCTGAAAACAGATGCAACATACTTGTAGGAAAGTGATTGGGACATGCTTGTAGGAAAGTAACTTGTAGGACATGCACTGGGTACATTCAGGTTGTAGTGGCCAAGCATACAAGTATCAGGTGCCCTGGTCTAGTGAGTGCCATCATTGCTGAAACCCAGAGACTACACTCTGCTAGTTCCTACACTCACTAAATCTGGGGTTTGTTTATTCACAGAAGCTGAGATCACACCTCCTATCTGTAGCTTTTATCTGCCATAGCTTTGCATAATTTCACTCATGCAATTACTTATGTGGGTTTCAGATTCTCTCAAGGCTCTGCCCAGCAATTTCCATGTGCAGTCATAAGAGACAAATTATGTTCTCACATGTTGGCTTGGATGTGAAAGACTGGAAAACATGTACAGAGTTCAGTTTTATCTGTTTCTGTATGTATGTAAGCTTGCAAGCACATGCATGTAATTAAAGGCAGAGCATCACAGTGGCATGGTCAGTTGTATCTTCTTTTCTCCCAGAGAGAATTCAAGCTTCACAATATGGAGTCTAGATGATAAATAAACCCTGTATTTCTCTCAAATATAACTATGGCTTCAAGACTCATATACAATGCCTATTACTGGAGCTGAGGGCAAGAACGTGGATTTAATCAAACTTGCCTTCCAACAACTTTGATTTTTCTTCCTCTGTGGTAATACAAAGGACAAGGAATATCTTTCAACTATACTTTGTTTCCAACTACCAGAATGACAGTTGCCTATTTAATTATTAATTATTCTCTTTCATTATCTTAGAGAACTTCTATTTTAGTGATTTATCCTGTTTTTTAATTAAATTCAGTAGTTTAAAAAAACTTCATCCATGAAACACTGCACTTTTAAGCTTGAAGAGGGGTAATTTTCAAATGCATAGACATAAATCAGGAATTAAATTCCTACTGAAAGTCAACGGAAAGAAGTCTACTTTGTGGGGCCTGTATTTTCAGTGAACAACCTAGGACAACATCAGTCTGAGCACTACTCTAGTCCAGACAGTACTAGTCTAGGCACTAAGGGTCATACCTGATCACTGTCTACACTTGGTGACTTAATTGTCATTACTGCTCCAGCATCTCCCGTGAAGAAAGGAGTTAGGGTTCAGGCACTCGCTATCCAGCGCTGTCAGGTCATGGCTTAAGCAGTGAGAGAAGCAAATATATCTCCTCAGTTTAAACAAAGATATTCCATGTACGGAAGGCAGGCTGACTAAATAATAAGACTCATCAAGATGTAACAAAGGTGTGACAGATCAGAAGATTAAATGCCCCTTTGCTTTTGATGCCTGTGGCATGATAAAATGACATACTAAAATAATTCCTAACCATTTCTATCTGTACAGTAAAAAGTTAAGTCTTATCACTGCAGATACTCTGATGCTGAGAATAAATACAGAATCTTCACGTTAATGAAAAGAATTGCAATATGTGATTGATCATCTGCAGACAAACATATTTGATAGGTATAAAAGACAGGATATTCTGTTTTGTGAGACAATTCCTTGGTATTGTATACCATCTGTAGAAATCATTTCCCATGAAAGAAGTTACAGTAAACAGCTTCTACAGCACACACATACTGCAGCTACGTACATATGCACAGGACGAAGCAAAGATAAGGTTGCCAGCTTCAAAGAAGAGAGGGCAGAAATGGAAGCTTACTCACAAGTCATACATACTGGAGGTGTGAGGTAGGAGGGAAGAATAACAGCTCATCCTGAAAACAAGGATCACTGCACATTCCCAAAATTAATTTGACACTGAATAGAAAAATAATAATAAATACATATATACAAAAATATCTAAAAAGAAAAGATTCAGAAAGTTGTCTTTGATCTGAATATAAAGGTTACATCATGTACTGCTAAGACAGGCAAGACAGAAAGGCAGATCAAAATTTTTCACATAAAGAGATCAGGATAAATAAGTTTCAGTGACTGAAAGAACAGTGTATTGCAGCATCAGTATAATGAATATCTAATAACAGCCATAACCATGCCAACTCCCAGACAGGGAAACCAATCTTGGCAAAATCTCCAGTCTTAGCTAAGTGCATTTCTTTTAAAACTTTTAGTACTGGGAAACATTCTAGAAAGTTGGATTACAATATCACTTTCTTTAAAACAATTGTGTATTATAGATTTGACAGGCTCTGCCAGTAACAAATACACTCTCCCACTCACCAACTGTGGATAAGAAACTCTGCAAGGCAAATGGACACAAGATTTATTGCCTTCTGCAAATCTTAAATCTTCATTTACATACATATCTCCATACATCACAAGGTTGCAAAAATACTCAAAGCCCTGCTCTAAGACTGTCACTCCCTGAAGCTAGAAAGACAGCCTGAGACAACAGAAAGAGGTGTGAGGGATTATATTTGCTTTTTGAAGCAGCCTGGCTTTGCCTTTTCAAACTCAGATACAGGCCTACAACTTTCACAAAGCTTCAGCTCCCCTTTTTATCTCCTGAATTAGAGTATTTAACAGAATGGCCACCAGTACTTGATGAAGTTTCCACTTCCTAAGGGAACTCAACTTGGCTGGCTGAAGAACAGAACTTTAGAACTCACATCAGACATAAAAGGGATGAAAGGACCTACCCCACGGTACTCTGTCAAAGATGCTACAGAAGTATCTCCCACTGCATCAATATTTCATGTCTCCTGGCCCCAGAGAGAAGGGAGGTTGCACAGCATCCCCAACAGAAGAAAAAACACATTTTTTTCTTTTTTTATTTAAACAAATGGAACACTACTTTAAGAATCCATATATATCAGAAAGCTTCCCAGAATTACTGCCTTAGTTTCCCATCTTTTGCCACTGCTATGAATCATACAGTACCAGTTAAATCCTCCCTTTAGGTGCCACATATTGCTCCAAGACTAGCAATTATTTCTGTTCTGGTTGCTTTATTATGAAGCTTCACAGAAAGCAATGTATACACAGGTAATGCTTTTCCCTTCAGATAAGCTGATCAAATTCTGAAACTCTTAAAACTATTTTACTGACAAATATCACTTCAATGGCACACGTGATCAGCCAAGTCCCTTATTTTTCCTTTTAAACTTCTGTGGAAGCAGTTTCTTGCCTATGAAAACTGGCAACTTTCCTTTGTCTAGTAATTGAAATACTAAAACATCTTGCTTGGTTTCCTCTAAAGCACAACTCCAAGTTTTAGTGCTCGTAAAAGAGGCAGCAGAGCTGAATAAACTAAATACACTAAGGGATCAGGCCAAATTCCTCACAGACACTTAAAAAAATTATAGGTAACTCACTTCTCAACAAGAACAAAAAATTCCACCGTCTGAGAGAGTTGCCAGCACTTCCCCTTCCCTCACTGCTCAAGTTACCTTCTTCAGCCTGTGGTACTCAAAGTCTGAATCCCTAATGTTACAGATTCATTACACACTCTACCAGCAAACACTACTGAGTGCAATTCTCCCAAATACCTTTTGAAAAGACACGTAACACACTGCAACTTGAAGAGATGTTACACAAGTTCAGTATCTCCTGTCTCCCTTCTCTGTTTCATTTTCCACACTGAGACTCTCACCCCACAACCCTGTTTATCAACATTGGCAGAAGAAGGAAGCCATGGTTCCAGCTGCCTGCAACTTAATAAAAGTCATTAGGCAAAAGCATGTCTTTCCTTTGCTGCAAACAGAATAATCTATCACATAAACAGAACACTCAAGAAAGCACTGCTTGAAAGGGGAGAAAATTAAGAAAGATAAGAGAAAGAGGCTCATAAAATGCAACTGAGAAAAAGTAAAATATTTTTAAGATGTGTTTTCAAAATTTACAGGGATTTTGCTGTAAAAATGTTCCTAAAGCCTAATACAGTCTTAGCTTAACAGTTAATTAGTAAAAAAAGTTCTTTTTCTAACTGGCTTAATGTAAGTTGCACCATGAGCAAGAGGTCAGACTAGAGGAGTTCCAATCCAATTCCTTCCAATCCAAATTATTTGACAAATCCATGACGAACAGGAAGGGAGTGATAAAATTTGCTACAGGACATCTAGAAACTTGGAAGTACAAGACAACCAACATTTCTATAGTGATTTCAAAATGGCTTTGCAGGAGGAAGGGAAGACCAGCAGTTTTGGGGAAGCTCTTCCAAGAGTCTCACCAGATTGACAGAAAGATACCTATAGCTTGATTAACAAAATTGTATCTATTCAGACATGATGCTTGGGAACAATAAGCTTACAGATAACTCGTTACTCTACAAATACTTTTTGCCTTCTACTCTTCTTCTACACTTAAAACTGTATAAGAGGACATTATATACACCACGGGCCAAGTATTTCTGAAAAAAAACAAAGTATGAGCACTTAGCTCAACCCAGTGGCTGGTCAGAGGCACTAGAACCAGGACTCAGGATGTTGAAATTCTACCAACAATAGAGACACCGGATTGGATTTTTGTGACAAAGGGACAGACATACATATACCTCTCAAGCCATGAAACCCAGCTGCTGACAAAGATGGTGGAAATGTGGTTGTGGACAGTATATTCAAATATAATACAAAACTGTGGTATATAGTTTTTCTCCCTTTTGTTAAGAGCAGCACTTCTGTGTTTATAATCAGGAAGCCACAAAGGAACAAAAGAATCAGCATTATTACTGACTTGTTTGTCTAACTAAAATGATGAGGTTGACACCTGTTGCAAACAAATTTATTAATATAAGGCCAATTAAAAAGATGAGACTTTCTTTTAGGTATCTCAGAAATCCATTTCTTGCTTTTTGCTCCTCTCTGAAGGTGGAGAGATAATGAAACTCACTCGAATCAGATTAACTTTCATATTGTCAGTGTGGCAGTATTTGGGTTTCAGACAATAACAATTTTGTCATCCTCTAAAATAAGTTTATCACTAGCACAATTTTTTTACAATTCTATGGGCTTTTGTACTTCTTATTTTAAGGGAAACAGCTTCTTTTACAGCACTTACATAGAGGCTTATTTTAAAGCTTACATATTCTCTTGGCTTACTCTAAGGGTAGATGAAATTGGCAGCTGTCCACTGAGAGAGTTAGGGGCAGAAAAACCCCCCCACAACTTATAGTGTTCATTATTCACTAAACAGAGTTATCAGCCATCAGAAAATAGGCAAACTGGCAAGAATGATGACACTAATTCCTTAACAGTCTGCTGGAGATAAAAGAAGCATTCCTGCTTACTCCAGGAAGTAAAGCTAAAACATTTTGCTGTGTTCTCTTATTACGAGAAACACTGTCAAGAGCTGCAAATAAGTCCAGTTAAGACTGCCCAGGAAAAAAAAGATGGCAAGAAGCCTACTGATTCTTATGAATGGGAAAAGGACAAATGCTGGCAAAGTTCACTTTTTGCTATCATGTATTTAAGATACTGGCATGGCTGATAGAAACCACTGGTACACAGACTCCCAGAACTTCAGTTGTTGTAGATATGTTGGGCCCATTTTTTCCGAGCTGTGCACCAAAGTTTTACAGTCTTTAACCATAAATGAAATCTTCAAAAATATCTCTAGAGTAATAGACATCATCCCAGACTTCTTGGAATGAAAGTAAAAAAAAAAAAAAAAAAGTTTACATGGAAAAATGAATTTTGAAGGTGGGACTTAAAACATATTCCTGTTTTTGTAACATATGAACAACAGGGAACAAGTGGACTCAACTTTTTCTCTCTAAATGCACTCCCCTTGCTAACCACACCTCCTCCAGGACAACTCAAAATGTCACAGTGCATTTAACCCTGCAAAACAGCTCAGCTCTCAAGTGCAGCCCTGTAGATCAAGATGATTACAAACTTTAACCCTTCTTAAACAGCTATTTTACCTTTTATTTTGCCATTTCCATTACTCCTCTTCCAATTCACCCTGTCACAACTATCACCAAAGAAAAACTAATTTCAATCTAGTTGTTAACGAGGTTTATATATTTCTTACAGAAGAAAAAATTTTTGATGTAGGAATCATCATGATGGATGCTTAGCTCTTCCCCAGTGTTAGTAATATATTCTGCACACTGTTACAGTACATTTAAATGGTTCAGTATAACTAGCAGAAAGAGGAATTCTCCTAAGATGCCAGATCCATGAAGAGGCTTGGATCTGGAGTGATAAGCCAGGACCAGCCAGTATTCTAATTCTGTATTTGAACAGTTTTTAAAACAGTAAGACAGAAAATAAAGTGTGGTAAATACAGTAACATTTTTTTTTGCAAAAGACAGCAATAAAGGCTTTCTTATCTAATTACAGGGAGCACAAGTGGTGACTCAGGTTGAAAAGTAACACACCACTTTGAACATAATGCCCTGTTTCCACTCATTCATATCTGCCAAAACCCGAAATCTGAGGGGTTTTCTATGCTAGGTGTCTCCCTGCACGCTGAGTTTGTTCACAGTGTTACATCATGCTTTGCAATTTTGCATCTGGCATATGGAGATCACTTGTATAATTTCATCACTACTGGTTGAGTTTTATATATTTTCTGTCATGAATTACTGAGCAACAAGTGTTTATATGACCACTTCACATCACACAACACGCAATCTAACCAATGAGGTCAATCAACATGCCAATCTTTCAGGTATCTCAAGAGTTTTTAAGAAAAGACATGGATATTAGGGTCACAGCCACCCAAATACCGCAAATGAAACATTTCAAGCTGTAAAATAGAAAATTACATTTCAGACTCAGAACTACCATGGAAATTGACTCTGTCAAAACGTTGTTTAGAACAATATGTTCCATTAAAGTTCCAAGCTGTCAAGTCATATTGCATGGTAAAATATCTGCTTACTATCTCCTCCAGGAAATGCCCGCACAACAGGTTTAACTAGCAGCTGCATAGGCACTCTTAATTCTGACATTTCTTAAAGTGCTTTGTTTTTAATTTTACGGTCTTGCACATTTTTTGTGTCACATGTTTTGAGCCACTTAGACAGTTCAACAGTTAAGATGCAGTACCTCTATTGTCACTGGATTCCTAAATACGTACGGTTGTTGTTTCTTTAATTTTCTTTTAATGGCACCAAAGTATTCCAGAAAAAGATGGGAATTTCACCATACTGAACTCAACACAAACACTCCAGGGCAAAGGAGATTGTAATTTTTATTCTCTATTTTGTGTACATTTCTGTACATATTAACAAAAAAACTGCCACAAAACAGAAAAATATCCAAGAAATTTCAACACTGATTACCCTCTTTTACTTAACCGATTTTTCCTCTCTGGTGGCTTGATATTGGTTTGTTTTTATAAACAGCAGTTTTTACCAGGATAACACAATTCTGGTTCAGTCTGTCAGCCAGAGACTCAGGATCTCAGAGGTCCATAACGTACCCACATTATCTCTGCAGTTGTATCCCCTGTGTGGAAATCTAGAGAGACTCCAAGTTGCTATAGAAATCTGAGAAGCACACATTTTCTCCTGCAACATGGGGGTGGGAAATTGTCACATAACGTGAAATGTGAGGGAATAGAGACCCTAGAGCTGCATTTAGCCCCATGGCTCAATCAGAGCTCTTTCCTGAAATGCCTAAAGTAAAGAACAATTGCTATAGGTGTATTTCTCCACCATCTCTGTCTACATTTCTGAAGGAATAGATTAAGAAAACTCTGAGACAGTACATGCTGGAACTACTGTAAAGTGTAAAGGGATTTAGCAAAAAAACCCTTACTATGTAGAGCAGTGGGTTTCATTCTGAAAGCATAAAAATTTCCAAAGAACATACCAGACAAACACACATGCAGTCAGAACTCTTTTATACAACCTTCAGCTGACTAAGAAACAGCCTTCTCTCCCAGATGAGAACATGACCACATCACACTGAACCCTGCATCAATCACTTTCAGGCAAAATTATTGTAATTAACTGTAATTAGGTCAGAAAATTGAAGCAATTTCTTAAAAATCTCTATTTCAGATTGGCAGAACACAGCAGCCTTCCTGCCTGCAAAAGACTTGCCTACTGTCACTTCACAGCCCAGTTGCAAGAGTTCCCCAAACCCACCTCTGCTGCTGCCTCCAGGTCCCAGCAGGACTGTCACTTGGGCAAACAGTGTCACCAGTGACTTTCATCATCTTCAAGCTTGTAATGGTCTACCCAAAAAAAAAAAAAAAAAAGCATTTCCCTCAGCCTCTGGAACTCAGATAACAACAGCCAGGAATGAAACATACATTCATAAATGACTGTGCACCTGCGATCCAAAGGAGACTGGACCGATTCTGCCTGTACTCCACATCATTAGAAGCCACAGCATTTAGAATTCTTCCCAAAATACCCAAAAAGGGGACTATACATACACATTCACCCACCCTAGAGCCAAAAAAATCCCAACAAAACCCCTTTTCCCAAACAAGGAAGGATCAAGGCTCAAAATTCCAGAAAGATTCTCAAGGACTTCATTACACAGATGTGTCACCCTCAAGAATGTTTACACATGACAGTGACTGGCAGTACAAAAAGTCCAAAGATTAGATAAAAACGCTGAGTGACACAAAGCTGGCAATGGCACAGTTGAGAGGTTCTGGGTGAGAATCAAGGGACAAACAAATAACGCAGATGTCATTGTGGGAGTCTGTTATAGACCTCCCAGCCAGGACAATGGTGCCATCATGATTATTCTTTGAGGCACTAAGGGACACTTCCAAGTCAACTGCCCTTGTCCTTATGGGGGACTTCAACTTGCCAGAAACTTACTGGGAGAATCACACAGCTAGTACAGCCCAGGCCAGAAGATTCCCAAATAACCTGGAAGACAACTTTATGAAACAGGTCCTGGGGAGCTGACTCCAAAAGACACCCTCCTTGATCTGCTGCTTGTCAGCTGCGTGGATCTCGTGAGCAAACCAGAGATTGGTGGCCTCTGGCCACAGTCACCACAAAGTGATCAAGTTTAAAATCTCTGTTGACAGGAGGAAAAGTGCCAGCCAAACCTTAGCTCTAGACACGAGGAGATCAGACTTCAGGCTGCTCAGGGAATTAGTAAGTAAGGTCCTCTGGAAAAATGTCCTTGCAGGTGCTGGAGTCCATCAGTGCTGGTCGCTTTTCGAACATCACCTCCTGAGGGCACAGGAGCAGGAAATTCCCAAATGTCAGAAGTCAAGCAGGAGAGGCAGAAGGCCAGCCTGGCTGAGCAGAAATCTTCTCTTGGAAATAACGCAAAAAGGGAAGGTGTATGCCCAGTGTAAGCAAGGTCAAGTGACATGGTAAGAATTCAGAGATGCTGCTTGCCACTCACTGTAAGGAGAAAATTTGTGCAGCCAAGGCTCAGCTGGAGTTGAAGCTGGCCAGAAATGTGGGGAGCAATAAAAAGCATTTTCTCAAATACATAAATGGCAATAGGCAGTATAGAGATGCCATCAGCCCGTTACAGGATGGGGATGGTCAACTCGCTTTTGATACTGTCTCTCACAGGATCCTTCTGGACAAAATGCTCAGCACAGCTGGATAAACACACCATGTGGTGGGTGAGCAATTGGCTTAAGGGTTGAGCACAGAGGGTAACAGTGAATGGGGTGACATCAAACTGGTGACCTGTCATTAGTGGGGTTCTGCAGGGCTCCATCTTGAGCCCTGTGCTCTTCAATATCTTCATAATGGTCTTGGTTGCAGGACTGGAAGGGATACTGAGCAAGTCTGCAGATGATACAAAACTGGGAGGAGCTGTTGACTGCCTCGACTAATTAGAGGGCTGGGCAATCACCAACCACATGGAGTTCAACAAGGGAAAGTGCTGGATCCTACACCTGGAATGGGGCAACCCTGGATGTACATACAGACTGGGGAATGAGATGCTGGAAAGCAGTGCCATGGAAAAGGACCTGGGGGTCCTGGTCAATGGCAAGTTGAA
>JAWWEE010000040.1:52517678-52541822 GCA_035221455.1 Xenops minutus | reverse complement strand
CACTTGGTCTGCTCAGCCTGGAGGAGACTGAGGGGAGACCTCACTGCAGTTACAACTTCCTCATGAGGGGGAGAGAAGGAGCAGGCACTGCTCTCTTCTGTGTGGTGACCAGTGACAGGACCTGAGGGAATGACCTGAAGCTGAATTAGGAGAGGCTTAGGTTGGATATTAGAAAAAGGTTCTTCACCCAAAGCGTGGTTGGGTATGGGAACAGGCTCCCCAAGGCAGTGGTCACAGCACCAAGCCTGACAGAGTTCAAGCATTTAGAAGAGACTCTCAGGCACATGATGTGACTCTTGGGGATGGTCCTGTGAAGGGCCAGGAATTGGACTCAGTAATACTTGTGGGTCCCTTCCAATTCAGCATATTCTGTGAAAATTTACAAAAGGAAGCTATTCAAAGGAGCAAGGCCTTGTCTGCCAGATTTTCTGGCTTGCATACCATGGATGGTCAAGAGTTCACAAACAGTTGGATTGGTTACAAAGATCAAGAACAAGAAAACAAAGAAAAAGTTTAATTACTCTAAAAGGAAAAGTAATTAAGTTTTTTTTTTAATTTTTCTAATGAAATCAGCAAGAGCTTCCAAAGTGAATTTCAAGACAATAACAGTACCCACAGAAATAGATTGTATCTATGTCTGAAAAATAACAAATCAGTGTTATGAAATGTAGCATTCATTTTAAAAAATATTAAGTTCCCCAGGTTTTTCTTTTGTTGTTGGCACAGGCTGCCTCCTTCGAAAATATCAAAACATCTTTTAGCTAATAAACTAGCAAGAATCAACCATTACAGTGATGAAAATTTTGAGAAACGTCATATATTCTATACAGAGAAATTACTGTAAAATACAAGAAATCATGGAAGGGGAAGGTGGTATTTATTTACAAAGTCTCTAAAAAAAAAAATTTGATTTACCCACTAACACTCATTCTCTCAAAGATTCCACACACATGCTCAAGCCTGCTCACCAGGACCAAGATAATGTGCCCGAGTAGTCTGCACAGAGATGACAAGAGGTCATAGCTGTCGAGTTCATACCCTGCCTCTGGGGTTCCCCTTCACCAGCAAGCCAGCTTTCAGACAGCCTCTTTTACACCACTTAGGCATCATCAACTGTTAAGAGGTTGTTCTCAGTCTCAAAGTCTTGCTAAATTCAATTTCCAAAAATCTTAGGCCACTTGCTACCCACTCTGTTCTTTCTGCCTCACTTGAAATACATGTTGTTTTCCTTGTGATTTAACAAGAAGAGGAATGGCATACAAAACCTTTTTCCACCCTCCTTGTTCTAGGATGGAGGGTCTTCTGCTGACAAGCCATCTGTGCAGTGGCTTTATCAAAGCACAGGTCTTTTGGTCTTGCTAAGCAGATCCCTCAATTTTACTGCTAGGAATGATGTTCTTTGTTATTAATACAGGCCATGCTTTTAACTGCTTTGCTTTGTCCAGTTTCTTCTGGTGCTTGCACACACAGGAATTGCCACTCATACAATATTCATAAAATCTGGTATTTTTTACAAATCTCCGTTTCTACACCAGCAGTGGTCAAGTATGTTTAAGGATGCTGTTATCTATCACTTTCTTGATATGCACTGATACCAGACTTGACAGAGGGATCTAAAATTTTAGCGATCCAGAAATCATCATAAATGCAGTCTGGCCATGATTTCAAAATAACACAATCTTAAGCGTAAGAAGGGAGTAACCCCTTCACTTTGTCCTCCAATTTCCACTGGGCATAAATACATGTGCAAACTGTTGCTTTTCCCCTGCAGCAGTCCTGGTATTTTGAGTAAACTAGTAAGGAGGATTTATCAAAAGAGGACAACACTTCAGTTATCTAAGCAGGATCATAAAATTCAGTCTACAATCTGACAGCATCAGGTATCATCTTTATGAAATTTATCTTATCAATATAATCCACAATTAACTAAACATATCCTTTCTTTTGCATTTTACAAGAATCTTTTATAAGTACCCACTCTGGAACACAAGGAATATTTACACACTCAGTGTTCAGGCCAGCTGTCACCCCAGCAGACTACCTTCCTTTAATAACCTGGATGTAATATCCATTTGCAAGGAAATCTACCATCACGAATTATCCCCCACTTGTAATATCAACTTGAAATAGAATCCATGAGATGAACCTTTACCAATACACTAGGGAGTGGAACTTTGAACTTATGGCTAATTACTGATTGGGATACTAGTTCTGCATGTAAAAATCACTATTACTTCAGCATGAACAGTGACAGCTCCAATTAATAGAGAGAAAAACAATTCTTGGCAAGAGAAAGCAAAACATGGCCAAACATGCTAATGTAGCAGTCTGTTCTTGAATTCACAAGTCTGGACTAAGTAATTATTCTGTAAGCCTGTATCAGGTGAAAAGAAGAAGAAAAAAAAGGGAAAATACAGTATTTACAGCCACTGAGGATCTAAACTTCTTTTTAAACAAAGTTTTTAGGATGAAGAAAATAATCTATCCCCTCCTTGTTAGTGTTTGTAAATTTAATAGAAATATACAAAGCAATACTCATTCTGTAAGTTAGCGAACCATATCTCACAACAGAAGTGACACATGGAATGGCTCTAGCACACAACATATGAAGACAAAACAAATGTAAAAGAGTAATTTTGGCTTGCTCCAGGAGTTATTCCATATATGAAACAAACTTATTCCTTCATTGGCCCTCTGAAGCTTTAAACACAAAACGTAAACCAGCTGAATGCTGTTCATTCACATGCAGATGAAACTTAATACAAATTTTTATAACATGAACAGTGCAATTACTTAGATCAGAAGGAGATCAGTTTCGGAAAAAAAAAAAGCTCCATTACAGAGTATCACCCACCACCATTTCTAGAAAAAAAGACTCCGAAATACTACCAAAAGTCATTTATGTACTCAGAAGATGGACAGGGAAGAGACTTGTAAAATAAATCACTCCATGAAAAGCTCAAGGAGGAACTTGGGTGGTTTTTAAACCATTACAGTTTAAAGTTTTTAACAGTGCTAGGAAGTAGTTAACAGCATCGGTGGATCTGAAGAGAATTTCACAGAAATGTGCCTTAGTGTAGTTTTACCTACTAATAAATCTCTCGAGGGCAACACATGAGTAGTACTGATCTTCTCAAACTGATCCTGACTGTGATCCATGCTTCAGTAGTGAATTTGAGGGATAGCTGAAAGCTGATCACACACTCCCCAGATGTCAACTTGGGGTGCCTCTAGTCAGGTGCCTACCCCAAAACCAGAACATTTAAGTCTGAGATATTCTGGGATTTACTCAGACTTGTAGTCTTCCTTCTTTCTCCTCCTCCTCTCATTTATCTCACACTCCTATAAAGATCACTCAGGCAACCATACAGATAAAGTGACCAATTATCATAAAATCTCCCTGAAAACTCGTAAAATCATAAAGGGTCTTCTATTAGAACAGAAAAGGACCGGTATTGCAACTTAAGGCTGCCAATACAGGAAAGTAACAGTAGACTCTGTAGTTATCAAGGGAACAGAATGTCCAAGTTCAGTATTGATTTTTACTTTGTTCAGAAAAATATCAGGCTATTTGCTTGGTTAAAGAAGAAAGGGCTTAATCTTACAGAGAAGAAGAATCTGCTTATTTCCAAATATAGGACAAATTATTTTAAATCTCAAAAAAGAGATTTTAAGAACTCTTGTTGAAACATCACCTGTGCCTTTCCCTCAATTCTAAGTCATCATGTGCGACAATAATGTTCTTTTACTGGTAATACTAAATCTTGGGACAGACAAAAAGCAAAAAGGAATTTAAGAAGTGCAAGGAGGAAGAGGAATTCCAAGCAGTGTACAGAGTTTAATCTTGCTAGAGAATTTAATTTGAAACTTTTAGCTGGCTCCCATTCTCTGAACATCTGTTATATATAGTTATCTTTTGTTTTGTTGAGAAATGTGAGGTCTTTTCTTATTCCTACTGACCTATTTTATTCAAAGGGCTACTAGTAAAATGTGCTACCATATTCTTAAGCTTCTTTGAAAAGCTGATTGTGCCATTCAATATTTGTTACTTCTAACCTCAGTATAGGTATAGTTATTCATCCAGTCTTTTGAGTTTCCTTGATTTTTTCATTTAATTCCTGCTCTTTAAATATTTTCTCAAGGTCACTTGGGCACTTATGCACCGGATTTTCTGAATGGTCTGTGCTTTTAGTCCATAGTGACCAATTGGCCTCCTACAGAAATACCTGAGTAAGAAACCAGGAAACACAATTGACAACAGAAGATAAAACCTTTAGCGGGTCAACCCATGAAATAAAGGACTTTCTTTGACTCAAACTCTTAAAAATAAAGATGAAAATCTCAGCATTAGATATATCTTAAGCATTATTTATGGACTCTTAATTCCTGTAGTCAGGAATAGTTGTTGGAATTCTATAGTCTGAATCATCGAGCTAGATATTCAGATTGATTCTTCTGGCATTAGCAAACATCTCATTATGGAAAAAAAAAAAAAAAGGAAAAATGAAAAGACTAAGAAATGCTAGCAAAATTTTTACACCCCACACTCCTGAAAAACAAAACAAAACAAACAAAAAAAATCAGACATGTCTCCTATTATATCTCAACAGGATATCCATATATCCATCTGGAAAGTCTTTCCTTCCAGATGCTTTCCCCTACTATTTCATTGTCCTGATAATCTGTGCAACTACCCCTAGGGGGAAAACAAAACACTACACAATTTACTGTTAGGCTGTCTTCTTGAAGGATGGACAATACAAAGGGAAATAGACCCTGGACAACAGTCAGTTTCAGTACTACAATTCTAGAAGCAGAAAACCAGAACTGGATCAATCTGAAATACCATTGAATGCAAAAACTGTATCAAAATAAATTAATAAAAGCCATCTTACAGGGACACAGAAGTAAAGTGCATTTCCAAAGAATAAAAATCCTAAATTAATGAGGAAGCCTATCAACATCTTCCCATCAAACAATCCAAGTCTAATGACATCAATGTGTTCAGACCTTCAGACAACTTTTTTTTTTTTTTAGCACAGAAGTATGAAGTCAATTAAACCAGACCCCTACTACAGCATTTTAGAGAAGTCCACAAAATATTCTCCCCAGGCTTTAGTAGGATGACAAGGTTTCTTCTTACCGGGAATCACCTGTACCCTAAAGAACCTTGTAAGCCTGTCAGTGAAGCAAGAAAGAGGCATTTTATTAAGTTACGGGGAGCTTGGGCAGATTTGTAAATTAAGCCCTTTAAATTCGAAAGGGACATCTCCTAGCCAGTCACATGAATGCTTGGGTTTTGAGTAGATCAGCAGTCTATTTGGAGCACTTTTGGTTGGAGTTGTGTGGCTAGAAGCTCTGCCGCCTGTAGCAATTGAAACACACTGAATGGGGCGTTCTGATACAGAGAGAATCTGCCCAGCAAGTTAACAAATACCATAATAAATAGATCTGTTAGGCACCTGACAAAGGATTAATTTTGTTGCTCTCAACTTCCTTTGTTTAGTTGGTTTTAAGTGTGTTTGAATTTACAGAGCACCTCTTTCCAACCTCAAGGTGCAACAGTATATGCAAGCAAAGATTTGATTTAAAATACATCAAAGTAGTAACATACTTCTGGCATATTGATACAAAGGGACACTCACTGAAGAGAAAAAACAAGTATTTGGTTTTGAACAGTTGCCATTCTCTTACTGTTTTTCTGGTCTATGCTATACATTGTAGCATCACTTGCAAAATATTTGAGGGTGTTTTCAGAACACGCTGTTTCATTCTTTCCACGTGTTACCTAAAAACCTTCTTATATCAGCAAAGTAAGTAACAAGTAAAATCATTGCAGCAGGTTCACATAAAAAATAAAAAGTAGGGGTTTACACACCTCTTATCCTCCCAAGTTGAAAGCACCACATACACATGTATTCCAAATAGCAAAACAATACATGTATCCTGCACACCAAGAAAACTACTCTTAAGTTACTACAAATGTCTGCCCACCATCGATCTTTCCTCCAGATATGGAAAATATGACTGAAATAGTCATCACTTCTACCTGCAAATATAGAAAATGTGACATTTTAAAAACAAAGCCATTTGTATAACAGTCATAACCTTGAACTGGAAAACATCATCCTTTACATCGCGTTCAGATAACTCAAAAGATATTCATGAAACTTCATAAAGAGAAAACTATCTTCTAACTGCTATGAAGAATATAGGCCAAAATCTCCTGCATTGTTTTTTAAGCTATAAGTAACAGTTATAAATTGAGAGATGCTGTATTTCAGTAGAACTAGAGAAGACAGGTTCATTTGCTGTAGTAACAGTTACTACAGAAATATTTTTATTTGCCATAGCATCACCCTCTATTGCACAAGTATCTATCTAGTAAAGACAGAATCACTTGCATTTCTCACCACTGTTATTTTGTCTCATAGGTTTTTCAAAGAACTCTGTTCGTGAAATGTTTGTCAAAATGCACTCACACATATCACGAGGCAAAGAGGAGATGAGAGACAGATGCTTCTGCATGTTAGTGGGCGGGATGGGAAAGAAGCTGGGGAAGCAGCTTTGCATCCAATCTATTACAGCTATTTTCCTTTTAACCATCTAACAGCAAGTCATAAATTCACTCTAAACACATCAAATCCTCTGAACTTACAAAATGATGCATTCTTGAAGTCACAGCAGGGAAGCCAACTCAGTCTAGAGGACATAAAAGAGTAGCACTAGAACAGCCTTTTTCATTACAAGGTTATGGATAAAAAAACAAAGGCAACATTTTAAGGTAGTGAGAAGATGCACAGTCACAAAAGACACAAGTTAAAAGCACTACTCGTATTTCTTTCCAGAATAAATTCCTTTCCAGAAAAATCCCTCTCAGATGAGGTTTTCCACCTCAAAACCAGCAAAACAAATCAGCAACACCTTAATCTCCTAGTTCCATGCTCCAGCATGTTACCTTTCTTCCGCATACACTCTCTTCAGCTACTCGACTGCATGTCTCTTGGAATAAGCTAGTTGTCCATGAGCTAAAACTCTCTTACATCCTGTATAGATTCTATTATTGCAACATTTGCTACTGTAAAACGGAGGCTGCAGTAAAGTGAAAGTTAAAGAACTTTTTTTCCAACTTTTTCCTCTGCTTTAGATTACTTTATGTAGGCCTTTACTGGTCACAATATTTGTCAAAAGTACATAAAATTTTACCAACCTATATTTACAC
Source organism: Xenops minutus (assembly GCA_035221455.1). Lineage (NCBI taxonomy): Eukaryota > Metazoa > Chordata > Aves > Passeriformes > Furnariidae > Xenops > Xenops minutus. Next base: position 52,534,600 of record JAWWEE010000040.1, on the reverse strand, counting down.
ACGTCAATTACAGATATATACACTGCAGGCACAGTACATGTATATCTTACTAGAGTTCCAATACAGCAAAGCACAAAAATGGAAGACATTTCTATATAGTATCACCAAGGAACAGAACTAAGTGAGCAGAAAGTCCTTATCTAGCTCCATCTAAGCTATTAAAGGTGAAATCAGAAGTGAAAAGCATATGGCAAGGATGACTAAACCCACACAAGGTCCAAAATTATTTGGTTTATTACATGAATACAAGAGACTACAATCATACTGAACAGGCTATTATCAAATCTCTTCAGTGACAAAGCTTTCTGTCCAAGAGGACAAATAAAAGCAAGTGCAGAAATCACAGGGATATGTGGCTTAAGACTATTACCCCAGAGGATTACATAATGGTTTTTACATCCTCCCTCTTTGCTTTTAGTACCTCCATCTTTGTTTTGATATTGTTGCTACTATTACCAGTGCTATCTGAAGACTCAAGTCCCCTGTAGTTATGAATGACAAACAGAAAAACCCTCTCACTCATTGAGAATCTAGGGTAAACTTTAAAAGTATATTCAGTAGCCTTAATATAAAAGTGCGGTTTTAATGCATCCTGCCAGTCTTGTCCAACTGTGTAATGCTTTAATTACAGAGTAGTATGTCTGGCATTTTGGACTATGGTTGCCAGGCACCACCAAAGACCCATGATTCTTCTTGTGCTAAGCATGGTTCAGATATCTAATGAAGAAACTATGCTTGTTCAAAGGTGTTCACACAATACAAAGGTACGGTGAAGGAAAACAAGTGGCTAAATAGGGAAATAGAGATGAAGAGTAAACAGGGCAAGTATGGCAATCAGCAGTCACCATACACTTGGGGATGCAACAAGGGAGTAATCACTCTCAAATAAGATCGGCACTTTCAGTGAAAATATTCAGGCTACTCATTATAGACTACTCTGTGTAAAGTTTCACAGTCTATATCAAAATGAAAACCAGAGTTAAGGAAAATTGCTCAAATTATACAGAATACAAATTCAGATTTTAACCCAGACTCCAGATAAAATGAGAGATCATTGCTCTGTGTAACCCTAAGCAGACAGTTAAAAGATTTCACCAAGTAGTCCACAAATTTTACATAGGTCATCATGCCACCTCACCCCTGTTGAAATTACATACATCACTAGAGATACACATATTTGTCAGTTTCTAAGAATAGTTTTCAGAATACATAAATAAAAATATCCGCAAACCCCTATCTTACAATCAACCTTTTTTCCAGTAAGAAACCAAACTTGTAGTCTCAAGGCAACTTCTCTTTCCTAAACATATACACACATTTGATCCAAAATGTGGATCAAAACTTGGTTAGTAAAAACCTGAAGCAGTAAAATGAAGGGTGGGGTCCAAAAACTAGAAGCAAAACCAGGAGACAGTGAGGAGGTGGAGGAGATATATGAACATACTGTTCTCCAATCTACTAAGAAAACTTGAATACTGTTAATAAAACCAAAATGCTCTTCTTCCTGACTGCTAAGCTACTATTCTCTTAATGATGAGGAAGAAAGAAATTGGTTTGAAATCTTCAGTCCTAAATTTCTGCTTCAAAATTATGGTACTTTTCAGCAAGGCAGTTGCTGACTAAAGTAAAAAGCTTAGCAAAGCTGAGCAGTAATTAAGTGATTACATTTACAACACAATTTCACATTTGAACAGGGGGAAATGTGCTCCTTACGACATGAAATTTCCCATAAAAGTCATGGAGATATTATACCATCTAAGCCTTTCATCTGTCCCGTGAAGTAAGCCATCACTTCCTATGATAAATAAATATGGATTCTCCTGGTTCTGGTCAGGACAGGGTTTATTTTTGCAGTAGCCACATCGGAGCACAGGTAGGATCCAAGGGTTATTTTGCAAGGACAGAGGAAGAGGTCCCTTCCTGGGCAGCAGACAGAGCAGTCGGTATTGTTGGGGGTTTTCCCCATGGTGAGGAATCACGCTTGAATCATTTGCCTCTTCCTTATACACTCATTAGTATTGTTGATGTTTCTGTTAGATTTCTTATTTTGTTCCTGTTTCCAGTAAATTGTTTTTATCTCAACCTATGATCTTTACCTTTTTGGCCTTCAGTTCTCCTCTCCATCCTGCCGCAGCAGGGAGAGGGGGAAGTGCGCGACCAGCACATGGTTTGGAGTGTTTCAGTGGGAACACTACATTGGAGAATTCCATTCCTAAATCATGACACCACTTGAATAAAGACAACTACTGAAGGCAAAACTTAAGCGATAATGAATACCACCCAGAGCCAAAGAAAACAGTTCTTGGAACTTTTTGGGATCGTGTATTCAAGTTCCATTCCAAAATTCAAATCAACAGTCATCATGCTGTTACATTCCTACACATTTGGAGCAAGCCTCAATGGCTTTGCAATATGTCTAATACAATTTTCTGAGTTGTATTTACAGAAATTAGACCTGTATCAGTTTATTCAAAATCAGTGGTTTCAGTTTGTGAGCCCCTGAATGTTTTACAGATGCATATGCAGATAAAAATAACATATATGAGTCTGAATTTCCTAGTCAACCAAGAAGAACCTTACAAATTGTCTACAGATCACCATTTATTCTAAGTAATTTCATAGGAGCTAATGACCTTAAAGATGAGAATTTTGACTATGTCACATTCAAGACTTATCCTCACCTCAAAGGAAGATATTCCTAATAGATCCAGAACATTCACTAATTTTCAGGTTTATATATATATATACACATATATATATAAAAGCAAGGGACAGACAGACATGTCAGTGTTCTAATTCACTTCTTGCAGAACTTCTTTCTCCCATCTGCAGTTTCATAATAGCAACAAATTTTGCATTAACTGTGCCAAGTCTGGTTAGAGAATTTCTCCTTTATTTGAATGCTCTGTGTTTTTAAAGGAACCAGTATCTGTGAATCCAAGACTTCAAGCTACCTGATAGCTAGAGACACGAAGGGAGAGAAAAAACCCTACTAATATGACAGCACCTTGGACATCCGGTGATGCTCAGAGAGATGAATTAAATGCACTAAGCCCATCCCAATCTGCATTCTGACATAACAATCTCACATACACTTCTATGCCAGCCCTTAGCAAAGCAGCTTCTAGAATACAGATCTTTGCCTGCATCAAAAAGATACTCCTGAGCCACAGAATTAGAGCATAAGCTCTCATATCTGTAAGCTCAAAACTCTTAAAATCAGTGTATTCCCTCCAATTTTCACACCCAGTATAAGCCATGACAAGAACATCTTGAATGAAAATTAGTTCTAAATGAAAGCAAGAATACTTAGCACCTTTCTCATGCACTTCAGCTTTCAAAAACACTTTGCAAATATTAATGCCCCAAGATATAAAAGAACCATTGTTTCAATGAAAGGAAGTAAGAAGAGAAGATCATAATTTGGTAATAAAATAGACAGGTGGTTGGCCAATATTTCAATTTTGTACACTGTAGTTTCATTTCCATCTTAGTGACACATCAAAACAGCTTCTGCAGTACTAGAACAGCAAATAAATACTCCATTCCTGTGTATTCAGAGGTCCTGGTAGACCTGGTTTACTTTTAACACTAACTCTTTTCCAACTGAAATTCCTTTTGTTTCTCTTAAATTAAAACTGGAACATCTTTTTTTTATTCCATACTACAAGAAAAGCTTTTATGTTCTGAGAATAAAGTAGTTTTCCTTTGCAGCCTCCACTACTCCATTCCAAAGGCACATATGCCCAGAAGAGCCAAGATGCTAGATACAAAGGTGTAATTTGTTTAAATTTGGCCACTGCATGCTCTCTGAATTCCATTTTCATATTTTTAAGGTGCTTTGTGGCTCTTTAGCCACAGCTAACAGAAAAGACATGCAAAAAGATTCATCACAAAGCATTATCTGCTACATTCATATTCATTTGGGGTGTCAAATACTACTAACGCAGATCCATGTTGGGATTTCTTCTGAGAACTCCATGCCATTCAGAAACATCACTGTGCATGCTAGTATTCCCCCACATAAAACACTGATAGCTGATGGATGGTGAGCTGATCTCAAAGAGCAGGACCCCTGAGAGATCCTCATCTGCATTGGTTCATACCTCACACCACGATTAGCTGTGGTGACTTCACTGAGACAGTTCATAGGGAAAGTAAAGCAAGAATGGCAAAGTTTTTCACTTCAGTATTTAACGTTCATTTCAAGGGCCCAGCTTGAAGCTCTGTTAACCTGGCAGAAACACTCCCATGGGTTTTGAGTAAGACTTTGCAAAGTTAAGGATTTGAACTTGCTACTGAGAAGGGAACACAAGCTAATCAAGAGCAAAGGGCACAGGCTTCATGTCCTCCCCATTTCATAAAACTAGTTTAACAAACTTGATTACCAGGTTAATTTGCACTGAGTTATCTCAGTCAGCTCAGAGAGAAAAAGCATGGAAGTTGGCCTCCAAGTCAACATTTGACAGGAATAACTAACTGAAAACATCCAAGGGCATCATAGACCAATCTCCTTGGCTAAAAGCAATGAGGATCAGAAGATGGATCTGAGACAACCTGAACAATTAAGTTATTTCTCACTAGAAAGACTAAAGTCAACATTACAAACACATCCTGAAAATGCTTCTAACTCTTAATAGCATTATCTCTGACCTGCTGAAAACCAGTGAGCAACCCACTAAAACTTCACCAGAAATTCCACCTTGTTGTAGTTCATCAAAGATACTAAATCCTAAAAATTATTTCTGTACCTGACTCAAAACAGAACAAAGAGAACAAGATCTTGGTGATCAAAAAAGTTACATCACAAACTCAGAGATGCACAGTGAATACAGATAAAGACACAAAACCACAAGAAAACTTGTACTTCTTGCTATCTGTGATGAATTACTCAGTTTCTGCTGTGTTAGATGCACTTCATCTTCATAAATTACCATCACATGGAAGGTACAGTGAGATCTGTCTTGATCCTGCTAAGAGTTTTTTGTTTAGATAGTACAAAAAAAATGGTGTTAAATACTGTTGTAGGATTTTATTTTAGCACTTTCAAATGGAATATAAAAATCTGCTTGAAACACCACACCAACTAAAAAAACCAAAACAAACAAACAGTGCAATCTAACATAGAAAATCAGTTATGTCCCAGAACCAGTGATTTTTTTTTTTTTTTTTCAGAACTGTCCCATGTTGGTGATTCCAGTAGATCACAACACGGGAATAACAGACTTTATTTTTTCCAAAAGATATTTAACATACAAAGCCACCAATAAGTAAGTATGTATTACTCAAATGACAAATTATTGTGATTAAAAGCACAGTCTAAAAAAGAAATTTTACAAGGGGGAAGTACAAATTACCATTTTCAAACACTTCAGCACACTCTTACTTCTGCATTTTGTAAGCTCTCTTGAGCAGTAATGGTTTCTTGCACGGGGAATTTCTGACACCCCAGCTTTGCTGGCTGACAGTGTGAAGAATGACTGTTGATTGATGTAACCTGGCTAGCAGAAGCTGTCATAGTAGTCCCAGTTATATTAGCAAAACCAGTCATTTGTCTGATTTGTTTCCATCATTTGTGGAATTTATTTTTGCGTGAATAAACAAAAATATGATAAACACAAGGAACTAGAGATCTGTGTTCAGTTTCGTGGTTATAATCTTGTTGGGATGAGCAGAGACACGGTGTGATGGCTTGCATGACTAGAGTGCTGCAATGAAGGGATACAGGCTCTTTGGGAAGGACATGTTGGAAAGACAAAGAGGTGGGGACACCCTCCTGCGGGAGACATTGGAATGCATGGAGCTTTGCCTGGTAATGGATGATGAGCTAAGTGAGAAGCTACGGGTAAAGGACTGAAGAGTAGACAGGTATGGGTGACACTGTTGTGAGCATCTGCTATAGGCCATGTGGCCAGGAAAAACAAGTGGGTGAGCCCCCCTACAGACAGGGAGCAGCAGCCTCACATTCACAGGCCTTGGTCCTTGTGGAGGACTTAAGCCACGCTGGTATCTGCAGGAAAGACAAGAGATGCAAGGAGAAGCATCCAGAGCATTTCCAGAGAGCACTGATAACAAATTCCTGACCTAAGTGACAGAGGAGCCAACAACACTTTCTCTTGGACCTGATTAACATGGAAGGGCTCCATGGGGCTGTGAAGGTCAAAGGCAGCCTTACGCTTCAGTGACCATGGTGGTATTCAGGACCCTAAGAGGGAGAAGGACAAATAACAGGATCACAGTCCTGCCACTCAGGATGGCAGACTTGGGTCTCTCTGAAGACCTGCTCAAAAACAGTCCCATACAGGGAAAGCTGGTTGATACTCAAGAATTGCCTCCTCCAAGTTCAAGAACCATTCATTCCAAAGAGCAGGGAGTCAGACAAAAATGCTAGTAAGGCCTGGCAGAGAACCTTGCAAAACTCAAACACAGAAGGTATACAAAAGGAATATATACAAGAGGAGGCAGGAACAGGTAGACTGGAAGGAATACAAAGACACTGCCTGAGCAGCCAGAAATGCAGTCAGGAAAGCCAGAGTCCACCTGGAGCTAAAAATAATGAAGGATGTCAAGAATAACTATCTGAAGGGACGGTATAAAGACGGTGGGGCCAGATCCTTCTCAGTACTGTTCGGAAAAGAGGCAATGGGCACAAATCGAAACACAGGAAATTCCCATGGACTATCAGGAAACACTTTTTTACCGTGAGGGTGATTGAGCCCTGGCACATGTGGCCTAGAGAGGCTGTGGAGTCTTCATCTCTGAAGATGCTCAAAAGCCATCTGGATGTAGTCCTAGGCAACTGACTCTAGGTGGCCCCGCTTGAGCAAGGGCAATGGACCAGACAGCCTCGAGAGATCCATTCCAACCTCAGACATTCTGTGATCCTTTGAAAGCACTGCTACTTCAGACAACTTCCAGTCACAAACCAGTGCTTTGCTGGTGGTTTAGACCAGCCTTCCTGTTCCTAGAAGTACCCTTAAGGTACACACAGAGTCTGTGTAGTTGTCCTTCACCCTGCATACAGTGAGCCCTCTCTCAACCAGGGCCTCTAGGCATTTCATTAACATGAATAAATAACTGCTTTCTATATGACATTCACATTTCCACTATTTCAACCAGAACGTCAAGGTATTTTCCCAAATCATATTACCTTCATATATAGCAACTTGAAGTATGAAGGTTAAAAGAAAAAAGAAATTAAAAACATCAAACTCAGGCATTTCTTAATATACCAGTGACCACCTGCAGGACAGGTGAAAATGGAGGAACAAAATCCAAACCCATAAAATAAAATATGCTGCAAAACTAATTATTTCAAAGAATTCTTGATACTAACCTCAGGTCCAGAAATCTTTATTGGGGATGTGTAGTACAATGCTTTTTAGACTGAGAACAGAAATGGTAGAAGCTCACCTGTGAAATTTTGAAGAGCTTTAGGACAAAAAGAATGACATCTGAAAAATTTGTTCTGTATCACACTGCATCAGTTTCAGACACCTGTTGAATACGGATTTACCTCAGTGCTGCTTCTCTCATTCTCTCCACCTCTTCACCTTTAACAAATTTGCCCAGCAACATGGCAGTAGCCTCCTATTCATACCAATGTTGTGTCTGCCATTGCTTATCACAGGTCAAAACTGATATGAAGTGATGCAATCAATAAAAGTGCCACATTTTTAATCCAGTTAGCATATGCCAATAATTCAGTGGAAACCCTGGTCTCCTTACTGTTCATTAATGGTGACTTCTGAATGGCAGTAGCCTGTGCCAGTTACCCTCTCCACGTTTTCAGCACCACCTGATCATAGACAAACTTCACATATTTAAAGAACAATAACCTACAACCTTTAAAATACCAAGATATAATTTACCCCAATTTTCTTATTTCCTTCTTTAAATGTCGTACTATTTTCTATTTTTGAGGAGTAAAACACACTCCTTTCTTCCCTTGGTCACAGCACTGCCTCTAAATCAACAAGGAGTATCTGTAAATTCCACTATGATTAGTTTATTTTGTCATTTATGCAGTTGTCAATTAACTTTTGTTTGTCTGGGTTTAGATGCACATATATTCGGTATATTTACACAGAGATAACTGTTATATGCTGAGTATCATCAGGGAGTTGGATTTATCATCTAAGGCACAACTATATTAAGCAACAGTTCTTCCTAAGAACAGTGGTGTTTTCATGTATTTACAGTACAGGAGAGTGACTATCAGGAAACCAGAGTTCTGCTCTTTGCTTTTTGCCACTTGGACAACTTTGTTCAAACCACTTCACCTGCAGTGCATGGGTTTCTTTCTACAGTGGCTTTAACTTTCTACAGTGGCTTTATCTTTCTACAGTGTCATTTCCCTCACTCTAAGGAACTCTGTAAACCATTCAGAAACCTATGGATTTATTTCCACAACATGTCTAAGACAAGAAAATCGGCAGAGTTATTCTGCATATGAAAAATACTGCCATCAGTTTCAGTTCCTCACATACTAGTGGCACAGTATTACTATTTTTGCTCATCTTAATGAAGAAAAAAATGTTAGGAACATCTTTCTTCTCAACCCATTCACCAACTGTGCACAGTTACTCACGTTGCAACTGTAACATAAATCAAGATCCAAGTGTACTGCATCATTTCCAGTATATGATGCAGTTCTACATACCTCAGGTGCCAGGCATGAGAGTAGTGACAACTGGTCATGTGAACAAGCTGCAATTTTGTTTCCAACTTGCCCAGCAGAGCACACAAAAGCAAGGGGCTAGAGTCTGAATAGCAACAATGGAGATGTGAATTCCAAAATTGGCAACCACATTGCAAGGCAGTACATGCATGGCTCTCCACTGTCCAAACGAGCTTGAAAGCACCCTGATTTTGTCCATGAAGGCATCCTTCATATGGAAAGGAGGTGTTCCAATGAAGAAGGACCTTCATTGCTAATCTAAACACTGGCAGTTGAATAACCCCAAAAGTTTGCCAGAAGCTACTATTTTGACCTAGCAGACTTTAAGCTACACTAGCATCATAGTGAGAACAAGAGAAAAGGGAGGCAGACTGCAATATTTGGAAGGAAATGCAATAACTTAGGCCACTGTGCCTATACTGTCTTCTTCACACCTGAGCCCTGAGAGCAACTATGGAAGGATGTGAATTTATTCTCATACACACTTTTTTCTTTCTCAAAGTAATCAAAACTGCAAGACAATTGCTGGACACTGAGCTGAAGACAGCTGTATCTCAAACTTCTTTGCTTGTACATTTTATGGTTGCTTTCCAAGGTAACAGTATAGACCAAATTATTGCTCTGGTTGCATTCTGGAAAGTAGTGTGAAAATGAAAAACATCTTGTACAGAAGTTTCCCTCTTACCTGCCCATCACCAGACGATTTGGCTTAGCCACTAGCAGGTCCCATATTCCAACTGACTTAATATCAGTACTGATTTTTTCCCCTTCTTTCTCCATTTATAGCATCCACCATTTTGATGACACAAATCTCAGCAAGGAAGAAGACATCCCAAATTAATTGTTTCCACCATTCCTTTAAACTGGTAATTTTTGGTTTGTGGAAGTTAGTGTCAACATGCATCTCTCCTGGTACTAAAAATTGTTTATGACATCATCACCTACTGATTTCAACTGATCTTCCACTACTTGAGTCACTGAAGAGGAACAGATTCTCATAAATGTAGTTGATACTAAAGAGTTCTGCAAGATCAAGGATATAAGTTATAACGTATTCCAATAAAAGCAACAGAAAACATCCACATTTATAGGGACCTCATTCTTCAATGTTCCAATTCTCTACTTAGATAAAACAGTATCTAATTGTACAGTATAGTCAACACTGAAGAATCCAAAAATACAGACAATTGCACCCTATTAAAGGGGTAGGAACCAGGCATGCCAGCCAGTATTTTATCCTTGAAGATTTGTCTTACATGAATGAGAACCTCTATGCTTCAATCTGAGTCACACTCTAGAACCAGTCTTAGGATTGAAAAAGGATGAGACTACAGAAATACAGAACTTAACTGCTGCTTCAAGAGCCTCAGGGTTAACGCCAGTTCATTTTATATAAAAATACCAGGAAGCCTAGTACTCTCTTCTGTTAAACAATTAAAGTTAGTATTATTAAGAACAACATGATCTAAATAACATATATTTAGGTATTTAACAATGCTAGAATGATTGGGTTTCATTTCTTATTTCTACCCAGTGGCATACACCCTTCTAGTACCTTCAGTCTGAAAAATATTGAATTAATCAGATTTGTACATTGAAATCCAGAATTTTTTTAACATAAAGTTCCATTTTAAGTATTGATTAGCAGCAACATTAAATGAAGACAAAAGGGAAAACAATCACTAAGAGAATTTAGACTGAGGTTCAGGGGCAAATCAAGGGAGTCTCAGAGAGGAGGAAAGTACAGACTAGCCAGATGGAGCTGAGTTGAGAATGCTAAGTATCAGCTGAAAACTGCATCTCATTTGAATAGTCCACAATTCTTCTTAGTCCCCCCATTTCACCATTCAGTAACACTTTACATTCCACAATAAGAAACATTCTTTTCTCCAAAGAGACAAATTCATTCCCAAGTCCACCTAGAAATCAAAAGCAAAGCATTTCATAATTTAAAAAAATAAATACTACAATTCCTTCCCTTCATTTCTCAGCCCTTTCTGTCCTCTTCATTTTCTCCTCAAACAAAATCCCTCATTCTTCTCTGTATTTAAATGAAGATTTCACAGTAACAATAATTTCTAGTTTTCTCCTAATCCTAAATCTTAGCTGTCAAATGCCTACCAGGAGATAAAATCTAAAAGCTAATAGTACAACCAAAATGTTGGCCCTCTGCACATAAATATCACATTCTGGGATAAACTTTACATGAACTATTGAGACATGCAAACGGAAGTGATAGCTCAACTTCCCTGGAAGTTTTAAGCAGCAGAAAATTTCTTGTGAAGGAAGCAGGAGGTTGCTTAAAAAGATTTTGTTTTTTTGGTTGAACTTAAGTTTTCTTGTAAAACTCACAGTGCCAGAATGTGAAAACAGGTTTTAACTGATATGGGTTCTGGTGCTACCACTGATGATACTTGCAATTTTGCCAAACAACAGCAGATCAAAAATTGTTATGATTTCTATAATTTTCACAAATTCCTGGGACAACCATAAAGCAAGCTGCTGTTAGTTGACGTGACCCCTGACAAGCTGCCCCTCAGGCAGCATAGATAGTCTGGGTCATCATGTGCAACTATTTCCTGAGGATAAAAAATTGGTACAGACATGGAGTAACAGAAATGACTCATCAATACTCAAAAATGAATGAGAAAAGAGTAGAGCAGTGATGCCATCTACTTCCTTGTACAACTCACTAATGAAAAGATCAGAGGCATAAGGAAAGGAAACTGTTCTTAGGCTTAAAAAAATGCCCCAACTATTTCCTTTTATTATTTTCAAATACACCTATCTCATGTGGAGGTTAGTGAGGAAGACTGCATTCTGCCTGCATCATCCAAGACTTCCAGCTTCCTCCACCATCAGGGTTACTGGATTAGATATGCCTTTTGTTATAGTATTGAATAGACATTGTTGAGGTTCTTCTTGCCAATTTTAAGTGTAGCTTCTACCTGCTTAACTCTATTGTTGTGGAAATAGTAGCTATATCCCAGAAAGAAAGCGATGTGGATTACTACAGTAAACATTATCAGACCTGGTCTGATCTGCAAATTAAAACAGGTAATGGAACTATTTTACACAGTTTGCTTCTAATTCTGACACAGATGGCACTTAAACAAGGATTCCAGCCTTGGCAGATTTCTTCAAAGTCAGTGCCAAGGCCAGGATAATCCTTTCTAGCAATTTTCTTCTTGATTTTTGAGCCACCAACTTCCCTGTAACATAGAATTTCCTATCTGCTGCTTCCCTTCTACAGCCATGCATTGAACAAGTTTTGACAAGACACAAGACAGACCTTCAAATACTGAGCCAAGTGACACCAAAAGAGTCATGAATCCCTACAACGTACAAAGCTCATTTCTTAACCCTTATCTTCAGGTGGGTGTATCACAAGGAAAAGAAAAATTAGTAACCAATGAAAAAGAAAAAAAAAAAAAAAAGGAAAAGTAAAAATACCTTCCTTGAGGTAGTTCTGATTCTCTAACTCTTAAATTATGCCAAATGAAGGATAATGTACAATAATTGTTTTTTAAAGCCAGCATTAATGAACAATGGTTGCTTTTGAATGCTAGCATTCACTACAAAAAGGAAGATGAGCCGAAACCAGACAACAGGGCAAAAATAGTGCACATGGACATGTGTGTATGTTTCCTTACACAAAACCTTTTCCGAAAGTTCTTTAGCCACAGCGTTAGGCAAATAACCAACAGAGCCAACTCTGAAGAGAATGGAGACTAACTTGTATTGGCCATCATGTTCTCTTTTCACACAAATCTTAGTGTTATCAGCACAGACAGGTTAGAGGAAAAACAGACACACCAGAAATCTCATATCCTTAAAACAGATATTTTGTTAATTTGTTCTAATGCCAATAATGAAAGGTCTTCAAAGCTGACAAGAGCTCATTAATATAGGCTTCCACACAAGACAGAAAATAAAGACACATATAAAAAAGTATTAAAAAATGCTGTTCTGGATCTAGACAAGCAGTCCCTTCAAGATCAATAGGAGTTTGGACGTAGATCAAGTTTAGCATATAGTGCAAAGACTTTGCAGTCAGATTATAAAATTTACCCATTATTTGCCCTTATAGACATCAGGCAAAAAAAAAAAAAAAGAACAACAAAAAACCCAAACAAAACGAAACTTGTGTTTTTTTGATTTTGTGTTTGGGCGTGTTTGTTTCCTTTAAGATTGAATGTATAGAAAACAAGGGCATGTATACAAAAAAAAAAAAAAAAGAAATCAGCCAGAGGATAAAAGAGGAGTATTCCAGTAAGGGTCTATTGACAACTGATTGTTTTCCCAGGTAAAAACAAAAACCACACATTTCAGCAAGAAACAGTCTCACGAGTAACAGTTTGGAGGATTGTTCCTTGAAAATCATTATTTTTAAGAATGCTTCAGTTCAGCGAGTTAAGTGCACATGGGAGATGCCTAGTTTGACCAGTTTTCTAAAATATTCATTCAGAAGGAACACTACTACTACTCATATTGAAGTCCTGTACACTGAAATTTCAGATCAAGCCTCTGAGAGATCTTAATGTTGCCAAGAGACATGCAGTCATTCATCACTGCTCTGTACTTTGGCTTTCTGAGGACTGCAGTTTGGAATTCCTGTAGATTGAATAGCTGGCACAGAGAATTCAACATATAACTAATACTATTTTTATTGCTCCCTCAAAGTAAACCAGTACATATTTCTCCAGACCTCAGAAAACTTACAATCTTTTTATGTCACCTAAACAAAGAAAAAAAGTTGTTGTGTATTTCAGATATACATATTAAAAAAAAAAAAGGATCTTGCTACATAGGGCCATTCAAGTACTTCCAGGCTATGCTTTCCTTAACAGCAACTGAGAAGGGGTTATGTACTTTGAACAGGAAGGACATCACACATGACATAAATCAAAAATTGTGAGAATTAAACATCCACAGGACAGAGAAAAGGAAGCAGCTACCACAGCAGGTAATTAAAACCCAAAAAACAAACAAACAAAAAAATCAAAACCAACCTACCAATCCAATTATCCATCTGAGACTCTGCAGTAACTGTGGTTTTTACATGACTTGCAGCCTTTCTGATCAAGGGCCGTCACAGGACACCTAAACGGTAAGAATTTCACATTTCAAACTTGGAATACTTATCAGCAATTTGCAGTTTTCAAGAAGACTAGGGATACCTGTTCCACATTGCTCCATTTAAAAAAAATGAAACACAGCGAAGACATTTGGGGTAAGAGTTTGTTGTTAACTTGTCCTGTTCTCATAAGTAAACTAACCTTTGATAACCTATCTTCATTTACAGCAGGGAGCAAACTGACTTTGTTAGAAGATCTCTGCTGCCCTTAACTCATCATCTGATTTTATACATATGATTTCTCCTCTAACCTTACAGCATAATGATGGAGACCTACATGGTTAGAGAAAAAAACATCTCATACGTATTATGATAATAGTCTGTGCATTTTCACCACTGAATGAAGGGGAAAAGCTCACCCACACTAGTGCCCCTAGCACGCTTTTGCAGCTGGGAGTCTAAGAGTAAGTAGCAAATCACTACCCTGTCTTTTTGTATGAGGCTAGATTCTGGGAGGCTTTTTTCCCCAGAAGACATAACCCCTTATGGAAACTGCAGGGAAACTAGGCAACGTTTCAATCCATTTATCAAATTTCCCGCTGTTTCTATTTCTGAACGAGCTAAAAAAAATTTTTGTACAAAGAAAATTAATCTGTACCCAGAAGATATCATTAAATAAGCTGACCTGTTGGCAATTGTCAGCTCTGGTTTTAACATAGTACTTTGTTTAGCCTGGTGCTGCTCCTTCCAGCACTGATACTGTATAAAAAAACCCCTAACAATGTTTAAGAGACATTTGATTTACTGTCATTTCCATCCTGGCATCCATACCCTCCAGAATACATAAATGACAGTCAGTGCTGTGAAAATGTTTCCTGTAGTAATTTTAAGACTGCTATAAAAACCATGTACAATACACACAGAAAAAAGATAAGACCTTATAACAACTGTTTAGATGCCTCCACTGCCTAATTTTCAGCTTAAAAACCAACAACACATGTTGGAAAAAAGTAGGCTTTATTCGCTGTGCACCAGTACCCCTGTTCCAACTTGAACAAAGCAGAAGACACTGTACTCAGGTGAAAACACCAATAAAAATCCCTTGTCTAATGCTCTGCAAAGAAGACAAATCACTTGCTTTCCAAAACTAAAACCGGGCACAGCAGCAAAACTAGGAATCTCTCCAGAAAGTGTTACATAAGGCATTGTTAAACTTCACGTCACCTCCACAGGGCCGCAAGTTGCTATTTTCCCCCCGTCCCCCGGTGCGCGGGGATTAATGATCTGAACGACACCGCTCTGGCACAGGAGGTGACAGCAGGAGCCTTCCCGAAGGAGCGCTCCCCGGGCTGCGGGCTCTGCCGGGGGCGCGTCCCGGCCAGCTCGGTCTGTGCCGCTCGGGCGGGCTCGGGGCGGCTCCGAGGGGAGCGGAGCGCCCGTGGAGGGGAGCGCAGCCCGGCCAGGAGAGCACCCGGGCGGGGAGCGCCCTGGGCAGCGAGACGAGCCCTTCCGTGCCCCTCGGTGCCCCTCGGTGCCGGGGAGCGACGGGCGCGCCTCCGCCCGAGCATCCCCTCAACTCCGCATCCGATGGGCACTGAAAGCCGGCAGATAAAGCCGCCAGCCCGGCCCGCTGGACTTGGGTGCCCCCCTCCCCTCCGCGGGCTGCTGGAAGGGAGACACTCACCGATTGTTTCTTGCCCTCCCCCGCCCCTCGCCTCCGAAAGCAGCAGCAGCGGCTGGACGAGCCGGCTCTTACCTCCGCCGGGCACTGCCGGGACGGGCGCTCCGCGCAGCCGAGCGGTGCCTCCCGCTGCTCCGCTCCGGAGCCGGCAGACAGCGGGTCCCGGCGCCGCTCTCCGCTCTCCGCGGGACGACCAGCTGCTGCCGGTGGGAGGAGGAGGAGGAGGAGGACGGTGGGGAGGTCCCGACTCTTCCCGGGATGCGCCGCCGAGGGGGCCGCCTCCTCCGCCGCCCCGCTCAGCTCCCTGCGGGGCCTGCCCGCTCCGCGCTGTCCCGAGGTGCCGCCCGGCCCTGTCTGTCCGTCCGTCCGTCCGTCCGTCCGTCCGTGCCGCTCGCCGTCCCCCGCCCCGCTGCCCGGCGGACCGCGCGGCGCACAGGCCCCGCCGGCGGCCGGCAGCACCCGGGGGCGGCCGGGGATCCCGGCCCAGCCTCCCGTCCTCCCCCCGGGGCCTGGTGCACACTCTCCGCGGGGAGAGGAGGCCCTGCCCCGGCCTGGCGAGCAGCCCCGGGAAGGTCACCGGCCCGGCGGAGCCGAGCACGGAGGCTCCCCCGGCACCGCCGGCCCGGCCTCAGCCACCGCTGGGTGCCGCGCTCCGCCCGGGCTCGCCCCGCGCCCCTGTCTGGCGGCCGCCTCCGGCTCCCGGTGCCAGGCTGCCCCCTTCCCCTTCCTTCCTTCCTCGCCGCCCGCCCCTTCCCCGCTGCCAGCCTTCCCCCGCCGGCTCCCGGTGCCAGGCTGCCCCCTGCGGGTCTCGGGGCCGCGGCGGAGCCGGCAGCCGAGCGCCCGCCGCTGCTGCTGCTGGTGGCGGTGCCGCTGCCCCGGGCCGGCTCAGCGGCGGCCGCAGCGCCCGTGCCTGTGTGTCATGTCTGTGGCGGGGCCGAGGCGGGGCCAGCCCGCTCACACGCCGCCCAGCGACGGGCGCCGCACGCCCAACCAGCGGCCGCGGCCGCGCACCTGGGCCGCGCCTGTCGCGACTGCCGCCGGCACCGCTATCGCGACCGGCAGCGGCAGCGGCACCGCGACACGCGAGGCGCTGCGGGGCCGAGCGCCGGCCCGGCGCGGTAAGTGCGGGGCGGGGGCTCGGCGGGGAACACCCTCCTCAGCAATAACCACCGGCCCAGAAATTAATAACAAATACCTCGGATTTCGGCTCAGTGTGGCGGAGCGTGTCCCTGCGGTGTGCCCTGCCTTCTGGCAGGTGCCGAGAGTGAGGTGATAAGCGCACCTTTGTTTCTTTCTGGGGGTTTTGTTTGTTTCTGGGGGGGGTTTGTTTCTGTTTTTTTCTTTGTTTCTAGTTTTTCTCTTTCTGTTTCTTTTGTTTGTTTCTGGGGGGGGGTTGTTTCAGTTTTTTTGTTTGTTTCTGGGGTTTTTCTTTATATTTTTTTGTTTGTTTCTGGGGTTTAGGTTTTTTTCTGGTGTTTTTCTTT